>CM062804.1:1632947608-1633547608 GCA_031772625.1 Pinus tabuliformis | reverse complement strand
CATGTACTCCAAAACCAACAAAGGCCTTTGAACATCTTAAAGAGGCAATATGCCAAGCATTGGTCTTAGCTACACCGAACTTCACAAAAACCTTTATTGTGGAATGTGATTCCTCAAGAAATGGAATTGGTGTTGTTTTAATGAAATAAGAAAGACCCATTGCTTTCGAAATTCATCCAATCAAAGGAAAGTATTTACACAAAGCTATTTATGAGAAGGAAATGTTGGAAATACTACATGCACTTAAGAAATGGAGACCCTACCTAATGGGAAGACACTTCAAGGTAAAAATGGATCATGATAGTCTTAAATACTTTTTAGAACAAAGATTATATTTAGAAGAGCAGCAAAAATGGGTCACAAATATGTTGGGTTATGACTTTGACATCATCTACAAAAAAGGGAAGCAAAATGTTGTGGCAGATGCACTCTCAAGAAATGATGAGGATGTGGAAGCATTTCTTTGTGCCATTTCTATTATCCAACCAGATTGGATAAACAAAGCAAGGGATGAATGGAAGAATAATGAAGAATTGTGGGAACTAATTCAAAACTTACAACAAGATCCCAGTACATATGACAGATTTAGCTAGAAAAATGATTTGTTATGGTACACAGATCGGTTATACCTAGGTAAGAATTCCCAACTCAAACAAAATATTCTTATGGAATTGCACACCTCTCCCTTAGGAGGGAATTCAGGATTTCTAAAAACTTACCATAGGGTTAAGAAGGAATTTTTTTGGGATGGCCTTAAATTAGATTTTCAATGTTTGTGGTGGAATGTTTGGTTTTCCAAGAAAATAAAGTTGAAAAAATTAAGACCCTAGGTTTATTACAACCTTTATCCATTTGAATCCAACGTTGGGAGGAGGTTTCAATGGATTTTATCACAGGTTTACCCAAGTCCGAAGGAAAGAGTGTTATCATGTTGGTAGTTGACAGAATTACCAAGTATGCACACTTGTGTGCATTATCTCATCCATTTAAAGCGATTACAATTTCTACTGCATTTATGGAAACAAGTCAAAAGCTACATGGAAACCCAAAGATTATTGTAAGTGACAGAGATCCCATTTTCACTGGAAACTTTTGGATAGAATCATTTTCTAGTCTTGGTACTCAGTTAGCTCATAGCTCATCTTATCATCCTCAATTTGATGGGAAAAATGAGATAGTAAACAAATGTTTGGAAGGATATCTTCATTTATTTGTATTTGATAAACAGACACAATGGGTCAAATGGTTGTCTCTGGCTTAATGGTGGTATAACACTTCCTTCCATACTGCAGCTAAAACAACCCCATTTATGGCACTTTATGGATATCATCCACCATCCATCACATCATATTTAAGAGAAAATTCTAAGGTTCAAGTAGTGGAATATCACATCGAGCATCAACAACAAGTTCTCCAACTCTTAAAGGATAACCTCACATTGGCATAGAATAGAATGAAACAACAGGCAGATCAAAATTGCAGTGAAAGAAGTTTTGATGTAGGTGATTGGGTATTCCTAGAGCTACAACCATAAACAAATGTCCCTCAAGTAAGATAACAAGGATATTAAATTATCACCAAAGTATTATGGTCTGCACAAGGTGTTGCAAAAGATAGGTACTATGGCATACAAATTGGAGCTTCTTGTAGATTCCTGAGTGCAACCAGTTTTCCATGTTTCATGCTTAAAGAAGGTTATTGATGACAAGATCCTAGTTCAAACAATATTGCTAGAACTTGATGAGGAAGGAATAATCATATTGGAACCTAAAGCAGTCACAGAAACAAGAACTTGATAGCTACGAAATCAATCAATTTCAGAGTATCTCATCAAGTGGAAGAACTTACCTGCTGAAGATTCAACATGAGAGGATGAGAATTTTATACAAAAGAATCCATAACTACTCAAGCATTGAGGACAATACTTTTTTGAAGGAGAGGGGCATGTTAGGTCCCTATAATACTAGTGATTCCCCCATTACTATTGTCATTGTAGCCCGTATTGTTATTGTTGTGCCCCTATTGTTATTATTGTGCCCCATAGAATCCCACTATTGTTATTTTTGTGCCCTTATATTATTATTGTTATGTCGGCTTTGACTATATTGTGACCCCTTAGACTCCTATATATAGAAAGGAGGTTTGGTCATTTGTATCATCCAAGAATTGTTCATTTGTCTAATGTAAAGGAGGTTGTCCCCTTGAAGAGGTTGATTTCTAAGGTGTTGATCTATCTTTTCTATCTTTTTGTGAGCTGGTTTCATAACATTTGATCTCGATCTTCAAATTTTGTTTTCACCTCTATTCCTCAGGTTGTTCTAGATTTCATTAGTTGGTTTTCTTGTCACTCTACATTATTTGCACCTTAATAAACAATGATGAGGAGTCAACTTCTAGCATAGTTCCCACTTCTTCCTTTTCATACCATACTTGGTCAACATCATGTTCTTCTTCTTCCATTTCTTCATATTCTCTTGAGATAGAGATTATATGATTCTAGAACGAAAACTTAACTGATGTAATCTCACAATGGAATGAGGATTTGTTACACCACCTAAATATCTAGTAGCATGAATTAGTACAGGAGATGGGATGGTATAGTCCCAATGAGACTGGACAGACCTTGCAGCAGAGGGGTTACCAGTTTTTGATAGATGCAACATGGTTGATGAGCCCTGCAACTTGACCTTTTTTTAGTGTACCTTGAATGATTTGTTGCCAATTGTATGTACTATTTCTCAAGAAGATAATACACTTTTATGCATGTTTCGGTGATTTGTAAGTTGATCTAGTTATGCAGATGTTGAATGTTGTAGTTTGTCAATCAATCTTAAAAATCCAATGGCATCAATGCTCTTATTTTACTTGTACATATCATCCTTCAAAAGTAGCTTTAGGGTCACATTTGATCATCATACAATATAGGGCATTGTTGAATTCCAGTACTTGTGAGTTGGAGTCTACATGAATGTTGGTTGGTCATGGAATAAGGCATCTGTATATCAAAAAATGTGTTCCAAAATTTGCCAAAATTATTTACCATAGGAGTGTTCAATACAAGAGTGCATAGAACTATAATAGTTTACTCTAACCCCTACCCAAATAATTTTTGAAGTGGAAACATGCATTTATGTTGGAGGATTGACTCTAGGGCTGTAATGGGTAAAACAAAGAGTTTCCAGAGGGAGAACTTATTCCACAGTTTTGTATATAAAAATTGGGTTTGTTTTATGCCACATGTACAATAATCTACACCAAATAGCCCCCAAAGATATGGATACCTCCATAAACATTGGAAACAAAGGGCTTCAATTCCAAGCATCCATCCTCTAAAGGTGCTTCTAGGGTAAACACTTCTACAAGAAACACTTTCAGATATGTGTGGGGCTCTAAAGTTGGTACCCTAGCCTTCATAGGCCATTCGAAAGACTTGCATCTTCTACCAACTATGCAGATATAATCCGAAGTCTTTTGAAGGAGGTTAAACTCTCTTCCCAAGGTGGGCATGCAACATTGAAAAACCTATCAAGAAATGCATTCATGAAGTATCCAAAATATGCCATTGAAACATGTGTGGACTTGTGAGGATCAATATTAAATTCTCATCCTCCAAATGGTAGATTTCCTCCAACAATTGAGAAAACAAGTAAACAAGACTCTAACCAGCAACGTGTAAGGGTGACACCATTTCCAAATTGCCATGTGGATTTTTCACTTAATGTTGTCTACACACCGATGGCTATATATATCATATACATAAACACACACACATTTGTGTGTGTGTGTATGGGTAATTGGCATAATAGGCCCCATCTGTTTTGTGAACACAACATGTCCATCTGGAAGTGGAGAGTTTGTATCATGAATAAGAAGAATAACCCTATTTTCATCTTGATCTTCAAATTTTGTTTTCATCCCTGTTCCTTAGACTGCTCTAGATTTCATTAGATGGATGTCTTGTGACTTTGGATAGTTTTCACCCTAATAAAAAATTATGAGGAGTCACCTTCTAGCATAGTTCCCACTTCTTCCTTTTCATACCACACTTGGTTAACATGATGTTTTGCTTCTTCCATTTCTTCATATTTTCTTGAGATAGAGATTATATGGTTCTAGAACGAAAACTTAACCGATGTAACCTCACAATGGAATGAGGATTTATTACACCACCTAAATATCCAGGAGGATGAATTAGTAAAGGAGATGGGATGGTATAGTCCCAATGAGACTGGACAAACCTTGCAGCACAACGATTACCAACTTTTCATAGATGCAACATGGTTGATGAGCCCTTAACTTGACCTTTTTTTAGAGTGCCCTGAATTATCTGTTTCCAAGTGTATGTACTCTTTCTGAATAAGATAATATACTTTTATGCATGTTTCAGTGATTTGTAAGTTGATCTGGTTATGCAGATGCTGAATTTTGTAGTTTGTCAATCAATCTTAAAAATGCAATGACATCAATGCTCTTCTTTTACTTGTACATCTCTTCCTTCAAAAGTAGCTCCAGGGTCATATCTGGCTCCTGTCTGGGGACATGTGCTCTTCATGGGAGCACATGAGAACCACAAAATCCCATTTCAAGAATCACATGTACACTTAGCACTATAAAGAATGGAAAAATATAGTTTTTTTCCTTTGTATTTGATCATCATACAATACATGGTAATGTTGAAATTCCAGTACTTGTTGGGTTTGCTGTTAATTAAACTAGAAAGCACATTCTAGTTACTAAGAAACATAAGTTTTGAATAGGAGCAGTATCATAAAAGTAGCAATAATAGCGTACATGCTATCCAATGTAGGCTATGCACTCAAATCATGTACTCCATAAGAACAATTTGATTGTAAAGTGATATAATTAAAAGTAGAAAAATTAACAAGTATTTATATACAACAATGAGAAAATTAAATTTGAATCATATACAATGTTGATGAGCATTATCATAAAAGTGGAAACAATATTGTACATGCTATGCAATGTCTTGTTTGAAATTTTACATATGGTGTATACATAGAGACGTGTTTGGCAGTTAATAACTAAACATATATACAATAAAAGTATTTTATGACATATAGATGTAATTGACAGTGAAAAACTAATCATATATACATGATGGGACATGGGATCGGCAACACCAATTAATGTCTATTGTGGTGCCAAACTGTGAGAGTCATTCTTGTAATTGATGTGAATCATTTTTTCAGTATTTTTCTTATCTTTCGTAACAATTCAATAGTTGGATGCAAACGATAAAGAGGCAATGTTTGTTGAGGTAGGATCCTTTATTGAATATCTTGTAAGGTAAGTTCCTGTTGCTGAATTTCTTGGCAATATTCATATAGCATGCGTAAATAGTCTATATCCATACCCATTGGCTATTAAAAAATAAAAATAGTAAGTGATAATGGTGTGTTTACTGAAGACATCTTTTTTCAAGAAATGAAGTAAAAGAAACAAATTTTTAAATAAGTATAAAACAATATGAGGTTAAATGTAATAGCAAGCAAGTATATGTGAAATTTGGTTAAGTAGCAAGTGGTGTTTACCATGTGGGTAAATTTGGAAGACAGGGTGTACGGTTGGCTAGAGTGTATTCTTTTGCATATATTTTGATGCGAATAATGATTCCTCTTGTTGTATGTGTCTATGATATGGATTCTTGTGCATGTGTGTGATGTGTGACAATGGAAATGTTGGATTGATTTGAATGTATGCCAATGATCACACTCTTGAAATTGCAGTGAATGTTAAACCTTGGCATTCTTTGGTGCCAATGTCTACTGTTGCTTTGTCTAATGTCATTCCTTGTGACTTGTGTATCGTTAAATCCCATGCCATTCCAAGTGGTATCTATTGGCGTGAACCCCTTGAGATGGGGGAAATGGGTACATATGTTGCGTGTGAAATGTACCATGGTGTTCCTTTGTATGACGACCACGAAGGATGGAAATTCTAGGGGCTTTGAGTCAATTGAATAAAATATTGAAATGAATTTACCAAGTGCGCCATTCACAAGGCCTTCATCTACCCACAAGTTTCTAGTGAGTATAACTTTTTGTTCATTACATAAGAGCACTTTGGCGTCCAAATTCTTATCTTTTGTTGTAGTAGAAGTTTGTTGCCTTTTTTGTTTTGTAGAGCAAAGTGCCACTGGAATGTTCAATTTTTGAAGCATTTTTTTATTATGCAAGACAACTAAGTTGTTCGTTGCATATAGGTGCATGGAGTCTTCAAATGTGTTCTTCTCTTCATGCGTAAGTGAGGAATTTTTCCTTGACATTAGGATTTTCCAATCTTCAAGAGTAGATATTCCATTTCTGAGATTTTTGAGTATTTGATGGAAAGAAACTTGGGACGTGTTAGCTCCCTGTTGGCGAAAAACAGTTGAAAATGTTATGAATGTGTCAAAGTTGCACCAAAGTGTAGTGCCATGTGATGTGCCAACGTATAGAGGAATGTCTTTCATAGGTTGTAGTTGGCCTAAGTCTCTAACAAGGATAATGGAGCGATTGCTGAATGGTGCATTTTGATGAAGGGAGAATGCCTCTCTTAGACGATCATCAATGCGAGAAAGCATTTTTGGACCAATGAAGCTCATTTCATCGATAAGGATGTATTCTACATGATGGAGTTGCTCTTGCAAGTGTAGGAGTGAATGTCCTTCAATAAGATGCATTGATTGGATAGGGATACGAAGGGTAGAGTGGATTGTGAGGGAATTTGTGTTGAAAGCTGCAATGCCAATTGGTGCAAGTAACAACAAAGGGCTTTTGTTTGTTGGTGAGTTTTCCATCAATGCACGTTGCGGACATTTAATTAAATGATATTTTCCTATAGCCAAGCATTTTGAGGTCATCAATTTCAATAATGTAACCTGGGTGGAGTTGAGAGAGGATTTTCCATTCAGTCATTTGCATGGAGTCAAGGGAGGTGGGGGGGGAGGGTGGGTTGGAGGTAGTTTGATCTTCAGTATGTGGGGTTTGTGGATTTTCAACTTCTTAGTGGACATGCCATGGTGTATATGTACCTTTCTTTTGTTCCCATTGTTCAGTTATTTCTGCATCAGTTGAACCAATGTCATTGGGGAGTGTACAGAAAGGAAATACAATAGTAGTTCAATCCAACAAAAAGTGGCATAACAAGGAGAATCAAAGGAAAGAATGACAATGTATCATGGCAAGACATGTACAATCATTGGAGGGAATATGTGCTTCCATTGGTTTTTTTTTTTTTTTTTTTTTCCAACGGGCATAAAATGACCAAGAGCATGCAGCTTCAAGGAGGGGCAATGATTCCAATGAAATAAGTATGTTCATGTATTCAAGGATAAAGTTTGGTGTTAAAAGGGGATTCTCAGTATCTTGATAAACACATTTGAAAACATTTTTGTTAACATTCAAAGAAACAAATGTATGACTGTAGAGAGAGAGAGGTAGTTTTTGTAACATATGGAATATTTCTTGCGCCCCAATGTCTCTATCTACAATGGTTTCTATAAGGAGTTTCTAGATGACAGTAATAATAGGTACTTTTGGAGTGGCACTTTGCGAAAGGTGTGATAGCATTTGCTGGTAGCTCTAAGATCTTGTTTTTGCTTTTGTTACATATTTTGAAATATAATTTAACAAATCATGGTGAGATAGAACTGGTTGACAATCAACATTTTCTCTCCAGATAGAAAGTAGATCGACATTGTGGATATTCAATCTATCATCATTGCGATGGGGGACGTAGGTTTTATGACCTTTATCATTAATGAAAAGTGAATATGTGGAGTTTAACTCCCATGGTACTCCATACAAACAACAAGAACATTGTCTTTCTTGCGAAGACAAGAAGATTCATGACACTTTGTGTGACGTTGAATGCAGTTGACAAGCTCTTCATAGTCTTCATAATAGGTTGTCCTGAAGATTGATGTTGTATCAAGAAGACATGGGTTATGAACTATTGATTGCTGAAGCACAAGATTTCATTGTTGTGGATTCTAGGAAGTTACATAGTAATCAAAATATTTCTGAGCATCACCAACTTATAATGCATTGTTCCAGTCAAGAGTGTCCATATTTGGTGCATTTTGCAACCAAAGGAAGCCATGAATGTGTGTGGATCCTCTACGTTTCCATTCATACCTAAATATAATATGAAAGAAAAAGTTTCCTAAGACATATATGCAATGTAAAAATTAATGTAGAGAGAAATGGATATTAAAAAATACATGCACCAATAGTCTATTGCGTGGAGGTCTTTTTGGAGGACTTCTTCGAGGAAAATTGTAAATCTGAAATGCATATATTGGGATGTTAGATGTGGGTTTTTAATTATGTTTTGAATTCTCCATTGGAAGTGGTTATCTGAACTGGAGGGAACATTGGTAGGCATGATCATGTGCAATTCATGCCATTTGGTATCAGCTGCACTGAGAGTGAAGAAGAATTTCATACTTCCAATTTGTGTGATCATGTTAGTTAGTTCACATCATCGCTTGTTCCAGAAATATCGTGTTCCTCGCAGGCCTGAACCGAAGCACATTACTTGCTTGGGTAATTTTTAACCTGGAAAGTCACAAAGACATTATCGTAGGTCTGAAACAGTTGTTAGCAAGTTGTTCTCAATGTACTTCTTTACAAAAACAGTGGCAGTTGCTTGGCTACGGTGGTGCATTAGAATGTTATAAAGGTAGTAGCAGAATCTTAGATGTTGGCCAAAGCGGTTATCATGGTGGTGCAAAGCATATTCATGCATCTCAGCTTTTGTAATTCTTGGTTGCATGATCATGGCAATGCCTATAGGAAAGAGTGTGGGAAATGCCATGGCAAAGATTCCCTTGGTGTTGTATTCATTCATAGATGCTAAAGATATTGGAGGCAAGTCAACTAAGCTTGTTGAATTTGAATGGGTCAAGTGCAAATAATCACAAATGTGCTCAAGTTCAGTACATGAATTTGGGAGTATTGGAATGAAAGAAGAGGGTTGGATATCTAATGGAGGTAGCATGACATCAGGATCATAAGTAGAATCAACATTGGTTTGGTGGGGTTCAAAAGAGGTGGTTACATTATGAAGAAGAGAAGAGATATCTGTAGGGTGATTTAGTAGAGCAAAAATTGCAGATGAGCTGAATTGGACATCGTTGTAGTAAGGGTCATTATTTATTTTGTATTCAAGTGCTACAAGTACACGTGATTTGCAAACAAAAAATTCATAAGCCTTTTCAGATCAATTGTGCCTTTTCACAATGATGATGTCTAATTCAGAAACCATGCGGGGTAAGTATTTGGAAATAGTGGTGATGTCTTGAGGGAAGCTAATTGTATGGCCACTATATTTGTATTGACCACCACGGGCATGAGTGACTTGTAGAATGGGTTTCACACGTGCAATGAGCATTTCCTCAACTTGTGTTAAATGTTGAAGGACATATAGTTGTTCACCAGGGTCCGTGTTGTTCGGATGAGAAAAGCAATTGGTAGATTTAGATGATGCACAACGAAAGCAGGAAAGCCTACCATGTAAAAGCCTTGTTTTGATTCATGGGTATGATTCTTTGCATATTGTGCAAACATACATGGTAGGAATTTTATCGATCCTTTGTCGAAAGCGACGATGTTCATTAGTAAGGGGGGGGGGATACTAGATTTGATGAAGGTGAGGTGGGTTGGTTTGCATTGTTGGGAGAGAACTTGAGGTGGGAAGGGATGTAGTGGAAGTAGTAGAGTTGTTGCAATTTTCATAAAGAAGTTGTCGACATGCATTTATTGTATCTTTGTGTTGTTCATAAAGAAGACATCGTCGTTCATTTTTATTTGCATTTTGACTGTTGTTTGGAATATCTAAACAAGTAGAAATAATTATCATTATTTTGGATACATAACCAACTTAAAGTGAATCATAAAGAAATTTTTCATGCATAGAGAATGTATTACAAGTTTTAGAATTCTGTTTTCTTTATTTGAACATCATTGAGGAATAGGAAGAATAAGTAAAAGGACAAACATGCAATTAATAGACACGTAAATGAGGGAGTAAGAATGATTTGACATTTCTGCAAATGCTAATATATAGGTTATGTAAAATTTGGAGGGGTAAGCATACATATGTTGAAATTAGTAATTAAGTATTACAAAAATATACGTTATTATGGCATCAATCATTGATAGGAGAAGAGAAAGATAACCAAGTTTTGGCTTTCTTTTTCTTTCTTTTTTATGTCAACACTATTGAACAATAGCATGAATAGATAAACAAGAAAGAAATCAATGTATAGCCATATAAACAACGAAGGAAAAAATAATGAATTAAAGTTTCTACAGATGTTGATATCTATATTATGTAAATTGTGAAGGGGGTAACATAGATATTTTGGAATAACTGAAAAAGAGTATTTTCAGAGAAAGTGTGTAGCACAACAACATGGACATAATTTACAATAATATGGAACAATGAGCTATGCAAAAATGTCAATTTATACACAGAACAATAGTGTTTGTTGAAACCCCAAAAACATTTCAAAGGCGGCGAACAACAAGTCATTTTGAAGTGGACATTGCTTCAATGTCCTTGAGGGCCTCCTTGCATGCAGAGTCATATTGAATTTCTTTTGAATTAATTAGTATTGGTTGCAAGCGCTTGACACCATTGAGGTAGTATATTTTAATGGAAAGCGTCAACAGGAATCGTTGACCTAAAATTCAGCCACAAATTTCTTGAAGATCAGATGGTTCGATACAAATAAGGAACAGGTATTTTGTCGTGATGCCCATGAGCTCATTTCCTGGACCATTGAAAGTTGTGATGTTTTTTAGGTGCATGGTGTGGTCATGCAACTCAATTTTAAGTTTGTAATGGTAGTCACATTATGAGAAGTCGTCGTTACACTTTGTACAATGCCAAAGATTGTGAGAATGGTGCAAAACCGTTTTCATGCATTGTTTTCCATTGAAATCTAATGGATATGCAAGAAAGTATAAGTTGTCCATGTGAAGAGAATTCACCGTTGCACAAATTGAAACCCGTATTTCTTTCTTGGAGGATTGCATGTAGCTAATTTCATGAATCATCTTTTGTGCTAGGGCTCGTTTTGAAAGAAAACCATAGTTTCTACTCAAAGATGGAGAGGAAGAGTTATAACCTGTTTCACAGAACCATGTATGCATTTGATGAGTTTATTCAATTTCTAGATTTATGATGAGCATGCTAGTTGATATCGTCCCTATCTTGTTTCCATTAAATTCAGATACATGACCTCCTTTGATTGCAAGGATTGGTGGGTTTTTAGAAGAGCAGAATTCAACAAGGTTTTTTCCTATAGAGTCATAATGATCTCCCCATAGTGTTACATCAATGCTAAAACCCGAGTTTTCCTTTAATATGAGTGTTTTCCTTGGTGTTTCAGTGCTGTCTTTTCGTCGAATTGTTGATGCCAGTGAGGTGGAGGTAACAACACCAATGACATCTACATTGGTATTTAGGCTTGCATTTTTATTTCAGTGATAGTTTTGAAGTGAAAGCTCTGATAAGGAAAGGTTGGATCATCTATTAAACATGGATTAACAGTGGATGCAACAAACAAGTAAATTTCCCATTTGTTCTTTAGGTGGTTGTAGTTCGGGTTTGCTTCTTTAACTGTTCCATTCGAAATAATTTATCGCTGGCAAACTTGAATTAGACTATAAATAGATTTAGCCAATTCAACAATGTAGAAATTTCTTTATAGATCAACTAGCTCTGATACCATGTAGAAATTCTGCAAATTCTCTACAAATCTACCTCTGAGACCATATAGAAAATCTGATTGTAGATTAACCCGATAATGCAACATACGAAAGAAAAATACTATAACCTACTTCTACTATCAATTTGTGGAAGCTTAAAGATTAAGCAAGATCAAGCTGAACACATATAACCAGAAGAAGAAGAATAAATGCACATGAAACACAAAAAATACTTAGGGGAAGCCTTAGCTAAAAACCCCATTATCTGTATTATCATACACGGTGGAAATACATCAGAATTATAAAAAGCCTTAGCTCTCACAACTAGCCAGATCTCAGTACAACACTCCTGGATGCTCACAGGCAAACAAAGCTTCTCAGAAACCTTCTCCTGTACCCTCCAAGCTCCTATTTCCTTGCGCAGTTCCTCTGGGATGATATTCTCCAACCAAGTGGAAAACTGATCTCTCACACTAATCTCACACCCTATATGAACTGCGCAATCCTCAAGGAACCTTATTCCTTCTGCATGCATGAGTTTCCTTTATAAGAGAAAACATGCAACTAATAGTACACTGTCCTTGACATTTAGCTCAACTGGGTCTTTCTCAGAATAGACATGCATGAGTTTCTGATGAGGGAATCTTCAGTTATCTGGAGTAGCACTAGTTGGATGCATGCATGCCTCAACTGACTGATAACTCAAAATTATTTTCTCAAATAGTTTGGAACTAATTTAACTGGACTTAACTCAGTAAACTGAGCTAACTAATTACAACTCAAATATAACTCAATCTTATCTCTTTAATTAAGGAATAATCTCCTTAATTTAAGGGATAACTATTGCATGACTGCAAAAATACTTCTAACTTGAATTTCTCCAACTAATTAATCCATAATGAATTAATTAATTATTTCCAAGCAGTTGGTGAGACTAATTTCGAATTTAATTCACAATTTTAATTCAAGGACAAATTAAAATTGGAATATTCTGGATTCTATTTTTATCATTTTTTGTTGTTATTTTCAACACTCCCTCTCAACAATAAAGGAATTCAACTCGATCCCAATCGTGAGACTTTGGAATGTTATGCATGCAACACTTCTCTCTAGTGTTGTTTCTCTGACAACTCTAGAAACAAAAAAACATCCAACCTAAATCAGTATGATGCATCTGTCATCAAAATCTCTGACTGCTATTGCCTCTGTCAACTGAAAGCTTTGTGCTTTGGCTGACTATGTCTTTCTCCACTGTTGTCAATCCTTCTCTGTGCTCTTCAGTATCTGACCACTCTAGCTTCTGTCACTTTGTTCTTTGACTGCATCAATCCCACTGATTCCTCTCGCTACTATGTACTTTAGGCTCTCGTAGCAAGGTACGATCTATGAGATAAAACCTCTCAATGGACCCTGCCCAATTTCAGCCTTCTTGGGACTATCACTTCACATCACCCCATCCCACACCTAGAGGTATGGTTGCATGTGATCCCTCTGCCCACTTCTGCAATTATGGCTCCTCCACAATTGTCTTAGACTTCTTTTGGCATTGCATGTTGAGAGGTAATTTACTCTCCCTCTCAACCGCCAAGTCTTTAACATTTTTGTTTCTCCTCAAGGCTTTGCATGCATCTTTAATCTCAAGAGCATACAAGTTCTTGAGTCATGAATTGATCTGTTTCACCTATATCGTGGTGATTTGTCTAAGGAAAACCTTTCCCTTACTAAGGACAACATCATAGCCTTTATCCTCCAACATCACGATCGATACCAGGTTCTTCTTTAGTCTAGGCACATACTTCACATCTTTCAAGGTGATAGGAGCTCCATGCTCCCTTTGAAAAGCATCTGTGCCCACTCCTAAAACACTATACTTTCCATCGTCACCCATCTCTATGCGCATCTTGAGGTCTTTCTTCTCGAAGGAATTGAATAAACTTTTATCACCGGTCATGTGGAATGAGGCTCCACTGTCAAGATACCAGACACAACCCATTATCGATGACACCATGCATGCTATGAGGCTAAAGTCCATTTCGAACTGAGAGGCTAATGCCTTACCTTCCGATCTTTCCGAGGATCCCTTCTTGGACTTCTTCGATGGGAAATTAGTCGCATAATGTCCCATCTCAATATTTTTTTTATTCTTTTTTAAAGTATGATATGAATTCGATTTTCACCTACAACCCTGAACTTCAAACTTCGAATTATCTTCTCCATATACTGTTCACTACTCCGATAAACTTGGCTCTAATACCATGTAGAAATTTCTCTATAGATCAGCTAGCTCTGATACCATTTAGAAATTCTGCAAATTCTCTACAAATATACCTCTGAGACCATATAGAAAATCTAATTGTAGATTAACTTTATAATGCAATATACCAAAGAAAAATACTATAACCTACTTCTACTATCAATTTTTGGAAGCTTAAAGATTGAGCAAGATCGAGCTAAACACATATAACTAGAAGAAGAAGAATCAATGCACATGAAACACAGAAAATACTTAGGGGAAAGCCTCAGCTAGAAACCCCACTATCTGTATTATCATACAAGGTGGAAATACATCAGAATTATACAAATCCTTAGTTCTCACAGCTAGCCAACTCTCAGTACAATCCTCCTGGATGCTCACAGGCAATCAAAGCTTCTCACAAGCCTTCTCCTCTACCCTCCAAGCTCCTATTTCCTTGTGAAGTTCCTCTAGGATGATCTACTCCAACCAAGTGGAAAATTGATCTCTCACACTGATCTCACACCCTGTATGAACTGTGCAATCCTCAAGGAACCTTATTCCTTCTGCATGCATGAGTTTCCTTTATAAGAGAAAACATGCAACTGATAGTACACTATCCTTGACATTTAAATCAACTGGGTCTTTCTCAGAATAAACATGCATGAGTTTCTGATGAGGGAATCTTCAATTATCTGGAGTAGCACTAGTTGGATGCATGCATGCATCAACTCACTGATAACTCAAATTAGTTCCTCAAATAGTTTGGAACTAATTTAACTGGACTTAACTTAGTAAATTGAGCTAACTAATTACAACTCAAATATAGCTCAATCTTATCTCCTTAATTAAGGGATAATCTCCTTAATTTAAGGGATAACTGTTGCATGACTGCATAAAGACTTCTAACTTGAATTTCTCCAACTAATTAATCCATAATGAATTAATTAATTATTTCCAAGCAGCTAGTGAGAATAAATTCGAATTTAATTCACAATTTTAATTCAAGGACAAATTAAAATTGAATATTCTGGATTCTATTTTATCATTTCTTGTTACTATTTTCAACACTCCCTCTCAACAAGAAAGGAATTCAACTCAATCCCGATCGTGAACCTTTAGAATGTTATGCATGCAACACTTCTCTCTAGTGTTGTTGCTCCAGCAACTCCAAAAACAAAAAAACATCCAACCTGAATCATTATGATGCATCTGTCATCAAAGTCTCTGATTGCTATTACCTCTGTCAACTGAAAGATTTGCGCTTCGGCTGACTCTGCCTTTCTGCACTATTGTCAATCCTTCTCTATGCTCTTCAGTATCTAACTGCTCTAGCCTCTGTCACTTTGATCTCTAACTGGATCAATCCCACTGATTCCTCCCACTACTATGTACTTTGGGCTCCCGTAGCAAGGTATGATCCATGAGATAAAACCTCTCAATGGACCCTGCCTAATTTAGCCTTCTTGGGACTATCACTTAACATTGCCCCAACTCACACTTGGACGTATGGCTACATGTGATCCCTCTTCCCACTTCTGCAATTTTGGCTCCTCCACAATTGTCTGAGACTTCTTCTGGGACTGCATGTTGAGAGGTAATTTACTCTCCCTCTCAACCACCAAGTCTCTAACATTTGCCTTGCTCCCCAAGGATTTGCATGCATCTTGAACCTCAAGAGCATAAAGGTTCTTGACTCATGAACCGATCTGTTTCACCTGTCTCATGGTGATGTGTCTAAGGAAAACCTTTCCCTTACTAAAGACATAATCGTAGCCTTTATCCTCAAACATCGAGACTGATACCAAGTTCTTCTTCAGTCCAGGCACATACTTCACATTTGTCAAGGTGATAGGAGCTCAATTTCCCTCTGAAAAGCAATCGTGACCACTCGTGAAACACTATACTTTCCATCGTCACCCATCTCTATGCGCATCTTGAGGTATTTCTCCTCAAAGGCACTGAATAAACTTTTATCGTCGGTCATGTGGAATGAGGCTCCACTGTCAAGATACTAGACACAAACCATCATCGATGACACCATGTATGCGATGAGGGTAAAGTTCGTTTCGAACTAAGAGGCTAATGCCTCACCTTCCGATCCTTTTGAGGATCCCTTCTTGGACTTCTTCGATGGGAAATTAGTCGCATAATGTCCCATCTCAATATTTTTTTATTGTTTTTTAAAGCATGATATGAATTCAATTTGCACCTACAACCCCAAACTTCAAACTTTGAATTCTCTTCTCTGTATACTATTCACTTCTTCGATAAACTTGGCTCCGATACCATATAGAAATTTCTCTATATATTAGCTAGCTCTGATACCATGTAGAAATTCTGTAAATTCTCTACAAATCTACCTATGAGACCATATAGAAAATCTGACTATAGATTAACCCGATAATGCAATATACCAAAGCAAAATACTATAACCTACTTCTACTATCAATTTGTAGAAGCTTAAATATTGAGAAAGATCAAGCTGAACACATATAACCAGAAGAAGAATAATCAATTCACATGAAACATCGAAAATACTCAGGGGAAAGCCTTAGCTAAAAACCCACTATCTGTATTATCATACAAGGTGGAAATACATCAGAATTATACAAAGCCTTAGCTCTCACAGCTAGCCAGCTCTCAGTACAATCCTCTTGGATGCTCACAGGAAATCAAGTCTTCTCACAAACCTTCTCCTTTTCCATCCAAGCTCCTATTTCCTTGCGTAGTTCCTCTAGGATGATCTTCTCCAACCAAGTGGAATACTGATCTCACACCCTGTATGAACTGTGCAATCCTCAAGGAACCTTATTCCTTCTGCATGCATGTGTTTCCTTTATAAGAGAAAACATGCAACTGATAGTACAATGCCTTTGACATTTAGCTCAACTGGGTCTTTCTCAGAATAGACATGCATGAGTTTCTGATGAGGGAACCTTTAGTTATTTGGAGTAGCACTAGTTGGATGCATGCATGCATCAACTCATTGATAACTCACAATTAGTTCCTAAAACAGTTTGGAACTAATTTAACTGGACTTAACTCATTAAACTGAGCTAACTAATTACAACTCAAATATAACTCAATCTTATCTCCTTAATTAAGGGATAATCTCCTTAATTGAAGGGATAATTGTTGCATGACTACAAAAAGACTTCTAACTTGAATTTCTCCAACTAATTAATCCATAATGAATTAATTAATTATTTCCAAGCAGCTGGTGAGACTAAATTCAAATTTAATTCACAATTTTAATTCAAGGACAAATTAAAATTAGAATATTCTGGATTCTATTTTTATCATTTCTTGTTTCTATTTTCAACAAACAAATGCAGAAAGGTGGATCTCCTCTTTATCACGATCGATAAGGTCAAATCCAAAAACTTTTCTTGAGCCACGTGCGTTTTTGTAATTCTTCAATGTTGTCTTTTCAGATGCTCTACCTTGGATTGACCAATACTTTCGGTAGGGATTGAGTGCCTTGAATGAAATAGTTGTAGTTGTCATTAGAATCAGTGGAGTCACTATAGAGGGCAAGCTCTCATGTGTTGATGAACAGATATACTAGGATGTGCTTGACTTTGCATGTAGTAGTGTTGATGAGTCCTTGGTCAGCGCTGCTTTACTGTAGGAAACTAATAAAGAAATAATACACACTCACACTCATAAAATAAATAGCAGAAATATAGAAAAACTAGACATGGTGGAGAAGGCATGACAGACTTTCATGTAGTCTCTCATTCCCATGTTTTTCATTATTAAAATAATGTTTATGATACATATAAATACATGAGGAAGTTGTCTCAAGATAGTGCATTTATATTAAACAAACTTGGTTGAGAAAATATCTCAACAACACACTAATCTAGGAGCCTAACTAGTTGGAGAGAATCTCTCAACCAACTAAGCCTAAATTGACTCCTAACCATGAGGAACAAAATTAATGTAGAAAGGTAGGATTAAATCCTAACTTTCATTATTTTAATTAATTTTATTATTTGGACTTAGAATTTTTTTTAATGTGAGAGTGAGGCTAACATTCCCCCCCCCCCCCAATGGTAAGTCCAAATTAAGAACCAGAAACCATCTTCCAAGTTCTCATGCTGAAACTGTTGATCCCTAAAAAACATTTGCTTGAAAAAACCACCAAAGCTGGATGCTAAAGAAACTGCAATATGAAGAGACCATGAGTCAGCTATTCATCTTTGAATGTCACTTGAAAACTCCATCATGTGCCAAGCTGCAAAAGGATCCAACTTTCCTTTGCTTGAAATCAGCATCATGTGTCCACTGAAGAATTTTGATGAACGCCCACTGGCGTATCTGCTAATGATGATTGCCCACTGGTTGAAAAACAACTCACTATTGCTTTTGTTGTGTTTGAAAATTTCTCACTGCTGACTTTGCTATTTATCGCCCACTGCCGAATTTTTTGATTTTCACTTGCTGATGAAAATGCCCACTGGCTGCTTCGCTGATGTTGTCGAGACTTTCAGTCTAACAACCACTGTCAATTTCATTGACATTTTCCCCCCTTTTTTAGCTGAAATAAGAGACAATCTTCTTCAAATTATCTCTGAACTCCCCCCCTTTAGGTGTAGTTTTGTTTCACTCATGTACTCCCCCATGCAACTGCACGAGAATATCATCTTCATTTGTAATGTTGGTTGCTTTATGTGTGAGTGAATTCGATTGTAAAACTTATATAATCTTTTGACTATGGATGACCATTCCCAAGGATCAATCCATCAATAATCGATCTTCAATCTCGTTGATTGTTGTTGTGTGTTGCGTTATGTTGATGAATGATTTGACTTGCCACAATGGTGACAAGGATGGAGATCAAAATACTAATCTTCTAGATGACCTATTCTTTGACAATGAAGGCAGTTTGGTTTGACTGCAACTTCAGTTTGTGTGTACTTTTGTTTGTCTACAACTGTCTCATGGCTTTTTGATGTTATTGGATCAAGAAATCCTGCACCGATGAACTTGATCAGCTTAGAATAATCGGGGATATGCAAGCTATTTTCATCTTTTTCATAGCCTAATCCTTGTCAATTTTTGTTACTTTGAAGTTCTTCCCATGGCCTAATGATTGGTTTGGAAAAAAGTTGAACTGGATTATGGACCAATTCGACACTTGAAGTTGGTTGGATCAGTGACTTGGAATCAACATCTTTATCTTTATCTGTACGGATAAAAGACTTGAAAACATCACTCCTCTGTTGCAACTCTCTCTTTGAACTTGCAACTCTAGTTGAAGAAACTCAATCATTTCATGTGCATGTTGAAGATGCACTTGAAGATCGGTAAGAGTAGTTTTGTTGATGTTCACCATGTCACCAACTAACGAAAAAAATCAAATTATTAAGAATTTTGGATAGTTGAATGTGTGTCGCCATGTTAGCTTGCTCACTTTGAATTTAGGCTCGCTTGTACTGTTGCTTATTGCTGATGCTTTTAAACACTTGCTAGAGTCTTATAACTTGGTTGCTTGAACTCTTGATTTCATGCTCGCTTGATGACGATTAATTTTCTTGAATGCTTCACTAACTCCCTGCTTTTTTGTTTGAATTACATGCTCGCTTGCTTGGTTTTTGAATGAAATGCTCGCGTGATTTATTGCTTATTGCACTTGCGTTAAACACTGGCTTGATTTGATGCTCACTTGAAGAATAGAATACTAGAATTCACACTCATTTGATGATGATTGCTTGCTAGATGGCTTGCTTGAACTTGCTTGATTGATTATTGACACTTTGTGTTTTCTTGAATGTAGTCACTGAATGTACTGATTTTAAAAAAGAAAGGGTGTCGAACACTGTCAAAAATGCACCCAAGTGACAAATGACAAGTTCAATCTTGATGTCTAAGTTGAAGACTTACTTGATTTAATGTATTCACCTTAACAATTCAAATTATGGTGTCGGTTACAACTAAGAATGAACCCGTACAATTCAATTAAAAAATGTGTATCGGCAAGTGATATAAAAAGTGTTGATGATGTCGATGTCATCTTGGCTTGAAATGCTTGATTTTGTAGCATCCTTAACTTGATTGCTTTGATTACATGATGTGAAATGTGCTTGCTTGGAATATCATCTTATCAAGTTGATGATGTGACACTTTGTGCTTGTGTACTTGCTTGATTACAGGAGCTTTATTAAGTGTTCTTATACTTAGGCTTACTTATGTGCATGTAGTTGTTTAAGCATAGTACAAAGAGAGTGTTTTGATAATCTGAACACAAGTCATGCACACACATTCATTACACATGGTGTACCTAAGATCCCCTTATTCAATTTTGGGTGGATCTAGGACAGAAGCACCACAAAAATTACGTTTTTATTAATTATTGAAGTACATCATTCTTCAATGTCACAAATTTGTCATGTAAACTTCTCAATGAGAATGTCACACTTGCAAACTTTGGAAGTAAATTGTCTTCAAAAGCTTCCTGCACTGACTCAGTTGCTCTCAAAGTAAAAGATTACTTTGGATTACAATAATGACTTTCACTTCTCCAAATTTACAAAATAGACATCTTATGGCTCCACAAAATCACTTATTACTCCATTAGAAATACTCCTGATCTTGCCAAAATATACAAAAAAACACCTCTTACTTCTCACTCCAAAAGACTTATCACTCCATTACAAAAAAAAATTCACTTTACTTCCAAAAACAATTTTATGAAATCACTAAATTGATTTCAAAAATTTAAAGCACTCCAAAGGAATATTTCCTATTAAAAAATACCTTATTATTCTTTAGTATTGACTTGATGAAATTCAATCTCACATCAGATCGGGCCCTTGGAATCTGAGATCAGACTAATGCCATTGAAGCTCAGATAATAATTGCAGTCATGGAGATGAGTTCACTTTTTGTCGATCGATCTAGGGATAGCATAAAGAAGGCCGACAATTCATTCGAAATTGAGGGCATGATTTTCCCTTTTCTGAAACCCATTGTCAAAACCCTTCCTCCTTCCAATTCACTAAATCGCACACAATTCAACCAATACTTCTTCCAATCAGTTTCAAATTTAACAACTACGATGTAAGTCGATTCCTGAAACAGCAGATTGAGCTCGAGTTCACCAATCTAATTATAATTCGAGCCCTCTAATTATCACGTCGCCTTCAATTCCTATAAATATTCAAGATTTGAACCTTCAGCCGTCCGAAAAAACACCCCGATTTCGAAAAACTTCAACTTGAATTAAACCTGAAATCGTAATGGTCTAGTCTCGCCACAGAATTAAAAAGATATATTTCAAAATAGCTGGATATAGCACAAAACTCCTGAATTTTGCTTTAGCAGCCGATGACACCATGAGAATGTCGAACCCTGCATGTTTTGTCATTGCGGCCTTGGAAGTCATGTTGGGGTCAGACTCAGAGGTGAGGTTTGAGGTTGCACAACGCTTTTTAAACGACCAGTTTTAATGGTTTAACGTGAGGAGAAGGGTTTTCTATGGCAGATGCAATCTTGTCATGATTCTATCACGGCATTCTAGATCATCCTTACACAATGCAAAAATCAACGCACAATTCATTCAAAGAATACATCAAACCTGGGTCTCTGCTTTCTAGCTATCGATCTTTGGGGAGATCTCTCGATCCAGAACCCTTAAGAAGACCACCACACACATGCAGAACTGCTTCCATATTTGAAGCAAGAAATTGGGTGATTGAAATCCATCACCCATGGCCACTAAATTGCGAGAAAATGGTGGACGTTGTCCAAGAAAAAGGTCGTCCGAGGATCCTCTGTTGCAGGGGCGGATGGACCCATTTCGTTCTCAGGAGGCAGCAAACTGTTCAAACTCTGGGAGGATAAGGCGGAGAAACGAACCCACAGAACCGTCGATGGATCTAGAGCTCACAGGGCGAATTGAGTTTAGGAAAATTGGTGCTGGCTTGGAAAACCTCGACAATCTCTGAAGCTCCAAGTGCGCAGCACCATTGCAAAGGGAGAGTTTTCTTGCATTTATCTTGTCTGGGATTCCCAATTTGACAAGCAATACACACTGAAACACATCATCTGCAACGATGGCGAATCTCTGGATCTCATAAAGAAAGACGTTGTTGTATCATGGAAACCCAAATGTGGTCACCCTTCATATGCAGACTGTCTATGATTTGGGCCGAACTAAAGAGTGCTTTCTGGTCATGGAGTTCTGTGAGAAGGCTCTGATTCAGAATTTGTATTTTTTCTTGAATTCAAATAAATTTGCTCTCAATATTTCCACCTCAGCCTCAAGGGCTACCTGGTCTTGTACCTTCCTCCATAGTTGTTGGTTTAATGAACACAACTTTTGCACTTTATCTTCTAAATAAGCAGTATCTGCTTTTTGCTTCTCTCTGTACTTTTTGTCTGCTTCTCAGTTTCCAGAAGGCCTTTTCTTCTTTGCCAATGACTCTGATGTCCCACTCAATTGATCTTCTTGCTCTGATACCACATGTAGAAAACTAATAAATTAATAATACACACTCACACTCATAAAATAAATAGCAGAAATATAGAAAAACTAGATATGGTGGAAAAGGCATGAGAGACTTTCCTGTAGTCTCTCTTTTCCAAAGGAAAAATTGTAATCTTTCATTATTTTTGAAAAATTACATACAGTATATGCTTGGTAGCATATGCAGCATTTGGCCCTTAGCCATATCAGCGTATACAAGTCAAAAATATATACATGCATGTCCATTTCAAAAATGGCGCTAAGTAATAAACATATTCACCACGCAAGGTGATAACATAATAGATAGTCTAAAAATAAAAACATACTATGATATATACAATGAATAATATTATGTCTGGATATGTCCCAAAAATATTTAGGGCCTATTCTACCCTATGACATGCCTGATCAATATAAGGCTTGTGGTAGTATTGGTACTGGGTTGTACCCCTCTGCTCCTGAATCATCCACTAGCCTCTGGGTAGTAGCGTGGCCTCCTTGGAAAGCCTATTAGCGCTTTTGTTATGTTCCCTGTAAATGTGATGACATGTGATGGAGTTAAACTGAGATTTGAATATGATCACTTCATCCAAAATATTTCTAAGAGTGTGTGCATGGCAGGAAGTGATGTTATTGAACCAATTTATAATGATTTTTGAGTCTCCATAAATCTGTAGATTGATGCAGTCATGGACTAGTGAGCAATGTAGTAAATGTCGGAGGGTGATTAATTCATCATAATTGTTTGTCCCTCCTCCAAGTCCAAACTTGACCATGAAATGATGATGATTAGATAGATACAATAGGAAACCTCCCCCACACCCATGTTCCTGTGCAACACCATCAAAGTATGCCCAGGGGATAGATTTATCAATGGGATCAGGTGCAAGTGGTCATCGAGGAAGAGGCACTGTGAAATCAGGTAGTTCATGGTAGGCGGAGATGATCTTAGCAGAAATAATATGCCATCTAGCAACACCATCCTCAAAGATAATTCTGTTTTGGGTCAGCCAGATAGACCAACATATAAGCAAAGGGAGGCAAAGCAGTTTTGATCCATGATGCGCGGTATACCAGTTTCTCCAGGCATGATTTAAGTTTTCCCCATCCCATCTTCCAACAAATTGGATCGATGTAGAGATGGACTGCCAAAGGCTTACAATAGAACCACATTTTAGAAAAAGGTGTTCAATCATTTTTGAGGCTTTCTTATAGAGGACACACCAGTGCGGTCCATATATGGCATGATGGGTTCAATATTGTTAAATAGTGAATCCATACAGGTGAGGATGGTTTTAGATAGAGGAGGAATGACCTGTTATAGAGTTTTGTGAACCCAAAACTCTATAACGGGTTAAATATTCCCCAGTGGGAACTTTTTTACTAAGCACACACCAGGAAAAGAGCCTAGTTCTCGGTGGAGTTTTAAGCTTCTAGATAGCCTACCACCAATCTTGAGTAACCTCCAGTTGTCTTCTATTAATCAACCCGAGATAACCAACTTTTGGAGTATATACTCCATTATTAGCTAAGCACCAAATAAGTTCACCAGGCCCCTTCTTAATTTTGATGTGAGATTCAGTCAGTGCAAAAGTATAATTTTGTCACATTTGGTGCCATTGGGGTGGGATATCAAGTAAGTGAGCGGAATTCCATCCCTGTGCAAAGATGGAGGTATTATCCTAATCTGCAATGTGAGCAATAACTTTGATGTCTCTTTGATTTAGAAGGTTGATAAGCTCTCTCAGAAGATCGTCTTGATCGCCTCCACCAGTCCAGGGATCCAGACCGATGCGAGCTTTTGAACCATCATTTACCCTCCAAGCCAAATTATTGCGGATGATAGGTAAGGAGTGAAGCAAAGCTTTCCAAACAGAAGATATGCCAATCCTAGACCATCTTGGCAGACGCACCTAGTCCATGAGCTGAAGATGCCAAATGTATTTGTGATAAGTGACAGTGGTCTAGAGGTTCTATCCAGTGAGTAGTGTCCATCCCATTTTTGCAGCAAGAGCCTGAGCAAAGAGATTTAAATCTTTTAATCCCCAACCTCCCCATTTTTTAGGCAGAGTAATATTATTCCAGCTAACCCAGGAAAAAATATTCTTATCTTGATGACAATTCCATAGATATCTACTACATATCTGTTGAAGGCAGGTAAGGATGCTTCTGGGAATCCATGCCAAATCCATCGAGAAAACAGGTGTGGCCTCTAGTACAAATTTGATGAGCACTAATCTTCCTGCTCTAGATAAGAATCGATGACACAAATATGATAGCCTTTTCTCCAACTTAATGACCAACCATATCCAATCAAAAAAAATTTGACACAGGGGTTTGATCCAAAACCCCAGGTATTTAAAACCCTGATCAAGTGGGAGGATGCTATATGGGAAGTGCTGCTAAGCATATCTAGACTCCTGGATGGAAGTGTGGGCTAAGGTTATAGTGGATTTCCCATGGTTAGCCATCATGCTTGTAGCCCAAGAGAAAAGGGAGAGTACATTAGAAAAGGAGGCAAAATATCGTATGCTACCATCAAGAAAAATGAAAACATCATAGACAAAAAGTAGATGAGTGAGGTAACATAGGTAATTCACTTTTAGTCCAAAAAATCAACCATTTCTCTTTGCCTGAGCAAGGAGCTGAATGAGTCATTCCATGACAATAAGGAAAAGAAGGGGAGATAGGGGGCATCCTTGTCCAAGTCCCCTTTCGGCATGAAAGAAATGTGAAGCAGATCCTTTGATGAGTACACTAAAGGAGGCTGTGGTGATGCAAGACATGATCCAGGTGATGAAATCATGGGGGAAGCCCAGGTGAATGAGAATCATTTTGATGTAAAGCCAGCTAACACGGTCGAAAGCTTTTTCCAGGTCAATATTTAAGATGATGCCCTTTAACTTTTTGGTCTTGATCGAGTGTGTGGCCTCTTGAGCAGTGCCAATGGCTTTGTGAATCTGTTGATTCTCAAGAAAATAAAATTGATCAGGTGATATATGGAGAGAGAGGATGGGCTTGATGCTGTTGGCAATAATCTTTGCAATGATTTTGTAGATACAATTGCAGAGAGAGATGGGGAAAAAGTAATTGAAAGATGATGGAGAATCAGACTTGGGTATAAGAGCAATGAAGGTGGAGTTAATGGCATCATATAATTTTCCAGTGATCCTGCATTCCTCCATTGCTTTGAGCAGGTATTGTCCCAAGAGTTCATAAAAGGCCAGATAAAATTCAATAGTCCATCCATCCAGACTTGGACTTTTATCTTTTTAAAACCATTTCAAGGTTCCCTCAAGTTCAGCAGTCGTCACTGGTGTGTTGAGATCATCCGCCATATTTTCATCCACAAACCAAGGAAAATGGCCTGCTACTTGAATAATGTCTGCTAGATTGGACCCATGAGGGGCTTTGTAGAGATTCTGAAAATGAGAGGTGCCTAGAAGAGAAAGTTTATTGAAATTTTATGCCACACCTCCATTAGGTAAGGGTAGATTCCAAATAGTGTTAGACACCTTTCTTCCCTTGGTATAGTTCTGAAAGAATTTTGTGTTATCATCTCCTGCAAGAAGCCAAATGGCCCTACTCTTGAGTCTCCAAGTTTCCTCTCTCTCCTTCAATATCTATCCTTCTGTTTCTCAAGCTCAATAAGATGGGATTTTTAATTAATAGTTGTAAACCCATTGTTACGATCATCCATTAAATCACTCAATTATGATTCAATCTGAGATATGATATGATCATCCCTTTGTACCTTCTCTTTAGCTCAGGTGATAGATAGCTTCTTGAGATGAGAAAGATTGTGGCAAAAACCCTCAGCGAGAGATCTATGTCCCGATATGGGATTTTCTTTCCAGTAGTCGGTGACTAGCTTGATGTATCCTGGTTCTTGTAGCCACACATGGTTGAATTTAAAGGGGGATTTAGGCTTTGAATGGGGACCAAGGATCTCAAAATATATGGGAGAGTGATCAAATATGCCCCTAGAACTCACCCATTGTCTATATCTATTTAGATATTGCAACAGAGGCACCTTATTCAGGAATTGACCAAGCCTTCTAGCTAGAGTTGCATCCCCAATCCTTCTGTTCCTCCAAGTAGGAAGGGGCTTATTCATGGGGACATTAGAGAGGTCATGCTGCTCTAATAAATTCATCATATACCCTGATAGAGGATCCACTTGGGCCTGTGAACCCCATGATTCCCCAAATCCCAGGGAGAAATTGAGATCACCCCCAAGGACAAGGTGATCAGATGAAGTTATAGATAGATTGAGGAATCTATTCCAAAAATCCTCTCGCCTATGACAGGGTCCATATATGTTAATGATCTAGAGATCCATACCAAGTTCGACTGAGAAAATATCCATACCAATAAACCCTAATCCACCCCACGATGATATGACCTTAATGGTGCGAGGATTGTATCCAATGGCTAACCCCCCAGAACGCCCCATAGCATCAAGAGAATAAAAGTGCCAACCAGGTTTTAAGGATTCCAAAGATCTGGTGATGAGATCAACATCACCAAGGGTTTCTTGCAACATAATGATATCCATAGACTTAGTATCAAATAATCTGTGCAAGGCTAGTTTTTTGGAGGCACTAGCCATACCTCTACAATTGAAGGAAAGCCACTTCATGGGGGAAACCGCCCCTGGGTATTCAATGCTCTAAGAACCTTGTCCAAGGAGGATTGTTTTCCTGAAACAACTTTTCTCCCAGCCTTTTGAATGGCTTTAGAGAGATAAGATTTTCGGCCACGAGATGATTTGGTGAAAGATCCAGGGAGGGCAAGTCCCAACCCTGAATAGGAGGGTGTTTGACCTTCTGAGTGAGAGCGAGAGCGCAAATTGTATGAATGAGGCAGTTCAGACCAGTCCATAGAGGATGAGAGAGGAATGGAGGGTGATTGTGGGAATGATGGAGCGGTGGTAGAAATGATGGGAGGGGATATGGTGAGAGTGCAGGGTATGGAGGGAGTAAAGTGCTAAAAAGATGACGAATCTTGAAATGCAATGCTAGAATTAGATACAGAGGAGTTAGGGTGAGAGGAAAAAGGAGTACCCACTTTTCTTGCAGCCTTAGCAGTAGCTTGGGAGCGTGTCATAGGAGGAGATGGTGTCCTGTGCGAACATTCTACATCTAAGGGAGAAGCAGCCCAAATGATGGCCTGGGGGACCGAAACAAGGGTACGGTCTGGAAGAGAAACTGCTTGACCCTTTGTGGCTTCTAATGCGATCAGAGGATCAGGTGATTTTTTTACCAGAGGGCATTCCTTGAATATATGACCCACCTTATGAAATCTTCTGCATCAAAACGGGACTCCTTCATAGTCCAGAATCTGAACCTAAGTGAAATTCCTCCATTGTAATGTGATTTTCTCCTCCAAACCCTCTCGAGTATCCAAATGAACCAGAATGCAAGCTAGGGTTTGATTCTTGGACTGAATGTAGGCTTTATCATAGTCAAGGTAGGTGCCAAGCGTATTCCCAACCCTGACAAAAACATCCTCTGACCAATACTATAGTGGGAGTCCCGGTAAATGAACACAGAGCGGTCCAGCCCCAATCTTTTCCCTATCTAGATCAAACAATGGACTCCAATGCTTAAGGAGGACCAGAGGCATCTCTATATGCCAGTATCGAGCAAGTACTAGATCTGTATATTCCTCCTTTAAAAAATGTAGAGAAAACCACCCACGAGGTAGGATCTGAACCTCCGACAGTTCCTTGAGGGCATGTCCCTAGATTTCTTATACCCAGAGGGTCAATCTCTCTACCAAATAAGCCCTACCATAGACATGCCCAACCAGAACAGAGCTAGCCTTATCCGTGACTTCACCCATTGACAAACCCTCACCGAATTGGATGGTGAAATCCTTTGACGAAGCCTTTACACACTTAAATTTCCTCTTACCAGTTTGGGGCATAGAAGGATGATCCTGAAGCGGGTAAAAAGGAGTGTACCCGTCTTGTTGAAATTGATATGCTGATTTAACCCTAATCACAGGTGTTTCGAAGCATCCAGACAGGGAATTTGCAGTAGAAATTGACGGGATGGAGCCGAGATTTGAAGGACCCCCAGCTGTGTGATCTGCAGCTTCAGTCCTCGCTTGATCCTGAGGCAGTGGAGAGCTAGAAAAATGAAAAATGTCTTATGGAGGGTTTGGCTCAAGCGTGGGTGAGGGCGGTGAGACCGTGGCGAGTAGGTGAAGAGTATCAGGGAAGAGTGGCAGACAATCCAAAGCAGGTGAGTCTATAGAGAGGGTGCCAAAATGAAGGGAGGATGCTGTGAGACCAAGGAGGGTGACCACCAAGGTGAAGTAGGACGGAGCAGATACAGAAGGCAGAGGGGAAATAGAAAATGTTGGGTTAGGGTTAGGGCTTTCAAAATAGGCTAGTCGGGAAATGGTTCCAGTGATTAATCCACCTCCTCGTAGTCCATGTCTTCTTCCATATTCAGCAGGGAAATGGCACCGTGACTGCTCGCGAAAAAAGGCAGCAAAAAAGGGAACGGACGCAATCGAAGAGCCAGCTGGATGTCTGCGGGGTAAATGGTGTGCCTGCAGTAAACCGAGAAAAATTACCCAAAACCCTTTCTAGGCAGAATATTTGGGAGCTCTATCATCGTGCCTCCCCTTCATCTACTTTCCTGTAGTGTCTTATTCTCACGAATTTCATTATTAAAATAACGTTTATGATACATATAAATACATGAGGAAGTTGTCTCAAGATAGTGCATCTATCTTGAACAAACTTGGTTGAGAAAATATCTCAGCAACACACTAGGAGCCTAACTAGTTGGAGAGAATCTCTCAACTAACTAAGCCTAAAATGACTCGTAACCATGAAGAACAAACTAAATCTAGAAAGGTAGGATTAAATCCTAACTTTCATTATTTTAATTAATTTAATTATTTGGACTTAGAATTGTTTTTAATGTGAGACTGAGGCTAACATTTACGCATCACAAATTCAAGCTCAACAACTCGGATGGACCTTATGTAAACAAATGAGAAAGGAATTAATGTAGATTCCAAAAATTTTGTTTTATTTTTTATTTTATGCAAGAAGAGTATAAAATAAAAAAACTAAAAGAGGGTAAATTCAAATGTTCGTGTTTTTAAGGTGAGAGTGAGGCAAACATTTACGCATCACAAATTCAAGCTCAACAACTCAGATGGACCTTATGTAAACAAATGAGAAAGGAATTAATGTAGATTCCAAAAATTTTATTTTATTTTATATATATATATATATATATATATATATATATATATATATATATATATATATATATATATATATATATATATATATATATATCTATATATATTATATGCAAGAAGAGTATAAAATAAAAAAACTAAAAGAGGGTAATTTCAAATGTTCGTCCTTACGAAGTTTGAAGCACCATGAAAGCTACTTTTTTAAGAAGAATGATTGAGCCAACTTGGATGTCTTCAGATGCAAGTTGTGGGCTATATGAAAATGGTAGTAGAGTCTTGTGTTGATGCATTCCATCAGAGAGAGTAATGTGGAAGTGTGAGGATGTAATTTTTGATGACGTAACAGAGCCAATATCGATTATCTGGAGTAATGGTTGAATCTCAGTGGAACCATCTAGCAACAGAGGAATGGCGTTCATAGTCAAGGCTGACTCGATAATATTAACAGAGGACAATCTTTTTTTCATGATAGTAATACATGTAATTCATCATATTCACCAAGTTGGAAGGATAGTAAATCTATGATTATAATATTAATAAAAAATTATATATTGATACTTTATAAATATATAATTGTAATTAAGTAGTTTAAAATTTATTCATAAAAGCCAAAATCTAAACACAATCATCAGAAGGTGTTATCCATAACCATAATTTGGGCTTACAAGAAAAAATGTCTAAAATTTTAGAACAAGTGATTTTTATCCTATCACCAAGATTGGAGGGTATGCGCTTGCATCAAAATTTCAGCCCTAGGATAGTGACTGATGGAAGGAGTATTGAAGTTCTAGATAGTTGTAGCCAGCAGTCATCTATTGCACAGAGTAGACTCCATTGGGAAACATGCAATCCTTTTATACTATTTTTAGTCATATTGTTGATAATGGCTTAGAAGATTGGGTTTTTCTCATCTGGAGCTCAATGTATCTTCATTTGACATCTGGGTCCGTTAGTTTGATTTCCTACAGTTAGTGTTACTAGTAAGGATAGGCACTTCTATGTTGCACCTGTGTGATTTTTTATCTGGTGCAAAGAGATGCACAATGTGATGTTGTCCATATGTATGGTAGTCATTTAGGACTCGTAATAGCATAGTATGTGTAGTAATCTCAGAAGACTGCATAGAGCTCCACAAATGTGAAAAGAGAGTAGAAATGAAGCTTATTTATGAATAAAAGTCTAAGGATGAATTTATTGAAAGACTGTTTGCTGGGGAATTCCAAGAAGTTACACGTGTTTGTAAATTGCTTCTAACCTATCTCTGGTGCTATATAATCTATTTAGCAATACTTATGGCATAATTTCAAATATTTTATTTGAAATGAATTCATGTTTGGGCTAAATATTATCTATTTTATGTCAACTTGATAAAAGGCTAAAGAAGAAGCAGGCTTTGAACTGATGGAAGGAATATTAAATTTCTAGCTACATATTGAAAAAAAGGACTTTGACCTTGAATGATGAAATTTTTGTATTGCATTAGGGATGAAATCATGAAATTTTTGTATTGAAAGAATATAGAACTTGTGTAGGGCACACTACAAAAAGAAATCGTTGTTCATAGTTCACCCTTACAATTTCTAGAATAGGAGTGGATACAAAGTTGTGTTTTTGCAAGCAATGCACCGAAGCTGTGTATAGTGGGTCAATGCAATGATTTTCTTGATTTCAAGTACAGATTTAAGAGGAATTTTCCTTCATTATGAACATAGGTGTGGATAAATATAATATCAGAGCTAAAACTAAACTGAATTTCCTTGTTTTAAGCATGGGTTTAAGCATTCGGTTCAGTAACAAAATGAGTCATTATAGTTAGGATTTAACACCCATTATTTCCTCTTTTCCAAAGTAATAAAACAGGGATGTGATTTGAGTTTCGAATTTGTTATATTGATGCCAATGAAATGAAATTCAATGAGTGTTAGATTTGATGTTTCCTTTTTTGAAAGGGTCCTTCTAAAATAAAGAGCTAGAAACCTTATTTTAAAGGTTTTTAATGCAAATTAAGCTTGCCACCGGTCATCCATGATGTTAATGTCTACATAGTTGGTACATATTGACAGCAATGGAGTTAGATACATGGTTGATGTAGGTCACTGAAGTACACCGAGTAACAACATACTGTAGGAATGCCAAGGCTACTCAGGAAAATCTAAACCAAAAAGAGTAAACAAGCCAACGAATAAGAAAGTACAGAATTAAATAACAAAGGGAGGAGGAACTACTTCTCATTAGGTACAGTATAGAAGTAGATGAAGTAGAAGCATTTCCTTCCACCCTAACCATTGTGAAGGTGCCAATGCTTTGCCTGATAATGTCAGTAAAGGAGTCCAAGGGGCTGAGAGGGCCTAGAAAGAATATAGAACTTGTCTAGGGCACACTACAAAGAGAAACCATTGTTCACAGTTCACCCTTACAATTTCTAGAATAGGAGTGGATACAAAGTTGTGTTTTTGAAAGCAATGCACCTAACCTGTGTATAGTGGGTCAGTGCAATGTGTTTCCTAATTTCAAGTACATATTTAAGAGACATTTTCCTTCATTATGAACATAGGTGTGGATAAATATAATATCAGAGCTAAAATTAAACTGAATATCCTTTTTTTAAGCATGCATTTAATCATTAAGTTCAGTAACAGAATGAGTCATTATAGTTAGGGTTTAACGCTTCCATTATTTCCTCTTTTCCAAAGTAATAAAATAGGGACGTGATTTGAGTTTTATAATTAGGATTTAACGCTTCCATTATTTCGTCTTTTCCAAAGTAATAAAACAGGGATGTGATTTCAGTTTTGGATTTGTTATATTGATGCTAATGAAATGAAATTCAATGACTGTTAGATTTGATGTATCCTTTTTTAAAGGGTCCTTCTAAAATAAAGAGCTTGAAACCTTATTTTAAAGGTTTTTAATGCAAATTAAGCTTGCCACCAGTCATCCATGATGTTAATGTCTACATAGTTGGTACATATTGACAACAATGGAGTTAGCTATATGGTTGATGTAGGTCAATGAAGTACACCCAGTAACAACATACTGTAGGATTGCAAAGGCTACTCAGGAAAAACTAAAACAAAAAGAGTAAACAAGCCAATGAATAAGAAAGTACATAAGCAAATAACAAAGGGAGGAGGAACTACTCCTCATTACGTACAATATAGAAGTAGACAGAGAAGAAGCATTTCCTTCCACGCCAGCCACTGTGAAGGTGCCGATGCTCTACCTGATAATGTCAGTAAGGGAGTCCCAAGGGCTGAGAGGGCCTAGAAAGAATATAGAACTTCTCTAGGGCACACTACAAAAAGAAACCGTTGTTCACAGTTAACCCTTACAATATCTAGAATAGGAGTGGATACAAAACTATGTTTTTGCAAGGAATGCACCTAAGCTGTGTATAGTGGATCAGTGCAATGCTTTTCTTGATTTCAAGTACAGATTTAAGAGACGTTTCCCTTCATTATGAACATAGGTGTGGATAAATATAATATCAGAGCTAAAATTAAACTGAATATCCTTTTTTTAAGCATGGGTTTAAGCATTCAGTTTAGTAACATAATGAGTCATTATAGTTGGGATTTAATGCTTCCATTATTTCCTCTTTTCCAAAGTAATAAAATAGGGATGTGATTTGAGTTTTATAGTTAGGATTTAACGCTTCCATTATTTCTTCTTTTCTAAAGTAATAAAATAGGGATGTGATTTGAGTTTCGGATTTGTTATATTGATGCTAATCAAATGAATTCAACGACTGTTAGATTTGATGTATCCTTTTTTGAAAGGGTCCTCCTAAAATAAATAGCTAGAAACCTTATTTTAAAGGTTTTTAATGCAAATTAAGCTTACCACTGGTCATCCTTGTTGTTAATGTCTATGTAGTCAGTACATATTGACAACAATGGAGTTATATACATGGTTGATGTAGGTCAATGAAGTACACCCAGTAACAACATATTGTAGGAATGCCAAGGCTACCCAGGAAAAACTAAACCAAAAAGAGTAAACAAGCCAACGAATAAGAAAGTACATAAGTAAATAAAAAATGGAGAGGAACTACTCCTCGTTAGGTACAATATAGAAGTAGAAGAAGAAGAATCATTTCCTTCCACCCCAACCACTGTGAAGGTGCCGATGCTCTGCCTAATAATTTCAATAAGGGAGTCCCAGGAGCTGCGAGGGCCTAGAAATAATATAGAACTTCTCTAGGGCACACTTCAAAAAGAAACCATTTTTCACAGTTCACCCTTACAATTTCTAGAATAGGATTGGATACAAAGTTGTGTTTTTGCAAGAAATGCACCTAAGAGTTAGGACTCCATATTGTCTACTTTTGACCTTGTATTTTGTCATTATGTTACCCTCTTTAGCCCATAAGTTGAAAGCCTTGATAACATTTTGACCTAATTATTCCAAAGGTATGAAGTAACTCTCCTCATTGCTATATGTTTAATTATTCAACACATGTTCATGTTATCTTTATAATTAATCTTTGGAAGTTGATTAAGTCGCCGAAAATTGACGAAACTGTTTAAAGTCTATAGAATTATAATTCACAGTTGTTGGAACACTAGAAACAACAACTGTGCAGTTGCTGCAATACCAGAAACAACAACTGACTAAAGCGGGTAAAACGTCATTTTTCAATGGCTGAAACATCTGGAACAGCAATTGCCTAGCAGGAGCAGTAATCGTCTGAAGTTGCCAGAACTATACGTTGCAGATGCTGACATAGCATGATCAGCCACTGTCCAAAATTGGCAAAACACAGTCGCAGATATTGGAACACCAGGAGCAGCACGAGAACTTCACGGGAACAGTTGAGATTTACCAAATCGGCAACAATGGTGGAACAACCAAGAAGAGTACGGGGATCTCAAAGAGACGGTTTAGGTTTACCAGCTTTGCAACAACAAAAGGATCCGATTAACAAAAGATGATAAAATTACACACTGTTGTAACAGCATGCTGTAACAGGAATTGATTTCCTATTTTTGTAGAAAAGGGTCAACTAAATGAGTAGTGAAAATCTATTGTAATAGATGTCTCCTCTATAAAGAGGAGACATCTACATTAGAAAAGGGGGGAGAACAAGTTGTAACAGGGGTATTGTAGTGAAGAACAAGTCTGAATCCTTATTGCAATTTGGCATTTTTGCAGATGAATAAAGCACTGTTCTGAGCATTTTAACTTAGCATCTGTGTCCTGGGGAATCTTGTGAGAGGGACAGGGCCCACCTTCTTCACAAGATTCACCCATTTCTTTTCTGTTGAGTGTGTGTGTGATTTCTGAGTATTTCTTCTGATATTTTTCCTTTGTTGATACTCTGTTTTCTTAATCAATTGACGCTATAAAAGAGTGTGTCATCGATGATTAGGAATTGCAGTGTGCGTTGGCAATTTGGTCACAGGGGTAGGTGCTGAACATCCTTACTCCGAGGATAGGGTCCTGATCCTCTGTTACAAGACAGCCATCATTGTTTTCTTTTCAAATTTGTTACCTTTAGTTAACTGTTTTCATTTCATTTCTGCAATAGACCATAGCTGCTGTAACACAGAGTACGGGTTTGATAGAAAGTAGATTTGTTTATACTATAGCCTTTAATGATTTTAGAATTAAGTGCATACAGTACGAGGTCACCTTTGAAACAGAAGGACTTTCCCGGGTTGACAATTTAATGTGGTACTCGACTGTTTAATTAATAAACAATTCGAGCAACCAACATTTTGGCGTCGTTGCCGGGGAAGGCGACTGAAAATTTTAAAGGTATTAACATGTTTTACTTTCTTTAGAAAGGCAGGATGCATGAGAGGACGCAAGAAGGTTAACCATTCAGGTGGCAAAGTCAAAGGAGGAGGAAGAAAAACTTTTATTGACGATATTATTTCAAAAGCTGAGACATCCCAGAGGTTAAGCTCTCGGAGGCCACAGATCCAACACTCTTCTCAGACAGATTTTCAGACAGAGGAAGTAGTGGGGCCAGAGAGGGTTCTAGAACCATCAGAATATACTGCGGAACTGGTGGAAGAAGATGAACGACCAGTAGAAGAACCAATAGAGGAAGTTAAGGTGGAGGAACCAGTGTAGGACGTCGAAATCCCAACAGAAAACTCTGAAGACTGGGCAAGCGCATCAGGGAAACAACCAATGGAGGATAACAATGAAGGACTTTTCGGTGGAGGACGCAGAATAGAGGGAAGGGGAGAAAATTCTCTCTCCACCCTGGAATTCCCCATTGGAGATCTCCCCAAAGGAGCAACTCCTATGAAGAATATCCCACTTTTAGCATTACCCAACTTCTATGGGTTATCCACAAAAGATCCTGATGAATTTCTTTTTGAATTTGATATACTGTGTAGAAGCTATGACTATATTAATTCTGCTCAGAAATTAAAATTGTTTCCAGCTACATTAAAAGGGAATGCATTAAGATGGTTCATGAGCCTGGGAGCTCATGTGATTACAACATGGGATCAGATGAAGGAGAAATTTTTGGCTAAATACCAAGATTATTGTCGAACAAGAGAAAGAAAGGAGGAACTATTCAAGATGACTTAGAAAGAGGACGAAAGTCTAGAAGAGTTCGTGGAAAGATTACAATATAACTTACAACGATCTGATCATCCTGATATGAGTAAGGATATTCTCAAGTCAATACTGCTAAGAGGGGTACGAGATGACTGTTTAGATATGTTAAACATGCTTGGAAAAGGAGACATATCTAAGGAATTCTATGATGAAATTATCGATCTCTGTAAAAGATGTTTAAGAGGAGCAACAAGCAGACCAAAGAGCAAAGACAGTACATACTCAAGAGTCCAGAAATCAGCAAGTGGAGGAACAACACGGGCCGAAATAGGTAACTTACTTGAAGAATTTAAAACTGAAATGTTAAGCTCTTTTGCCTCACAAATTGATACCTTGCAGGTTAAAAAGAAGCAGGCAGAAGCAGAAGCCGCTCTGGCTATTTTCTGCTCTAGATGCAGGGAAAAACACCCACTAAGGGAATGTCCCCTGGACAAGGTACCAATTTGTACTATCTGTGAAAAGGACCATGAGACCCAACAATGCCCTTCTCTGCCAGGAATAAAAGTAGCACTGCAGCCAACTGAAGAAGAAGCTGAAGCAGTGTACCTCCTCACACAGAGAAGGCAATGGCAATCACGAGGACAAGGTATGAATTCTAACATGCCATTTAATCGTTGGAATAATCATTCTCCTTTTCAAGCAAATTACCCAACCTTCAACCAAATGCAGTACCCACCCTTTAATCAAATGAATTTCCCACCCATGCAGCAACCGAATCCTCCTTTTGTTGATCCTACAATGTGGAATCCCTGGGCTTTACAACAACCCTATCAATGGAACCCGAATTGGACAGCTCCACAGATCCCATTTCCAAACCAATTACATCAGTATCAACAATCTCTCTCCTTACCATCAAATGCCCCACCTAATAATCAGACAATAAGACCTCGGCTGCCTGTACAACCTAACCCCAACCCGAATAATAATAAAGCTTTGCAAGTAATTGATGTTGAAAACCAACTAGTTTCCCCTCTGCAATGAAATGACATTCATTTACGCTCAGGAAGAATACTTGAACCCATTATTGATGACATCACTTTTGATTCTGATAAAGAAGAAATCGGAAAAGAAAAATCATCTAATGCTGAAACAGTTCGATCATCCTCTAATAATAATGCTGAAATAGTTGAAACATCCTCTAAAAAGACTGCTGAAGCAGCAGAGCCACCATTCCCTAAACGTTTGGCTCTTACCAAAACACTTGAGCCACCCGTTTTTAATTTGTTAGGAGAACTACAGAATTTATATGTTAAAATTCCACTTTTACAAGCACTAAGAGATGTACTGATTTATGCTAGAACTGTTAGAGATATTTGTATTAAGAAACCTGGAAGAAAAGCTAAGGACCCCCTCATAGTTCATGTGATGGGTGATCTAGCTACTCTAATGTCAGAAAAAAACCCCCCTGTAAAATATGGTGACCCTGGTCACCCTACAGTTACAGTTCAGGTTGGTAAAACCTTTGTTTCTAGAGTTCTGGTAGATCTCGGTGCTGCAATAAACATCATGACACTTGAAACAACACAGTTATTGCAGTTAAAAAATTTTATTAGGGAAACCCCAACCATTCTAGAGCTGGCTGACCACTCCACAATCAAACCTGAAGGAGTCATTGAAGACCTGATAATTTCAGTCGAATCTTGGAACTACCCAGCTGATTTTGTTGTGTTACAGACCAAAAATAAGTTGGGGGGTCATCCATTGATTTTATTAAGGCCTTGGCTGGCTACAGCAGATGCCTTCATTAGCTGTAGGTCAGGATCAATGACAATTTCTAATGGATCTGAAACCAAGCAGCTTACTCTGTACCTTCATGCCACACCTATGATTAATAATGATAATTCAGTATGGTTAGATTATGAGGATGATGAGACTCAACCCATTTTGACTGTCAGACAAGCCCTAACTTTTAAAGATTCAACCGAAGATGAATTAATTAGTATTTTTATTTCTGAACCTTCTTCGGTTAACTCTGAATTACATGATCACTTGACTGCAATCTTGGAATCTGAATCACAGCAGAATCTTAAAATTGAAAACTTATCTCAGACATTAGCTGACACCCCCTCCAAAAGTCTAGCAGTCGAAATTGAGCCTGGAAAAACATTAAATATAAACCCTAACTTAACAGATGCTGAAACACAACAGTTAATGAAGTTACTCCACGAAAATAAACAAGCATTTGCATGGGATTACACAGATATGAAGGGAATTTCTTCTGAATTATGTACTCACCGAATTTATATTAAAGAAGGATCCCGCCCAGTCTGCCAACCCCAACGACGAATGAATCCCAATTTAAGGGAAATTGTGAAAGAGGAACTTCAAAAACTGTTGAATGCAGGATTCATATATCCTATATCTGATAGCGAATGGGTTTCACCATTAGTGATAGTACCTAAGAAAAATGGAAAATGGAGAGTGTGTGTGGACTATAGAGCTTTGAATAAGGCTACTCAGAAAGATCATTTTCCCTTACCATTTATTGATTAGGTGCTAGATAATTTGGCAGGTAAGAGATTCTTTTCCTTTTTGGATGGGTTTAGTGGTTATAATCAGATCAAGATTGCACCCCAAGATCAAGACAAGACCACTTTTACTAGCCCATGGGGAACTTTTGCCTATAAAGTTCTTCCATTTGGACTATGTAATACCCCAGCAACATTTCAAAGGGCGGTGATAGGAATTTTCTCTGATATGCTTAATGATTCCTTAGAAATATTTATGGATGACTTTACTCCTTATGGTGTGACTTTTGAAGATGCCTTACAAAATATTGAAAAAGTACTTAAACGGTGTATAGAAGCACATCTTGCCTTAAGTACTGAAAAATGTCATATGATGATGAATCAAGGTATTGTTTTGGGACACTTCATTTCATTCCTAGGAATTCAAGTTGATCCAGCTAAGGTACAAGTAATTCAGACTTTGCCTATCCCAAAAACACAAACTGATGTAAGAATTTTTTTAGGACATGCTGGATATTATAGAAGATTTATCAAAGATTTTTCTAAAATAGCTTCTCCCTTGTTTGTGTTACTTATGAAAAATGTTGAATTTAAGTGGACTGATGATTGTCAAAAAGCATTTAATGAACTTAAACATCAATTGTCTACAGCTCCCATTTTAAGAGGACCTGATTGGGCACTCCCCTTTCATATATCCTCTGATGCTTCAGACACTGCAATAGGAGCTGTCTTGGGTCAAGAAGAAAACAATCTTCCCTATGCTATCTATTTTATTAGTAAAAATATGATCCCTGCTGAACTTAATTATACAGTCATCGAGAAAGAATTCTTAGCAATTATTTATGCTATTAACAAGTTTCGACCCTATATTACTGGTTACACTACTTTTGTGCATACTGATTACTCGGCCATTAAATATTTAATGAACAAATCAGTTACAAATGCTCGAGTTACCAGATGGTTATTATCATTACAAGAATTTGATATCACAATTGTAGATCGGCCAGGTAAAGAAAATGTAGTTGCTGATTTTCTTTCTTGATTAAAGACTAATGAAAATATTCCAGTAGATGATTCTTTTCCTGATGAATATTTATTTGCACTATCTGCTCACTCACCTTGGTATGCAGACATTGCCAATTACTTAGTTGCAGGAAAACTACCATCACACCTATCGCACAGAGAAAAAAGAAAGATCGTTCAGCAAAGTGCTAGGTACAACTGGATAAGTGGGTGTCTCTTTCACACAGGACTTGATCAGGAAATTTGAAGATGCATCAGAGAAGATGAAGTTTATGATATATTGAAGGCTTGCCACGATGGCCCTTGTGGAGGGAATTTTGCAGAGAAAAGAACAACACACAAAGTTCTTAGAATGGGTTACTATTGGCCCTCACTTTTTAAGGATGCAAAGAAATATGTTAGGGCTTGTGATAGCTATCAGAGAATGGGCCAGCCTAATCACAGGGATGAAATGCCTCTTAACCCCCAGGTAATACTTGAACCTTTTGAAAGATGGGCACTAGATTTTATAGGTCCCATCAATCCTCCATCCAATCAAAGAGTTTATATACTGGTTTGCACAGATTATATGACTAAGTGGGTAGAAGCTAAGGCACTTATCAAAGCTAATGAAGAATCTGTGTTAACTTTTTTATTTGAAGAAATCTTTGTTAGGTTTGGTTTGCCTAGAGAACTAGTCACAAATGGAGGACCTCCTTTTAATTCTCATTGCTTCAAAGATATGCTCCAGAAATATCACATTAAGCATAAGATGACTACACCTTATCACCCCCAAGCAAATGGGCAAGTGGAAAGTACAAACAAAGTCATAGAAGCCCTTTTAACAAAGACAATTAAGGAGAATAGAAGGGATTGGTTTCAAAGGTTGCCTGAATCATTATGGGCTTATAGAACTACTTGGAGAAACACTACCGGTTTTTCACCTTATGAATTGGTCTATGGTAAAAATGTTGTTTTTCCTGTGGAATTTGAGATCAAAACCTTAAGGACTGCTTTAGCTGTTAACCTTGATTTGACTGATGCACAGACAGCCAGGTTGCAGCAGCTTCAGGAATTGGATGAAAAAAGATTGGATGCCATCCATCAAACAACCATGATACAACAACAAAGAACTAGGTGGCATGACAAAACTATTAAGCACAAGCAGTTCCAAAAAGGTAATTGGGCCTTACTGTATGACTCCCATTTTGAAACTTTTCAAGGGAAATTAAGAACAAGGTGGCTAGGACCTTATGAAGTAGATGCTTTTTTTCCAAATGGAACAGTCAGACTCCTAATGATTGATGATAGAAGAACACCATTATTCATGAACGGGTATCGACTCCGTTTGTATCAACGGCCTATTTCTAAAGAGGATTTCAAAGCTACTTGCATGACAGATATACACTATACCTTTTTGGGGGAATCTGCTATCCCTCAATGCACTTAATTTCCTGTTTATGTATTTATTTTTAGATTAGATTTTTTTAAACTAATAATCCCTATCAAGGGTTTCCATGTTACAATTAATTATTTTGCAGATCTTAGTTTCGGAGGATGGCTGAGAACAAAAATTCCAAAAGAATCACTTTGCAGCCTGGGAACATCTTTTAGACCATAAATCGTTCCTTTCACCATTTCCCGTTGCTGCAACACCATTTCCCGTTGCTGCAACACCATTTCCTGTTGCCGCAACACCATTTCCCGTTGCTGCAATCATTTCCTGTTGCTGCAACACCACTTCCCGTTACTGCAACACCACTTCCCCGTTGCTGCAACACCACTTCCCGTTGCAACACCATTTTGCCGCAACACCATTTCCCCGTTGCTGCAACACCATTTCCCATTGCTGCAACACCACTTCCCGTTGCAACACCATTTCCTGTTGCCACAACACCATTTCCCCATTGCTGCAACACCATTTCCCGTTGCTGAAACACCACATTCCAATGCTTAACACCAATCTTTTTCATTCTTTTACTAAAGAGTACCAACTTCCTCATTTGTGTTCCCAAAAAATGAACCATTATTCTAATGGAACATATCATTCTTCATCAAAGGAACCAGCCATGCACCCCGATAATTACATTTCTCCATTACTACTTCCTGCCAATAATAAAGACCGCCCATATTTTCATAATTTTAGACCCTTTTTAATCATTATTGATCCAGCAAAAGACAAGATAAGACTTTATGGCGCAACAACTAAAGGTAAATATAAAGGTACGCATGTTTAAGTGTGGATATTAAATTATAGTTAATGTGGAGACGTTGATACGACTACCGAAATCATTGTACTACCAATCAGATCATTCAGCCGTAGATTTGGGGGGATTACCAAAATATCGTAATGATGACATAACACGTCAATCACCGCCGCCCCTAATTCTCCCGGTAGTATCTAAGTCACCTCGACTGTACCTTACCGTGTCATAACCTCATTTGCAATGGTTTACTCTGTCTCGACCTCGGCTACTCGGCTCTGCACTGTGTATTTTGTCTGAACCAGCAACTATGGGGGGAAATCTAATTACACATGAACCTGGCTCAACAGCATTGCTGGAACTCTACCCGGAAGCCTACCAAATCTTTCTTCGAGCAGGATGGGTAGAGTATTTCAGAACACTGTCGGATTTTAACTCACAGCAAGTTCTGGAGTTCGCATGAAACTTAAGAGAAGGATTTTCCATTGTCCAGGGAGTGAAAATTCCGGTGACAGAAGAAGCCATAGCCCAAGTTTCTGGGTTACCAACCAATGGTACGCGCTGGTTTAGTAGAAAACATCTTATTCTGAATGCGTAGCAAGACTTTCTCCTACTAGGCGAACATGTCGAAGCCAAAGGCAGAGGGGTCGCACTTCGGTCACTGCCCCACCGTGGCCAAAGGTTGCGGAGTTCGTTAAGCAATATTTGACAAGCGAAGGTCGTTATCAGGTAATTTACAAACACGACTTCGTTTTGTTAAATCATTTGAGGCATGGTCAATTAATATATATGCCTTATTATCTGTTGGGTTGTCTAAAAAATATGTCACGTTATACTGTAAATGCAAAGCATCAGCTCCTTTCCCCGAAACACCATCGCTTAGCCCAACTTCTGATAAATAGAGGCTTTGCTCTAAACCACCCACCCCCCCTCATTAATCCTCCTCAGCAAATAGAGGAAATTCCTCAACAAGCAGAGGAAATTCCCCAGCAAGTATCCCAGGAAATTCCCCAACAATCAGAGCAAGTATCCCAAGAAATTTCCCAACAAGCGACTGAAAATCAACAATCAGCAGCAGAAACCCCCCTACAGAGGACCCCATCCCCCAATGAAGATCAACCATCCACCCCTATATTCCATATTTCCACCGATGATTCCGATGATAATACCCCCATCATCTTTCGCAAAAGGAAAAAGCAGCAGAAAATTGTAACCCCACCAAAAAGAAGAAGAACCATGGCTTCACTTAAAGAAGCTGTTATTGCCGATAGTTCTCCCATTTTAAAGGAAAGTAGCGGTAAGAGAAAAATCACTGATTTTCCTGTTTCCTTACCAAGGTGATGAACAGGATCGTCTGTAGCAACTGAACCCATTATCCCTAGTTCCCCACCCATTATCCTAAAATCCCGCATTCTAACTAGCCCTGAGCATTCATCTCCCTCACCCTCTGCTGTTGAAATGCAGAGCATTGACAGTTTTGTGACATTATTTTCTTTAAAGGAGGTAGCTGCTACACAAGAACCAGCTGCTGAAAAATGCAAAATAGACACCCAAGATGATATTGGGCAAGTGGTTGTTACACAAGAACCAGCCACTGTCCCAACAGGTGTTACACAAGAACCACCTATTGGGAAACAAGAAGATAATGACTTGCATGTGGCTGATACACAAGAACCAGCCACTAACCCAACAGGTGATACACAAGAACCACTTGTTGGGGATGCCAATGATCAAATTGATGATGAACAACAACCCCTCCCTCCACTGGAATCTGCAGCTACACAAGCCCCGGCCACCTTAGCCTCCCTGCAGGAAGAAATTGAGTTTTTAAAGTCTAAAATTAAGGATTATCAGCAGGAGATAATAATGGTTAAGGAATCTTATCAAAACGAATTCAATATGCACACCTTAGCACGGGTAGCATCTGCAGCCGAAAAGAGTCAATACAATGAATATATGTGCAGTGAGTGTGGTGAGCTTTACACTCAAGCGGGATACAAGATAGTCGAATTTCCAATGACTGGAGCCAGCTCACAGACCTCCCCTGTTGTAATCAAAACAGAACAACCTGCTGTTACACAAGAACTAGCAGGCTCTCTAAGAATGGCAAAAGAAGAAACAGAACAACCTGCTGCTACACAAGAACCAGCAGGTTCTTCAAGAATTGTAGAGGAGGACATAAAACCACCCCGACCTACCCGAACTATTACAGAACAGAAATCCTTTACTGATGCCTTTACACAGACTGAACCTCCCTGTGTCAGCAATGCTCACACTGAGACCTCTAGTTTTCAAGAACTAAAGGACACATGGAGAACAGAATATGAGCTTTCATAAGGGAAGGCATTCCAACAGTAAAAGTCAATCTGGTTCAGCTATGCCTACAAAAATTAGGATGCGCTTGAACAGTTTCAAGCTCAACGCAAAGAAAATAGGAAATTAAAAGAAAGGTTGTCCAATATCGTTGACTTGGTCCAGAGGGTACTGGCTACAAGAAATCCCTCTTTTAATTATGCAGCATTTCTGAGAGAACGCTTAGCGTTCTTACAAATAAAGGCAATCAGAGATGGAAGACCTTATCAAGTTGCTAGACCTGATCAATTTATTGAAACATTCACAGAAGCACCAAATAATGATCAAAACTTACTCTGTGAACTCTATCTTCACAACGAGGCCATGCGTAAAGATAGAGTGATGAATATACTCCCTATCGTCAATGATATCCAAATAAGAGCTTTCATCTCTTTCCTAGCCAACCAACTTACTTGGAAATATGCTTTTATGTCAGCAACACATAATGAGCAGAACTGCCTCCTCTAGATTCGAAGTGAACCACGGAATGCAGCCATCTTCATTGCACAACATCAACAGAATCTGACTAAACCAGGGATGCTTGATCATATGAGGCAACTACAAGCAGCAGTCTTGCATGACTGCCAGCATTATGTGAAAACAAAGGGAGCTCTGGCCATCAAAGCAAACAATTTATTTTGGGAGCATTGTCCGAAAGAGAGACAGGAATATCATCCTTACAATCCCCTCAATCTTCTAGTAGCAATTTCACGCATACCTCATTATGTCAGATGTATGGAACAATGTGCTGAAAATTGGATTGGGTACTGTTTTCATTTCTCGCTCTTGTGGTTACCTGGTCAACAATATAAGGCTCATTATAAACTGACCAAAAAGGAGGAGGTGGCAGTATGGCAGTAAATACAGAATGTCTGTGGGTTCAGAAATAGGATAGACAACACCTTCTTTAGCTACTATATCACCAACTTACACTCTTCATCCTAGTATTCCGACTCCGATTCAAAATAAACGTTGCATGAGCACATGCAACCATTTCAGTTGGGGGGGATGTTAGGACTCCATATTGTCTACTTTTGACCTTGTATTTTGTCATTATGTTACCCTCTTTAGCCCATAAGTTGAAAGCCTTGATAACATTTTGACCTAATTATTCCAAAGGTATGAAGTAACTCTCCTCATTGCTATATGTTTAATTATTCAACACATATTCATGTTATCTTTATAATTAATCTTTGGAAGTTGACTAAGTCGCTGACAATTGATGAAACTGTTTAAAGTCTGCAGAATTATAATTCACAGTTGTTGGAACACCAGAAACAGCAACTGTGCAGTTGCTGCAATACCAGAAACAGCAACTGACTAAAGCGGGTAAAACCTCATTTTGCAATGGCTGAAACATCTGGAACAGCAATTGCCTAGCAGGAGCAGTAACCGTCTGAAGTTGCCAGAACTATACGTTGCAGATGCTGACATAGCATGATCAACCACTGTCCAAAATTGGCAAAACACAGTCGCAGATATTGGAACACGAAGAGTAGCACGAGAACTTCACGGGAACAGTTGAGATTTACCAAATCGGCAACAATGGTGGAACAGCCAAGGACAGTACGGGGATCTCAAAGAGACGGTTGAGGTTTACCAGCTTTGCAACAGCAAAAGGATCTGATTAACAAAGGATGATAAAATTACACACTGTTGTAACAGCATGTTGTAACAGGAATTGATTTCCTATTTTTGTACAAAAGGGTCAACTAAATGAGTAATGACAATCTATTGTAATAGATGTCTCCTCTATAAAGAGGAGACATCTACATTAGAAAAGGGGGGAGAAAAAGTTGTAACAGGGGTATTGTAGTGCAGAACAAGTCTGAATCCTTATTGTAATTTGGCATTTTTGCAGATGAATAAAGCACTGTTCTGAGCATTTTAACTTAGCATCTGTGTCCTGGGGAATCTTGTGAGAGGGACAGGGCCCACCTTCTTCACAAGATTCACCCATTTCTTTTCTGTTGAGTGTGTGTGTGATTTCTGAGTATTCCTTCTCATATTTTTCCTTTGCTGATACTCTGTTTTCTTAATCAATTGACGCTGTAAAAGAGTGTGTCACCGGTGATTAGGAATTGCAGTGTGCGTTGGAAAATTGGTCACAGGGGCAGGTGCTGAACATCCTTACTACGAGGATAGGGTCCTGATCCTCTGTTACAAGACAGCCATCATTGTTTTCTTTGCAGATTTGTTACCTTTAGTTAACTGTTTTCATTTCATTTCTGCAATAGACCATAGTTGCTGTAACACAGAGTACGGGTTTGATAGAAAGTAGATTTGTTTATACTACATCATTTAATGCTTTTAGAATTAAGTGCATACAGTACGAGGTCACCTTTGAAACAGAAGGACTTTCCGGGGTTGACAATTTAATGTGGTACTCGACTGTTTAATTAATAAAAAATTCGAGCAACCAACACTAAGTTGTGTATAGTGGGTCAATGAAATGCTTTTCTTGATTTCAAGTACAGATTTAATAGACATTTTCCTTCATTATGAACATAGGTGTGGATAAATATAATATTAGAGCTAAAATTAAACTGAATATCCTTTTTTTAAGCAAGGATTTAAGCATTCAGTTCAGTAATAGAATGAGTCAGCATATTTAGGATTTAATGCTTCCATTATTTCCTCTTTTCCAAAGTAATAAAACAGGGACATGATTTGAGTTTTATAGTTAGGATTTAATGCTTCCATTATTTCCTCTTTTCCAAAATAATAAATTAGGGATGTGATTTGAGTTTCATATTTGCTATATTGATGCTAATGAAATGAAATTAACAAGTGTTAGATTTGATGTATCCTTTTTTGAAAGGGTCCTAAAATAAAGAGCTAGAAACCTTATTTTAAAGGTTTTTAATGCAAATTAAGCTTGCCACCAGTCATCCATGATGTTAATGTCTACGTAGTTTGTACATATTGACAGCAATGGAGTTAGCTATATGGTTGATGTAGGTCAATGAAGTACACCCAGTAACAATATACTATAGGAATGCCAAGGCTACTCAGGAAAAACTAAAACAAAAAGAGTAAAGAAGCCAATGAATAAGAAAGTACATAAGTAAATAACAAAGGGAGGAGGAACTACTCCTCATTAGGTACAATATAGAAGTAGACGAAGAAGAAGCATTTCCTTCCACCCCAACCACTATGAAGGTTCTGATGCTCTGCCTAATAATTTCAGTAAGGGAGTCCCAGGGGCTGTGAGGGCCTAGAAAGAATATAGAACTTGTCTAGGGCACACTGCGAAAAGAAACCGTTGTTCACAGTTCACCCTTACAATTGCTAGAATAGGAGTGGATACAAAGTTGTGTTTTTGCAAGCAATGCACCTAAGCTGTGTATAGTGGGTTAGTGCAATGCTTTTCCTGATTTCAAGTACAGATTTAAGAGACATTTTCCTTCATTATGAACATAGGTGTGGATAAATATAATATCAGAGCTAAAATTAAATTGAATATCCTTTTTTTAAGCATGGTTTTAAGCATTCAATTCAGTAACAAAATGAGCCATTATAGTTAGGATTTAACGATTCCATTATTTCCTCTTTTCCAAAGTAATAAAACAGGGATGTGATTTGAGTTTTATAGTTAGGATTTAACTCTTTCATTATTTCCTCTTTTCTAAATTAATAAAATAGGGATGTGATTTGACTTTCAGGTTTGTTATATTGATGCTAATGAAATGAAATTCAACGAGTGTTAGATTTGATGTATCCTTTTTTGAAAGGGTCCTTCTAAAATAAAGAGCTAGAAACTTGTTTTAAAGGTTTTTAATGCAAATTAAGCTTACCATTGGTCATCCATAATGTTAATGTCTACATAGTTGGTACATGTTGACAGCAATGGAGTTATCTACATGGTTGATGTAGGTCAATGAAGTACACCTAGTAACAACATACTATAGGAATGCCAATGCTACTCAAGAATAACTAAACCAAAAAGAGTAAACAAGCCAATGAATAAGAAATTACATAAGTAAATGACAAAGGGAGGAGGAACTACTCCTCATTAGTTACAATATAGAATTAGATGAAGAAGAATCATTTCCTTCCACCCCAACCACTTTGAAGGTTTCGATGCTCTGCCTAATAATTTCAATAAGGGAGTCCTGGGGGATGGGAGGGCCTAGAAAGAATATATAACTTGTCTAGGGAACACTGCAAAAAGAGACCATTGTTCACAGTTCACCCTTATAATTTCTAGAATAGGAGTGGATACAAAGCTATGTTTTTGCAAGCAATGCACCTAAGATGTGTATAATGGGTCAGTGCAATGCTTTTCTAGATTTCAAGTACATATTTAAGAGACATTTTCCTTCATTATGAGCATAGGTGTGGATAAATACAATATCAGAGCTAAATTTAAACTAAATATCCTTTTTTTAAGCATGAGTTTAAGCATTCAATTTAGTAACAGAATGAGTCATTATAGTTAGGATTTTACACTTCCATTATTTCCTCTTTTCCAAAGTAATAAAATAGGATTGTGATTTGAGTTTCATAGTTGTGATATTGATGCTAATGAAATGAAATTCAATGAGTGTTAGATTTGATGTATCCTTTTTTGAAAGGGCCCTTCTACAATAAAGAGCTAGAAACCTTATTTTAAAGGTTTTTAATGCAAATTAAGCTTGCCACCGGTCATCCATGATGTTAATTTCTACGTAGTTGGTACATATTGATAGAAATGGAGTTAGCTACATGGTTGATGTAGGTCAATGAAGTACACCCAGTAACAACATACTATACGAATGCCAAGGCTACTCAGGAAAAACTAAACCAAAAGGAGTAAACAAGCCAACAAATAAGAAATTACAGAAGTAAATAACAAAGGGAGGAGGAACTACTCCTCGTTAGGTACAATATAGAAGTATACGAAGAAGAAGCTTTTCCTTCGACCCCAACCATTGTGCAGGTGTCGATGCTTTGTCTGATAATGTCGATAAGGGAGTGAGAGGGCCTAGAAAGAATATAGAACTTGTGTAGGGCACACTAAAAAAAGAAACCATTGTTCACAGTTCACCCTTACCATTTCTAGAATAGGAGTGGATACAAAGTTGTGTTTTTGCAAGCAATGCACCTAAGATGTGTATAGTGGGTCAGTGCAATGCTAAGATTTGAAAAATCTAGATTTCATGGGTTAGATTTCATTAGATCATTATTAGACATGTAAAGGGAATTCAAGCAAAAAGAAAATAATAAAGAAACTAAATTAATTTTGGGTATGATCAGGATTCACAAAAACATGTACAATATACAAGAATGCGCATAAGCCATTTTCATATTAAAAATAAGAAATATTAAATATTAAAATGAAAATGGCACAATACTAATGAAGTGACATATAGCTACATTGATGGAGTTCCTATCAAGTGAAGAACAACCATAAAATATTCCACCCTCATCAAATACCATAAAATTTTTCATAACTTGTCCAAATAAGAGGTCGTCATCACGAAAGTATCTTGTGCTATGATAAGAGAACGTTAAGTAATTTTTGATGAGGAAGATGTATCTCTCTCAATGTTAAACTGAATATCCTTTTTTTAAGCATGAGTTTAAGCATACAAGAGACCAGAAAATTATATCATTAGCTTACAAATGAGCCACACAATGTGTCATGGTTCATTTGTGGTGATTTAAATATGATGGAATCCTAGGAAGACAAGTCAAGGGCACTACCAGCCTACGTGCTATTGAAAAAGATAGAAGCTTGATATGCCCTGAAAGCATGCCACATGATTTACAACCCCAACAAATCATCTGCGTGACTTTGTTGTGCTTTGGTTTACATAGAAAAACTTCAGAAAAAGGCGTAAGAGGATTTTCCAATGATTTGACTATGCCAGGAAAGTAAGATTTAATTTGAAAGTTTCAAATCTTCATAGTGTACAAGATACATAGTATAAAGAAAGTTTCAAATCCTTATAGTGCCCAAGATACACAACAGTGTATTACTAATAACTTAATATATTAAATTGTAATAATCAATCTTTTGTATTTTGGGATTCTTTATGTGGATACTATAATGGTTCGACGTTGTAATTTTTTAGGTTTCCCGTATAGTGACAATCCCTAAGAGTTTATTTGCTTAGGTTGGGATAAAATTGTAGTCTAGAAGGGTGGCTTTTTAATGCAAAACCAATTCTTTTTTTTCTTAACCAGTGCTTGTTAAAGTTGTGTGTTGTAGATATTGGGTTTTACGATTAGTGGTTGCTAATTATGGCAACCGATTGAGCAAAGGATCTAATTTCTAGCACTGTTGGGGGAGCAACACAACTAATATCTAGGCATCCCTTTGACATAATTGAGGTGAAGCTCCAGAGTCAGCCATTGCCTCTTCTTGGCCACCATCCTCGCTATGTCAGTGCAATGGATGTTGTCAAGCAGCCCATTGCCAAAGAAGGCCTCATAGGGATGTACAAAGGAATGGGAGCCTACTTTCATGCCACTAATTTTAGACACAAATCAGGGAGGGAGTAGCCAAATGTTCTGCATGTTGTTGAGAAAGGTGGGATTTTGGTTTTGTCTCGTGAGGCAGCAAAAAGCGATGTTGGATGTATATTGCAGTGAAGACAATGATTTGGATTGAAATGCTATAACAACGATACTGTGAGGATTGAAGTGAACAAGCTTTACACTATGTAACTAAAACAACAAAGCTGGATTGTTCAACAGTTCTGAGATAAAAATGTTTTAGCACCTACCTAAAGGGCTTTATCTCCAGCAAATCTGCTATACTGAACACGAGCTCCTTCTTTGGTCTCCTTGGGTTGTCTGTGAGATTTTGAGCACGGAACTTCTGAACAGGCCGCTCTTTTATATTAAACACGGTCTCCATCGGTCTTGTCTACTTGAATCAAGAGATGATGAACTAATAAAGGGTTGGGTAGCTGATGAGTTGTGACACAAGATGAAAACATAATTTTTCATTGTCATGGAAGCAGATCGTGCACAACAGAAACTAGAAGTAGGTCGTGCGCACAATAGAAATGGTTATGGAACTAGGAGTATTGACCTAAAATGTAACCATGCTGTTATTCAAGGAGGAGAAATGCTAAGTGTGTGAGAAATCATTAGGAACTACCAGGAAAACTAATGCATTATAGCCATTAAATGCTTTGAATGTTGAAGTAGGAGAAAGGTCAGGTGAGCGAGAAATCGTTAGGAGCTACTGGAAAGGTCGAGATGTTGCCGGGAAAAATGGAGATAGCATAACAAGGGAGATGGTCCTCTACAACATAAATATTGTAGCCACATGTCAAACAACAGAATATATGTAGCCAGATGTCAAACAGAAAATCTTATGCCAAATATCAATTAGAAATGAAAGTGTAGATGACTAACTGAATCAAAAGAAAGCCTATCAACCCAAATATTATTTTATATAATGTGATACTTTATCATTAAAATGTTATTTACATATATAACAGCATAAACCCTAAAATTTTGAAATAGATGATGATTTAGATAGAATCTCATCACTATTCAATGTCATTTAATATACAACAATATAAACCCTAGAAACTATTAAGATGTTTCAGAATCAAATCCAAAGCATCGTCACATGACCATATTGTATCGGGTAGTTAGTTTTAAATCTTTATTCTCTTTAAATGTCGGTTACAATAGTCTAATTATAAATATTATTAAACACAAGATATAATTTATATGTAATGAAATTTAATATACCAAAAAAAATTAATGATATGTTTTTAGATAATTTTATGAACTTTCTTAGAATTTTGTTGGCTATCTAGATATTTCAATCTATTTCTTTACTTAAGACATTTAATTAAGAACATTAAGAAGTAAACTTTTATAAAATAACAATTTTGAATTTTAGTTTCATAGACTAAGGAAATAAGTACAATCTTACTGTGATGCAAGTCAGTTTGATACTTAAAATGAATTAAAATATACCATGTACATCAATTTAATATTGAATTTTTAGTGCAATCAATGTATGTTAATTTAAACAATTAATGTGTTCTATAATTTTATGCACTTTCCTAAATTTAAGTGCATATCTAAGTATTTCAATCAATTCTTTATATTAAGACCTTCAATTAAGAACGTTCAAGAAGTAAAATTTTACAAAATAACAATTTTAGTTGTCATATTATAATTATAAAAAAATTATAACTGGTTAAGGGAACTATATCCTCTAATATTTAAATAATAATTCTTTATTTGTGTTAAACGTTGGACAAAATTAATGGTTATGGTAAGGGAATTAATGGTTAGAAATTATGAATTTCATTTTTTTAAATGATAATTTTTTTAATAAAATTTAAAATATATAATAATAATAAAGTTTAAAAATTAAATATATTTTAGTAATTTTATTAATAATATTATTAACATAATATTAATAACTTTGTAATATTACTATTAATAATTTAATAGTATTAATAATATCATATTAATATTAATAATATTAATGAGTTAATATTAAACTTTACAAAAGGGCCTAAAACCTTATAATTGTAGGTATAGAAGAACAAAAAAATGAAGACACATTAGAAATAGTTAAAGAACAATTAAAAACAAAATCTCAAATTCAAACAACTTATTCCACAGAAACAATAAGGGTAGGAAATATACTTGACCATAAACAAAGACTAATCCGTGTCAAGATTAGTTGTAATGAACATAAATTGAATATACTCAGGAAATCCCTAGCCTAAAAGGAACAAGAATCTTTATAAATGAAGATGTCATTCTAGAGGACCAAGTTGAACTTAGGAAAGAAGTCCAAAAGGTTAAGGAAGCAAGAAAGGTCGAGAATGGGCAATCATTAGGAATAGGAAAGCTATTATTAGAGATAAAGTCTCAAGCATGAGTGATAAATAGGGACTTGCATCATTCTGGAACTGTCATGGTTTTTCCATGGTGTAAAGTTCCTATGTTAAGTTGGATCTCGAGTGATATTGACCTTATTATTTTAGTTGAAACTTGGGAGCATATCGAATCTAGGGTCCCTCACCTTGACGGTTTCACTCTTTGGTCAATTTGGAATAAGAAATCCTCTCGGAGGGGTTTTGGTGGTATAGCCTACTATATAAGGAAAATTGTTTCCTCTCACATCTGACTTCATAAAATCGACCCCTTTAATCAATACATTTGGATCAAAATCTCTTATTCTACCACCAATAGAATCTTTCTTGCAATCTGTTATTTTGCTCCTATCCACTCTACATCCTATAAGAAAAACAACTTGGATAAGAATTGTCCTTTAAATACCTTAGAAAAAGACATCTTCAACCTAAGGAATGAAGGTAATATCCTTTTTCTTGGGGACTTTAATGCTAGACCTGCTACTAACCAAGCTGTCATGTTAAGTAACAACTCTAACCCCGACCCCTTGTGGCTTGATGAAGATAGTAACTTAGCTAATAGATTCAAGAGAAACTCTAAATACATAGTCGAGAACTTATTTGGCATCGATTCGTTGTAGTTCCCAATACCTAATCATCTGTAATGGTATTAACAAGTGGCCCCTCTCCATTCAAATGACCTGTTTCCATGGGCTAGGTAGCAGTGTCGTGGATTATGCGATTTTCGACACCCTTGTCCTCAACCATATTACAAACTTTGAGCTACTTAGCAGATTCGAACCTGACTCTGACCACAGACCTCTGTCTTTATCCCTCAATCTTGTTATGTGTACCAACGACATGCAGGAGACCAATGAAAGCAAAAAACACATTCTCTTCGATAGAAGTAAGATCAACCTCTTCTTAAGGGATTTAGAAAGGGATTTAAGCTCCATGACTTATAATAGCAACATTGATCAAATTTGTTACCATTTTACTACTACCCTTTCCAAAACCATTAGAAATTTCTCTAATGAGACTTTGTTTAAGCAGAATAATAAAACTTCCAATCCATGGTATGACAAAGACTATAAAATTGCCAGGAAAGCGATCAGAGATGCTCCTAAGGAAATCATTAAGATCTAGAATATAAATATATACAAAGGTCTCATCAAGAGGAATGAGAGGTCATATATTAATAAGAACATATTCTCCACCTTTCTAAAGTCATGCCTAGAAAGTTTTGGTGGAATGTGCTTGTTCATAAAACTAAAGATAATCATTTTATCCCCTTAGAAAATTGGGACAAATATCTTAAGAAGTTGTATGACTCTCCATACACTATGGGCACCCCCTTAAACACTCCTACTAAGGAGGATGTATTTTCTTTGGAAGACGTTGAGTCTGGGATTAATAAGCTCGCTAATGGGAAAGCTAAAGATATTTAAGGATACCAAGCTAAAATCTTTAAAGTGGGAAGATCTATCCTCATTCCTCATCTCCACAAGCTTCCCAATTTGGTTGTAAAGCATGGCTTCCCTCAGCTTTGGACGCAAAGCCTTATTGTGCATATCTTTAAAAATGGGGAACAAAGTGTTCCCTTTAACTACAAGACCATTATGATTAGCCACATCCTAACCAAGGTATATGGGCTCATTTTGGAAAAGAATCTTAGCCTTTCACTTCAAAGACAGGGTAAAAGAGTTAAAGGGAAAGCTGGTTTTAGGAGACATCACTCGACTATCGACCATCTTGTCACTCTCAGGATCATTGTAGAGGAATGTCGCAATAGTAAAGCCTATCTCTTCTATTTTTTTTGTGGGCTTTAGAAAAGGTTTCAACATTGTTCCTCACAATAAGCTTTGGGATAGACTTGAAGAGATCATGGTTCCTCTTGAACTGCGGATTATTGTGATCCACCTCTACGATATTGTCACTGCCAAGCTTAAGACCAATGAAGAGTGGTCTAAAAACATTAAATGCAATATCAGAGTTAAGCAAGGGTGTCACCTATCCCCTACCATTTTTGGCATATACATCAATAAGCTAGAGGAGTGTCTGGAAACTGTAGGATGCAAGGGCGCCGAGCTTGCTGGTATAATCATTAATCTTCTCCTTTATGTTGATGATATAGTTCTTCTTGTAAAATTACATGATGACCTAGACAAGAAGCTTAAGACTCTTCATGTATACTACTCCAAGATGGGTATGACAATTAATACCAATAAGACTAAAGTCATGATCATTAAATCCAAAAAGATCACCCATGGTAGTTTCATCTATAATAACCATTGCTTATGTTATCTCAAAGTCAGGCCCTGGAAGGCTGCAGACCAGGAAGACTTCAAGTAACTATTTCAAACCTACTTTAGGTTGAGGCTTAGCCTCCCCAACCTGAGAGGGCTCTCTCAAAGGGTTAAAGGTTTTTGATTATGATAAAGATGGCTAACTCTTGTGAGACAACTAAAAATGAAAATGGTGGAAACACAACTAACAAATATCCATTGGGCTTATGGAGTCATATATGATTCAGTATTAACAGTAGGGTTGGATTTGCATAAAAGTCAAGGCATTCAGATTTCAACATATGTAGAGCACATGAAACACATAAAAGGCAGTTTACGAGTATATGAAGGAAATTAGAACACTGTAACTGATTTCTAAGTAATCAAATACTCATAACATTGTAGATAACATGAAAAGACAACAAAAGAAACTCATACATTGAACTCTCTATGATTCTTGAGAAGCATAAGCCAGTACTGTATTACCAAAAAACATAGTCTTTACATAAGCCAAATATCAGAGCTTTTTTTCATAAATTTCCAACCTTTATTACATTGCTCTTTCTCCTATATATAGAGCTCTTCTACCTAATTGAGATTCCTCCTCAAGCATGAGGGGAACACGAAATCTACTTTTAATGACACCTATTCAAATTTTAACTGCCTATTAAATGTAACAAACTTCTACTTGACTTTCTAGAGATCTAAATCAAATAGGAGTCTAACTCCATATTATGCTAATAATAGCCTTAATTACAATCATTCTCATTCTTTGACAAGTGGCCTTTTTTAGTTTGGTTGTGGTGGATGTTCAAAGCTCCGTACTGGTCCTCAATGTCACATCTTCTCCATTGCCCCTGAAAAATAGGAAACTACCCCTGTTTATCGGCCTTTGGATTTCCTCAAAGATGTTTGAATCCAATGAACCATGCCCTTCATCTTTGATTATACAAAATATATCAGAATGCCACATCCTTGATGTGCTGTCAACCTTTTCCATGTGTGAAGACAAAAGCTCCTCCAAGCTGTCTGACATATCTTGGACTGTAGTAAATGTGATCACTTTATAACAAAAAGTTTAGAGTTGGATTCGAATATATGTTTCCTCCACCTGTCTTGACCTTGATGAAATTTGATACCTTTAGATGATCCCTTGAAGATATTCCTTTTTCAAAAAATTTCCCTTTGTATTTCAAAATTGGTTGACTGAGTTTAGATTATGTAGCTTCAGTAGTTTCGTAGTGCGCTACGAAACTGCTGTGCGTTAGTCATCATCTTCAGCAGTTTCGTAGCGTGCTACGAAACTGCTGTGTAATTCCAAAAAACACAGTTTCAACCAAAATTTTTCTATTTTGAGCCTCTTGATATTTAAATATCCTTTTCAATTTCTCCAAAGCTTTTCAAAACTAAATGGAAAGGTATGATTCTTCAAGAAGGATTATAACAAGGAAAACCATCAAAATTTGAAACATAACCTTACTTGATGTGTGACTGCCTTAAGGAAATTCTTTCTGTTGGCTTAACTGTATCTTTAAGTCTTCAATTTGTTTCTTCATGACTCAGATCCCAGCTCTCAGGTTTGTATTGACCTTTCTGATAAACTGTTCTTCTTTTATTGGAGGGACAATCCAACTACGGAATTGAACATTACAATCCACCACCTCGAGTATTTGAAATGTTTTGTCCTCCCACCGAGCTTGCATTTGGTTAAAATAAGCCTCTTTAATTGCAAATTTCCTGGAGGCTTTCTTCAATCTAGCAATTTCAAAGTTTGCCAATTCCAATCTCCTTTTCAAGTCTTCCACACTATCTTCTTCTTGAATGGTAACTGCTTTGCCTTTATCCTTTCTTTCATGAGGCTGTGTCACCTCCCCTGTTTCATCTGCTCTTGGTAGTACCTCTTGTATTTGTTTAAACTTCCTCGTTATGGGTCTTCTGGGCTTAAAGACAAATTGATCAACCTGATCATCAAACTTGAGTTTTTTCGAGGCTTTGACTCTCTTAGCCTTGTCTTTTCCTGACTCTATCAAATCTGCTTGAACTAGGGGAGATTCTTCAATATCAATGGATTGCAATAAGTCATTTAAGTCTCCCTTTGAAACAGGGTTTTCTTCAATAATCACTGACTTGCCTTTTTCTTTAGCTACCTGGCTCCTAGTCCTTCTTCTTTGAACTCCTTCACCTTTGCTTGATTCATGTGCACCTTCTTTGACCTGAGCTTTCTCTTTAAGGGACTACTGGGGTGTATCCTGGATAGTCAATGGCTTGGTGGATTCTCTTACTTGTTTCCTAGCCTTCAACTTTGAAAACCTCCTGGATCTTGTTCTTGCTTGATGACCAGTTGTTGTTGGAAGATCTTTTGCAGCTTGAGGACTGAGACTAGTCTCGTTCTTGAAACCAGACATGAATGTGAATGTGGGCCAGTCCCTACCTACTCTCTAGAGTTCATGTAGAACAATCAACTTAATTAAACCATGGTGAAACAATGAGGGCTCACAGGCTTCTTTTCTTAGCTGCACCTTATCACACATTTTACTTAAGCTATGGAATAAGTAAAAAGGTAGATCAATGGATATCTTTCCTGTGAAATGTAGTAGAAGCTTGAAATGATATGAATACACCTTGTTATATCTGCCTTCACAAGTAAGGTACCTCTGTATACAGGTAAGCAGATTGGCATATGAGTCTTTGACGTAATTTCTAGGCACAGACTTGTTTAAATCTGAGTCAATGTATTCTGGCTTCAGAAACTCTTTGCAGGGAGTCATATCAAATTTGAAATTCTTAAACCAAGTTTCTTGTCCCCTTGGAATCTCAGTAACTGTGGATATTACCTCTGGTGAGACTTGCAGTTCGAGCATCCCAACTTTTGAATTCAGCCCTGTGAAATTCAAAGCAAATTCCTTGGTGGTTTGTGCATGACCTCCCTGTAGTTTCTCACAAAAATTCCAACATCCAACCTGCTTGAATGCGTGCTCAAGTTCTTTGTGTTTCAAGATAATGTCTACACCTTCAGGTTCGTTTCTCAAACCTCTGCCTGATCTGTGGTCTTTTCTTTCTGCCGATCCCTCCATGAGGGTTCAATGTAATGGAGGTTTGAAATGCTAGCGCTGCTCAAACTTCAATCTTTGCCTCGCTTGATAACTGCCTCGCTTGATAACAATGCATTCAAATTGAAAACTTGCAGACTTGTTCCTCATGCAACGAATACAATCACCATTAAGAATGTGAATCCCTGGCTTTTCTTAGAACTTGGAATCCGTGTGTACCAATGTACCTAGCGGCTATAATGATGGAGATAAGCGGTTGGACATGATATGTGGAGTGTATAAGCTGACAGTGAATGATGCAACCATAACTAAAGTTGACAGATTTGACAGTTAGGAGAGATTCGCTGCGGATTGCACGAATCTCTGATTTCGTAGCACACTCAATGTAAATTTTAAATTATGTGCTACGAAATCACCTAAAACATGTTGTGCTGCGAAACTGCTAAAAAGGATTTATGCGCTGCGAAAACACTTCAAAATGATTATATACGCTACGAAATCACCTAAAGAGCTTTGTGGCACATAGTAACCTTTGAACAAAACTAACACATGGTTATGAGACCGGTGATGAATGAGAATGCATAGTTGACTCAAGACTCCTAAGACAAACAAAAATCAAATTTAGACTAGCACCGACCTTTACCATCAAATTAATGTGAGAAATTTTGGCATTAGAATTCTTAAGTGATAACAGCTTATAGCAAGTTTCTTCTTATAAATATATGGGTATTGACTTTCCTCATCAACTCAACTGGAATTATAGCATTGAGAAAAGGATTATTGGAGGATGGAAATCTTATTATGAGCTTGAAAACAATTGTAAGTCGGTCGATCTTTTCATTTGGAGTAAAAATAGGTTCCTCTTTGAGACTCTCGTCACCCCTATTGTCTTATACAGATGTGAAGTTTGGGGTTGCAGTATATCCAGAGAGTCATGGAGAAATATTGAGATGATTCAAAAGCAATTCATAACCTACAACCTAAAGATCAAGGGAAATACTCCCTATCCTATCATCTTGATCAAAGTTGACTTGTCCCCCATTGAAAGTATGACTATGTTTAAATATTTGATGTATAAGAATAAGCTTTACAACATGGAATCCAAGAGGCTCCCAAAAATTGCTTCTAATTTTAGTCAAAACCCCCACCTTCGCCTCAAGCACGGGTGGCATAAGGATGCCCAGTCTTGGCTCAACCATTGATTATGGGAAGCAAAGATAGTGTCAAAGATATTATTACCTCCAATTTTAAGGACAAGTTGTGGAAGGATAAGGAGCTAGAGGGTAAAAGGAAGCTAAGATACTATAAGGAGGTGATCAACCCCACCCTCGATAATTTTCTTCAACTTCATATGTCTAATATGATTAGTATATTTTAGAGCATCCTCTTTCTTTTTTTCTTTTTTTTTAATACAACTAAAATACATTTTGTGCTTAATAATGCAACTTAACTATTAATATTTTTATAGTAAACCTTTAGAGTTATCACTGCTTTCCTCCTACACTACTATCCTCCTATTTAAGGGAAACAAGCTATACTCTAATAAATAATAATCATACTAAATGGAAAATATTAATAAATATTCTTATTAAAGAAATTGATAATATTAATAAATTATCATTAAAATATAGTGAAATAAAATATTTTGATTTAATAATATTTATAAATTATTATTAGGATATAATGAAATAAAATATTTTAATTTTGAATTATTCCTAACAGCGAGTTTTCAACCAAACACCGAATATATTATATTTAATAAGTCTACCCCTAAAAAATAATATTATATAAATTAATTATTTTTATATAATATTATTAGATAAATTGATATCATTAAATTACTATTTTATAATATTGAAATTAAATAATTAATTATTACATAACAACTAATTTGTAACTAAATATTGAATAATTAAATAGATAACTCCTTATGACTTTTTCTTAAATAATATTTTACCTTCCTCAATAACGAATTTACCAATGGCTAATTTTCAACAACTAACTTTGGGCAATGATGCATCCATGCTATTTAAACCCTCAGATTGATTGATTTCTCCCCTTGTCCTAAGGATGAACCACATTAGTTGGTTCGAAACGTCGAAAAAATCCTAATGATGCGATTAATCCAAAATGTTGGAAATAATACTGAGAGGGGGGGGTGAATCAGTATTATCAGAACTATAAAACTTTTTCAATGCTCAGAAACATATATGCTACTTTCGTTAAGTGAACCAGCGTGTACACGCAACTGTGTCTAAAGAAAACAACGTATAACCAGAAATCTTATAATTCAGTTAGTTTATCTTCAGTTAAGTGCATAAGGACATTATTCACCATATTAAGAGTAAACAGATGCAGTAGAACAGATCACACAAAAACCATCACACATGAACACCATGATATAAGGTGGAAACCCAATGTGGGTGAAAACCACCTGCTGCAAGTCGTCTCTATCTTTCTTTAATATGAAACTTCAGTTTACAATCTTTTTGTACTGGTGCAGCCTTATACTAGTACGCAGGCTACAACCTGCAGAAGGCTACAACCTTCTCTTGTTCTCCAAACTTCCTTGGAAGGGAGCTCCAACCCCCTTTGCTCTTGTACTAGCCAAGATACTAGTACGTAGGTGCAGGCCTACAATCTTCTTTCTTTCAGGTACCACCTTTCATACATTTTCAGACTGGATATTCCTGAAGCATAACATTGCAATCTGAAGACCACAATTCATTCAACTTTCACAACAGATCATTGAAGCACAAAACATCCAATACTAGCATCATCAATCACTGAAACACTGAAACCCTGTCAATCACCAGTTACCAGAACACAGAGCAGACTACAGAACTCTGCAATAACAGTCAGACCCAACTGTAAACCCAAAAATCAAGCTTCAAAAGATATACGCTACTTCAATGAGAGAAACCCGCGTATACACGCGCTTTTACCGAAGCCAACCTGCGTACAGATCTAAAAATAAATTCTCTCAACTTGCAGCTGTACCAGACATCAGTTAGACCCAGAACATAACATTGCGTCAGTATGCAGATCTAGAAATACGCATAATCAAGCATATCATAATAGTGCATTTCAAATCATTAGATCCCGATCTATCCTTAGATCTAGTCTTCCATCAACCGAAGTGATCTCTCCTTAGCTTAGATCAAGCAACCCAGAACCTGCATACCAGATCTCTTTCTTTTCAGATATTCAAGCCTTTTCAAAAGATGTATTTGCCTAATGATCTTCTTCTCCTTATATAGCCTTAGGCCTTGCTCAATACCAAGGGCCAAACCATAGAAATCCAATACCATCAACTTAGAAACTAGGGATCAACACATCTGTCGAGATACTTTGGTCCAAATACATAGGCTCAAGTACCGAGGACTAACTACCATGGACCAAAGGGAAGCTTCCCGACATATACGCCCTTTTCTGTTCATATATCTGCGTGTATACGCGCCTTCGTATATATTTAACATGCGTATACGCGACTTAGTATGCAGATAAACGGCGTGTATACGCAACTTGGACTTAATTAACCTGCGTATATGAGATTTCTCTTCATTTTGTAGTCTGAACGGAGATCTGTCATCAAAGAGAGTTGCCATCAAGGACAACACCTGTATCATAGCGCCACACCTGTGCCAAAATGCCAACAATCTCCCCCTTTGGACTTGATGACAACCTCAAGATCCTTAGAATCATTCTCCCCCTTTGTCATCAAGGGCAAAGGGCTGTGCTCCCCCTGAGTACATGCTGATACCTCTGCTTGGCTGTGCTGAATCATGCTCCCCCTGACTGTAGGCCAGATCTGCAAAAGATGTTCTTCAACAAGAACCAAGACTTATACACCATAAGGGACCTTCCTATCACCAAAAGACTCAATACATACATCCATACTCCCTACCAAGAGGGGACACATCAGAAACAACCAATTATATTACATCATTCATCCCAGGCATAGTGGGGAAACCAACATAGGCCGTTACATGACCTTGACACCATAAAAGAGATATCACAAAAGAGATACATGACATAGAGACAACAGATCTAGACCAAGACTTATGAAAGTCACCAGCAGCATCTGATAAACATCTTTTAGATCAGCAACCAGGATTTCTTTCTGAGCTCCTTCTCTTGAAACCAACAACCAAAACATCTAAATGCCAACAATGCTTTATGAGACTTTTAAGCTGCTCCCCCTGAACCTGTGCCTGCTGCACCCCCTGAAACTGTGTCTGAAGAATTCTGACATACCCATCTCAGACCTTTTCAAACCAGAGTTTGCCCTTGCTGTTCAGAACTCCATATACGCGATTTATCCTGCATAAACCAGCGTATGTACGCGGATATACTTTCTGCAACAAGCGTACAACATACACGCGACTTACCCCCATAAATCGGCGTATATACGCGGATATCCCTTACGTAACTTGCGTATACCAACTTTTCTGTAGAACAGACAAGCTTTAACAGCAGGATGAAGCATCAACTACTCCCAGCTTTTGTCTGAGATATTCAAAAGTTTCCCTGGGCAGTGGTTTTGTGAGAATATCAGCAACTTGTTCCTTAGAAGGAACATACTCCAACTTGACCTTCTGCTCAAGCACTTGTTCCCGAAGAAAATGGTACTTGATTGGTATGTGCTTGGTCTTTGAGTGCATGACTGGATTCTTTGAAATGCTGATTGCACTTGTATTATCACATAAGATAGAGACTAGTGGAGTGCAAGTGATTTGAAAGTCCTGCAAGGTCTGCATCATCCAAAGAAGTTGTGTGCAACAAGATGCCGCAGCCACATATTCTGCTTTAGCTGTAGATAAGGAAATCGAACTCTGTTTCTTGCTGAACCAAGATACTAATCTGGAACCCATGAAGAAAGCACCACCACTTGTGCTTTTCCTATCATCCACACTTCCAGCCCAATCTGCATCTGTGTAAGCATGAAGAGTGAGATCTGTATTTCTAGGATACCATAAGCCATAGTTTTGGGTCCCTTGAAGATACTTGAAGATTCTTTTGACTGCCTGAAGATGAGTTTCCTTTGGGTTGGCTTGAAATCTTCCAACAATTCCTACTGCATGTGTAATATCTAGTCGGGTACCTGTCAAATAAAGCAAACTCCCAATCATGGATCTGTAAGTGGGTTGGTGAACTGCTGTTGATTCATCATTTGCACTGAGGCTGCATCCTGTAACCATGGGTGTACATACTGGCTTTGACTCTTCCATGCCATACTTCTTCAAGATCTGCTTGAGGTATTTGGTTTGAGACAAGAAGATACCTCCTTCATTTTGTTGGATTTGCAATCCAAGAAAATATGTCAATTCTCCAAGTAGTGACATTTCGAATTCTTTCTGCATAACCAAGGCAAAGTTTTGACTCATAGTCTCTTCATTGCTGCCAAAGATAATATCATCTACATAAACAACAAGGATTAGCAATTTGTTATTTTCAACTTTTATATAGAGATTGCTATCTGCTGATCCTTTTGAAAAGCCTTGTTGGTGAAGATATTTGTCCAACCGATAGTACCAAGCCCTTGGAGCTTGTTTGAGTCCATAGAGAGCCTTTTTCAATCTGCATACAAGGTTTGGATCATTCCCAAGAATGAAACCATCTGGCTGCTCAATATATACTTCTTCTTCAAAGTCTCCATTCAGAAAGGCTGATTTCACGTCCATCTGAAATACCTTGAAGTTTTGAAAGCTTGAGAGAGCAAGGAACATTCGGATGGCCTCAAGTCTTGCCACAGGAGCAAAGGTCTCTTCAAAATCTATTCCTTCTTGCTGCGCATACCCTTTACAAACAAGTCTGGCCTTATTCCTAATTACTTCTCCATTTTCATTCAATTTATTCTTGAAGACCCATTTTGTTCCTATTACATTCTTATCTTTTGGTCTAGGAACTAATTCCCAAGTGTTGTTATTTTCGATCTGCTCAAGTTCTTCATCCATTGCTTTGACCCAACATTCATCTTTGCATGCCTCTTTCACATTTTGTGGTTCAGTGGAGGAGAGTAATGCCAAATAGCTTGAAGCTTCTGCAAGTGTCCTTCTTGTTTGTACTCCTGCTTCTTTCTGCCCCACAATCTGAGATTCTGGATGATTCTTTTGAACATATCTGGATGGAGTCTTCTCTCCTATTCTTGTCTGCTCCTGTGGTTCTTCTTGAGGTTATTCTTCTTCTTGAGGTTCTTCTTCTTCATCATTCCGTCTTTGAGGGTAGCCTTCATCTTCTTCAATGTCTTCATGATGAACTTGCCTAGGAATATATCCCTTCTCATCAACCACTACATCAATGCTGTCAACAATTCTGCCAAGTCTTTTATTGTAGCACTTGTATGCTTTGCTATGTGGAGAATAACCAAGAAGAATGCCCTCATCTGCTCTTGGTTCAAGTTTGCCAAGTTGCTCATCAGTATTCTTAATATAACATTTGCTCCCAAAGATTTTGAAGTGCTTCACCGAAGGAGTCTCACCACTCCAGAGCTCATGAGGTGTTTGAGTGCTGTTTACTCGGACATTTGTTTTGTTAAGAATAATAACCGCAGCATGTGCAGCTTCACCCCAGAAGGTTGCGGGAGTACCTGATTCATCAAGCATAGCACGAGCCATTTGTTGGATTGTTCTGTTCATTCTTTCCGCAACCCCATTTTGCTGAGGAGTTCTAGCTGTAGAGAATTCTCTTCTTATCCCATGTTCTTCACAGAAATCGAAAAATTCGTTTGAGGTAAACTCCCCACCTCTGTCAGATCTGAGGCACTTAATTTTGTGTCCTGATTCATTTTCAACCAAGGCTTTGAAGGATTTGAATTTTTCGAATGCTTCATCTTTGTGCTTCATGAGCCCTAACCAAACAAATCTGGAGAAATCATCAATGAATAATATCAGATATTCTTCTCCTCGAGGTGTCCTCTTCCTAAATGGACCACATACATCTGTATGGACTAGCTCGAGAGGCATGCTAGCTGATCCTTCCTTCTCTGGAAAGTTAGTTCTAGTTTGCGTTCCAAACTGACAAGATTTGCATATGGTATTGTCTGGAATTTTGATATCTGGAAGACCACGAACTACCTGATATTTGCATGCTTTCCTTATTTGTGAAAAGCTTAGATGCCCCAACCTCCGATGCCATAGCCAATGTTCATCATCCTTGCTTAAGTAGCATTGTTGTCTTTCCTCAAAGATATATAGATTATTTGGAGTCCTTCTTCCTTTGATCACTGTTTCATCTGTATCAAGATCGCGAACACAACATCCATTTGATCTAAATATTACCTCAATTCCTTGATCGCACATCTGACTGACACTCAGAAGATTATGCTTCAATCCATCAACATATAAAACATTTCCTGCTTTGACCTTCTCTTTCAAAGGAGCAACACCTTTTCCTTTTATGGCTGCAGAGATATCGTTCCCAAAAGAAACTTTCTTCCCCTTTTCTAATGCGGTATATGACTCAAGCTTTTCTTTATCCCCTGTCATATGCTTCGAACATCCGCTGTCAATGTACCATAGACTTTCTTGACCTTCTGCATAAAAGGCTATCCCACATCTTTCTGGTTGTGATTCTTTTATTCTCCATGTTCTAACATTTGAGGTTTGTTCCTTCTGAGTTGTCTTCCGGAACCTGCTCCTGCATTCAGAGTCTTCATGACCAAAGTTATTACAAATAGAGCATTCAACTTCATTTTCAAGAACCGAAAAGTTGTTATAAGTCCTTTTCATGGTTCCAGTCATTCTCCCTTGCTTTTGAGCTTCTCTAGTCATGATTGTTTTGTAGGCAACACATTGAGCTGCTTTGTGACCGAAGTTATGGCAAGAAAAGCATTGGCCATTAAAGAAACTTCTGCGATAATCAGATCTATCATCCAACCGATTGTAGCTTCTATTCATTCTTGGAGCAAATTGGGAAGATTTTACCTGTGGCTGATTGTAGCTTCTGTTTGTCCTTAAGGCAGTTTGTCCCCGAATTTCTTGATGGTCTTTATTTGTTCTTGAGGTAAACTGTCCCTGATTCACCTGATGACTTTTATTTGGCCTTTGCTCGCTTCTCCTTGATGCATCAAGATAACTTTTAGAGGTAGAGGCTTGAGATGTTTCTCCATTATATCCAAGACCTGTCTTGATCAGAGGAGATCGCTGCACATTGATAATCTCATCCAAGGTTTCAGATCCTTTAACAAACTTAAGATTAATTGCTTTGGTTTTCTCAATCTCCTTTCTAAGACAAACAATCTCACATTCCAAATTTTCAAGATGTTTTTCCTTTTCAGCTAGTTGACATTGTAGAGAATCAATAATAGCACTCTTCTCTTCTAAACAAACTTTGAGATCTTTCATTTCTTCATAAAAGCCTTCTACATCTATAGCATCCATGTAGTCATCATCTTCAAAAGCCATTAAAAGTTTATATCTATTACCTTGTTCATCTTCATCACTATTTGAAAGTCCATCACTATCTTCATGAGTGTAATAGCTTTTCTTCTTTTCATATTGTTTCTTGTTCCATTTAACAGGTTCCTTTCCCTTGTCATTCTTATCTTTGTGAGGACATTTGGCAGCATAATGACCTACTCTTCCACAAGCAAAGCATTTAAAAGGTAACTTACCTCTGAACCTTCCAGAACCCCTTTGAAGATTTCTGACAAAATTTGATTCCTCTTCTTCATCTTCTGGCAGGTGACTTGCTTCATAATAATCTTCTTTGCCTGAAGCCTTGAAGGCAGCTTCTCTTTTGTCTGATGGACCTCCCTTTCTCATTTCATAAGTGGTTAGAATTCCGTGAAGCTGAGACATAGTAAGAATTTGCAAATTTTCCTTTTCTTCTATGGCAGACACTTTAGATTCAAACTTGGGGGACAAAGATCTTAGAACCTTTTCAACCACAATAGCCTCTTTTATTTCTTCACCCAAGTTTTGCATGCAATTGACAATCTCATCTACCCTAAGGAAGTAGTTAGCCACACTTTCATCATTATACATTCTGAGAGTCTCATACTTAATCCTGAGAGTTTGAAGTTTAGCACGCTTTACCTGATCGTCTCCTTCATAGCTCGTGACCATTTTGTCCCATATTTCTTTTGCAGATTTATAGTGCATTACCTTCATGAATTCTGATTGAGAGATGCATCCCAAAAGAGTATTGACTGCTTTCGCATTTGTTTCATATTTCTTTTTCTCGGCTGCATCTGTAGGAGTAGCTGAAGGAAAAGTGTAGCCTGTCTCTACGATGTTCCAAACTTCTGTACCAAGAGATTGAAGATATGCAGTAACTCTTACCTTCCAATAATTGAAGTTTGTCCCATCAAAAACCGGTGGCCTGATTGATGCTTCTTTCTCGTAGTTGCTCATGATGAACGATCTACCTTCAAGCGATCAAGCTTCTCTGAAGGACCTGCTCTGATACCAATTGTTGGAAATAATACTGAGAGGGGGGGGGGTGAATCAGTATTATCAGAACTATAAAACTTTTTCAATGCTCAGAAACATATACGCTACTTTCGTTAAGTGAACCAGCGTGTACACGCAACTGTGTCTAAAGAAAACAGCGTATAACCAGAAATCTTATAATTCAGTTAGTTTATCTTCAGTTAAGTGCATAAGGACATTATTCACCATATTAAGAGTAAACAGATGCAGTAGAACAGATCACACAAAAACCATCACACATGAACACCATGATATAAGGTGGAAACCCAATGTGGGTGAAAACCACCTGCTGCAAGTCGTCTCTATCTTTCTTTAATATGAAACTTCAGTTTACAATATTTTTGTACTGGTGCAGCCTTATACCAGTACGCAGGCTACAACCTGCAGAAGGCTACAACCTTCTCTCGTTCTCCAAACTTCCTTGGAAGGGAGCTCCAACCCCCTTTGCTCTTGTACTAGCCAAGATACTAGTACATAGGTGCAGGCCTACAATCTTCTTTCTTTCAGGTACCACCTTTCATACATTTTCAGACTGGATATTCTTGAAGCATAACATTGCAATCTGAAGACCACAATTCATTCAACTTTCACAACAGATCATTGAAGCACAAAACATCCAATACTAGCATCATCAATCACTGAACCACTGAAACCCTGTCAATCACCAGTTACCAGAACACAGAGCAGACTACAGAACTCTGCAATAACAGTCGGACCCAACTGTAAACCCAAAAATCAAGCTTCAAAAGATATACGCTACTTCAATGAGAGAAACCCGCGTATACACGCGCTTTTACCGAAGCCAACCTGCGTACAGATCTAAAAATAAATTCTCTCAACTTGCAGCTATACCAGACATCAATTAGACCCAGAACATAACATTGCGTCAGTATGCAGATCTAGAAATACGCATAATCAACCATATCATAATAGTGCATTTCAAATCATTAGATCCCGATCTATCCTTAGATCTAGTCTTCCATCAACCGAAGTGATCTCTCCTTAGCTTAGATCAAGCAACCCAGAACCTGCATACCAGATCTCTTTCTTTTCAGATATTCAAGCCTTTTCAAAAGATGTATTTGCCTAATGATCTTCTTCTCCTTATATAGCCTTAGGCCTTGCTCAATACCAAGGGCCAAACCATAGAAATCCAATACCATCAACTTAGAAACTAGGGATCAACACGTTTGTCGAGATACTTTGGTCCAAATACATAGGCTCAAGTGCCGAGGACTAACTACCATGGACCAAAGGGAAGCTTCCCGACATATACGCCCTTTTCTGTTCATATATCTGCGTGTATACGCGCCTTCGTATATATTTAACATGCGTATACGCGACTTAGTATGCAGATAGACGGCGTGTATACGCAACTTGGACTTAATTAACCTGCGTATATGAGATTTCTCTTCATTCTGTAGTCTGAACGGAGATCTGTCATCAAAGAGAGTTGCCATCAAGGACAACACCTGTATCATAGCGCCACACCTGTGCCAAAATGCCAACACAAAAGACTTATATCTTCAATATTGTTTTACTTAGATTAATATTAATATTATTGAATATTAAATTACTTAAATAAATAATTTATATAATGAGTTATTATTAATATTTTTTTAAATCATTAAATATTTTTAATTATTAAATAAATAAATATTATTAATATTATTATTGTTGTTATTACTATTATTTAATTAAATTATTTATTATTATTATTAAATTAAATTAAATTAAATGATTTGTTTTGTGATCTCTTAAATTCTACTCAAAATGTTGGTGTTGTAGCGGCTACAACCACCCTCCAAAATGTTTCCTTAGCTTCGTTTTGGAACCTCCCTACCAACCATCCTCAGCAACATGTCTTGCACTATCAAGTACACAAGCTTTAGTGGTTTTCTAGCAAATTTCCAGCCTGTGCATGATAGCTTGTTGCATCCCCCTCATGGGATATTTCTCCGGACTTGGTCTAGCTGTAGGCTGAGAAACTCCCTCAAGAAAATTGCGCAATTCTGGAGGCGAACCAACCTTCCCTCTAGAAATTGCACAATCTTGACTGACAGCCTGCTAGGCTCCAAAATTGTGCAATCTTGCCTATCAACCTTCACTAGAAAAACTATGTAATCCAGCCCAGCAGAACTGCTCAGCCTAGAAATTGTGCAATTCTGGGTAGCAGTCAACTACTCAGCCCATAAATTACACAATCCCTCTGGGACAGCCAACCCAGTAGCTAGCAGAAATTGCGCAAAGCCAGCCAGGCAACCTAATGGGCTCATAAATTGTGAGATGCAGTGAGACAGGCTTCCTTGAGAAAATTGCGAGGTCTGACCCAGGACAGCTGCTCAGCCCATAAATTGTGCAATCCTGGGAGACAATCACATGTTCCTCCTAGAAATTGCACAATCCCTCTAGGACAACCATCTCTACTCAGCCCAGAAACTGCGTAGATTTTCATCCCAGGCTTGCAAACTGATGCATGTGCCTTTAGGTTGACCAATTACCTCTGGGACCGAGCAAAATAGATTTGCATGCATTGATTGCTTCTCCCAAGGCAGCATGCAAAGGCATCCCTTGATTCAAGGATCTATTTTTAGCAGCTATAGGTTACATGTAAGGATCATTTTAGAAACCCCCTTCCAAGTGTCGCTTTTCCTAGATTTTTGGCATGCGCGTCACAACCTCGATTTGATCAAAACTCATCAACCGGACATTGTAGAGCTCATTCCTCGCATCGAACTTGCAACTCTAACATCCCATATTGCATTTAGGAGTCGTTGGCACATTCAGCTCAGTTGTTTCGAGGTAAAACCGCACTTCATGTCTCACATTGTGTATCTGTCGCTTTTTGTGTTTCGCTTTCTGTGAGTGTTGTCTGCTTGATTTCAGTGAACACCTATAGTTGTTTTGATTTTTGTTAGCTTGCAGAAGCACCATTTCAGTTTTCGTTCACATCTCATTGTTGTCACATGTGTTGCGTGTGGAGCCTGATTATCTTTTGTATTAAAAGGTATCGTTGCATTGGACCCTATTTCGTAATGGGGCGACAACGTCGCCCGTAAAGTATTTGCTGCACGGGCTCCTTGTAAAATGTTGTAATTTTATAGTCAATCTAGGCCATTCATTAGGCAGAGATCTGACGGTAGAAGTTATGTTTAATTTAGGGTTTTTTGCCCTAAAGGCAACCCCTTGCTATATATGAGGGAATTGTATTGTGCCTATGTAGATTTGTATTCTCAGTATAGAAGAGAGAGGAGATTGAGAGGGAAGAGTGAATTACAGTGGATTTGCTGTAGGTTGTATCTCTTTAGTTTTCTAGATAATATAAAAGGAAGGATTGGTTGTTTCTCTGTGGACGTAGCCCAAACTGGGTGAACCACGTATATCTGTGTCTCTCTTGTTTTATGCATTTTCTGTGCTTATATTTCTGAAATATTTTATGTGTTCCATTGCTTTGTAATATATAATTTTCTAACAACTAGTATCAGAGCCGAAGGTCTATTTGGCTAATAAACTTGCAGGAGAGAAGGGTTCCTCGTTCGAGTGGGAGAAATGGTAGAAGATGGTAGGTTTAGGGTCGAAAAATTTAATGGCCAAAACTACTAGTTGTGGAATATGCAGATGGAAGATTATATGTATCAGAGAGATATGTACCGACCATTAAGCAGAAAGGTAAAGAAGCTGACGAGTATGACAGACACAGAATGGGATATTCTCGATAGAAAGGCACTTGGAACAATACGGCTGTGCCTAGCGGCGTCGATAGCGTTTAATATTTCAAAGGAAATGACAACAGAGGGTTTAATGTCGACATTGGCCAAACTATATGAAAAGCCCTTGGCCTAAAATAAGGTATTTCTTATGAAGCATTTATTTAATATGAAAATGTCAGAAGGTGTATCTGTTTCTAATCATTTAAATGAATTTAATACAGTTACTAATCAGTTAAGTTCTAAAGGGGTAACTTTTGATGATGAAGTTAGGGCTCTGTTATTTCTGTGCTCATTGCCAGAAAGTTGGAATGGTTTAGTTATGACCATTAGTAAATCTGTCTCTGGATCTAGTACTTTAAAGTTTGATGATGTTGTCGGTGCAATCCTTAGCAAGGAAATGCGACAGAAAAGCTCCAGTGAGACATCAGGTAATGCTTTGACTGCAAAGACTAAGGCAAGAAAAATGGAAAGAGGAAAGAGCCTTGGATATCGTTGTAAGTCAAGAAAAGGAAAATCCAAGTCTAGCTCAGGGATAGTGTGCTGGAAATGCGAGAAGAAAGGACAACTGAACAAAGATTGCAAGTCTCGGAAGGGAAAAGAAGGAGACGCACAACAAGAAAATAATCATGAAGCAAATGTAACAAGTGATGTGTTGCAAGATGCTTTGATTCTTTCTTTAGAAAATATTATTGATGCTTGGGTGGTAGATTCAGGGCCCTCATTCCATGCCACACCTAATAGGAAACATTTTCATGATCATGTTCAAGGAGATTTTGGACAGGTTCGATTGGGTGATGATAAACCATGGAAAATCATTGCAATGGGTATAGTTTTCATAAAACAATAGAATGGAAATCAATGGCTATTGAAGGAGGTAAGGCATGTTCTAGATCTAAAGAAAAATCTTATTTCAACAGGCTAGTTGGGAGGTGAAGGCTTTGTGACTACTTTTACTGATAAAACTTGGAAGGTCATTAAAGGATCCCTGGTAATAGAAAAAGGAGAAAAGGTTGGTACATTGTATTTATTCAATGGTATTTCTAATTCTGTTAATGCTTTAACCTCTACAGGAGAAGATATGACATTGTGGCATCATAGGCTCGGGCACATGAGTGAGAAGGGGATGCAGATTCTTCACTCAAGAAATTTGTTGCCAAGTTTGAAACATGTTGATTTAAAATTATGTGAGAATTGTGTTTATGGAAAACAGAAGAGAGTCAGATTCCTCGGAGTTGGGAAAGAAAAGAAGAGAGAAAAATTAGACCTTGTGCATATAGATGTATGGGGACCTGCTCAGGTATCGTCTCTTGGTGGCTCTCGTTATTATGTTACTTTTATTGATGATGCAACAAGAAAAACCTTGATGTATTGTATTCAAAATAAATTTGATTTATTTGATGCTTTCAAGAAATGGAAAGCTTTGGTCGAAAATGAGACAGGAAAATATTGAAGTGTCTCAGATCAGACAATGGAGGTGAATATTATAACAAAGAGTTTGATAGGTACTGTTCAGAGAATGGAATTCGCAGAGAGAAGATAGTTCCAGGAACACCAGAGGAAAATGGTGTGTCAGAAAGGATGAACAGGAAAATCATGGAGCATGCAAGGTGCATGAGATTGCATGCAAGGTTGTCTTTACAATTTTGGGCAGATGTTGTAGATACTGTTGTTTATCTAATAAACAGATGGCCTTCAAGTTCCTTGGATGGTGGTATTCCAGAGGAGGCATGGACAAGTAAAAAGGTAAACTACTCTCTTTTAAAGACTTTTGGTTGTGAAGCCTTTGTCCACATTAATAAATAAAATAGAACAAATCTTGAGGAAAAATCAAAGAAATGTACCTTTATTGGATATGGTCTTAATGATTTTGGTTATCTCTTTTATGATTATGAAAAACAAAAAATCATTAGGAGTAGATATGTCATATTCAATGAAAAGGTTTTGTATAAGGATCAGCTGCAGGAAAAGAAATAGGAAAAAGAAAATAGAGAATACACAGTGCTTGACGAGATCATAGAAAAAGTGGTGGTGCCTGAAAATCATAATGATCAACATCCATAACAATAATCACAATAGAAAAAAGGACCTCAAAAACCTGAAAGTGGTGTTAGAATATCTACTAGGATAAGTAGGCACCCTAAACGATACTCTCCTTCATTATATTATGTATTGTTGATTGATTCTGGTGAACTAGAATGTTATGAAGAAGTAGTATAGGTAGAAACCATGAAGAAGTGGGAGCAAGCCATGAAAGAAGATATGGACTCCTTAGCACATAACCAGACTTGGGACTTAGTCAGGTTGCCTACAGGTAAAACAACATTGCAAAATAAATGGGTTTACAACTTGAAGGGAGAAGATGGAGGTAGAAAAAGGTATAAAGCTAGACTTGTGGTGAAAGGATTTGCACAGAAAAAGGGTATAGACTTTGATGAGATATTTTCTCCTGTTGTGAAAATGAATTCAATCAAAACTATTTTAAGTCTAGTAGCAGCAAAAGATTTGCATCTTGAGCACTTAGATGTAAAGACAACCTTTCTCCATGGGGTTTTGGAGGAAGAGATATATATGTAGCAGCCACAAGGATATGAGGTAAAAAGGAAGGAGAAACTAGTGTGCAGGTTGAAGAAGAGCTTGTATGGCTTAAAATAGGCTCCAAGGTAGTGCTATCTAAAATTTGACAGGTTTATGTCTCAAAAAGGTTATACTAGATGTCACTCTAATCATTGTGTTTATCTCAAAAGCCAAAATGATGGTAGCTATATTATATTGTTATTGTATGTAGATGACATTCTTGTTGTAGGTTCTAACATGTAGGAAATAAATGTGCTCAAAATAAAATTGGCGAACTCATTTGCAATGAACAATTTGGGTGTTGCAAAACAAATCCTTGGTATGAGAATAACTAGAGCCAAGAAAAATCACAAATTAACATTGTCTCAAAGTGAGTACATAGAAAAGGTGTTGAAAAGGTTTAATATGCAGAATGAAAAACAAATTAGTATACCTTTGGCTAGCCATTTCAAATTAAGTAAGGAGGAGTGTCCCAAGACTCAGGAAGAAATGGCTCATATGTCTAAAGTTCCATATGCATCAGCAGTTGGAAGCTTAATTTATGCAATGGTCTGCAGAAGGCCTAATATTGCACATGTAGTGGGAGTTGTAAGTAGGTACATGAACAATCCAGGAAAAGAACATTGGATGGTGGTGAAGTGGATTCTTAGGTATTCGAGAGGTACCACAAATCAAGCATTATGCTTTGGTGGTTCAAAACTTTCTCTACAGGGATATGTTGCTGCAGATATGGTGGGTGATAGAGATAACAGGAGGAGAACAATAGGGTATTTGTTTACTGTAGGTGGAACAACTGTCAGTTGGGTGTCAAAACTGCAAACTGTTGTTGCACTCTCAACAACAGAAGTAGAGTATGTTGCTGCTATAGAGGCTAGTTAAGAAACTGTTGGCATTATGATACATATGTTGTACTTGATGGCAACCCACTCATCTCAGATAATAAATTATAGTGTAGAGAAAAGTTCACGCACTTATATGCAGAGAAAATTTTATTTCATATAGAGAAAAGTTCACGCACTTTTATGCAGAGAAAAGTTTATTTCATGTAGAGAAAAGTTCACGCACTTTTATGCAGAGAAAAGTTTATTTCATGAAGAGAAAAAGTTCACGCACTTTCATGCAAGGAAAAGCGCGTATATGTTGGAGAACTTACCTTTGGTCCATGGTAGTTAGTCCTTGGTATTTGAACCTATGAGGAAAAGCGCGTATATGTTGGAGAACTTACCTTTGGTCCATGGTAGTTAGTCCTTGGTATTTGAACCTATGAGGAAAAGTGCGTATATGTTGGAGAACTTACCTTTGGTCCATGGTAGTTAGTCCTTGGTATTTGAACCTATGGTTTTGGACCATGGTACGCACTTTCATGCAAGGAAAAGCGCGTATATGTTGGAGAACTTACCTTTGGTCCATGGTGGTTAGTCCTTGGTATTATTGAGCCCCATGTTTTTGGGCCCCTTGTATTGGTTATCTATGGTATTGATCCATGATTTTAGGAAGAAGCTTGCCTATATAAAGCAAATGAGATCACTTGGCTAATTCATCCTTGCAATTGAATATCTTAAGATCTGAAATATTGGGTTATTGTTTTGAAAGTTTGATCTATGAAAGTGAAGTTGAAAGCGAATCTATGAAGGGTGATCTCTCGAGCGCTGCAGCTGCGGAAGTGCGGAGGCGCCACAGAAGGCGCAGTGCAAAGGCGCCATAGAAGGCGCAGTGCGGAGACGCCACAGAGGCGCGACAAAAGGCGCAGTGCGGAGACGCCACAGAGGCGCCACAGAAGGTGCAGTGCGGAGGCGCCACAGAAGGCGCAGTGCAGAGGCGCCACAGAAGGCGCAGTGCGGAGACACCATAGAGGCGCCACAGAAGGCGTAGTGCGGAGGCGCCATAGAAGGCGCAGTGCGGAGGCGCCACAGAAGGCGCAGTGCAGAGGCGCCACAAAAGGCGCAGTGCAGAGGCGCCACAGAAGACGTAGTGCAGAGGCGCCACAGAAGGCGCAGTGCGGAGGCGCCACAGAAGGCGCAATGCAGAGGCGCCACAGAAGGCGCAGTGCGGAGACGCCACAGAGGCGCCATAGAAGGTGTAGTGCAGAGGTGCCACAGAAGAAGCAGTGCGGAGGCGCCACAGAAGGTGCAGTGCGGAGACGCCACAGAGGTGCCATAGAAGGCGCAGTGCGGAGGCGCCACAGAAGGCGTAGGTGCGGTGGTCGCGGCACCACAGAAGGCGCAGGTGCGGAGGTAGTACAAATATCCGCAGATCTATACCAGTGAAGTTGCGATCCCTGCTTAAAATTTGTTTTAACTGCCTTTGACTATTCTGCAGGGTTTTGGGTGCATAACTGATGTTTGATTACTGGTATTGAGTTTAGATAACAGCATGATTAATGACTTATCTTTATGTACTAGATCTGGTTGATAACTCTCATAATATCATTGTATATGTATGGATCTGGTGATTGGGTGAATCAGAAGGTTGTTTGATTATGAGCTTCAATGTTGTTGTTGGGTCCAGTATGAAAATTGGATGAAAAGTGGCCTTTCAGATTATGTGTTGTGCTTCAGTGTATCCAGTCTGAAAATTGATGAAACGTGGTACCTGGAGGAGAGAATATTGTAGGCCAGCGCCTATGTACTAGTATCTAAGCTAGTACAAAAGCTAAGGGAGATCTTTGGAGCATTGTAGCAGGTAGCAGCCTGCGTACTAGTAAATGGATCGGCTAGTACAAGAGAAAAGGGGGTTGTAGCTCCCGTACTGGTATAATACTGCACCAGTACAAATATTGTAAAAGGATTTTCTTATTAAGAAGAAGATTGAGATGACTTGCAGCAGGTGGATTTTCTCCCGCAGTGGGTTTCCACCTTATATCATGGTGTTCATGTGTGTGCCTTATGTGTGATGATCTATTCTCTATTACGGCATCTGTTATCTGATAATATGGTTGATAATGTTCTAATGCACTCATTGAAGATCAATTAACTTAATCATAAGAAGTTGTGGAAGTAGCATATATGAATCTGATTATGGAAATGAAAAAGTTTTATTAATGTGATAATACTGATTCACCCCCCCCCCCTCTCAGTATTATTTCCAACAATTGGTATCAAAGCAGGTCCTTTGATAGAAGCTTGATCGCTTGAAGGAGATCCGTGGAACAATGGGAAAGAAGCTTAAGAAGAAAGCACCTAAGAAAAAGAAGTCATCTCAGAAGAACTATGACAGTGGGAGAATCGATTGGGGATTAGGTATAAGAAGCTCTTCAGATTCAGAATCATTATCAGGTATGAATATATTATCCTCTGATGTTCCAGCTATCTTTCCTTTTGGAAGAGATGAAAGTGATAGCGAAACTACTGAATTTGCTCTTATGGGTGAACAAGAAAGATATCAAATAGAGGCAGAATTTAAAATGCTAACAGACAAAATTAGAGATCAACAAGATCTATTGAACAAAAGGGAATGTGATTTCAAAGAAGAAGCTACCAAACTAAAGGCCCAACTAGAAGAAGGAAACAAGGTAAGAAAGCTACTCAAGGAGAAGGAACACCAATGTCAAAAATTGCAGCATGAAGTGACATCATTAAGAAAAGAAGTCAACGAAAGAAGCACAACCATCAAGAAACTCAAAGATAGATCCAGCTACTATGGAAATCTTGAAGCTACAATCCTCTCACTAAAAGGAGATCTTGAAGAATCAAAGAAGCAGAATACAGATCTACTCCAAGCTATTGCAAAACAAGAAAACGAAGTCACCAGCTTAAAATCTCAACTAGAATGTGCCTTCCGAGTTCGTCAAATGCAGCAGGATCTGAATGAAGAACAAGAAAAGGAGATTCTCAAACTAAGGGAACAAATGGAAGAAGGAAGGAAAGCTGAAGAAGATTTGAAAAAGCAATCTCTTGAAAAGGAAGAACAGCTTCAGGTTGAGGTAAATATCTTGAAAGGTAAACTAGAAGAAAAGGATAAGCTTTTACGATTTCAAGATAGTTCTAAAGTCTTGGATGATATTCTTAGTAGTCAAAGGTCTCCTGCTATAAAGACTGGTCTTGGTTTCCATGAATCTGTTGAAGGTGAATCTAGTTCACAAGGTGAGGCAAGGAACTCTAAAGAGAAATCTAAAGTGATCAACGAAGAAATGAAAGATCAATCTCATCATCAACCAAGAAAAGAGATTCCTCAAAGAAAATCCTTTACTCCTCCTATGAATAATGTTGAATGTTATGTATGTCATAATCTTGGACATGTTGCAACTAGATGTAGAAGAAGAAGGGTTCAAGACCATTATGCAGAAAGATCATCACATTCAAGGTACTTTTATGGATATTGCTTTGCTTGCAATATGTTTGGTCACAAAGCTGCTGATTGTTACAGGAGGAATATGAAACATGTAAGATGTTATGCATGTAACAAGCTTGGACATATAGCTAAGGAATGCAGGAACAAAGTGTGGGCACCATATCAAAAGGAGAAAATGTCATCATCACGCTTGAAGATATGGAGGAAAAAGGAAGTACAGTCAGAAAAAGGCGGCACTGCACAACGTACAGACATACCAGAATCAGAGGGAGCTGAAAGTACAAAACTTCAGTGTCATGAATCTCATATGCAAACTCCATAAAGGAAAGTTGCATATATACGCGAGTTAGTTACTGCACAGTCGCGTATATGATTGTTTGAAGAAAGGCAGTAGGGATAGATTCAAGAGAAGGATCAGTTTTGCTCTAGTTAATAATAATGATGTGTGGATATGAGGGTGTTGTGGCCAGCAACAACCCCCCTCGTTCAAACTAGTATCGACCACGATGCTAGAATGAATGGGGACCCTTAGTTAATTTTCAGAAAAAACAAAGATTTCTTTTGAAATTACAAGCATAAGCTTAGGAAAGGTTTCTTGGATGACTTAAGCCTAAACCTGTGTTCATAAAAGCAAATCTTCAAGGTCGCATCACGAAAAGATAAGAAACGCCTTCATTTCCCCTCTAAAGGCCAATATGCACATCGCCTCGGTGTTAATAGACAACATCGCATCGCAATACGTTAGCATCCATGAACAAAAGCTTACGAGTCCGCCGATCTGCGATGTTGCGATCGCATATCGCAGAAATGAGGCGGGGTACGTTGGCGAACATTGAATTAGGGCGATCTGCGATGTTGCGATCACTAACACTTGCGATCGCGCGACATGCAAGGGTACCTTGGCGAGTCATAAAAGCACCATAGTACGACCCCTTCGGGCGCGCCACCCAAAGAAAATCCACTTACTATAACCTGACTTGGAAATTATGCGCTTTTAATGATAGTAATTAATTTGGTTGTCAGTTATTAAAAGTGGAATAAAGACGCGTGCCTTAGTGCGGATTGGCTTCACGTAAGGTGGCGTATCTGATTTATCTCTTGCATTTAAAACTCTCCCATCACCTTTCTGATCAATCTTTCCATTTCTCTCATAACCTGCAGGAGCAAAGTGCGAAGGCAAAATCAAACAGAAACGCTAAGCGAGATGGGGAAGAAGAACAAAGCTCAGAGCTCAGAGACAAGAGAAAAGACCAAGGAGATGGTGCCCCTCTACACAGATACTGCATGCAATAAAGATGCAGGCATCTCAACATGGGAAGGCATGTATAGGCTGTTAGAAGAAGAGAACCCTAGAATAATCAAGGTAACTGCTGCCGTCACAGATGCATCACGTCCTTCAGAAGCATCCCTGGAAGACCTAGCGTGCTCTTTCCTCCATAGAATAGCGGCAAGGCCGAAGATCCTACCGTATACAGACATGATCAAGTGGATTTTAGATGATGCAGAGTTGCATCATAGGCAGTTCAAAGTCCAGGGACATGGGCTCGTGGGATCGTTTGCGGCTCAAGACCTGAAGCTCATGTATCATCTTCCTGAACCACAAGCGACCTACAATGCAGATTTTGTTAGGAAGTTCGCAGCAGAGAATCCGGACCTATCAGACACCACTAAGGAATGGTCAAAAAGAGATGAACCACTGAAAAAAGATAAGAACGGTATGTATAGCACTGGTTCTCTTACTTCTCCGTATTGTTTTGCTGCAGCCATGCTCTGTAGGCTATTTGGTAAGCCCGATATCAATAAATTTCCATCTGAATGGCTATCGTTAATTGATGCCGCGACTAACTCTGAGATAGTGGATTCGGCCAAAATCCTTTCTGACACTCTATACACGGCGGTTCTCCACTATCGTTCTAAGAGATCCTTCTCCCAAAGGTTCTATCCTCCTTTTTATTTGTCTGCCTATATAATGGACTCTGTCTGTCTTGTATCGAAATTCCCTACTATGGGCTGGCAATGGACTACCCAGGACCCATTGCCCATTCATGTCTACCATAAAGTCTTGTGGGATTCCCAGTTTTCCCCCAATTTTTACCAGATTTGCCATGGGCTCATACTGCCCATGCATAGAATGATATGTGATAAGGACCCCCCAAGGTGCTCTCCCGAGGCACAAAATGATATCACCTCCATAGCAAGATGGTTTGGAGAAGAATGGTTTACCTACATTCGAGTTTTTGGAAGCACTGCACCTCCGCATGTCCTACCCTTGTATATCCTGGATAAACTGTTGGCCCGAGAAATCGCTTATCAGACTTGTTCCGAAGGCGGTTTAACTAAGGACCTAAAAAACAAAAAGAAGGCCATTTGGCCTCAATTCCCCGTCACATATGGGGCCTTCTCTTTGTTCGATGTGGGACACGCTTTTGGTGAGGTGGAGAATGTGACGTGTCACCAACTATTTAAGTTCTCACCAAGACCATTCGACCCAAATAAAGTGGCCCAGGAATTTACAACCAACGTCAAGATAAGTGTGTTCTCTGGGAAGAAAGATCCGTTTGATGATCTCTTTCAGAGCAAGAACTCGCTCAAAGAAGTGTTGCAAGAAGCTCAGTCGAGGTTGTCCCCAGACGACCTCCGAAAATTCACGTTGTATAGAGAAAGAAGGCTGACTAACATTCCACTGGAAAGACTGCGAGTAGCTACCAGAGAACCGACTCCGATCATCAGCCTCAGTGAACACTCCAGCGCTTCCAGATCTAATTCCAGCGCCATAAAAGGAACGTCTGAAAATCCCGAAGAGTCTGTGCACAAAGAAGAAACAATCAAAGACACAGCTCAGTCAAGTACGATGGCTCAGCAGCAAGTTATCGCCTCGCCACCAAGAGAAGTTCCCCCTCCTGTCGCTGAAACACCTCTTGTCACTGCAGAATTGGATAAAGAATGGGAGACCTTCAATGAACTAATAAATCTTGAAGATCAAGTCCCGAAGACACCTGTGAGCAATACACAGGTGGTGCAAGAAGTCGTCTCGACCATAGTCAGTAGTGCCGCAGAGACGGAGCATCTTCCTATCGCTCCATCCTCAGAACTTCTACTCGGCGTAGAAGAAATTCCTCCACTGGACGTATTCTACAGTCCACAACACAAGGCAGTTGTAAGGAGACAAAGAAAGAAAAGGAAGCTTGAAGATGCACTGTCTCAAAATGCTGAACACCTAGATGTCTTGTGGAAAGACCCGAATAACAATCCAACAGAGAATCTCACGAAATTGTCTCAGATTGTAGGAGCATATGTTTCTGCAACTATCGACAAGGCCTCTGAAGTTCAGCAACTTCTAAAAGAATGTGAAAGTCAAATACAACTGCTACAACAACAGTTGCGACAAGCCAATGAGAACGCTGAAGCTTCCAAGCAGCTCGAAAAGCTACAAGAATACTTTCGCCAGATGCAGGTGAACCATCAAAGAAGTATTGAAGAAAAGGAAAAGCAGCTGCAGACGGTGCAAGAAATGCATAAAGACGAACCTAAGCTGACAGAGTTTATTTCAGAGTCCATCGGCTTGAACGACCAACTGTCACAGCAACAGGAAGATATGGTGCGCAGAATATCACAGTGGAGGGATTTTTGTGAAATAAGCGACAAGATCACCAACCAGGTGGTGGAATTGCGGAACGACTATGACCAGACCAACAAAAGAGTAACAGAATATCTGGCTTGGCAAAATGACGAGGAAGGGAAAAGAGCAGGGGCACCCAAGATTAATGAAAATCATATGGAACTGCTCTTTAATAAGTGGGACGAACAAATCACACAGGCGGAGCAAGCAGTAGAGTCAGCGGCAACACAGGCGAGCATACTTATCGACTGTGTAAATGAAAATTTACACAGGGCCAACTTAATTTCAGAGTCCACTCTGGGGTACCTACCAATCGCGTCGCAACTGGAGGCAGAATGGAAGCAGAAAGCACAGGCAAACGGGGAGACAATCCGGGCATTGGCTAGGCTAAACTGGGAAAGTTACTGGACTTACTTAGTTAAGCCTCACAGCCAATGCATGACAGTAAGATGCATCATGAACGCAGCCGAGAAAGTAGCGCCAGCTCTTATGGATGCTGTTTTCACAGCCCAGCTAAGCACAGAAATCAGCCAGCCTACTCTTCTCAAGCCTATGCTTGACAGCTGCAACTTCAGAGACCAAATTAAGAAGTAATTTCATTTAGAATGTTGTTTTTTCCTTTTTACTGAATTAGAAAAAGGGCGGTCATTTGAGAACCGTATCCTCAATTTTGTAATAATACTATTATTAGGATTAGGTAGTAGTATTTCAACCCTTCTCATTGCATTAGAGAAGGGTCCAGAAATTTGTCAAAAACTTGTCCTCGGAACATGCACTTCTGCACCCTCAGAGGAGGTTTTGATGAATGGAAGGATCGAGATTTATTTATGTTTGTATCTTAATGTCTGCTACTGATGTTGCACTTCTGTACTCTTGGTAGATATTAGAGCAAGTAGAGGTAGATCGTTATTGCTTGAAGTCTGTGAGTAGAAATTAGTCATAAATGGTACTTTTATCTCTTGACGAATTTCTGCTTATACTCTTAGAGTGATATACAGCTGATATTGTTTGTATGTTAATGTATGAGCATATGGGATATCATTTGGCACTTCTGTACGGTGGACTCATGTATTTATGCTTGACATATGAATGATTTGATTATGCGATATGCTGTTCACAATTGTTTTGTGTAACTTCTTATGCAAAACAGTTCATCTTAAATGGTTTATATTCTTATGATAGCTGAATAATCTTTATTAACAGGTATTGTATGAAATCTTTCTAGATTGCATAATGGAAAAGATACATCCCAGGTTAGTGTAGATTCTATATGTTGTTTCCACTAGATTTTAGTAGCTTAGAGTTAGTTTGCAAGTTAGATTTACAGTAGTTTTAGAATGCTTTCAGAATCAACATAATCGAACTCTACACACACACACACACATCCCATGCATCGAGAAGCTAGTCCCGTTATCCCCAGTCGGACCCGCTACTCCAAACGGGCAAGGAGCCGCTAACCAGGTTCCCGACCGGGTGGGTATCCCCCTTGTTGTCGACCCGATCTCGGGTCCCTCAACATTTCTGGCGCTAGAAGGAGGGCCTGAGCATATTGTCTGTTGGAATGTTTTTAAACTAGAAATCCTGGAAAAGGATGTCTGCTCACAGAATTCCCATCTGGAGTTGCATCCACATTCCTGCCTCTTCCAACACTCCACCAGATGTGGTAAGGATATTATCTCAGGTAAAATTCAATGGTGAGAATAATTCTTCTGCATTTCATCACGCCCTACAGTTCATTCAAAGAGTTTCAAATGTTGGTATTCAAAAAATTGACGAAGGCGTTTTGTGCAGGATTTTTACTCTTACATTCACAGCGGAAGCTAGAAGATGGTGCAGAAACCTCCCAGTTGCATCAGTCCACAGCTGGGACCAATTCGTTAGAGCTTTCATCTTGGAATTTGATTGCTATGAATACGACCAGGTATACGATGAAATCGACTATCTGCGGAAACAAGACGAACCCGTAAGGGATTTCAATATGCGATTTCACCTTAAATGTCTACAATATGATCTCGAGAATGAGCTCACAGATGTAGAATCTTCAGATTATGATGAGTATTTCCTACCTCCTGTACCTGATCTGACAGAATTCAGCCTAGGAGTTTTGCATGCTCTAACACCAGAAAATAAAGGCGAAAGTACTGAAAGGGAAAATACCCTGGCACCAGAAGATGACTTCGACATAAAGTCAGACAATATCATTCCAAATCGACCAATGCTGATGCCAAGGTTAGATCCACCCACTATTTCTCTTTCAAAAAGTATCGGCACAAAAAGGTATGATCTAAAGACCGATACTTATAGTAGATCTGATGAACGAAATTTGTTTGATGCTCTTAAATGCATTGTTCCAGATTCACATTTTTCTCTTTACCCCGATGTTTTTAGTAATGACAATTCTTCCCCTCATGATATCAAGCATATTTCAACAGAGGGTTATTCAGACGAAACATCACTGGGTTTCCAAAGTAAAGAGACCACTTTAACATAGCCTACGATTCATATCAAACGAGAGCTGCCTCATCTCCCTTGTCTGAAAACACATAATGAAAAAGAGGAACCTAGGGAAAACTGTAAAGTCTTTCGTGATAGTTGCTTTGACAATTATGATAATGTTGAGTTGTCACAAGTAACTCAACTAGGGTCAAATAATAAGAAACGTCTTAGATCAAAAACTACTCCATCTGACCCTCATCTCAAAGCGAAATCTCATTGGAATAATTTTACTATCCAAGACGATGCTCCTATCTATGATTCATATCAAGAAGAAAGCTCCATCCCTGTTCGCAATCATGATTTAGTTCCTGATTCACAAAACCCGGCCAGTTCTTGTGAAAAGGAAAAAGTTACAAGTAACTCCCAGACGTGCGACACCACTATGTGTATACATACCCAATCATTTCTTTCTCACTCACGTTCATCTTGTACAAAATCGAATTCCTGCTTAAATTTTCAAATTTTTGATAGATTAGATTTCAGCGATTTATATATAAAAACTTTCATTTCAAACGAAATCGCTGAAGACTTAATGTCAACAAACTACGGGTTACAAGCCGTCGAGATTAAGAAACCCATTTCACAATTTGGCTTGTTATCCCTCCTATTGAAAGATCACCGATCCACAAAGGAAATCTATCTCAATTTCTATGATCCAATAGGTACCTAGTTGGAAAGAACCTATCATGAGAAAATAAAACCAGGCAGAATTCCAATTGAGTTTATAGGTTCTTGTTCCCTACCCAACAATTTTGATCCAAGGGAAATTCAATTCTTTTTAACGCTTAGAAGATTCATACGGCCAAGAATAATAATGAATCGTTGGTTCCATTGGAAATATCATTTTACTTAGTTATTCCCTGTACATAATTAGAATAGGAGTAGGAGTAATTTAGCTAGGTTATTAGTTTTGCTTCCAATAATTGATAGGCAAAGTTAGTTATATTCTCTACATGACCCTAGAGAATAGTTGCCTCTCCCAAATAAAAGTTCTGGCTAAACAATATCTGACGTTTGCGAAAGAAACCGTGTCTCTGTTAAAGATTTTGAACTTCGACTCTCTTGAACGGCAAATCTTTCGGGAATTTAATCTTTATTATCGATAGATCTTTAACCCAGAAATGATGATAAGTTCAACCCCAGAAAATTTTAAAGGAAGCTATCTCAGGGAGAAATTCGTCTTAGATTAGCACAATAAAAGGTATCAATATTAGAATAAAGATTCTCTGTGAAAACAACCATTATCAAAAGCAGCCCTATCATTGTCGTCCAGAACTTTCTTAAGGAAAGAGAATTTGACTTCCTCCCTGCTAAAGGAAAATGCAATGATTCAGGAGAATAACCCAAAAAGATGCTATATCTCAAAGAATAAGAGGTCTCATCACGAGCCGACTTATCATGATCACAGATATTATAACTTGCTGACTTTGCCAAAATTGTCTACCAAAACAGGGCAACGACTCAAGATTGTTGCGATCAAAAGATAAGGGGTCTCATCACGAGCCAGCTTGTTCAGCAAAAGTATAAATCAAGTGAATGACTGTGTCATAATTTGGCCACCAAACCAAGACATTGTTCTTTAGAGAATAATAAAAATAAAAATAAATAAATAAAAAGAATCAAGAAAGGGATAATTCTTCTGAAAAAGTTGCAAGAAACTGAGGCAGGATAAAGGATCATTCCTGGATAATAGGTAACCCTGTCGAGGCTATGGACGCCTGCTGGCAGCAGTGGCTCTACCTGCGACAAAGGGACATTCTTTAAAAAGGGTTGATACATAGAGAACACTTTATTTTTATGTTTTACAAGACCAAGTAATAACTGATCTAAACTCGAAAACAACCTGGGAATGCAAGTAATTGGAATAGAATGGGGCTAAAAAAAAACATCATTGACGCTTTGAAGTATTGTTTGTTTTTATCTTTTTATAATAAAGATCGAATTCCCTGAGAAAATTCTTTAAAAAGGTCTGAAAACGTCAATAGAAAAAGAACAGAGATAACTGGTTCTCCCAAGTGAATCGCCAATTGTTGTGGCCAGCAACAACCCCCCTCGTTCAAACTAGTATCGGCCACGATGCTAGAATGAATGGGGACCCTTAGTTAATTTTCAGAAAAAACAAAGATTTCTTTTGAAATTACAAGCATAAGCTTAGGAAAGGTTTCTTGGACGACTTAAGCCTAAACCTGTGTTCATAAAAGCAAATCTTCAAGGTCGCATCACGAAAAGATAAGAAACGCCTTCATTTCCCCTCTAAAGGCCAATATGCACATCGCCTCGGTGTTAATAGACAACATCGCATCGCAATACGTTAGCATCCATGAACAAAAGCTTACGAGTCCGCCGATCTGCGATGTTGCGATCACATATCGCAGAAATGAGGCGGGGTACGTTGGCAAACATTGAATTAGGGCGATCTGCGATGTTGCGATCACTAACACTTGCGATCGCACGACATGCAAGGGTACCTTGGCGAGTCATAAAAGCACCATAGTACGACCCCTTCGGGCGCGCCACCCAAAGAAAATCCACTTACTATAACCTGACTTGGAAATTATGCGCTTTTAATGATAGTAATAAATTTGGTTGTCAGTTATTAAATGGAATAAAGACGCGTGCCTTAATGCGGATTGGCTTCATGTAAGGTGGCGTATCTGATTTATCTCTTGCATTTAAAACTCTCCCATCACCTTTCTGATCAATCTTTCCATTTCTCTCATAACCTGCAGGAGCAAAGTGCGAAGGCAAAATCAAACAGAAACGCTAAGCGAGATGGGGAAGAAGAACAAAGCTCAGAGCTCAGAGACAAGAGAAAAGACCAAGGAGATGGCGCCCCTCTACACAGATACTGCATGCAATAAAGATGCAGGCATCTCAACATGGGAAGGCATGTATAGGCTGTTAGAAGAAGAGAACCCTAGAATAATCAAGGTAACTGTTGTCGTCGCAGATGCATCACGTCCTTCAGAAGCATCCCTGGAAGACCTAGCGTGCTCTTTCCTCCACAGAATAGCGGCAAAGCCGAAGATCCTACCGTATACAGACATGATCAAGTGGATTTTAGATGATGCAGAGTTGCATCATAGGCAGTTCAAAGTCCAGGGACATGGGCTCGTGGGATCGTTTGCGGCTCAAGACTTGAAGCTCATGTATCATCTTCCTGAACCACAAGCGACCTACAATGCAGATTTTGTTAGGAAGTTCGCAGCAGAGAATCCGGACCTATCAGACACCACTAAGGAATGGTCAAAAAGAGATGAACCACTGAAAAAAGATAAGAACGGTATGTATAGCACTGGTTCTCTTACTTCTCCGTATTGTTTTGCTGCAGCATTGCTCTGTAGGCTATTTGGTAAGCCTGATATCAACAAATTTCCATCTGAATGGCTACCGTTAATTGATGCCGCGACTAACTCTGAGATAGTGGATTGGGCCAAAATCCTTTCTGACACTCTATACATGGCGGTTCTCCACTATCGTTCTAAGAGATCCTTCTCCCAAAGGTTCTATCCTCCTTTTTATTTGTCTGCCTATATAATGGACTCTGTCTGTCTTGTATCAAAATTCCCTACTATGGGCTGGCAATGGACTACCCAGGACCCATTGCCCATTCATGTCTATCATAAAGTCTTGTGGGATTCCCAGTTTGCCCCCCATTTTTACCAGATTTTCCATGGGCTCATACTACCCATGCATAGAATGATATATGATAAGGACCCCCCAAGGTGCTCTCCCGAGGCACAAAACAATATCACCTCCATAGCAAGATGGTTTGGAGAAGAATGGTTTACCTACATTCGAGTTTTTGGAAGCACTGCACCTCTGCATGTCCTACCCTTGTATATCCTGGATAAACTGTTGGCCCGAGAAATCGCTTATCAGACTTGTTCTGAAGGCGGTTTAACTAAGGACCTAAAAAACAAAAAGAAGGCCATTTGGCCTCAATTCCCCGTCACATGTGGGGCCTTCTCTTTGTTCGATGTGGGACACGCTTTTGGCGAGGTGGAGAATGTGACGTGTCTCCAACTATTTAAGTTCTCACCAAGACCATTCAACCCAAATAAAGTGGCCCAGGAATTTACAACCAACGTCAAGATAAGTGTGTTCTCTGGGAAGAAAGATCCGTTTGATGATCTCTTTCAGAGCAAGAACTCGCTCAAAGAAGTGTTGCAAGAATCTCAGTCGAGGTTGTCCCCAGACGACCTCTGGAAATTCACGTTGTATAGAGAAAGAAGGCTGGCTAACATTCCACTGGAAAGACTGCGAGTAGCTACCAGAGAACTGACTCCGATCATCAGCCTCAGTGAACACTCCAGCGCTTCCAGATCTAATTCCAGCGCCATAAAAGGAATGTCTGAAAATCCCGAAGAGTCTATGCACAAAGAAGAAACAATCAAAGACACAGCTCAGTCAAGTACGATGGCTCAACAGCAAGTTATCGCCTCGCCACCAAGAGAAGTTCCCCCTCCCGTCGCTGAAACACCTCTTGTCACTGCAGAATTGGATAAAGAATGGGAGACCTTCAATGAACTAATAAATCTTGAAGATCAAGTCCCGAAGACACCTGTGAGCAATACACAGGTGGTGCAAGAAGTCGTCTCGACCATAGTCAGTAGTGCCGCAGAGACGGAGCATCTTCCTATCGCTCCATCCTCAGAACTTCTACTCGGCGTAGAAGAAATTCCTCCACTGGATGTATTCTACAGTCCACAGCACAAGGCAGTTGTAAGGAGACAGAAAGAAAAGGAAGCTTGAATATGCACTGTCTCAAAATGCTGAACACCTAGATGTCTTGTGGAAAGACCCGAATAACAATCCAACAGAGAATCTCACGAAATTGTCTCAGATTGCAGGAGCATATGCTTCTGCAACTATCGACAAGGCCTCTGAAGTTCAACAACTTCTAAAAGAACGTGAAAGTCAAATACAACTGCTACAACAATAGTTGCGACAAGCCAATGAGAACGCTGAAGCTTCCAAGCAGCTCGAAAAGCTACAAGAAGACTTTCGCCAGATGCAGGTGAACCATCAAAGAAGTATTGAAGAAAAGGAAAAGCAGCTGCAGACGGTGCAAGAAATGCATAAAGACGAACCTAAGCTGACAGAGTTTATTTCAGAGTCCATCGGCTTGAACGACCAACTGTCACAGCAACAGGAAGATATGGTGCGCAGAATATCACAATGGAGGGATTTTTGTGAAATAAGCGACAAGATCACCAACCAGGTGGTGGAATTGCGGAACGACTATGACCAGACCAACAAAAGAGTAACAGAATATCTGGCTTGGCAAAATGACGAGGAAGGGAAAAGAGCAGGGGCACCCAAGATTAATGAAAATCATAAGGAACTGCTCTTTAATAAGTGGGACGAACAAATCACATAGGCGGAGCAAGCAGCAGAGTCAGCGGCAACACAGGCGAGCATACTTATCGACTGTGTAAATGAAAATTTACACAGGGCAAACTTAATTTCAGAGTCCACTCCGGGGTACCTACCAATCGCGTCGCAACTGGAGGCAGAATGGAAGCAGAAAGCACAGGCAAACGGGGAGACAATTCGGGCATTGGCTAGGCTAAACTGGGAAAGTTACTGGACTTACTTAGTTAAGCCTCACAGCCAATGCATGACAGTAAGATGCATCATGAATGCAGCTGAGAAAGTAGCGCCAGCTCTTATGGATGCTGTTTTCGCAGCCCAGCTAAGCACAGAAATCAGCCAGCCTACTCTTCTCAAGCCTATGCTTGACAGCTGCAACTTCAGAGACCAAATTAAGAAGTAATTTCATTTAGAATGTTGTTTTTTCCTTTTTACTGAATTAGAAAAAGGGCGGTCATTTGAGAACCGTATCCTCAATTTTGTAATAATACTATTATTAGGATTAGGTAGTAGTATTTCAACCCTTCTCATTGCATTAGAGAAGGGTCCAGAAATTTGTCAAAAACTTGTCCTCGGAACATGCACTTCTGCACCCTCAAAGGAGGTTTTGATGAATGGAAGGATCGAGATTTATTTATGTTTGTATCTTAATGTCTGCTACTGATGTTGCACTTCTGTACTCTTGGTAGATATTAGAGCAAGTAGAGGTAAATCGTTATTGCTTGAAGTCTGTGAGTAGAAATTAGTCATAAATGGTACTTTTATCTCTTAACGAATTTTTGCTTATACTCTTAGAGTGATATACAGCTGATATTGTTTGTATGTTAATGTATGAGCATATGGGATATCATTTGGCACTTCTGTACGGTGGACTCATGTATTTATGCTTGACATATGAATGATTTGATTATGCGATATGTTGTTCACAATTGTTTTGTGTAACTTCTTATGCAAAATAGTTCATCTTAAATGGTTTATATTCTTATGATAGCTGAATAATCTTTATTACCAGGTATTGTATGAAATCTTTCTAGATTGCATAATGGAAAAGATACATCCCGGGTTAGTGTAGATTCTATATGTTGTTTCCACTAGATTTTAGTAGCTTAGAGTTAGTTTGCAAGTTAGATTTACAGTAGTTTTAGAATGCTTTCAGAATCAACATAATCAAACTCTACACACACACACACACATCCCATGCATCGGGAAGCTGGTCCCGTTATCCCCAGTCGGACCCGCTACTCCAAACGGGCAAGGAGCCGCCAACCAGGTTCCCGACCGGGTGGGTATCCCCCTTGTTGTCGACCTGATCTCGGGGCCCTCAACAGATGGTTAGAAGTGTTTTGGTTATAACTTGATATTGATGATGTCTTGATACTTCTTATTGATATGCATGATTAGACAGATGGCACAGGTTTAGAGGGAGCATATGGACTTAATGCATTATTGGCATTATGGCTAATAGTCCTTGGTGATGATACTTATATGGATAAATGATTCATATTGCTATGGTTATGAGTTGTTCACATGGTTCTTGGATCAGATTTATGGTTGATTCTCTAATGATGCTTGCATGGGAAGCACTTAGCTTGAATTCACTCATATGTTGCTGTCGTCATATGCATAAAGATCATATATTACAGTTATGATTCCTTTCATTCTTGGCACAAATGGATGAGGATTGTTGGCTAGATACATGGATGATTATTCAAAGTTGCATTGTTGGAGACATGATGATAATGAGCTCTTATCTATATGATGATAGGATTGTTTCATACTATGTTGATTAATGCAGATATTCCCAATTGATGATACTTGATTCATGTAGATCTGGATGGCTATGATGTTTCTCACATAGAATGTGAAATTCTGTTGATGCGGACATACCTTGATGATTCATGCACTAATACAAGTTGCTGGTCTAGTTGCTGTTGACAGATACTATGGAGCAGATCATAAAGTGTTGTTGCTGATGTTCATCTTATTTAGGTGATGTCATATCAAGACTCATGATGTAATAGTGTCATCTCTTCAGGTCATGTAACGACCTATGTTGGTTTCCCCACTATGCCTGGGATGAAGATGTAATGTATTTGGTTTTCATTTTTCTGATATATCCCCACTTGGTTGGGTGATGGATGTATGTATTGAATCTTTTAGGAAGGTCATTTGTGATGTAGAACATCCTTTTGCAGACCTTGCTTACAGTCAGGGGGAGCCTGAGCATGAACAGCACTATATAGCAGAGCAGACATTTCAGCTTGTTCTCAGAAAGAGCATGATCAGATTGGTGCACCATGACATATACAAAGGGGGAGCTCATTCAGAGATTTCAACAGGTACTCAGGGGGAGCTTATAATGCATTGTTGGCATTATGGAGGACGTACAGAATGAGATCATGGATGTTGGTCTGAATATTGCTGCAATACGTCTCTATCTCTTTCATGGTCATGGATTATGGTTCTTCTTTGCAGATCTGGTTTATAGTCAGGGGGAGCATGTTCTTAGGGGGAGCATAACCCTTTGCCCTTGATGTCAAAGGGGGAGAGTGATTGGTTGTTGTTTCCATCAAGTCCAAAGGGGGAGATTGTTGGCATTATGATACATATGTTGTACTTGATGGCAACCCACTCATCTCAGATAATAAATTATAGTGTAGAGAAAAGTTCACGCACTTATATGCAGAGAAAAGTTTATTTCATGTAGAGAAAAGTTCACGCACTTTTATGCAGAGAAAATTTTATTTCATGTAGAGAAAAGTTCACGCACTTTTATGCAGAGAAAAGTTTATTTCATGAAGAGAAAAAGTTCACGCACTTTCATGCAAGGAAAAGCGCGTATATGTTGGAGAACTTACCTTTGGTCCATGGTAGTTAGTCCTTGGTATTTGAACCTATGAGGAAAAGCACGTATATGTTGGAGAACTTACCTTTGGTCCATGGTAGTTAGTCCTTGGTATTTGAACCTATGAGGAAAAGCGCGTATATGTTGGAGAACTTACCTTTGGTCCATGGTAGTTAGTCCTTGGTATTTGAACCTATGGTTTTGGACCATGGTACACACTTTCATGCAAGGAAAAGCGTGTATATGTTGGAGAACTTACCTTTGGTCCATGGTGGTTAGTCCTTGGTATTATTGAGCCCCATGTTTTTGGGCCCCTTGTATTGGTTATCTATGGTATTGATCCATGATTTTAGGAAGAAGCTTTCCTATATAAATCAAATGAGATCACTTGGCTAATTCATCCTTGCAATTGAATATCTTAAGATCTGAAATATTGGGTTATTGTTTTGAAAGTTTGATCTATGAAAGTGAAGTTGAAAGCGAATCTGTGAAGGGTGATCTCTCGAGCGCTGCAGCTGCAGAAGTTCGGAGGCGCCACAGAAGGCGCAGTGCGGAGGCGCCACAGAAGGCGCAGTGCGGAGGCGCCACAGAAGGCGCAGTGCACAGAAGAGTGCAGAGACGCCACAGAGGCGCCACAGAAGGCGCAGTGCGGAGACGCCACAGAGGCGCCACAGAAGGCGTAGTACGGAGGTGCCACAGAAGGCGCAGTGCGGAGGCGCCACAGAAGGCGCAGTGCGGAGACACCACAGAGGCGCCACAGACGGCGCAGTGCGGAGGCGCCACAGAAGGCGCAGTGCGGAGGCGCCACAGAAGGCGCAGTGCGAAGGCGCTACAGAAGGCGCAGTGCAGAGGCGCCACAGAAGGCGCAGTGTGGAGGCGCCACAGAAGGCGCAGTGGAGAGGCGCCACAGAAGGCGCAGTGCGGAGACGCCACAGAGGTGCCACAGAAGGCGCAGTGTGGAGGTGCCACAGAAGGCGCAGTGTGGAGGCGCCACAGAAGGCGCAGTGCGGAGATGCCACAGAGGCACCATAGAAGGCGCAGTGCGGAGGCGCCACAGAAGGCGCAGGTGCGGTGGTCATGGTGCCACAGAAGCCGCAGGTGCGGAGGTAGTACAGATATCCGCAGATCTATACCAGTGAAGTTGCGATCCCTGCTTAAAATTTGTTTTAACTGCCTTTGACTATTCTGCAGGGTTTTGGGTGCATAATTGATGTTTGGTTACTGGTATTGAGTTCAGATAACAGCATGATTAATGACTTATCTTTATGTACTATATCTGGTTGATAACTCTCATAATATCATTGTATATGTATGGATCTGGTGATTGGGTGATTCAGAAGGTTGTTTGATTATGAGCTTCAATGTTGTTGTTGGGTCCAGTATGAAAATTGGATGAAAAGTGGCCTTTCAGATTATGTGTTGTGCTTCAGTGTATCCAGTCTGAAAATTGATGAAACGTGGTACCTGGAGGAGAGAAGATTGTAGGCCAGCGCCTATGTACTAGTATCTAAGCTAGTACAAAAGCTAAGGGAGATCTTTGGAGCATTGTAGCAGGTAGTAGCTTGTGTACTAGTAAATGGATCGGCTAATACAAGAGCAAAGGGGGTTGTAGCTCCCGTACTGGTATAAGACTGCACCAGCACAAATATTGTAAAAGGATTTTCTTATTAAGAAGAAGATTGAGATGACTTGCAGCAGGTGGTTTTTCTCCCGCATTGGGTTTCCACCTTATATCATGGTGTTCATGTGTGTGCCTTATGTGTGATGATCTATTCTCTATTACGGCATCTGTTATCTGATAATATGGTTGATAATGTTCTAATGCACTCATTGAAGATCAATTAACTTAATCATAAGAAGTTGTGGAAGTAGCATATATGAATCTGATTATGGAAATGAAAATGTTTTATTAATGTGATAATACTGATTCACCCCCCCCCCCCCTCTCAGTATTATTTCCAACAGAAACAATTTGGTTACAAAGGTTTTTGGATGAATTGGGTAAGAACCAGGAGTTGGGCAGGTTATACAGTGACAGCCAGAGTGCCATACATCTTGCAAAGAAATCTGCATTTCATTCCAAGACTAAACATATACAACTCAAGTACCATTTCATACGGTCGACGTTGGAAGATGGACAGTTGAAGCTGGAAAAGATACACACTAGTCAAAATCCTGCAAATATGTTAACAAAAGTTGTAACCAGGGAGAAACTTAGGATCTGCTTAGTTTCGATTGGTCTTCAAGTATGATGAAGAAGATGAGAAAAAACTAGGTCCAAAGTGGAGTCATTGTCTAACAAATGAAACAACAGTGGAGTTGCTATGATCAGTCTTCAAGTGGGAGATTGTTGGGTGTGGAGCCTAGTTATCTTTTGTATTAAAAGGTATCGCTGCATTGTACTCCAGTTCGTAATGGGCGGAAACACCACCCGTAAAATATTCGCTACAAGGGGGTCCAACGGGGGGCGGAAGCTAAAAATAGATGTAAAATTTCCTTGTAAAATGTTGTAATTTCGTAGTCAATCTAGGTCATTCATTAGGTAGAGATCTAATAGTAGAAGCTATGTTTAATTTAGGGTTTTTTGCCCTAGAAGGCAACCCCTCGCTATATAAGAGGGAATTGTATTGTGTTTATGTAGATCTGTATTATGAGAGTAAAAGAGAGAGGAGAATGAGAGTGAAGAGGGAATTACAACAGATCTACTGTAGGTTGTATCTCTTCAATTTGCTGGATAATATAAAAGGAAGGATTGGTTGTTTCTCCATGTAACCCAAACTGAGTGAACCACGTATATCTGTCTCTCTTATTTTATGCGTTTTCTATGTTTATATTTCTGCAATATCTTATGTGTTCCATTTCTCTGTAATATATAATTTTCTAATAGCATGCATGACACTATTTTTCATGAACGGTTGTCGCTGTGGCATCTCACTTCACACACACGCATGCTTTCCCATTTTCTGAGTCCTGCACTTATTGTTTTCATGTATGATCATTCACTCTTGTTTGCACTCATCTCATCATGCATTCAGACTTCTCATGTTTTCAGTCGCCCGTCGGCCGGCCTGGGCTACCTTGGCTCAGACCGTGCCTTGTCCAGCTAGCACTACACATTTCTGGAAGTGAAAGATTTACCTTACCTCTAGAAATTGCACAAATATGGCCCAGTGTTGGGTAGCGATGGCCCCATGTAACGGTTTTGGGGCTCAAAGCCCGCAATTTTGGGTAAAGTTATGGTAAAGACTCCGCGAGATGCACGGAGCACGAAGTGTAATGAATCAAGTCAAAGGGTTGTCCACCCAAAAATAATGTAAACTGAGTCGGCATGTCCATGGTCCACGAACCATGGAAATGTATAAATAGAGCAAGGCTCTTGGTTAGAAGGTAGTTCTTGTAAGTATTCTTTTGATCTAGAATGTAATGGGTTTATGAGGCAAGAAGTCTTGGAGCATCTGTAAGTCTGAGTCAAGGGAGTTGGTAGAGAGATAGAGGCTCTACAGCTGTGTGCGTAGAGGCCTAGTAGAGTCCGTAGCTCTGTGCGTGGACCCCTGTAGCTAAGTGCGCAAGGTGGATCTGGTTGCACTGAAGAGAAGATCAATAAAGATAAGGGGTTCTGAATCATTGTGTGATTTCTTGTGGATCTGTCTGTTGCTGATGTTCTGAATTTATGCATGATCTGTTTATATCTTCCTCGATAATTGCTGGCACGGGGTTTTAAGTTTAAATATTTGCTTAAAGACTGGAAAAAGTAGATCCGATCTATAACCAACTCATAAATAATAACTCTTAAAGAAGTGCCTTGTTCTGTATCTACGCGGAAGTAAAGTAGCGGGAAGCCATAAAATGGTTTACAAACCCTCCAGACCACATCAAGACATCCCCAGGGTGTGGAAACCTAGTTCTAGCACCCTCCCCTACTACCTCAAGTGAGACCTCAATTCGCACTCCGCGGGCTATTACCGAAAGGGCCGGTAGCTGCAGGATTTGTTTGGCTAATAACTTTTTTGAACCTAGGTCAGGGCCCAATAAGCCAACAAATGGTTCCATTTCCGGGACCAGGATCTGCCTAAGGGATGTCTAATGTCGGAAACACTAGAACCCTACAAAGAAAGAGCTTGAAGATTGGTTGGATCAGAAGCTTCACGAGTTTGTGGTTCAGGAAAACAGAAATCCACAGATATCAGAAGAAAGGTGGTTGGATCGTTACATATACACAGAGATCCACGAGATCTTCTTTGCGTCATTCTTGACAGAGTTGTATGAGTGGATCATGAGGCTAGCTGATAGTGTGGGAAGGTGCAGACTAGATTAACCCATTGTGTGGACTCCAGAATTGGTGTGCATGCTAGAAGCATTTGAAGACAAAATCGCACACACAATAGATCACTGGTTGTATCAGATAATAGGAGGGTTCATCACTGAGTTTTCAATAGACACAATTGTGAGCTATAGTGAAGCAGAAAGGCATTTTCTCCAAGGACCATGGGGTAAGTACATCAAATCATTGAATACTTGGATTAAAATGTTGTTATGTGAAAAACAGATTATGTGCATGCATTGATGTCTAGCGTAACGCGAAGCAGAGAAGGCTACCAAGGAACTGAAGGATTAGAGAATAGTCCTTTGATTTCTATTTCGCGAGAAAGCAAGGAAGAACTCACAGGGTTCTCTCCAAGAAGCGTAGTCCAGTTGATTAAGAAGCACATTCCACTGATACCACCACTACCTACGCCATCACCTACTTCACCTACATCAAATCCATCTTCACCAACCCCACCTCTGCCACCATCGAAAGTTGGGATGGCAAGTGCAGTCAAGTTGCCGGTATTTAGAGGTGTAGGAAATGAGGAACCAAGTCAGTTCTGGTTTGTGGTAAGGGCTGTATGGGAAGGTGAAGGTATAATGGATGATAACATCAAAAAGGCTACTCTGGTTAGAGTGCTGCAGGACCGCGCATTGACATGGTATATAAAGTACTCAAGCAATCATCTGAATGCGGGAATAGCAGCAATCCAGGACGCTTTGACCAGAGAATTTAGTTGGCTGAAATCGGAGACGCAGTCAGTCATTAGGTTCAAGGAGATCGCCATGTTACCTGGTGAAACCCCGTGGGATCTGGATAAGAGATTGAAAAGCATAATCCGCAAGGCTAACATGACGTTCACAGATGAGCAGCATTGCATGTGGTTTGTGGCGTCTTTGACACCACACTTGAGGATGGAGCTATCACAACAAAAGATCTCAACCCAAGCCGAAGCATTAGAGACAGCAATGAGGTTGAACAAAACTCTAATACAGGATCTGGGGTTGGGAGTTCAGCAAATCCACGTGCAAGTACAAAACTTGTGCTTAGAAATGAAAATCTTGAAGCAAGAAAGGGCGCCCCGACGAGAGGCGCGTACAAAGGGAGGGTGCACTAAGTGCAAGAGTCAAGGACACAACAAGGACCATTGCCCCGTCTTCGTGAAATATCTGGCGAGAGGGGGCCCGATGCCATTAAAGCTGGAGGTTCAAGCAGGGCCAAGTGTGGCACCCGTGCTCTAGTGCGCAATTTGTCAAGTGGGGGGAAGCACACAACAAACAACTGCCACCTAGTGCAGAAGTATACCCAAACCCCGTAGCAGCTGTATTGCAACATTTGTGGATTAGTGGGTCACGATGAATGAACGTATCGAAGTTATGATTTAATGATCGAAAGAACCCCAACCTATCGAGTGCAAACTGAAGCATGAGGTTTCGACCCAATCATCGGGCCACGCGGGGGATTTTAAGGACGCAGACGGGGAAGAGGAATGGGGCCCGGGTGAGGACGTAAACAGTTGATCTGTTATAACTGTGGAGGACGAGGGCACTATGCTCGTGATTGTACAAATCCAACAAGGATATCTTGCCCATACTGTGAGCAATTTAACCATGAAATGGTAGACTATCTAATGCTTATTTCCTAGATGTGCAAAAAGGGGGTATTACAGCTCACTCCGACTCAAAATGTCTAAATGATGAGGTTGGAACCCTGCGACTAGGACCCCAGCGTAAACATGGTACTAAGGAGCAGTGTAACCACTAGAGGAGATGCGAGGAAACAACCTGGAGAAGATGAGAGGGGTTGCAGTGCTCTGACAAAGGAACCTGACTTGGAAATAGAACAGGCGAAAGGGACGTCTAAAGAAGCTCAGGAGAGCTTCACGGAAGTCTCTACCCCAGGTGATAGGGTCCAATTGAGTCGAGAATGGATCCCTCTATGCTTACCACCTTTTTAGAGACATGTATGAAGTTGTTACGTGATAATAGGGTGGTTAAAGGACTCCAAGGGCTAATTACTAGGTGTGTGGGATCAGGGGAGCTGTGCATAGTCCGGAAACTGGGGAAACATGCTCTGCGCATCAGGCGGGAGATGCGGATGACGGCACAAATCGGTGAATATGAGATGGACTAGGTCACTTTGGATCTAGGGTCAGATGTGAATGTGTTACCTAAGTGAACATGGGAACGCATGGGTAGGCCCGCACTACAGTGGTCTCCTATTCAACTATGGATGGCCAATCAGAAAAAGATCCTATCGATGGGACAACTGCAAGGGGTGATAGTGGACATTGAAGGAGTAAGTACACAGACTGATTTTGAGGTAATAGAAATTGTTGATGATAGTAATCCATACCCTACATTGCTAGGAATAGATTGGGCCATGGACATGAATGGGGTTATCAACTTAAAAAGACAGAAAATTACATTCGAGAAAAAGTCACTTTGTGTCATAGTTCCACTAGACTGAAATGAAGGAGTGCGCTACACCGAGTCAGTGCGCGATGAAGATAGTGACAATGAACTAGACTACATCTACTAGATAACAGCGCAAGACCAAGATCAGGTGAATCCCTCAGTGGACGGAAGATTCTCATGGGAGTGCAATAGTTCCTACACATCAGATTCAGATGAGGAAATTGAACGATGGTAGAACTGATTGCATGAAGTCACAACACTCAACTGTAATATGATGATTAGATCATTGTGACGTGTGACCACTAAAGTAAGACAATGGCCAATGGATAATGACGTAACCAATGAGGAGCAGTTAGTCAACCCTGGCACTTCAATCATAGAGCAAGAGCGGCATAGTGTGACAAAAGAAGAATCACGTGCACCAATATGGCATACACATAGGAAGATGAGGAGGAATGAGCATGGAGGTAGAAGGCGGTTCTCAGTATGGATTGGTGGACGTGTGCAGCGAACGCAGCCAGGGCAGCCAAGATGGAGCCGAGCGGCCCCCCATCTACAACAACGGACATAGTGGTATGTTGTGCAATCATCAACCCATCTGAATCTATGCGTAACAAGGATTCTTTCGGCCAATAAGACCATGAACAGAGTAGGGTGGGCCGAAGAAACTCTATCCCTGCTCGAACGAGAAATAAAGGGCATTTCACCAACCACTGCCCCTGCCGCCCGACCTGAATGAATAGACCTTGATTAAGGGATCCAGCAATTGTAGGAAGCCATTCGGTGTGGTAACCTGAGGATTCGCGAACTGGAAGAAAGAGGGGCAAGGCTAAGAAGGAAAGGCGCGAGGCTGGATGAAGAAATTAATAAAATCAAATTAGGAGACACACAAACGGGCCATGCGAGCACACGAGGAAAGGAACCGAGCTTGGATGACCCTCCTACGGTACTAGCACAAGTCATGACCCTGCTATCATGGTTGCGACTACACCCTAGGGCACAACGGAGCATTGACCGCAATACGCTACCAAACTCAAAGGAACACGAAGGGTGCCCGCAGCCCCGGCTAGCTGGGAAGACGAAGGCTCACATGAACAGTGCGACCACCTGGCTATTTGTAGGAGGCCTAGTCTCAGTGCTCCACATAGTTGAAAGAGGGCGCAGGACTATAAAACAGGCTGCAGGAAAGTTGTGTGTTTTGGTCGTGGTGCGCAAGCCCAGTCAAATGCATAGGACGCATCCGCGTACCATGGGCTGCACTGTCGCAGGAGAAGGATGGAAGACGACCATTGCAGGTACTATTCATGATAAGATATCCCATTTAAGACACCAAGGAGCGGGCGGCGAGCAATTAAGGCATAGGGGTAATAGCCAAGATCGCATTAATGAGCCAAGAACAAGGCGAAAGGTTGAATTTGAATTTGAAATCGTATATAACAAGCAAGGGAAGGGGCACACAACAAAGCCTGATCATTCGAAGAATAGGACGCCCTGGGTTCAAGCCGAGAGGAGCAAGATGGATGACACGCTGATGGAAGAAAACTCGTGGTTTCAGGCAATTCCAAAGGAATTTGTTATGAAACCAACTCACAAAAAGATAGAAAAGATAGATTAACGCCTTAGAATTCAGCCTCTTCGAGGGGGCAACCTCCTTTACATTAGATAAATGAACAATTCTTGGATGATTCAAATGACAAAACCTCATTTCTATATATAGGAGTCTAAGGAGTCACAATATAATCAAGCTGACCTAACAATAATAATATAAAGGCACAAAAATAAAAATAGAGAGATTCTATGGGGCACATTAATAACAATATGGGGACAATAGGGGCACAACAATATTAATAATGGATACAACTACAATAGTAATGGGGTAATCACTAGTATTATAGGGGCCTAACATGCCCCTCTCCTTCAAAAAGTGTTGTCCTCAATGCTTGAGTAGTTCTAAATGCTTCTGTATAAAATTCTCATCCTCCTATGTGGAATCTTCAGCGGCTAAGTTCTTCAACTTGATGAGATACTCCGAAATTGATCGATTTCGTAGCTGTTGAGTTCTTGTTTCTGTGACTGCTTCTGTTTCCAATATAATTTTTCCTTCCTCATCAAGTTCTGGAAATATTGTTTGAACTGGGAGCTTGTCACTTATAAACTTTTTTAAACATGAAACATGGAAAATTGGGTGCACTCGAGAAGCTGCAGGAAGCTCCAATTTGTATACCATAGTACCAATCTTTTGCAACACCTTATACGGACAATAATACTTTGGTGATAATTTATTATCCTTCTTAGGTTGCTTGAGAGACATTTGTTTATATGGTTGTAGCCATAGGAATACCCAATCACCTACATCAAAACTTCTTTCACTACGATGTTGATCTTCCTGTTGTTTCATTCTATTCTGCGCCAACACGAGGTTATCCCTTAAGAGTTGGAGGACATGTTGTTCATTCTTGATGTGATGTTCCACTACTTGAACCTTAGAATTTTCTCTTAAATATGATGTGATGGATGGTGGCTGATATCCATAAAGTGCCATAAATGGGGTCATTTTTGTTGCTGTATGGAAGGAAGTGTTGTACCAGCATTCAGCCAGAGGCAACCATTTGACCCATTGTGTCTGTTTATCAAATACAAAGCAACGAAGATATCCTTCCAAACATTTGTTTACTATCTCAGTTTTCCCATCAGATTGAGGATGATAAGATGAGCTATGAGCTAACTGAGTACCAAGACAAGAAAATAATTATGTCCAAAAATTTCCAGTGAAAATGGGATCTCTGTCACTTACAATAATCTTTGGGTTTCCATGTAGCTTTTGAATTGTTTCCATAAAAGCAGTAGAAACTGTACTGGCTTTAAATGGATGTGATAATGCACAAAATTGTGCATACTTGGTAAGTATATCAATTACCACCATGATGACACTCTTTCCCTCAAACTTGGGCAAACCTGTGATAAAATCCATTGAAACCTCCTCCCAACGTTGGCTTTGAATGGATAAAGGTTGTAATAGACCCGAGGTCTTAATTGTTTCAACTTTATTTTGTTGGAAAACCAAACATTCCGCCACAAAATTTTGAATATCTGATTTAAGGCCATCCCAAAAAAATTCCTTCTTAACCTTGTGGTAAGTTTTTAAAAATCCCGAGTGCCCTCCTAAGGGAGAAGTGTGCAATTCCATAAGAATCTTTTGTTTGAGTTGGGAATTCCTACAGAGGTATAAGTGATCTTTGTACCATAACGAATCATTTTTCCAGTTAAATGTATCAAATGTACTGGAATCTTGTTGTAAATTTCGAATAAGTGCCCACACTTCTTCGTCATTCTTCCATTCCTCCCTTGCTTCGTTTATCCAATCTGGTTGGATAATAGAAATGGCGCACAACAATGCTTCCACATTCTCATCCTTTCTTGAGAGTGCATCTGCCACCTATTGTGGCCAGCAACAACCCCCCCTTCTTATTTAGTGTTATTCCTAATACTAAATAAGTGGGAACCCTTAGTTAAAAATTTAAAAATAAATTAGTGCTTGAATTTCCTTTTTTAATAAAACTTACCATCATAAACTTAGGAAAATCCACTTGAAAAATCTAAAAATCTAAGTTCTATGATAACGTAAGACAAAATCTTTCCTTAGGAAATATCGCATCGCAAAAGGATAACATGATACCTCCTTGCAAGCCGAATTCTAACATTGTGAGATCGCGATACGGGACAACAAACATATATCGCATCACATCCATCAAAGACCACTTACATTGAAAAACTTTAAATTGCCGACATGCAATGGCGCATATCGCAAAGAAAACAGATTAACGAAAATTTTCATATGTCACGTTCTTGCGATAATGCGATATTGCGATAATGCGATAATGTGATAAAGCGATATAGCGAGCTAGCAACTTTGCGATGTAGCAATTCTGCGATGTTGCGATCTGCAATGTTGCAATCTGTGATGTTGTGATTTGCGATATTGCGAAGCAAATCGCAAAATGGCTTCATCACAGATCTTTCGGGCTCGTTGTTCAAAAAAGAAGTATTTTCCATAAACCGACACCTGGTTATGCGCGTTAATGCTAATTAATGAGTTAGATGCTAGTTATTAATGGAATATGGTTTCGTGCTTATCGAAAAGTCATTTCACGTAATGTGGTATATTTTATATGTCTTCGGCATTTAAAACTTTCCCATCACCTTTCCTTATCATTATTCTCACTTCACTTGTAAATTGCAGGAACGGAGAGCAGAGAACGATACAAAATAGTACGCAGGATACTATGGGAAAGAAAGGCAAAGCCCCGAGCTCTGAAGAGAAAGAAGTGGTGCCCTTGTATACAGACACTGCCTGTAACAGAGACGTTGGTATTGTTACTTGGGAAGGCATGTATCATATACTTGAGGAAGAGAATCCCAGAGTAATGGAAGTTGTGGCTACTGTGGGCTCACATGGTTCTTTCGAGGCATCCATTACAGAGCTAACTTGTTCGTTTTTACACAGGATAGCGGCGAGGCCAAAAATTATCCCATACACGGACATGGTTAAATGGATATTGGACAGCGCTGATATTAGAAACAGACAGTTTAAGACTCAGGGTCAAGAGCTTACGAATTCGTTATTTTAACAAAATTTGAGCTTTATATCTGCTAAAAGAAAATGCACAAAAAGCGAAAAATGCACCAAGGAAGCCCGAATCAAGAAACGGAGGTAGTTTTCGATGCGTGATGAGCGCCTAGCGCTAATTGTGCATTGCTGAGAAAAACTTCTTGAAAGGGAAAACCTCTAATGCTTAATGTATGAATGGCTTATTATGCGATATGTTTTTCACAATTGTTTCGTCTAACTTTCTATACGAAGTGGTTTATCCTTATTGAATTCTTTTCTCATAACAGTTGAATGATCTTTATTACCAATTGTTATTTGAAATCATTTTAGATCGCATAACAGAAGGATTACACCGCGGGTTAGTGTAGACTTAGATATTTCTGCTTATTAGAATACAATTTGCATGTTATTAGATTAGAATTAGAATTAGAGCATCTCACTTAGGAACTTTTAGAAAGAGAAATATCAATCCTTCACACACACATATAAATTGTGAAACTGGTCCCATATCCCCAGTCAGACTCACTATACCAAACAGAAAAGGAGCTACTAACCAAGGTCCGGACCGGGTGGGTATCCCCCTTGTTGTAGACCCAATTTTTGGGGCTTCAACATATTTGGCGCTAGAAGGAGGGCCCCAAACTATGAATGGCAAGCAAGTCTAAATCTAAATACCATTCTAAGAGTAAATCGCCCTCACCATCTCCCTTGACTTCTCCATTGCATTTAGAATCTTTAAATCCAGAGTCAGAAGTCGCTGGAGCAACAACTGCTGCTACAAACCCTAACATTTTAGAACAATCTACTATTGAACCTCTTGAAGTTGAATCTTTGATTCACAAACTTCAGCGATTTTCTATATCTCCTCAAAAATCTGATAAATCTCAAGGCAGCGTGACTTCGCAATATAACCCTGCTCATCCTCTTACCAGGTTAAAGAGTGAAAAGTTTGGTGTTCAGCCAACTGAGTTACCTCTACCTACAAGGAAGAGAGCAAGGAAGTCTCCTAAAGGGTCCGATAGAGAGACACTTTAATCATCATCATCCATCTCAACCTCTTCACCGTGAAGTCAACCATCCACTCCTCCACTTTGGATCATTGTCCATCAGTCCACTGGAACTCCCACATCTCCTTCTCAATCATCTGGAGTCGTAATATCCTCATCTTTTCAACCGCAGGGATCATCTTCTGCACTTTCCTCTGTTAGTAGTTAAGCGATGGCCCAATCTCCATGGAATAACCTAGGGGCAGTATTAATGTCTGCACCCTTGAGTCAGCTACCGGCCTATCCTAAAAAATGGCTGCCTAAGTTTAATCCTGAGGCAGACATGCTAGCCGAGGAACATATAAATAACTTTATGCTATCCATAAATCTCAATGGAGTTACCAACGAAGACGCTGTTGTTTGAATTTTTCCTTATACTCTGCAAGGATTAGTCGAATCATGGTATTTCTCATTACCATCTGGATCTATTACTAGTTGGGAAATTTTCCAAGAACAATTCCTGACCAAGTTCGGTGATGACAGGTCTACGGTGACACTGATCAGCGACTTGTCTAACCTTAGGGCCGAATCAAAAGAACCTATGAAAGATTTCAATTTACGTTTCAATAAACTCTTAAACAAAAATCCTACTACTTCCCATCCTATCGAAGAAGTGCGAAGTGAATGGTACATCACTGCTTTACCATCAAACATAGCAATCTTTGTTGATAGGGCTAACAAAACAACTTTAGTTGAAAATATGAAAGAAGCAATAGCAGTAGAGAAACATATTATGGCCCTATAAAAGAAAAATGTGATAGAAGAATGAAAATCCAAGATGGTTACTTTCAAAGAAGATCCCAAGAAAAAACAATCGAAAGATCCATTTGATTTAGAAGGATTGCAAAAAGTTTTGAAGACCATGTCTAACAAGATGGTCAACATTAAGAAACAAGTGGCAGAAACTTCTTCTAAAAAGCCGTACGGACCTTTTAAAATAAACCCTTCAACTGATTCCAAACCCTCTAATGCTATTACAAGTGCTGAATCCGAAGAAGAAGAAGAGGAAATCGCTACTGAAGAACATACCGATGAAGAAGAAGTTGTAGAGTTACAAGGTATGTGGGATTTCATCCTCCCAGATGAAGAGGATCAAGAGGCATTCCCGGTTAGTACTCACAGTAGAAATCAACTTGATCCTCCTCAACCTACACCTAAGCCAAAGAGCGCAAGCTCAATGACTAAGGATAAAGTCACAGCCAAGAAAACGACACCTAAAGCGACTCAAACCAACCCAGTCCAAACAGACCCATCAACTCCATCTAAAACGTTGATCATTTCGGATGAAATGGAGTATAATATCATAGAAGACATGAAAAAGACTAGGGCCAATATCACTTTTTACGAATTGAGCAAGTTAAAACACCAGCAAAAGGTACTTTTGAAAGAATTACATGCTGTACCAGTTGTACCTTTGCCCGCCGCTGTAATCTCTCAAGCTTCCCATGACATGGGAAGACCCCCAACTAATGCGATTAATAAAGTTGATCCAAACAATATCACCTTAATTTGAGGAAGATCGAGATCTCATACTCCCCCATTTCTTATTACTTATGAAATTTTCAATAAAAATTTGCATAATTGCTTAGTGGATTCTGGAGCTTCATCGAATATCTTACCAAAGTCAATATGTGCAAAATTGAACGTTCAACCCCAAAAATCCGTTGTGCGCATAGTTCAATTAGATCGATCGCAAGTCGAAGTGATTGGAGAATTAAATCAGGTTACCATAAGGCTGTCATCCAACCCAAAGGTATGTCAAGTTATCGACATTTTAGTTGTTGATATTCCAAAATTTTATGGCTTAATTCTTAGCAGAGATTGGTCAGAAAAACTTCATGGATACTTTGCAACTGACTGGTTGCACATGTGGCTCCCTTACAATGGTAAACCAAACCAAATAAAAGTTGAGTGGGAAAAGCATCAGAAATACATAGTAACAGAACTCGAGGGAGAAAATGAGCCAGTAGCATACAACAATAACATCATTGGAAACTACTCAGTAGATTCTTTCTTAGAAAATTTTAATGCTCATACTTCACCTCACTTAAAACATTCTGTTTTATCTCAAGTAGAAAATTTCTCTCAAATAGATAGTTCTAAATGTATTAATTTTATAGATGGTCCTGTAAATAAATATTTATTTTGGAAATTATTTTTTTGACGGTTCTAAGTCTAACGAAGGAGCAGGAGCAGGATGCATGTTAATAAGTCTAGAGGGAGATAAAACTATGCTAACTTGCAGACTCGAATTTGATTGCACCAACAATACTGCAGAATATGAGGCTTTAGTCCAAGGGTTATACAAAGCAATCGGATTAGACATTAAATACCTTCAAGTTTTCGGAGATTCTGAAATTGTAATCAGACAAGTACGAAATACTATACATTGTTTATCAGGTCATTTAAAACATTACCAATCTTTAGTTCAAGATCTGACTGAACACTTTATAGCATTTAATATTTCATCAATTCCTAGACTCCAGAATGCTAGTGCAGACCTCTTAGCCAATGTAGCTTCCAAGCTCATTCCTTCAAAAGATTTTAGCCCTAATCGATTTTCAATTGAGTTAATTTTGAAACCTTCTATTCCTGATAACATTACCAATTGGAGTATTTTCAATGACGATCCTGATATCGTGGGTTTCCTCACATCTGAAGGATCCTATACTAATCAAATAATTGACGAAGACCACACGACCGACAATTGCAACATGATAGCACTAACAATACTATACCTAAGTCAGCAGTCAAGTTAGAAGCTCTTTATGATTTGAAAGATCGATTCAAAATATCTACCAATTCAAAACTGCAAAGTTCAACTTTGAACTATGAATTAGTAAATCTAGGAATTGATACCAAACCACAGAATATCAATCTAGGCCTTGGTCTAGCTCCTGAAGAAAAATTAGCGTATATTCGTCTCTTAAGACAATACAAAAGTGTCTTTGCTTGGAATTACGAGGAACTCAAAACGTACGACACCTCCATCATCCAACATACTATTCCAATGATCGACAATGAAAAACCTGTCCAGCAAAAGTTGAGAAAGATCAATCCCAATCTAGAAAACCAGATCAAATCTGAACTCAATAAGTTATTGAAAGCCAAAATAATTTTTCCCGTTCAACATTCCAAATGGGTTTCCAATATGGTCCCTGTTAGAAATAAAAACGGAGATATTAGAATTTTCATTGACTTTCGAAATCTTAACAAAGCCTGCCAAAAGGATAATTTTCCTTTGCCCCCCATGGAACAAATACTGCAGGCAGTCGCGGGCTCAGAATTAATGTCATTCTTGGATGGATTCTCAGGATACAATCAAGTGTTGGTACATCCCGATGATCAATTAAAAACCACATTTAGAACTAAATGGGGCACATACGCATACCAAAAGATGCCATTTAGTTTGATTAACGCGGGTGCCACATTTCAGAGAGCCATGGACATCACATTCAAAGGGTTAGTTAATAAATCAGTGGTAATCTATTTGGATGATATAATTGTATATTCCAAGAAACGAAACAATCATCTCAGAGATTTAAAACAAATCTTCCAACGTTGTTTAAGGTATGGAATTTCACTTAACCCGAAAAACTCCTTTTTCGCATTAAGTGAAGGAAAACTTCTCGGATTCATAGTGTCAAAATCTAGAATTCACATTGATCCTGACAGAATCAAGGAAATTTCCGCAGTACCCCTACCTCACAACAAGAAAGCCATGCAATCTTTCCTTGGCTAGATTAACTTTGTAAAGAGATTTGTTCTAGACTTTTCAAGAATCATGTCCCATTTACAAGCAATGATTAAAAAGAACTCAAACTTTAAATGGGGCCAAGATGAACATGAGGCATTCAATCTAATCAAACAAGCAATTATTAATGCTCCATCTTTAGCAACTCCAAATTTTTTTGATCCTTTTGTTTTATATACATTTGCCTCTGATAGATCATATGATGCGATACTCACTCAAGCAAATCAAGAAAAGGCAGAAGCCCCAATTGCTTTTTTTAGTTCCAATTTACAAGGGGTTGAGTTGAATTATTCAGATGTGCAAAAAAAAGCTTATGCTGTTTTCAAAGAAATTAAATATTTCAGACCTTTTTTACTCAAAACACATACAAAAATCATACTATCGTTTCTAGCGGTAAGAAAGCTTCTAGTACAGAAGGATGTGGGTGAGAAAAGGGCCAATTGGGTTACTGCCTTACAGGAATATGACGTAGAAATCAAACCAGTAAGTATTGTAAAAGGTCAAGGCTTTTGCAAAATGTTGGCCGGAGCATTGCTGATGTCCGAAATTCCATCTGCAGAGATACAAGTGTATGAGGTAAGCCTAAACAATGCTGAGTCATTATACGCTGATATCATTCATTATCTAAAGAATGGATACGCTCCTTCAAACCTCGATCATACCAAGAAAAGAGCTCTAAGGTTAAAATCCAAACAATATAAGCTCATGAATGATGTTCTTTTTAGGATAAATTATGATTCTATTCTCCTTAGATGTCTTGAGAAATCTGAAGCTGAAAAAGTCTTGCAGGAATTCCACGATGGGTCAGCAGGCGAACACTATGCTGGAGATGCAACTGCTCACAAAATCTTACGCGCAGGCTATTACTGGCCCACATTATTCAAAGACTCACATAACTACGTGAGGAAATGTCAAGTCTGTCAAACAGCTGCTGGGAGACAAAAGAAACCATCCTTGCCACTGCAACCAATTAACATTGAGCAGCCCTTTCGATCAGTGGGGATTGGACATAATAGGTGAGATCGTTCCTCACTCTTCTAAACAACATAGGTATATCCTTACAGCAACAGATTTCTTTACTAAATGGGTAGGAGCAGTTCCACTCAAGGCGGCTAATGCTGAAAATATCATCGAGTTCATAGATCAGTTCATAATCACCAGGTTTGGGTTGCCTTCTTCTTTAATGTTTGATAATGCATCATATTTTTCTAGTAATGCAATGACTGAATTTGCACTCAAAAGGGGTTTCAAGCTTAAATACTCTGCCAATTATTACCCACAAGGAAATGGGTTAGCTGAATCTACAAATAAGAATTTAATCAGAATCATTAAGCGAACCATTGACCAAAATCATAAAAATTGGCACAAATATTTAATTAATGCTTTATGGGTAGATCAAATAATGCAGAAAGCCTCCATTGGCACTTCTCCCTTTAATTTAGTTTATGGGAAAGAAGTGGTTCTTCCAACTCATTTGGCAATTCCCTCTTTAGCCTTGGTTCAATATATTGATGAAGCACCAACTTCTTCCTTACAACTAAGGTAGCTGGAAATAATTAAGTTAGAAGAACAACGAGAACAGACTAAGATAACTCATGCTCATCACCAAGCATTAGTGAAGGCTTCTTTTGATTCAAACATGATATCCAGAAAATATTTTTAGATGGGAGATCTAGTTTTGAAATGGGACAAGGCTCATGAGGAAAAAGGGAAACATACAAAATTTGAAATAATGTGGCTTGGCCCTTTTCAAATCGTAGAAGTCATAGGTCCGTCTACTTTTATGTTACAGGATTTAACAGGGAAAAGAGATTCTCTACCTGTTAATGGACAGATCCTCAAAAAATATTTTCCATAGAAGATCATTCCTCTATTTTGTAGATTAGTTGTTTTAGTATCTTAATAAAACCAGTTGTAAATGGTTACATTTAAGATTCACAAAAAGACACAAATTCTCTTTTAGATTTCATTTTTTCACTTGTATAAATAGAATTCTTTTAGAAAATTGATCATTATTATTGAAAGATATAGTTAAAGACTCTAGGCCTAGAAATGATACTAGTTTCAACTGTATAAACTTTGACAAAAAACAACTTTTAGTAAGAAATTGTTGTATATCAGTCCAATGAAAGGTATCAATAATAAAACGAAGATTCTCTGTAGAAAAGCTCTTTCCAAAAAACTCTATCATTGTCATCCAGGGCTATCTTAAGGAAACAATGACTTCCTCCCCACCTAGGAAACTACAATGTTCAGAGAATGATCCAAAGATACACTTTAACTTAAAGAGTAAGAGGTCTCATCACGAGCCGACTTATCATGATCATAGATATTATAGCTTGTTGACTTTGCCAATACTGCATACCACAACAGGGCAATGACTCAAGATTGTTGCAATCAAAAGACAAGGGGTCTCATCACGAGCCAGCTTGTTCAGCAAAGTTATAAATCAGTGAATGACTGTGTCATGAATTGGCTACCAAACCAAGACATTGTTCTTTAAGGATAAAAAAGAAAATGAAAGCAATAAGTGTGGAAATGGATTTCTCTTTGAAAATTGTAAATTTCTCTAAGTAGGATACAGGATCATTGCTGGGTAATAGGTAACCCTGTCGAGGCTATAAACGCTTGCTAGCAGTAGAGGCTCTACCTATGACAAATGAGCATATTCAAAATTGATTTACAGAGGAGGCTTTGTTTTTATCTGTATAAACCAAGTAATGACTGACGTAGATACAAGGACTAACTTGAGGGGGTAAATAATCAAAGTTGAAAATAGAAGAAACAAAATATCATTGATAGGTAAAAGCCTAATGTACTTAGTCTTTCTATAATAAAGTTAATTTTCTGGAAAATTTTCTGTTTTGGAACTTTAGGAAATTTAAAATAAAAGCAAAGATAACTGGTTCTTCCAAGTGAATCTCCAATTGTTGTGGCCAACAACAACCCCCCTTCTTATTTAGTGTTATTCCTAATACTAAATAAGTGGGGACCCTTAGTTAAAAATTTAAAAATCAATTAGTGCTTGAATTTCCTTTTTTAATAAAATTTACCATCATAAACTTAGGAAAATCCCCTTGAAAAATCTAAAAATCTAATCTCTATGATAAGGTAAGACAAAATCTTTCCTTAGGAAATATTGCATCGAAAAAGGATAACAGGATACCTCCTTGCAAGCCGAATTCTAACATTGCGAGATCGCGATACGGGACAACAAACATATATCGCATCGCATCCATCAAAGACCACTTACATTGAAAAACTTTATATTGCCGATATGCGATGGTGCATATCGCAAATCGCATTTTGCAGAAAACAGATTAACGAAAATTGTCATATGTCACATTCCTGCGATAATGCGATAATGCGATATTGTGATATTGCGATAATGTGATAATACGATAATGCAATAAAGCGATATAGCGAGCTAGCAACTTTGCGATATATAAATTCTGCGATGTTGCGATCTGCGATATTGTGAAGAAAATCGCAAAATAACTTCATCGCAGATCTTTTGGGCTCGTTGTTCAAAAAAGAAGTATTTTCCATAAACCGACACCTGGTTATGCGCTTTAATGGTAATTAATGAGTTAGTTTCTAGTTATTAATGGAATATGGTTTCATGCTTATCGAAAAGTCATTTCACGTAAGGTGGTATATTTTATACGTCTTCGGCATTTAAAACTTTCCCATCACCTTTCCTTATCATTATTCTCACTTCACTTGTAAATTGTAGGAACGGAGAGTAGAGAACGATACAAAACAGTACGCAGGATACTATGGGAAAGAAAGACAAAGCCCCGAGCTCTAAAGAGAAAGAAGTGGTGCCCTTGTATACACACACTACCTATAACAGAGACGTTGGTATTGCTACTTGGGAAGGCATGTATAATCTACTTGAGGAAGAGAATCCTAGCGTAATGGAAGTTGTGGCTACTGCGGGCTCACATGGTTCTTCCGAGGCATCCATTACAGAGCTATCTTGTTCCTTTTTACACAAGATAGTGGCGAGGCCCAAAATTCTCCCATACACGGACATGGTTAAATGGATACTAGACAACACTGATATCAGAAATAGACAGTTTAAGACTCAGGGTCAAGAGCTTACGAATTCATTATTTTCACAAAATTTGAGCTTTATATCCGCTAAAAGAAAACGCGTAAAAAACGAAAAACGCACCAAGGAAGCCCAAATCAAGAAACGGAGGCAGTTTCCGATGCGCGATTAGCGCCTAGCACTAATCGCGCATCGCTGAGCAAAACTTCTTGAAAGGGAAAACCTCTAATTGCTCAGTCACCTGCAAGCCCAAAAATTTGTAAGAAAGCAACGATAGAGGAAAAAGTAAAACTTGAATCCTAAAACCAGTGGTATTTGTCAGAAATATCTTCAAAAATAGTATGTACATATGAACAACAATTACAAACAAACTAGAGACAGAAGGCTCAAGAAAAGGCAGAAGCAATCCAAAGGTTATCCAAGTTGAATTGGGATTATTACTAAGCATACTTGGTAAAGCCACACAGCCAGTGGATGACTCTCAAGTGTATCATTAATTCTACCAAGAAGATGGCGCCAGCTCTTGCCGATTATGTTTTCTCAGCATAGCTAAAATCGGAAGTCGGCTAGCCGACTCTTCTCAAACAGATGTTGAACGTGTGCGATTTCAAGGAGCAAATACAGAAATAGTTAGTTAGTAGTTTTAATTTTAGATTCAGTTTTAGTTTGAATTTTGTTTTATTTTTGCCTGAAATGAGGACGATCATTTAAACCGCATCCTACATTTTTGTAATAAGTTATTTTTAGATTTAGTTAGTAGTATTTAAACCCTTCTCATGCATTTAGAGAAGGGTCCTGAAATTTATCAAAAACTTATCCCCAGAACATGCAATTTTGTACCCTCTAAGGAGGTTTTGATGAATGAATGGAACAGGATTTATTGATATCTGCATTTAATATCTGCTACTGATGTTGCACTTTTGTACTCTTATTGGATGTTGGATCAAGAAGAGATAAATCATTATCGCTTGAAGCTCATGAGTAGAACTAGTTATAAATGGTACTTATATCTCTTAACTATTTCTGTCTTTGTGTTAAAAGTGATATTCATGTTCAGTTGTTTATATATTGATGCGTGAATGCTTGAGTTATCATTTGGCACTTTTGTACAGTGATAGCTATTTATTTATGCTTAATGTATGAGTGGCTTATTATGCGATATGTTTTTCACAACTGTTTCATCTAACTTTTTATACAAAGTGGTTTATCCTTATTGAATTCTTTTCTCATAACAATTGAATGATCTTTATTACCAATTGTTATTTGAAATCATTTTTAGATCGCATAACGGAAGGATTACACCCTGGGTTAGTGTAGATTTAGATATTTCTGCTTATTAGAATACAATTTGCATGTTATTAGATTAGAGTTAGAATTAGAGCATCTCACTTAGGAACTTTTAGAAAGAGAAATATCAATCCTTCACACACACACATATAAATTGGGAAACTGGTCCCATATCCCCAGTCGGACCCACTATACCAAACGGAAAAGGAGCTGCTAACCAAGGTTCAGACCGGGTGGGTATCCCCCTTGTTGTAGACCCGATTTTCGAGGCTTCAACACCACCACATTTTTCTTCCCTTTTTTGTAGATGATTTCAAAGTCATAACCCAACATATTTGTGACCCACTTTTGTTGCTCTTCAGAGGATAATATTTGTTCTAAAAAGTATTTAAGGCTATCATGATCCATTTTTACCTTCAAGTGTCTTCCCATTAGGTAGGGTCACCATTTCTTAAGTGCATGTAGTATTGCCAACATTTCCTTCTCATAAATAGCTTTGTGTAAAAACTTTCCCTTCTGGGGGTGCTCCGCACACAAATACAGGAACTTGGGACACGAGAATCACAGCTGGGAACCATCGCTATTCATGGAGTTACGGGTATGTCAGCCACTGAGCAGCTGTTAAAGGCCCAAATGGCTCATACTATCATGATCCCAACAAAAGCATTGGTAACAGAAAATGTGGTGGACAGAGCTGTGGTGGGCCGGTTTACGGGGCTTGGATTAAATTTGGCTACCCTCCCACGCGAAAGCTTGTACGAGCTCCAGGACAATGCAATGATGGAGCTCTGCACCAGGGAAGGACTCGTAGAATAGGTCCTCAGCGAAAAGAGAATTAATATAGAACAATTGAGCCTCTAACGTGATGAAGCCGTCACATAGAGTTAGCAGTTGGAGCAACTTGTAGGGGAAGCATGTTCACATGTCCCTGAGTTGGAGATTGCAGCCGAGTTGCTTGTTGGCATACGAATCCAGAAGCTATCTAGTGGATTCCGTGAAGGAAAGGAGGAGGCCGTGAGGATTCAGTTGGATCTCAGCTTGCAAATCACAGAGCTGAAACTGCAGGTACAGCTTTCGACTCCACCAGAGGTCACCAAGCAGCGCAAAGGCATCATTAAATCCGGGCGTGAAACGATCACACATGCCATGAAGGAGTGCACCGACTTGTTGGATCAGTCACTTATTATGCTCAATTCACTCCAAGAAGATCCAACCTTACAGCAACTAGAAACAGAGGCAAGGGAGCTCCAACAAGCCTATGATAATGTCAGAGGAACCACACAAACAGTTGCTATTACGTAGCGCTTGGCCAAGATGAGGGAGGCCCAAGCCCTGAAGATACATGCTGATACTGCTCAACAGAAGGAAGCAGTGCTTAAAGAACGTCTCCAGCCATGGCTTGATGAGGCATTCACGGTTTCCACCGCTATCGAGTGCAAGGTGGCACACATGCAATCAGAATATGCACCCGGTGAAGCAGCTGAAACAGAGACTGAGGTGTCGGCAGCCTGTGTCAAATAGGTACAATGGATGGGGGAAGAGTTTGCTGCAAGTACAAGCGAATCATAGAAGTTGTTGACTGACCTCCGCATGAAGATTTCCACACTAGCCACTCGGGATGAGTCACGATGATTGTGTTGGGGGACTGTTTGGTAGCGAAGGCCCTGTGTAACAGTTTTGGGGCTCAGAGCCTGTGATTTTGGGTAAAGGCATGGTAAAGACTCCGCGAGATGCGCAGAGCGTGAAGTGTAATGAGTCAAGTCAAATGGTTGTCCGCCCAAAAGTAATGTAAAATGAGTCAGCCTCTCCATGGTCCGTGGACCATGGAAATGTATAAATAGAGCAAGGCTCTATGGTTAGAAGGTAGTTCTTGTAAGTATTCTTTTGATCTAGAATGTAATGGGTTTGTGAGGCAAGAAGTCTTGGAGCATCTGTAAGTCTGAGTCAAGGGAGTTGGTAGAGAGATAGAGCCTCTGTAGCTGTGTGCACAGAGGCCTGGTAGAGTCCGCAACTATGTGCGTGGACCCCTGCAGCTGAGTGCGCAGGGCGGATCTGGTTGTACTGAAGAGAATATCAATAAATATAAGGGTTTCTGAATCATTCTGTGATTTCTTGTGGATCTGTTTGTTTCCGATGTTCTGAATTTATGCATGATCTGTTTATATCTTTCTCTATAATTGCACGCACGGGGTTTTAAGGTTAAATGTTTTCTTAAAGACTGGAAAAAGTGGATTTGATCTATAACCAACTCATAAATAATAACTCTTAAAGAAGTGCCTTATTCCGGATCTAAATGAAATTAAAGTAGTGTGAAGCCACAGAACGGTTCGCAAACCCTCCAGACCACATCAAGACATCCCTAGGGTGCGGAAACCTGGTTCTAGCACCCTCCCCTGCCACCTCGGGTGAGACCTCAGTCCACACTCCACGGGCTGTTGCCAAAAGGATCTGTAGCTGCAGGATTTGTTTGGCTGATAACTTTTTCGAACCTGGGTTAGGGCCCAATAAGCCAACACCCAGCACTGACCTCCAGGATTGAATTGTGCAATTCTTGGAGGCAATGTCCTGTTGGCCCTAGAAACTGTGCAATGCAGTTTGGTGGTCGTATGTCACTATGTTGAAGCTTCAAATTTATGTTGCTCCAACATGGGGGATAACCACCTAGTCTGGACCTTAAAGTCAACTCCTTTTCTTTTTGGTATGGTGGCTCCGACTGGGGATGATGGGACAAGTTTCACAGAATGGGTTTGAAAATGAGAATGGGTGGTTTTCAAGTGATTGCAATAAGAATAATGATAACTAAATGACCTATTCTAGCATGCAAATCCCTAGCTAACTTAATCTAATATAAACCCAGGGTATTCCTTGAAATATGCGATCTAGAAAGATATATGTTTGGTATGTGATAATCAAGATCATTCATGTATCAAACAAAGATGATAACATGTACAGATAATTTCTTTGACTAAATAGTTAGTCAAAGAAATGTATAAACTATATCGCATATATTTAATGATCATATATGAAAATGAATATTTTCAGCTAGGCATCATACATTAGTGCAATTAACACATAACAGGAAGAACATACTCCATATATCATTCACGAAAACGAAATGTTATCACTAATATAAAAAAACAGAAATGATCATACAAGATAAAAGTACCATATGTGTGAGGTTCTGCTCATTTGACTAGTGACATAGATCAACTCCTTTCTTCAAATCAAATTATTCTCCAAGCATACAATAGTGCATCAACAAAGGAAAGTAGTTTGATATTCAAAAGAAATGCCATGTTCCATAATTTCATCAAGGCATTCACAAACTTATAGAAGTGCATTATTTGCAAATGTTTTTGATAAAATTCTAAACCCCTCTCTAAATGTATGAGAGGGGTTTAAATATTAAACTGTAGGTCCTAAAATAGATTATTACAAAAACAGTTGAGAAGGTTTAAAAGACCTTCCTCAGATTATGTGAAATAAAACTAAGTGAATACTCCTTTGCATTCGATATTTGAGATAGTAGATATCTATCATTGGCTTGAGTTGCGTCGGTTGACCGATCACAGATTTCAATTGTCCAGCAAATACAGCATCCGTCAGTGTTGGAACCATTTTTTGTGTGGAGGTAGTTAAGCATCGCAAGGTCATCCACTGGTTGTATGGTTTGATTAAGAATTGCCACTATGCTTCCCAGTTTAGCTTGCTCATTTGTCTAATCACCTCCTCTTTTTCCTTTGTCGCCTGTCTCCACTGCTGCTCTAATTGTTTAGAATTTGGAAGAAATCCTGGTATAGACTCTACAACTAGGTTGGTGCCATGTAGATTTTCGTTTATGGTTTCAATGATGTTGTTTTCTGCTGCTGCTGCGACCAACTTTGCACTTTCTTCTTGCTTGAGCCAAGAATCCCAGTCTGTGAATAAGATGTCTTTATGCGAATCCTCCAGTTTTGGGAGATCATCCTTCCTCCCATCTTTCGATTCTTTCCAGGTGATAAAGTTAGAATTCCTTTTATGGTTTTCATCATACTCAAGCCTAATGTCAACAACTTGACTTGTTAGCTTATCACTGATCTCACAATAAGCACTTATTTGCGAGATTTTCTTACATATAACTTCATTTTGCTGCATTAGTTGTGCTTCTTTTATGAACTCATTGATGTGCGGATTGTCTTTATACTTATCTGTCATAGCTTGTATCCATGCATCTCTTTCCTCTAGGCTAGCCTGATGTTGTATTTGCATCTATTCAAATTCCTGTTGGAGCTTGGCTACTTGTAACTCTGCTTGTTGGTTAGATTTCTCTTGCTCTAATTTTTGTTCCAACAGAAGAATCTTTTGTTCTTTTTCTCTAATTAGCATTTGGACTTATGTCCCTTTATAGATAGTTGTCATAGCATAGGCTCCTGCAAATTGCGACAGTCTCGTAAGATTTTCAGATGGGTCAATGGGCGATCCTGTCTAGACTATGTCCATTGGTTCATTGTTGGGAGTGGTAATTGCTACAACATCTAACTTTCTTCTCTTCCTCTGTATTTTAACAACAGATTTGAGGGTAGGGCTATAAAACACATCTAATGGAGGAATTTCCTCAATTCTCAAATAATTTCTGAAGTAGGGGTAGCAGGAATGAGCTCCACATCCTGAGTGCTTACATTTTTCTCCATTGTTATTTCTTGATTTGATTTGTGTTGTGGAGTATGTATCTCAGATGTTTGTTCCTCTGTGTAGAGCTTCTTGTTAAAATGATCCCATTCTTTTTCTAAATCAATAACTGGGGGTTTTGTTGACTGAGTGGAAGTAGAGTGAATTTCAGTTTGTTTCTTTGTCAAGGTTTACTCGGCCGTTTTCTTTGTAGCTCTGGTTATGTCCCTTTCGAACTCTTTATTTTTATTGCACCCATTTGAGACTGTTGCTCTGAATGCTCTGAATCATGAGTAGATCTCTCCTAGGTCTCTGCTTTGGAATATTCATTGGAATTCTCTTTGGAGCTGCCCTCCAAGCTTACACTGGGAGTTGGCTCCCTTATTGGTTCAATTTGTAGCAAGTCCAATGATACCTTTAATAATCTCCTCTCTCTATATTCATGGAAAGCTTCAACATCATTTGGGGCAGAAATTAGTGATGCCATATGCGTCACATATGAAAATGTTTCTTTTTTTACGAAGAGGTCATCGAAGGCATCTTCCTCATGGGTGAATGGTTTCACTTTCACCATAGTAGTGAAGTCCTTGGCAATACCATTTGGGTCATACTGCCTTCTTGGGAATGTAGTTAATTTCAGAGATTTCATAATCTCCGCCTCTTTGCATGCATGTCCAAAATCATGTAGTGCAAACACACCACATTGCAACGGAAATGTAGGCCAAATGGCCTTTTTCTGTTCTTTCAATCCTTTTCTCAACCCACCTTCCCCTGTCGTTTGGTAGGTTATTTCCCTGGCCATTAATTTGTCGGGGACATAGTATGGGAGGACATGTGGTGAAGCAATGCTCCCAAATACTCTGATATATGTAAATTCCTCCTCCCCAAACCATCTGGCTACAGGTAGGATATCTACTTCAGCTTCTTTGGAAAACCTAGGGGTGGTTCTGTTGTAGACTTGTTTATGGATAGGCAACATAACTCCTTGACAAATCTTGTCAAAATGGGGGTGAAACTGAGACTCCCATAGACTCTTATGATACACATGGATAGGAATTGGGTCTTGCATATTCCACTTTCATCCCATGATAGGAAATTTGGAGCCAAAACAGATTGCGTCCATTACATAGGCACTCATAAAAAATGTTGGGTAAACCCTTGAAGAGGGACTCCTCTTTCTCCTATACTCCATAATGGATTTTGCCAAATTATCAGAAACAATTTGGGCCCAGTTCATTATTGTTGTGTTTACAGCTGCTTCTAATAATGGCAGCCATTCTAGGGAAAATTTGGTACTATTGGGCTTGCCGAACAATCTACATAGCATGGTTGCTACAAAACTATAAGGGGGAGAGATAGATGTTGTAGAATACATACCCGTCTTATCCTTTTTTATCTTGCTTTCATTCTCTATCCAGGTCTGCATGACATCTGTTGGGTCTTCATTCTCCTTGGAAAATTTCTCAAGGTATTGTTTATTGTAGAGCTTCTGTGGCTCTGGTAAATTGTACATAAGCCTCAGGATGTCTGGTGAAAAATATCCCATAACCTCCTGCCCGCTATTCTTGAATTTTCTTTTTGAGACATTGACCATATCAATTATCCACTTAACCATATCTATATATGGAATTATCTTCGGTCTTGCAGCTATGCAGTGTAGAAAGGAATATGTTGTCTCCAAGAAGGATGCATTGGAGGAAATATTAGTATCGGTTGTGGCCTTTGATACCAGAGGTCTTGGTTTCTCTTCTTCTAATAAATCATACATGGCTTCCCATGTTGAGGTTCCACCATCTCTACTGCACATAGTATCAGAGAATAGAGGGATCATTTCTGACTTTTCAAACGCTGCTTCCTTTCCCCTCTTTGCCATTGCTCCCAATGACTCTTGCTGTGGATTTTTCCTGAAAATAGAGCAAAGTAGAAGCTATCGGATAGATGAAAATAATAATGAATGATACAGATAACCTTGAAAAGGTGACAAGAAAGGAGTTTTAATTAAATTGAGAAGATATCGTATCACGTCGATCCGTTTTTCAAACGTAAATGCCATTAACCCATAGTAAATGCGCACTAATGGTTCCTTATCTCTAGTTTTATTGCTCATTAATATTTTTCATCATAAATCAGGAAATAAATTTTTTAGGGTGGCAAGCTTTAGCTGTGAGAATGTCGATTTTGCGATTGCGATGCAATATCGCAAATCGCATTATCGTAGTTTGTGTGTGTGCTTTATTTAAAGTTCCTTTGGTTTCTGCAGGATGCGAAATGTGGGACGTTCCTTATTGTGTTTAAAGCATAGCTTGTTTGATAGAATTTTATTTATAAAGCCTTTTTTATTGTGCAACGGACTTAAGTGTTATTTTATAACATATTTTTCAATCATGTCTGGGCTTCTATCGCATTTCGCAATATCGCATGGTTGGTAACGTTTCATACCTTTCTTAAGTATTTCCAATGCGTTATGATAAGGCTAACCGTGTCATCGTAATATCGCATTTCGCATGGTTAAAGATAATTTGTGAAGGTGCACCCTTTGTAAGTGGTGATATGAGATGCAGGCCTTATTTTAATAAGAAATGCCTTAGGACTTAGTTTAAATGAAAAAACCTAATAACATCTAGCTTAAGCATGCTAATCCCTTTTGATCACTTGTTGCGAGTTTCATTTGTTAACAAGGCTTTTAACACGCTTGGTCATGTGACATGCGAAAAAGGCAAGCATTTGCTAGCTTTCAAAGGGTTCTGTCTTGATATCTTGCTTTATTCCAAAAATTTAACAAGAAAATGCCTAAATGCTAAATTTATTTTTTGGAAAGATTTTTTTAAGGGTCCCAATTTATTAATAGAATATAGCTATTATATTAAAAAATTGGGGGTTTTTTGAATAGCTATTATATTAAGTGCACTTGAGCTAGAGGTGATCTGGGATGGGTGACCTCCTGGGAAACCTTGGTTACCGGGTGCAAGTCCCGGAAGTGATGATTGACACTATGTGATTTATTTCACTAGTTTCAATCCCACTTCTTCACCCCTATGAGCATCACCTAATGCAATGAGTGCTAAGTGGACTATTCAAAAATCATGAGAAACTAGTGAGTTACGACTATCCCTCATGGAAATGGTCATAGATGAATGACTTACTTAACGCAATTGAATCCCAAAAATTGATATCTAGCACAACACGCTGCTGACTAAAATTGCACACTATGCAATTTCGGTCCTCAATAGGCCAAGGTGGATTGTGCATTGTGCAGTTCCAGTAGTTAGTTAGCCTCTTGATAGCTCGGATTATGTCTCACGCAGTTTTGGCAGTCAGTCTTCCGACCTCCTGACAGAAATTGCGCAACCTTCATGATCAATCACACGGGTATGTTGGAGGTCAACCCTTAAGTTTTTTTTGGTTTTCGACTGACAGATTTCTTGCCATGAGTGTTTCTATGTCTCTAGGAATCATAGGTGTTCATCTGTCTCTCAGCAACACAAGTAAAGTGGCCAGGAGAGCAGAGTCAAAGGACACCGTTGAGAGCACAACGGGGGTTGCAACCAAGCAAGTGTCTATGAGCTTGCCTACCTATGAAGAAATCAATTTGTTCGTAGACAAGGACATCAAGATAATATGGAAACAACATCACAACAAGAAGAACCATCAGCAACAGCAGAAGGTAGCAAACCTACACATGACGAATGCAAGAAGAAGGTTGTTGACAACACAAAGATGGAAGAGAGAGAAATAGAGAAGAAGGTCCACTTATAAAGAAAGAAACTCTAGCGACTGAGGCTATGGCGCGACATGAAGTTCACGCAAAGGAAGAGAGAGAAATAGAGAAGGAGTTGCATGTGCTAAGGAGACAACTCAAGGAAGAGTAGAAACTGCACAGACGAGAGAATGAGTTGTAGTAGGAACAGGTACAACAGGGGGTGCAACATGCACAGACGGATGAAATTGCACCCATACAAGTTATAGATTCATCCCAGCAGTTGGCGCGAAGCAGACAAGGTGAGAAGTGATTTTGATCACATGCAAGGGAATTCAACAAAATGCATCTCAATTGTGAGCACGCATGTGATCCCACCCATTTGGCACACTCACCGAGGCAAAGACAAGAAACAAGTCCAACTAGAGCTGAACATGTACTTCGACAAGTTGATGTGCATAGGCACCAGCACACACTTAGAAATTAGCACCGACACTATGCATCAGTATGTTGTTGGTCCATCCACACTCAAGACGATAATGTGCATGCTATCATATGAGTTGGACAGAGGGGCCATATCAGTTTACCCGAATGCAACGGAGGCAAGAGTTCGCTTTTAGGAAGATGTCACCATTGAGCACACAGACACCATCACGGACGACCAAGCTTGGAATTACTTTGCCACCATCGACCATCACAAGGATTTCAAAGATTTGGTCTCACCACAATGGTCCGAGTGTTAGTGATGTCTTGCATGGCTTGCTCAATCCATTTTGTCTCACATGGGTACATGTGCATATTGTATGTAATGTCTTGTCAAGTGGAAGTTCAAGTGTCGATAGTTGAATGTAACAGTCATAGATTAGTTGAAGAGTCATGAGGATAGATCAACAGTCACAAAGGGGAATGTCAAGGGTCACCCCACCCTTTGATATAAATAGTCCCTCATAGCTCATTATAGAAGCTTTTGGTCAGCCAAGCTTCTGATAAGAGTATCTTAGAGAGAGCTTGGAGAGTATTGTAACGAGCCTTGGCTTCTCCACTATGAAGACCTAGTCTATCTCTTTGGAGGAGCAGGCAGTTGTGACTATAGCGTTCCGCTATCGGAATTAGTGGTTGGACATGGATGTATTGTATGACTGGAACTTACACTTCTTAATATAACAGAGCCAGCACGTTTCATACATATGTCGTATTGTATTCCAACTATCTTGTTTACTTTAAATGATATATGTATATGTTTTCTTACGCATACATGTATTGACTATTCTATATAAGTATGTATGAATCTTACTAAAATGTGTTGTTGGTTTAACCATCACTTTGGATTTCTAGATAACTTGCCTTCCTTGAAAAGGTGACAAGAAAGGAGTTTTAATTAAATGCAGGTGAGAAGATATCATATCACGTCGAGTCGTTTTTCAAATGTAAATTCCATTAACCCATAGTAAATGTCCACTAATGGTTCCTTATCTCTAGCTTTATTGCTCATTAATGTTTTGCATCGTAAGTCAGGAAAGAAACTTTTTAGGGTGGCAAGCTTTAGTTGTGAGAATGTCGATTTTGTGATTGCGATGCAATATAGCATTATTGCATTTTGTGTGTGCGCTTTCTTTAAAGTTCCTTTGGTTTCCATGGGATGCGAAATGCACGATGTTCCTTATTTTGTTTAATCGTAGCTTGTTTGATAGGATTTTTTTATAAAGCCTTTTTTATTGCGCAGTGGACTTAAGTGTTATTTTATAACATAGTTTTCAATCAGGCCCGGGCTTCTATCACATTTCATTATATCGCATGGTTGGTAAGGTTTCAGACCTTTCTTAAGTATTTCCAATGCGATGCGATAAGGCTGACCATGTCATCGCAATATCGCATTTTGCATGGTTAAAGATACTTTGTGAGGGTGCGCCCTTTGTAAGTGGTGATATGCGATGCAGGCCTTATTTTAATAAGAAATGCCTTAGGACTTAGTTTAAATGAAAAAGCCTAATAACATCTAGGTTAAGTGTGGTAATCCCTTTTGATCACTTTTCATGAGTTTCGTTCGTTAACAAGGCTTTTGACACGCTTGGTCGTGCGACATGTGAAAAAGGCGAGCATTTGCTAGCTTTCAAAGGGTTTTGTCTTGATATCTTGCTTTATTCCAAAAATTTAACAAGAAAATGCCTAAATGCTAAATTTATTTTTTGGAAGGATTTTTTAAGGGTCCCCATTTATTAATAGAATATTAGCTATTATATTAACAAATGGGGGGGTTGTTGAATAGCACAATAATTGGTGATTCGCTGGAAGAACTAGTTATCTTTGGCAGTTTTTTTAAATTTCTAAAAACTTCCAATATAAAGGCAGTTAAGAAAATAAAAATACATGAAATATAAGATAAGTAACATTACTCTGAATAATAAAAACAAAATCTACCTAACTATCACCCTTTTGATTATCCTCATCAATATGAAAGTTGCTTTGTCTACATTAGTCATTACTTGGTTTTAAAGATAAAAATAGGGGATTCTCACAAATCAACTTTTGGATATACTCATTTTTCATAAGTAGAGCCTCTGCTGCGAGTAGGCGTCCAGAGCCTCGACAAGGTTACCTTTTTAACCAACAATGGTTCAGTATCCCATCTAGATAAGAATTCAATTTTTAAAGATAAGTTCAGCTTCATATACTTATTTTTCTTTTCATATGTTTTTTTTCAAACAGCTCTCTTTTCTTTAAAATTTTCATTTTACTCCTTAAAGGCCATTGTCTTGGTTTGGTGACCAAAAATGACAATTCCACTCACTGGTTGTCACTTAACTGAACAAGTTGGCTCTTGATGAGACCCCCCCTTGTCTTTTGATTGATACAATCTCAAGACATTACCCTGTTTTGATATGTAGTATTGGTAATGTCAACTAGTTATTTCCCTATGATCATAGTAAGCCAGCTCTTGATGAGACCTCTTATCCTTTAAGTTTAAGCATATTTTAGAATTACACTCTAAAAAATGAAAGCTTATTAGATGGGGAGAATCATTGACTCCTTAAGAGTTTCTAGATGACAATTTTAGAGTTAAAGATGCTTTTTTGTAGAGAGGCTTTGCTTTGTTATAGATACTTTTCTTGACTCATGGTAGAGCAAAGGTTTCTTTACAAAGTTGAGGTTTAGAAATGGAAAAATAATTTCGATAGAGGACAAGAAATTTCAAAGTAATAGAATTTAACCCATGTTTCAAATGTAAAAATCATCTTCTTAACTATCTCTACTTATACGAGCGAAAAGTCAAAATATAAAAGAGACTATTATTTGTAAGGCCAAAAGTAAATTCTACTCAACTTTTTATTTTTCTAAAATTTAAGAGCAATAGTATACAAGGAATAGAAGAGGTTATCTTCTACGAAAAATATTTTTTCATAATTTGCCCATTAACAGGCAAGGAATCAATTCTACCTGACAAGTCTTGTAAAATAAAAATTGATGGATCGATTTTCTCAATGATTTGAAATGGTCCAAGCCACAGACTTTGGAACTTGGTGTGTTTACCTTTTTCCTCATGTGCTTTGTCCCAAATTAAAATGAGATCACCTACTTCAAAGGTTCTATGACTAGCAAAGGTTGTATCAAAAGAGGCTTTGACTAATTGTTGATAATGGGAATGGGTAGCTTTAGCCTTTTCTCTTTCTTCTTCAAGCTTAAGGATCTGTTGAAGCCCCGAAAATCGAGGCTTCAACAAGGGGGATACCCGCCCGGTCTGGACCTTGGTTGGCAGCTCCTTTTCCGTTTGGTATAGCGGGTCCGACTGGGGATATGGGACCAGTTTCCCAATTTCAGTGTGTGTGTGAGAAACATGGATATTTCTGTTCCTAACAGTTTCTAAATGGAATACTTCTAATCTAATAATAAGGAAATTATTATTCTAATGACAGAAATATGTAAATCTACACTAACCCGGGGTGTGATCTTTCTTCTATGCGATCTAAAATGATTTCAAACCATGACTAGTAATAAAGATCATTCAGTTGTTATGAGAAAATAATTCAGTACAGATGAACCACTTTGTATAAAAAGTTAGACGAAACAGTTGTGCAAAACATATCGCATAATGAGCTATTCATACACTAAGCATAAATAAATAGATATCACCATACAAAAGTGCCAAATGATAACTCAGGCATTCATACATTAATATATAAATAATCTGAACTGGAAATCACTTTAACACAAGGAAGAAATAGTTAAGAGATACAAATACCATTTATAACTAGTCCTACTCATGAGCTTCAAGTGATCACGATTTATTTCTCCTTGATTAAATATCTACTAAGAGTACAAAAGTGCAACATCAGTAACCGATATCAAATGCAAACATTAATAAATCCTGTTCCATTCATTCATCAAAACCTCCTTAGAGGGTACAGAAGTGCATGTTCTGGGGATAAGTTTTTGATAAATTTTAGGACTCCTCTCTAAATGCATGAGAAGGGTTTAAATACTACTAAACTAATTCTAAAAATAAATTATTACAAAAATCTAGGATTTGGTTTAAATGACCGTCCACTTTTCAGGAAAATAAAACAAAATTAAAGCTAAAATTAAATCTAATATTAAACTACTTTTGTATTTGGTCCTTGAAATCGTATGCATGCAGCATCTGTTTGAGAAGAGTCGGCTGGCTGACTTCCACTTTTAGCTGAGCTGAGAAAACAGAATCGACTAGAGTTGGCACCATTTTTTCGACCGAATTGATGATACACATAACAGTCATCCACTGGCTATGTGGCTTTACCAAGTAAGCCCAATAATAATACCAGTTCAACTTGGTTATCCCTTGAATTGCTTTTGCCTTTTCTTGAGCTCTCTATTTCCAATTTTGTCTGTAGTTTTACTTTCTTACGATTTTTAGGACTTGTAGGTGACTGGGCAACTAGCAGCTTTCCTTTTCTAGAAATTTTCCTCAGTGATGTGCGATTAGCGCTAGGCGCTAATCGTGCATTGGAAACTGCCTCCATTTCTTGATCTGGGTTTCCTTGATGCATTTTTCACCTTTTGCGCTTTTTCCTTCCAATAGATATAAAGTTCAAAATTTGTAAAAATAATACTTCTGTGAATTCTTGACCTTGAGTCTTAAACTATTTGTTTGTGATTTCTGCGCTGTCCAGTATCCACTTGACCATGTCTGTGTATGGGAGGATTTTCAGCCTTGCTACTATCCGATGTAAGAATGAGCAAGCTAGCTCTGAAAGGGATGTTTTTGAAGAACCATTTGAGCCTGCGGTAGCAACTACTTCCATTACTCTGGGATTTTCCTCTTCGAGCAGATTATACATACCTTCCCACGTAGCTATTCCCGCGTCTCTGTTACAGGCCGTGTCTGTATATAAGGGCGCCATTTCCTTTTCTTCTGAGCTCGGGGCTTTTCCTTTCTTTCCCATTTCAACCTGCATAATGCTTTGTATTGGCCTATATTGTTTGTTCCTACAATTCACAAGTGAAGCGAAAATGAATGACAAGGAAGGGTGATGGGAAGGTCTTAAATGCCGCAGACATATCAAGCATACCACCTTACGTGAAATGATGCATTGAAAAGCACACACCCATATACCATTATAACTGGCAACTACCTCATTTATTTAGCATTAAAGCGCATAACCAGGTGTCAGCTTAGGGAAAATACTTTTCTTGAATAACGCGCCTGAAAGATCTACGATGAAGCAATTTTGCGATTTGCTTCGCAACATCGCAGATCGTAACATTGCAAAATTGCAATATTTCAAACTCGATCACTCGTGACATCGCATTATAGTATTATCGCTACATCACGAAATCGCAATATCACAATATCGCAAATCGCAGAAATGTTATGTATGACAGACTTTGTTAACCCGTTTCCTGCAAGATGCGATCGGCATTATCGCATATCGGCACATTTTAAAGTGTTTCATGTAAGTTATGCTAAATGCGATGCAATATTTGTTTATTATCGCATATTGTGATCTTGAAAATGTTGGAATTGTGCTTGTAAGGTGGCATCCCGCTATCTTATGCGATGCGATATTTCCTAAGGAAAGATTTTATTTTACCTTATCATAAAACTTAGCTTTTTTGGATTTTCCACGACGGTTTCCTAAGCTTATGATGGTAATTTTATTTAAAAAGGAAATTTAAACAGTATTTTAATTTTTTTAGATTTTTAACTAGGGGTCCTCACTTATTTAGTATTAGGAATAACACTCAATAAGAAGGGGGGTTGTCGCTGGCCACAACAATTGGCGATTCACTTGGAAGAAATAGTTATCTCTGCCACTTTTTGAATTTTCAAAACTTCGAAAATAGAAAATTTTCCAGAAAGTTAAACTTTATTATAGAAAGATAAAGTACATTTTATTCTAACCTGTCAATGACATTTTTTTTCAACTATTTTCAACTTTGATTATTTCCTACCTCAAGCTAGTCCTTGTATTTACATCAGTCATTACTTGGTTTGTAAAGATAAAACAAAGTCTTCTCTATAAACCAGTTTTAAATATGCTCATTTGTCGTAGGTAGAGCCTCTGTTGCCAGTAGGCGTTTATAGCCTCGACAGGGTTACTTGTTACCCAGTAATGATCCGGTATCCTACTCAAAGAAACCCACAATTCTCAAAGAAGAATCCAATCCACACTTTCTTTCATTTTCTTTTTATTCTTAAAGAGCAATGTCTTGGTTTGATGGCCAATTTATGACACAGTCATTCATTGATTTATAACTTTGTTGAACAAGCTGACTCGTGATGAGACCACTTGCCTTTTGATTGCAACAATCTTGAGTCTTTGCCCTATCTTGGTATGCAGTATTGGCAAAGTCAGCAAGTTATAATATCTGTGATTATGATAAGCCGGCTCGTGATGAGACCTCTCACTCTTTAAGATAAAGTGTATCCTTGGATTTTTCCTCTGAAAGTTGTGATTTCCTTAGTAGGGAGGAAGTCATTGTTTCCTTAAGATAGCTCTGGAGGACAATAGTAGAGTTTTTGGAAATAGTTTTTCTACAGATAATCTTTATTTTGTTATTGATACTTTTCATTGCACTGATATAAAACAATTTCTCACTAAATTTTGTTTTCATCACATTTTATGAAGTTGAAACTAGTATCATATCTAGGCTAGAGTTTTTAACTGTATCTTTCAGTAATAAAGATCAATTTTCCAAAAGATTTGCTATTTATAGAAGCGAAAGATCAAAATTTGAAAGAGAATTGGTGTCTTTTTCATAAATGCCTATCGTAACCATTCACAACTGGTTTTATTATGAAAAGAAAAACAACTACTCTATGAAAATAGAAGACTGATCTTCTATGGAAAATATTTCTTGAGAATTTGACCATTAACAGGTAGAGAATCTCTTTTCCCTGCTAAATCTTGTAACATGAAGGTCGATGGACCTATGATTTCTACAATTTGAAAAGGACCAAGCCACATTCTTTGAAATTTTGTATGTTTTCCCTTTTCTTCATGAGCTTTGTCCCATTTTAAAACTAAATCTCCTATCTGAAAATCTTTTCTGGATACCATATTGGAATCAAAAGAGGCTTTCACCAATGCTTGATGATGAGCGTGAGTAATCTTAGCTTTTTCTCGTTTTTCTTTTAATTTAATTAATTCCAGCTACCTAAGTTGTAAAGAAGAAGTTGGTACTTCATCAGTGTACTGAACTAAGGCTAAAGAGGGAATTGCCAGATGCGTTGGAAGAACCACTTCTTTCCCATAAACTAAATTAAAGGGAGAAGTGCTGATAGAGGCTTTCTGTGTTATTCGGTCTGCCCATAAAGCATATATTAAAGACTTATGCCAATTTTTATGATTTTGGTCAATGGTTCGCTTGATGATTCTAATTAAGTTCTTATTTGTGGATTCAGCTAACCCATTCCCTTGTGGATAATAATTGGCCGAGTATTTAAGTTTGAAACCCCTTTTGAGTGCAAACTTAGTCATTGAATTACCAGAAAATTATGATGCATTATCAAACATTAAAGTGGAAGAAAATCCAAACCTGGTGATTATGAATTGATCTATGAATTCAATGATATTTTCAGCATTAGCCATCTTGAGTGGAACTGCTTCTACCCATTTAGTAAAGTAATATGTCGCTGTGAGGATGTATCTATGCTGTTTAGAAGAGTGAGGAACGATCTCACCTATTATGTCCAATCCCCACTGATCGAAAGGTTGTTCGATGGTAACTGGTTGCAGTGGCAAGGATGGTTTCTTTTGTCTCCCAGCAGCGGTTTGACAGACTTGGCATTTCCTTACGTAGTTATGTGCGTCTTTGAATAATGTGGGCCAGTAATAGCCTGCGCGTAAGATCTTATGAGTAGTTGAATCTCCAGCGTAGTGTCCGCTTGCTAGCCCATCGTGGAGTTCTTGCAAAACCTTTTCAGCTTCAGCTTTCTCAAGACATCTAAGTATAACAGAATCATAATTTATTCTTAAAAGAACGTCATTTACAAGTTGATATTGTTTGGCTTTTAACCTCAGGGCTCTTTTCTTGGTGTGATCCAAATTTGGAGGAGCATATCCATTCTTTAAATAATAAATAATATCAGCATATAATGACTCAGCATCATTTAGGTTTACCTCATACACTTGTACTTCTTCAGATGGATTTTCAGGCATTAGCGATGCTCCTACCAACAATTTGCAAAAGCCTTGACCTTTTACAATGTTTGCTAGTTTGATTTCTACATCGTATTCTTGTAAGGTAGTAACCCAATTTTCCCTTTTCTCACCCACATCCTTCTGTACTAGAAGACTTCTTACCGCTGGAAACGGTACTATGATCTTGGTATGTGTCTTGAATAAGAAAGGTCTGAAATATTTAATTGCTTTAAAAACAGCATAGGCTTGTTTCTCCACATCTGAATAATTCAATTCAGCACCTTGTAAATTGGAACTAAAAAAAAATTGGGGCTTCTGCCTTCTCTTGATTTGCTTGAGTGAGTATTGCAACATATGATCTATCTTAGGCAAAGGTATACAAAATAAAAGGATCGGAAAAATTTGGAGTTGATAACGATGGAGCATTGATAATGGCTTGTTTGATCAGATTGAAAGCTTCATGTTCATCTTGGCCCCATTTAAAGTTTACATTCTTTTTAATCATGGCTTGTAAAGGAGACACAATTCTTGAAAAATCTGGGACGAATCCCTTTACAAAGTTGATCTGGCCAAGGGAAGATTGCATGGCTTTCTTATTGTAAGGTAGTGGAACTGCGGAAATTTCTTTGATTCTGTCAGGATCAATGTGAATTCCAGATTTTGACACTATGAATCCTAGAAGCTTTCCTTCACTTAATGTGAAAAAGGATTTTTTCGGGTTAAGCAAAATTCCATACCTTAAACAACGTTGGAAGATTTGTTTTAAATCCCTGAGATGATTGTTTCGTTTCTTGGAATAAATAGTGATATCATCCAAATAGATTACTACTGACTTATTAACTAACCCTTTGAATGCGATGTCCATGGCTCTTTGAAATGTGGCGCCTGCGTTAATCAAACCGAATGGCATCTTTTGATATGTGTATGTGCCCCATTTAGTTCTAAATGTAGTTTTCAACTGATCGTCAAGATGTACCAGTACTTGGTTGTATCCTGACAACCCATCCAAGAATGACATTAATTCTGAGCCCGCAACTGCCTGCAGTATTTGTTCCATGGGAGGTAAAGGAAAATTATCCTTTTGGCAGGCCTTGGTAAGGTTTTGAAAGTCAATGCAGATTCTGATATCTCTGTTTTTCTTTCTAACAGGTACCATATTGGAGACCCATTTAGAATGTCTAACAGGAAAGATTATCTTGGCTTTCAATAACTTGTTGAGTTCAGTTTTAATCTGATTTTCTAAATTTGGATGGATCTTTCTCAACTTTTGTTGGACAGGTTTTTCATTATCAATCATTGGGATAGTATGTTGGATGATGGAGGTGTCATATGTTTTGAGTTCATCGTAATTCCAAGCAAAGACACTTTTGTATTGTTTCAAGAGACGGATATATGCTAATTTCTCGTCAGGGGCTAGGCCAAGGCCTAGGTTGATATTCTGTGGTTTCGCATCAGTTCCTAGATTTACTAATTCATAATTCAAAGTTGAACTTTGGAGTTTTGAATTGGTAGATTTTTTGAATCGATCTTTCAAATCGTAAAGATCTTCTAATTTGACTACTAATTTAGGTATATCATTGTTAGTACTATCCTGTTGCAATTGTTGGTCATGCTGGTCTTCGTCAATTATTTGATTGGTGTAGGATCCTTCAGATGTGAGAAAACTCACGATATCAGGATCGTCATTGAAAATCCTCCAATTGGTGATGTTATCAGGGATAGATGGTCTAAAAATTAACTCAATTGAAAATCGGTCAGGGCTAAAATCTTCTGAAGGAATGAGCTTGGAAGCTACGTTGGCTAAGAGGTTTGTTCTAGCATTCTGGAGTCTGGGAATTGACGAGATATTAAATGCTGTAAAATGTTCAGTCAGATCTTGAACTAAAGATTGGTAATGCTTTAAATGACCTGATAAACAGTGTATAGTATTGCTTACCTGTCTAATTATTATTTCAAAATCTCTGAAAACTTGCAGGTATTTGACGCCTAATTCGATTACCTTGTACAAGCCTTGGACTAGAGCTTCGTATTTTGCGGTATTGTTGGGGCACTCAAATTTGAGTCTGCAAGTTAACATGGTTTTATCTCCCTCTGGGCTTACTAACACACATCCTGCTCCTGCTCCTTCGTTAGAGTTAGAACCATCAAAAAATAATTTCCAAAACAAAGATTTATTTACAGGACTATCTATAAAATTAATGCATTTAGAACTATCTGTTTGAGAAAAAATTTCTACTTGAGACAAAATAGAATGTTCTAAGTAAGGTGAATTATGAGCATTAAAATTTCCTAAGAAAGAATCTACTGAATAGTTGCCAATGATGTTAGAATTATATGCTACTGGTTCATTTTCTCCCTCGAGTTCTGTTACTATGTATTTCTGATGTCATTCACGTTCAACTTTTATTTGGTTTGGTTTACCATTATAAGGTAGACACATATGTGACCAGTCAGTTGCAAAGTATCCATGAAGTTTTTCTGACCAATCTCTGCTAAGAATTAAGCCATAAACTTCAGGAATATCAGCAACTAAAATGTCGATAACTTGACATACCTTTGGATTAGGTGACAGCCTTATGGTAACCTGATTCAATTCATCAATCACTTCAACTTGCGATCGATCTAGCTGAACTATGCGCACAACAGATTTCTGTGGTTGAACATTCAATTTTGCACAAATTGATCTTGGCAAAATATTTGATGAAGCTCCAGAGTCCACTAGGAAATTATGCACATTTTTATTGGAGATTTCATAAGTAAGGAGAAATGGGGGAGTACGCAATCTCGATCTTCCTCCAATTAATACGATATCGTTTGGATCAACTTTATTTATCATATTAGTTGGAGGTCTTCCCATATCATGGGAAGCTTGAGAGATTACAGTAGCTGGTAAAGGCGCAACTGGCACATCATGTAATTCTTTCAAAAGTACTTTCTACTGGTGTTTTAACTTGCTCAATTCAAAAAGAGTAATATTGGCCTTAGTATTTTTCATGTCTTCAACAATGCTATACTCCATTTCATCCGAAATGATTAGCGTTTTAGATGGAGTAGATGTGTCTGTTTGGACTGGGCTAGTTTGAGTCACTTTAGGTGATGTTTTCTTGGCTGCGACTTTATCCTTAGTCATCGAGCTTGCACTCTTTGGCTTAGGTGTAGGTTGAGGAGGATCAAGTTGATTTCTGCTACGAGTACTAACCGGGAATACTTCTTGATCTTCTTCATTTGGGAGGATGAAATCCCACATACCTTGTAATTCTACAACTTCTTCTTCATCGGTATTCTCTTCAGTAGCATTTTCCTCTTCTTCTTCTTCTTCTGATTCAGCATTTGAAATAGCATTAGGGGGTTTGGAATCAATTGAAGGATTTATTTTAAAAGGCCTGTATGGCTTTTTAGAAGAAGTTTTTGCCACTTGTTTCTTAATGTCGACCATTTCACTAGACATGGTCTTTAAAACTTTTTGTAATCCTTCTAAATCAAATGGATCTTTGGGTTGTTTTTTCTTGGGGTCTTCTTTGAAAGAGACCTTCTTAGATTTTCGTTCTTCCATCACATTTTTCTTTTCTAAGGTCGTAATACGTTTCTCTACTGCTATTGCTTCTTTCATATTTTCAACTAAGGTTGTTTTGTTAGCCCTATCAACAAAGATTGCTAAGTTTGATGGTAAAGCAGTAATATACCATTCACTTCGCACTTCTTCACTAGGCTGAGAAGTAGTAGGTATTTTGTTTAGGATTTTATTGAAACATAAATTGAAATCTTTGATAGGTTCTCTTGACTCGGCCCTAAGGTTAGACAATTCATTGAGCAGTGTCACTGTAGACCTGTCATCACCAAACTTGGTCAAGAATTGTTCTTGGAAGATGTCCCAACTAGTAATAGATCGAGATGGTAACAAGAAATACCATGATCCAGCTGTCCCTTGCAAAGTATAAGGGAAAAGTCGAACAACAACATCCTCATTAACAACTCCATTGAGATTTATGGACAACATAAAGTTATTTATATGTTCTTCTGCTAGCATACCTGCCTCAGGGTTAAACTTAGGCAGCCATTTTTCAGGATGGGCAGGTATCTGACTCAAGGGTGCGGGCATTAAGACTGCCCCTGGGTTATTCCATGGAGATTGGAACATTGTTGAACTACTAATAGAGGAAAGTGCAGAAGATGATCCTTGCAGTTGAGAAGATGAGGATATTATAACTCCAGATGTTTGAGAAGGAGTTGAGGAAGTTGCAATAGGTTGATGGACGATGATCTGAAGTGGAGGAGTGGATGGTTGACTTCGTGGTGAAGAGGTTGAGATGGATGATGATGATGAAAGAGTCTCGCTATCGGATCCTTTAGGAGACTTCCTTGCTCTCTTCCTAGAAGGTAGAGGTAATTCGGTTGGCTGAACACCAAACTTTTAGCTCTTTAACCTAGTGAGAGGATGAGCAGGGTTATATTGCGAAGTCACGTTGCCTTGAGATTTATTATATTTTTGAGGAGATATAGAAAATTGCTGAAGTTTGTGAATCAAAGATTCAACTTCAGGAGGTTCAATAGTAAATTGTTTTGAAAATTCAGGGTTTGTAGCAGCGGCTGTTGATCCAGTGACTTCTAACTCTGGATTTAAAGTTTCTGAACGCAATGGAGAAGTCAAAGGAGATGGTGAGCGTGATTTACTCTCAGAATGGTATTTAGATTTGGATTTTCTTTCCATTCATAGTTCAGAGGCCCTCCTTTTAGCGCCAAATATGTTGAAGCCCCGAAAATCGGGGCTTCAACAAGGGGGATACCCACCCGGTCCGGACCTTGGTTGGCAGCTCCTTTTCCGTTTGGTATAGCGGGTCTGACTGGGGATATGGGACCAGTTTCCCAATTTCAGTGTGCCTGTGAGAAAGATGGATATTTCCGTTCCTAACAGTTTCTAAATGGAATACTTCTAATCTAATTCTAATCTAATATTAAGGAAATTATTATTCTAATGACAGAAATATGTAAATCTACACTAACCTGGGGTGTGCTCTTTCTTCTATGCAATCTAAAATGATTTCAAACAATGACTGGTAATAAAGATCATTCAGCTGTTATGAGAAAAGAATTCAGTATAGATGAACCACTTCGTATAAAAAGTTAGACGAAACAGTTTTGCAAAACATATCACATAATGAGCTATTCATACACTAAGCATAAATAAATAGCTATCACCGTACAAAAGTGCCAAATGATAACTCAGGCATTCATACATTAGTATATAAATAATCTGAACTGGAAATCACTTTAACACAAGGCAGAAATAGTTAAGAGATAGAAATACCATTTATAACTAGTCCTACTCATGAGCTTCAAGTGATCACGATTTATTTCTCCTTGATCAAATATCTACTAAGAGTACATAAGTGCAACATCAATAGCAGATATCAAATTCAAACATTAATAAATCATGTTCCATTCATTCATCAAAACCTCCTCAGAGGGTACAGAAGTGCATGTTCTGGGGATAAGTTTTTGATAAATTTTAGGACCCCTCTCTAAATGCATGAGAAGGGTTTAAATACTACTAAACTAATTCTAAAAATAAATTATTACAAAAATGTAGGATGTGGTTTAAATGATCGTCCTCTTTTCAGGAAAATAAAACAAAATTAAAGCTAAAATTAAATCTAATATTAAACTACTTCTGTATTTGGTCCTTGAAATTGCACGCATGCAACATCTATTTGAGAAGAGTCGGCTGGCTGACTTCCGCTTTTAGCTGAGCTAAGAAAACATAATCGACTAGAGTTGGCGCCATTTTTTCGGCCGAATTGATGATACACTTAACAATCATCCACTGGCTATGTGGCTTTACCAAGTAAGCCCAGTAATAATCCCAGTTCAACTTGGTTAACCCTTGAATTTCTTTTGCCTTTTCTTGAGCTCTATGTTTCCAATTCTGTCTATAGTTTTACTTTCTTGCGATTTTCGGGACTTGTAGGTGACTGGGCAACTAGCAGCTTTCCTTTTCTAGAAATTTTCCTCAGCGATGCGCGATTAGCGATAGGAAATTACCTCCGTTTCTTGATACGGGTTTCCTTGATGTGTTTTTTGCCTTTTGCGTTTTTTCCTTCCAACAGATATAACGTTCAAAATTTGTAAAAAGAATACTTCTATGAATTCTTGACCTTGAGTCTTAAACTATTTGTTTCTGATTTCTGCGTTGTCCAGTATCCACTTGACCATGTCCATTTATGGGAGCATTTTCGGCCTTGCTACTATCTGGTGTAAGAATGAGCAGGCTAGCTCTGAAAGGGATGCTTCTGAAGAACCATTTGAGCCGGCGGTAGCAACTACTTCCATTACTCTGGGATTTTCCTCTTCGAGTAGATTATACATGCCTTCCCACGTAGCTATTCTCGCGTCTCTATTACAGGCCGTGTCTGTATATAAGGGTGCCATTTCCTTTTCTTCTGAGCTCGGGGCTTTGCCTTTCTTTCCCATTTCAACCTGCGTAATGCTTTGTATCGACCTCTATTGTCTGTTCCTACAATTCACAAGTGAAGCGAAAATGAATGACAAGGAAGGGTGATGGGAAAGTCTTAAATGCCACAGACATATCAAGCATACCACCTTACGTGAAATGATGCATTGAAAAGCACGCACCCATATTCCATTATAACTGGAAACTACCTCATTTATTTAGCATTAAAGCGCATGACCAGGTGTCAGCTTAGGGAAAATACTTTTCTTGAATAACGAGCCCGAAAGATCTGCGATGAAGCGATTTTGCGATTTGCTTCGCAACATCGCAGATCGCAATATCTCAAACTTGATCGCTCGTGACATCGCATTATAGTATTATCGCTGCCTCGTGAAATCACAATATCGCAAATTGCAGAAATGTTATGTATGACATACTTTGTTAACCTGTTTCCTGCGAGATGCGATCTTGCGATCGTCATTATCGCATATCGGCACATTTTAAAGTGTTTCATGTAAGTTATGCTGAATGCGATGCGATATTTGTTTATTATCGCATATTGTGATCTCGCAAATGTTGGAATTGTACTTGTAAGGTGGCATCCCTCTATCTTATGCGATGCGATATTTCCTAAGGAAAGATTTTATTTTACCTTATCATAAAACTTAGCTTTTTTGGATTTTCCAGGAGGGTTTCCTAAGCTTATGATGGTAATTTTAGTTAAAAAGGAAATTTAAACACTATTTTAATTTTTTTAGATTTTTAACTAAGGGTCCTCACTTATTTAGTATTAGGAATAACACTCAATAAGAAGGGGGGTTGTTGCTGGCCACGACAGGATCTGAAATTGCCTTGCTTGAAGAGAAGAGGAAGGACTTTCATTTATAAATTGCACTAGGGTAAGAGATGGGATTGCTATGTTTGTGGGGAGAATTGTTTCTTTTCCATAAACTAAAGCAAAAGGAGAAGATCCAATTGAGGCCTTCTGTGTTATTTTGTCTGCCCAAAGGGAAAATGTCAATGTTTTGTGTCAAGTCCTATGATTTTGGTCTATAGTCCACTTGATGATTCTGATAAGGTTTTTGTTTGTTGATTGGCTCTATCCATTACCTTGTGGATAATAGTTGGCTGAATACTTCAATTTCAAACCTCTTTTTAAGGCAAATTGTACCATAATATTTCCAGAAAAATAAGATGCATTATAAAACATTAAAGTTGTGGGTAAGTCAAACCTGGTGATTATGTACTAATCAATAAAGCATGTAATATTTTCTATATTAGCTACCTTTAGTGGGATAGCTTCTACCCATTTCGTGAAATAATCAGTAGCTGTAAGGATGTACTTGTGCTTCTAGGAAGAGTTAGGAACAATCTCACCAATTATATCTAATCCCCATTATTCAAATGGTTGTTTGATATTCATTGGTTGTAAAGGGAATGTTGGTTTCTTTTCTCTTCCAGCTGCAGCTTGATAAGTTTTTCATTTTCTTGCATAGTCATGTACATCCTTAAATAGTGTCGGCCCATAATAACCTACATGCAAGGTTCTGTGAGCTGTGGTGTTTCCTCCGAAATGACCTCCAGCTAGTCCATCATGTAACTCCTGCAAAACATTTTCAGCTTCAGGTTCTTGTAGGCATATTAATAATATTGAATCATAATTATTTCTAAATAATACATCATCAATTAATTCATACTGATTTGATTTCAACCTTAAAGCACACTTTGTTTTGTAATTGAGATGCATAGGATCATATCCATTCTTTAAATAAAACTTCAAATTAGCATACTGTGATTGTGCATTGTTGAGGCTTACCTCTGATATTTGCACTTCATTACCTTGGTCTTCTTCTGTTGATAAGTGGGAAGCTCCAGTTAGCATCCTGCAAAAACCTTGGCCCCTAACAATTTTAGTTGGTCATATATATACAACGTACTCTTGAGGTGCAGTGACCCAATTGGCTCTTTTATCCTCCACTTCTGTTTGAATCAACAATTGCCTTACTGCAGGGTAAGGTACTACTATTTTTGTATGAATTTTGAGAAGAAAAGGTCTGAAATGTTTCAAGGTTTTAAATACAGCAAAATCTTGTTTCTGGACAGATGAGTAGTTTAACTCAGCACCTTGTAAATTGGAACTGAAAAAGAAGAAAGGTGCCTCGATGTTTTGATCGTTCAACTATGTTAAAACTGCTACATATGCTGTATCAGATGAAAATGTGTACAACACAAAAGGTTTGAGAAAGTTTGGATCTGTTAAAGAAGGAGCATTGATAATGGATTTTTTGATTAAGTCAAATGACTCTCTTTCATCTTTACCCCATTTGAAGACTGCATCCTTTCTTATCATTGATTGAAGGGGTAGAACAATCTATGAGAAATCTGGAACAAATCCTTTTACAAAATTGATCTGGCATCGGAATGATTGCATGGTATTTTTGTTATGTGGGAGAGGAATCTTTTCAACTTCTTGGATTCTATCAGCCTGATTGTTTCTGTTCCTAGAGTAGACTGTAATGTCATCTAGGTAAATAACAACTGATTTATTAATCAGACCTTTAAAAGCAATATCCATGGCACGTTGAAATGTAGCACCTGCATTGATGAGTCCAAAAGGAATCTTCTGATAAGCGTACGTCCCCCACTTGGTCCTGAATATTTTCTTCAATCTATCATCTGAATGTACAAGAATCTAATTGTATCCTGAAAATCCATATAGAAAAGACATTAACTCAGAACTTGCAACTGATTGCAATATTTGCTCCATGGTAAGAAAAGGAAAGGTATCCTTTTGACAAGCTCTATTTAAGTTCCTAAAATCAATACAAATCCTAATATCTCCATTCTTTTTCTTGACAGGAACCATATTTGATACCCATTTTGACTGGCTAACGAGAAATATTATCTTTGCTTTCAGAAGTTTGTTCAATTCATATTTGATTGGGTTTTCAAGGTTTGGATGAATCTTTCTGAGCTTCTGTTGAACTGGTTTCTCATTAGAGGTCATCGGTATGGTATGTTGAATTACAGAGGTATCATAGGTCTTGAGATCTGAATAATCCCAGGCAAAGACACCTTTATATGTTTTCAACAACTTGATTAATGATATCCTTTCTTCGAATGATAAACCAAGACCTAGGCTAACATCTTGAGGTTTTTCAGATGTACCTAGATTTACCACTTCAAAACTCAAAGTAGAACTCTGATTCTTGGAGTTGATAATCTTCTTAAATCTGTCTTTCAAATCATAGAGATATTTCATTTTGACTATAGACTTTGGAATTGGATTTTGATCTTGTTTATGGTTGATTTTCAATTCATGTTCATGTTCATATATGATTTGTTCCTCATAAGATCCTTCTGATGTAAGGAAATTGATTATATCGGCATCCTTATTAAACACTATAATTCGTCACATTATCAAGGATGGATGGTCTAAAAACTAACTCTATAGAAAATATATCTGGACTAAATTCCTCTAAAGGTATAAGCTTAGCTGCTACATTGGCAAGTAAGTCAACACTTGCATTTTGTAATCTGGGGATTGAAGAAATGTTGAAAGCAGTGAAGTGAGAAGTAAGATTCTGGGCAAAGGATTGATAATGTTTGAGATGCCCAGACACACAATGGATTGTGTTTCTTACCTGTTTAATTACTATTTCAGAGTCTCCATATACTTGCAAATACTTGAAATTAAGTTCAATGGCTTTTTACAACCCTTGAATCAATGCTTCATTTTCTGCAGTATTGTTAGTGCATTGAAATTCGAGCCTACAGGCTAACATGGTTTTCTCTCCTTACGGTCTGATTAGGATACATCCAGCACCTGCACCATCTTTAGACTTGGAACTGTCAAAATAAAGAGTCTATAATAATGAATTATATACAAGCTTATTAACTACATCTATACACTCAGAAGCATCTGTTTGCGAAAAATTTTCTATCTGAGATACTACAACATTATCCGGGAAGGGAGATCTTTGTGCATTGAAGGATCCCAAGAATGACTCAACTGAGTAGTTTATGATGATGTTATTGGTGAAATATACTAGCTCATTGCTTCCCTCGAGATCAGTGGTTGTGTACTTCATGAATTTCTCATGGTCTACTCTAATTTGGTTAGGCTTACCATTGTGTGGCAACCACATGTGAGACCAATCAGTTGCAAAGTATTTGTGTAACTTTTTAGACCAATCCCTACTCAAAATTAAAACATAAAATTCAGGGATATCAACCACTAGAATATCGATTATCTGCAAAACTTTTGGATTGGAGGAGAGCCTTATTGAAACTGATATCATTTCTCTGAGTACCTCTACTTTTGTCTTGTCCAATTGAACGATGTGTAAAATAGATTTTTGAGGTGTAATATTTAATTTAGTGCACACAATTCTTGGCATGATGTTTGAAGAGGCTCCTAAATCAACAAGGCAATTATGGATGTTTGTGTTGAAAATCTCATAAGTAAGAAGAAACGAAGGTGTATGAGAAATAGATCTATCACCTATCAGAACTAGTTCTATGGGATTCACTTTATTTGAAGATGAAGGAGGCTTACCCATATCATTAGCAGCTTGAGTAACTACAGCGGATGGTAAAGGAGCTACAGGAACTACTTTAACTCTCTAAGCAAGATTTTATGTTATTGTTTGAGTTTAGTCAATTCATGCAATGAAATATTTTCTGTTGTCTTTTTCATATCTTCGACTATGTTATATTCCACTGTATCCAAGATGACTAAAGTTTTGGAAGCAATTGGAGGATCTAATGGAATGGAATCAGTTTGAGTGGTCTTAGATTTCTTACTTACTGTCTTCTCCTTTACAAGGGTAGCAACTTTTGTTTCTGAATTGTTGTAGATGTATCACGAGATTTTTTACTTCATGTAGTTACTGACATAGCTTGTGATTCCTCTTCAGTTGGAAGAATGAAGTCCCACATTCCATTTAACTCAACTTCTTCCTCATTTTCTGTTTCTTCTTTAGTTGCTGAGTCTTCTTCTGGGTTTTGATCAGATTCAATGTTTGAAATAGTATTTGGTGGTTGGGATGTAGAAGAAGGATTTCTTTTAAATGATCGAAAATGTTTCTTGGGATCAGATGATTCTGTAACTTGTTTCTTGATTTCTACCATTTCATTTGACATGGTTTTTAACACCTTTTGAAGGCCTTCAAGGTCAAAAGGGTCCTTTGGAGCTTTCTTTTTTGAATCTTCCTTTAATGTCACTTTCTTTAATTTCCTTTCTTCTATCTATGACCTCTTTTCTAAGGCAATAATTTGTCTTTCTACAGACAGAGCTTCTTTCATTTTTTCTACAAGGGTAGCCTTATTGGCTCTATCTACAAAAATTGCGATATTAAAGGGAAGGGAGGATATGTACCACTCTATTTGTACATCTACTACAGGTTTAGAGGCAGCTGGGATTTTGTTCAGTAACTTGATCCTTTCTTTTGAATTTGCTTTTAGGTTGGAAAGATCATTGATTAAAGATGATATAGTCCTATCATCACCAAATTTTGCAAGAAATATTTCTTCAAAAGTATCCCAGTTTCTTATTGAGTCTGCTAGAAGGGAAAAATACCAAGATCTTGTAGATCCCTGGAAAGTATAAGCAAATAGTCTGATTACAACATCTTCATGTGCAACTCCATAAAGTTATTTAGATGTTCTTTAGCAAGAATACCATCATAAGGATTATACTTAGGTAACCATTTTTCTGGGTTTGTTTGGAGAGCATTTGGATTAGTAACTAGTACAGCACCAGGGTTTGCCCAATGTTGAGCAAGTTTACTGGTGATAACTTGAGTTGGGGATTGTGAAAATGTGAAGGTTGGTATAGAAGTAGATATGAATGGTGAAGAACTTACTATTGGATTAGTACTACTAGTAGCAATACTAGCTGAAGAAATGGATAGTTGAGAAGAGGTGGATTGAGTAAAAGTGAATGGTGAAGTAAATGGAGAGAAAGGTGAAGTGATCTTGCTGGTATCTGAGTCAGATATTTATGTTGCAACTTTCTTACATTGTGAATGAATGGGAAACTCAAAACAAGTTAATCTGAGCCTTTCACTTTGCAATCAAGTTAATACAACAGTTTCTCGTAATAAGGAAGTGACGCTTCCTTCAGAGGCTTCGGGTTTCTCAGTAGAAATGGATATATGTTCCAATATATGTATCAAAGAGCGAACTTCGAGAGGCTTGGGAGTGTAATATGAAGAAGGTGGTTGTCTTAATACTTCTAGAGACAAGGGAGATTTTTCTACAAATTCAGGTTTCTAATCATTAGATTTTGAATGAGATCTAGAAGTTGAAGTTGTGGAGGGTTTTTGACTCTTATGAACATTTTTCAATTGATCTTTATATTTATATGCCATTCATAGTTAGATTGCCCTCCTTCTAGCACAAAATGGTTGAAGCCTTAGATTTTTGTTGCTCCAACATGGGGGATAACCACCCGGTCCAGACCTTAAAGGCAGCTCCTTTTCCATTTGGTATGGTGGCTCCAACTGGGGATGATGGGACCAATTTCCCAAAATGGGTTTGAAAATGAGAATGGGTGGTTTTCAATGTAGTAAGAATAATGATAATTAAATGACCTATTCTAGCATGCAAATTTTTAGCTAACTTAATCTAATATAAACCCAGGCTATTCTTTGAAATATGCGACCTAAAAATATATATGTTCGGTATGTGATAATAAAGATCATTCATGTCTTAAACAAAGATGATAACATGTAAAGATAATTTCCTTGACTAAATAGTTAGTCAAAGAAATGTATAAACTATATCACATATATTTAATGATCATATATGAAAATGAATACTTTCAGCTAGGCATCATACAATAGTACAATTAACACACAACAGGAAGAACATACTCCATATATAATACATGAAAATGAAATGTTATCACTAATATAACAAAAAAGAACTGATCATACAAGATAAAAGTACCATATGTGTGAAGTTTTGCACATTTGACTAGTGACATAGATTAGCTCCTTTCTTCAAATCAAATTATTCTCCAAGCATACAATAGTGCATCAACAAAGGAAATTAGTTTGATATTCAAAAGAAATGACCATGTTCCATAATCTCGTCAAGGCATTCAGAAACTCACGAAAGTGCATTCTTTGCAAATGTTTTTCATAAAAGTCTGGACCCCTCTCTAAATGCATGAGAGGGGTTTAAATATTAAATTATAGGTCCTAAAATAGATTATTACAAAAATAGTTGAGGAGGTTTAAACAACCTTCGTCAGATTATGAGAAATAAAACTAAAATAGAAATAAAACTGACTAACTCCTTTGCATTCAATCTTTGAGATCACAAACATATGTTATTGGCTTGAGCTGTGTTGGTTGGGCGATCGCAAATTTCAACTGTCTAGCAAATATAGCGTCTGTTAGTGCTGGCACCATTTTTTGTGTGGAGGTAGTTAAGCACTACAAGGTCATCCACTAGTTGTATGGTTTGACTAAGAATTTCCAATATGCTTCCCAGTTTAGCTTGCTCATTTGTCTGACCACCTCCTCCTTTTTTTCTATTGCATGTCTCCACTGCTGCTCTAATTGTTTGGCAATTGGAAGAAATCCTGGTATAGACTCTGCAACCAAGTTGGTGCCATGTAGATTTTTGTTTGTGGCTTCAATGATGTTGTTTGTTGCTGATGCTGCGACCACCCTTGCCCTTTCTATTTGCTTGAGCCGAGAATACGAGTCTGTCAATAAGATGTCTTTATGTGATTCCTCTAGTTTTGGGAGATCAGCCTTCCTCCCATCTTCTGATTCTTGCCAGGTGATAAAGTCAGAAATCCTTTTATGGATTTCATCATACTCAAGCTTCATGTCAACAACTTGGCTTGTTAGCTTATCATTGATCTCCCAATGAGGACTTATTTGCGATATTTTCTTTCATGAAACTTCCTTTTGCTGCATTAGTTGGGATTTAAGACTGATCGCTTCTTTTATGAACTCATCGATATGTTGATTTTATTTATACTTATCTGTCATAGCTTGTATCCATGCATCTCTTTCCGCTAGGCTGGCCTAATGTTGTATTTGCATCTGTTCAAATTTCTGTTGGAGCTTGGATACTTGTAACTCTGCTTGTTGGTTAGATTTCTCTTACTCTAATTGTTGTTCCAACAGCAGAATCTTTTGTTCTTTTTCTCTAAGCAACATTTGGACCTCTGTTGCTTTATTGATAGTTGTCATAGCATAGGCTCCTGCAAATTGTGATGGTCTCGTAAGATCTTCAGATGGGTCCATGGGCGAGTCTTTCCAGACAATGTCCATTGGTTCATGTCGGGAGTGGTAATCATTGCAACAGCTAACTTTATTTTCTTCCTCTTCCTTTTAACAACAGCTTTGTGGGTAGGGCTATAAAACACATTTAATGGAGGAATTTCCTCAATTCTCAAAATAATTTCTGAAGTAGGGGTAGCAGGAATGAACTCCATATCTTGAGTGCCTATATTTTTCTCCACTATTATTTGATTTGATTTTTGCTATGGATTATGTATCTCAGATGTTTGTTCCTCTATGTGGAGCTTCTTGTTAAAATGCTCCCATTATTTTCTAAATCAATAGCTGGGGGTTTTTCTAACTGAGTGGAAGTAGAGTGAATTTCAGCCTATTTCTTTGCCGAGGTTTGCTCGACTGTTTTCTCTGTAGTTCCAGCTATGTCCCTTTAAAACTCTTTATTTTTATTGCCCCCCTTTTGAGACTGCTACTCTGAATGCTCTAACTAATGAGTAGATCTCTCCTAGGTCTCTTCTTCAGAATCTTCATTGGAATTCTCTTTGGAGCTGCCCTCCAAGCTTACACTGGGAGTTGGATCCCTTATTGGTTCAATCTGTAGCAGGTCAAATGGGACCTTTAATAATCTCCTTTCTCTATATTCACGAAAAGATTCAACATCATCTCAGGAAAAAATTAGTGATGCCACATGCGTCACATCTGAAAATGTCTCTTTTTGTAGGAAGACATCATCGAAGGCATCTTCCTCATGGGTGAATGGTTTCACTTTCACCATAGCAGTGAAGTCCTTGGTAGTACCATTTGGGTCATACTGCCTTCCTGGGAATGTAGCTAATTTCATAAATTTCATAATCTCCGCCTCTTTGCATGCATGTCGAAAATCATGTAGTGCAAACACACCACATTGCAATGGAAATGTAGTCCAAATGGTATTTTTTCTGTTCTTTCAATCCTTTGCTCAACCCACCTTCCCCTGTCGTTTGGTAGGCTATCTTGCTGGCCATTAACTTGTCGGGGACACAGTATCATAAGACATGCGGTGAAGCAATTCTCCCAAATACTCTGATATATGTAAATTTCTCCTCCCCAAACCATCTGGCTACAGATAGGATATCTACTTCAGCTTCTTTGAAAAACCTAGGGGTGGTTCTATTGTAGACTTGTTTATGGATAGGCAACATAACTCGACAAATCTTGTAAAAATGGGGGTGAAACTGAGACTCCCACAAACTCTTATGATACACATGGATAGGAAGCGGGTCTTGCAAAGTCCACTTCCATCCCATGATAGGAAATTTGGAGCCAAAATAGATTGCGTCCATTACATAGGCACTCATGAAAAATGGGGAGTAAACCCTTGAATAGGACTCCTCTTTCTCCTATACTCCATAATGGATTTTACCAAATTATCAGACAAAATTTGGGCCCAATTCATTATTGTTGTGTTTACAGCTGCTTCTAATAATGGCAGCCATTCTGGGGAAAATTTGGTACTATTGGGCTTGCTGAACAATCTACATAGCATGGCTGCTACAAAACTATAAGGGGGAGACATAGATGTTGTAGAATACATACCCGTCTTATCCTTTTTTATCTTGCTTTTGTTCTTTGTCCAGGTCTGCATGACGTCTGTTGGGTCTTCATTCTCCTTAGCATATTTATCGAGGAATTGTTTATTGGAGAGCTTTTGTGGCTCTGGTAAATTGTACATAAGCCTTAGGTTGTCTCGTGAAAATGATCCCATAACCTCCTGCTTTCTATTCTTGAATTCTCTGTCTGAGACGTCCACCATATCAATTATCCACTTAACCATAATTTCATATGGAATTATCTTCGATCTTGCAGTTATGTGGCGTAGAAAGGAACATGTTTTCTCGAAGGAGGCGTTGGAGGAAATATTAGCATCGGTTGTGGTTCCTAATAAATCATACATGGCTTCCCATGTTGAGGTTCCTCTGTCTCTACTGCATGTAGTATCAGAGAATAGAGGGATCATTTCTAACTTTTCAGATGCAACTGCCTTTCCCCTCTTTGCCATTTCTCCCAACGACTCTTACTGTGAATTTTTCCTGAAAATGGAGCAAAGCAAAAGCTATCAGATACATGAAAATAAGAATGAATGATACAGATAACCTTGAAAAGGTGACAAGAAAGGAATTTTAATTAAACGCAGGTGAGAAGATATCGTATCACGTTGAGTTGTTTTTCAAACGTAAATGTCATTAACCCATAGTAAATGCCCACTAATGGTTCCTTATCTATAGCTTTATTGCTCATTAATGTTTTGCATCGTAAGTCGAGAAAGAAATTTTTTAGTGTGGCGAGCTTTAGCTGTGAGAATGTCGATTTTGTGATTGTTATGCAATATCGCATTGCATTGTGTGTGTGCACTTTCTTTAAAGTTCCTTTGGTTTCTGCGGGATGCAAAATGCAGGACGTTCCTTATTGTGTTTAAAGCGTAGCTTGTTTGATAGAATTTTCTTTATAAAGCCTTTTTTATTGTGCAACGGACTTAAGTGTTATTTTATGACATAGTTTTCAATCGTGTCTGGGCTTCTATCGCATTTCATAATATCGCATGGTTGGTAACGTTTCAGACCTTTCTTAAGTATTTCCAATGTGATGCGATAAGGCTGATCGTTTCATCGCAATATCGCATTTCGCATGGTTAAAGATACTTTGTGAGGGTGCGCCCTTTGTAAGTGGTGATATGTGATGCAGACCTTATTTTAATAAGAAATGCGTTAGGACTTAATTTAAATGAAAAAGCCTAATAGCATCTAGATTAAGCACGGTAATCCCTTTTGATCGCTTTTTGTGAATTTCGTTCATTAACAAGGGTTTTGACACGCTTGGTAGTGCGACATGTGAAAAAGGCGAGCATTTTCTAGCTTTCAAAGAGTTTTGTCTTGATGTCTTGCTTTATTCCAAAAATTTAACAAGAAAATTCCTAAATACTAAATTTATTATTTGGAGGGATTTTTTAAGGGTCCCCATTTATTAATAGAATATTATCTATTATATTAACAATTAGGGGGCTTGTTGAATAGCACAACACACTGTTGACTGAAATTGTGCATTGTGCAGTTTCAATCCTCAGCAGCCCAGGGTAGACTGCGCATTGCACAGTTCTAGCAATCAGTCAGCCTGCTCACAGCCTGGACTGTGTCTTGTGCAGTTTTGGCAGTCACTCTCTCGACCTTCCGGCGAAATTGTGCAACCTTCACGATCAATCACACAGGTATGTTGTAGGTCAGTCCTCAAGTTTGCTTTGGTTTTTGACTAACAGATTTCTTTCCATGAGTGTTTCTATGTCTCCAGGCATCACAGGTGTTTGTCTGTCTCTTAGAAACACAAGTAAAATGGCCTTCAAGAGAGCAGAGTCAAAGGACACCATTGAGATCACAATGGGGGTTGCAGCCAAGCAAGTGTCTATGAGCTTGCCTACCTATGAAGACATAAATTTGTTTGTAGACAAGGACATCAAGATAATATGGCAGCAACATCACAACAATAAGCACCATCAATAGCAGCAGAAGGTAGCACACCTGCACACGATGAAAGCAATAAGAAGGTTGTTGACAACACAAAGGTGGAACAAAGTTGTAAGCTCAAGCAAATCCACTTGTGATGAAAGAAACTCTGGAGACTAAGTCTATGAGGTGACGACGCGACATGAGTTTCGTGTGAAGGAAGAGAGAGAAATAGAGAAGGAGTTGCATGTGCTAAAGAGACAACTCAAGGAAGAGCAGGAACTGCACAGACGAGAGAATGAGTTGCAGGAGGAACAAGTACAGTAGGGGGCACAACATGCACAGATGGATGAAATTTCACCCATACAAGTTATAGATCCAGCCCAACAGATGGCATGGAGCAAACAAGGTGAGAAGTGATGTTGATTGCCTGCAAGGTAATTTAGCAACATGCATATCAATTGTGCACACGCATGCGATCCCACCCATTTGGCACACTCACCAAGTTGAAGACAACAAACAAATCCAACTAGAGTTGAACATGTACTTTGACAAATTGATGTGCATGGGCACCAACACACACTTAGATATTAGCACCGACACTATGCATCAATATGTTGTTGTTCCATCCACACTCAAGATGATGATGCGCATGCTATCAAATGAGTTGGATAGAGGGGCCATATCAGTGTACCCGAATGCAATGGAGGCAAGAGTTCGCTTGCAGCAGGATGTCACCATTAAGTGCATTGGCCACCATCACGGACGACCAAGCTTGGCATTACTTCACCACCATTTACCATCACAAGGATGTCAAGGAGTTGGTCTCACCACAACGGTCTGAGTGTTAGTGATGTCTTGCATGGCTTGCTCAATCCATTTTGTCTCACATGGGTACCTGTGCATATTGTATGCAACGTCTTATCAAGTGGAAGTTCAAGTGTCGATAGTTGAATGTAACAGTCATAGAGTAGTTGAAGAGTCAGGAGGATAGATGAACGGTCAAAAAGGAGAATGTCAAGGGTCACCCCACCCTTTTCTATAAATAGTCCCTCATAACTCATTGTAGAGGCTTTTGGCTAGCCAAGCTTCTGATAGGAATATCTTAGAGAGAGCTTGGACAATATTGTAATGAGCCTTGGCTTCTCCACTATGCAAAGCTAGTCTATCTCTTTGGAGGGGCAGGCGGCTGTGACTATAACATTCCACTGTCAAAACTAGTGGTTGGACATGGATGTATTGTATGACTGGAACTTACACTTCTTAATATAACAGAGCCATCATGTTTCATGTATATGTCGTATTGTATTCCAGCTATCTTGTTTACTCTAAATGATATATGTATCTGTTTGCTTACGGATGCATGTATGGACTATTTTGTATAAGTATGTTTGAATTTTACTAAAATGTGTTGTTGGTTTAACCATCACTTTTGATTGCTAGCTAACATTCCTTCCATGTTGTGATGCATCTTTGCTCGTGTGTTCCCTTCTTAACTGTGTGCTATCACAGGTTTCCAAGGGGCGCACTCACCTCACCCTTCGTTTGTTAGAACCGCTCATGCGCCTTCTTTGACTTGCCACATAGGTCCCACCCTTGCTACCAACAGGGACATATTACTTGCCTCTATGCGAAATTGCGGTCAAGGTGATACTCTACGACCCATTGTTGGGACTCCTACACCAAACGGGCTTTGCTCTAATTGGGATTCTTACCAGGGAGATCCCCTAACATGTTGGTGGGTCCAACACCATCAACATTTCTGGTGCTAGAGGGAGGAGCAGATGACAAGTTGTTTCCTCTCATCCTGTTTTGAACCTTGGCACATCTATCATGGAGTCTTGCACTCTCAACCCTCCAGGATGTTTTTTGCATGCCGAACCTGTCCATATCACGAGGGATTTCTTTGATCTATTTTCTACATAAATGTATGATGGTGAAGGCAAAGCGGCCTGGTCTGTGTTCTTACATGACTTCCCTGCCATGCTTGACAAGGAAGCTAGGTATTCTGATGAATAGGCCAGTCTGTTGCTTGCATACACAATTTGTGAATCCCCACATCGGTGATTGTGCAACCTACCAGCTGACAGCGTGCACTCACTTGAGCACTTTTGTGATCTCATTGAAAATAATTTCTATCATTTTGATCCAGAACATCTTGAACACAAACTATTACAACAACAGAAGGTTCCACATGAATCACGTGATGATTTTTGGCAACACTTCCGTGTTTTGCGATTCCAAGCTCCGAAGAGCCAGATAAAGTTTCAATATCTCATTAACATATTCGAGTATTGCCTTATCAAATCTGTTAATCCCAAGAAGAAATATGAGCCCAAGCCTCACTCAACATACTTCAATGATGGAGCTACAAAATCACAAATGGATACGGTCATTGTCACAAGTAACTGTATGTCTTCCACTCATCAAACAACTCCACCACAGCAGAGTGATGCGAGAGAATAGGCACACACATCCGTTCAACTGTCGCATCTTCCAAGCATCACTTCACTTAATTTTCGTGCAGATTTGGTTGTGAGTCCATCAAGTTTTCATATGCATTCTGTACTACAACCTCTGTCTTCGTACTCAAATGATCCTCTGGATGATACTATTTTGTGTTCTTCCATTTCGAACTCTACACTAGTTGTGAATGAGGATCAAGCCATTGACAGAGTTGGTGTGTCACAACCAACACGCATTGTGATTCATGAAGAGTATGACTGGGAGCTTGAGCATCAACACTCGGCAAAGGATGACTCCCTTCTGTATGAGCCCCCTTCGTTATTTCTTAACATCTTTGTTGAGCCTACCATCCATGATTTTGCATGTGTATCTTCATCTACGGATGCACCCATTATTGATCACTCGCAGGACACACTGGATGTCAGTACATCATCTAACAATAGGGAGGATAAATTATTCATTGAAAATCCACTTGACCTTTCATCTACCTTTTCCAGAAACACAGAGGATGGATTTGTCCACTTTTCATCTACCCCTCTATTTGATTTATCAGATCATGAGGATGTCGATGAAATCATTGATTTTTATGATCATAGCTGTCGTGATCTATTTATTCCCATATTTGATCACGATCATGATTCTAATGTAGTTGATTTTTCAAAGCCACCTATTTATGATGATCTATATGAAGACAAAGTAAAAACACCCTAGGTTGCCGAGGCACTTCAACTGGAGCTGATGGTTATGTCACGCCCTCGCTATCTTGAGGTTGGTTTCAATTTCAATCAGGAAATTGTTGATTCATCTGAGGCTCCTCATCACTTATCTGTATGTATTGAGGATCAAACTCATACATAGATCATGCTTCCTGCACTCGAACTACACGATCCCATCGCTCATGCATTGGAGTAATCTTACATTGCAAGTTCACATGCACGACGCAAATTGTATTTGTTTCTTTCATTTGCTTGCATGTTACAGTCAAGAGTATGCGTATGCTTCACAGCTGCATGCAGTTCCGCACAACACCATGATAAGTCCATGGGGTGCATGTCATGTACTCGTACTCACTTATGTCTTGTGGACACATTTAAACATGGAGTGTGTTTGTCTTCATTGTTATATCTTTCTTGTTTGTTGGGTCACACAACCAGGTTGCTCACGGACCATGCCTTTACCAACATGGATCAACAAATGCGCTGGTGGTTGCATTCGAAGTATCACTTCACGTGATCAGTTGAAAATAATTAATGTTATTTTTTATTAATGGAGAAATGGTTACACAAGTTGTAATGTATTTCCTTAGTTTAGGATTTGTTCCTAGAGTTTAGGAGTTTGGTTGCAACTTCCTGATCTCTAGTAATGTACTTAATGATGTAATTACTCATTTGATGTATGTAGAGTGTACGGAGAGAGTTCTCTTTGTTTTAGTGCAGTCTCTAGGTGCAATACTCACCTGTGAGCTGTAACTCCTCCTTTTTTAATTCAAGTCTGATTTTTATCTTGGTATCAGAGCTCAGAGTAGGGATAGCCTTAATTTTTTTTTTTTTTTAGATGCATCATTGATTACAGAACTGTAGTGGCCGTGGAGTGTACAGAAGCATTCATAGAATCAGGTGGACTACAGTAACACCTGAAGACAGGTCTCAGATGAATGATCATCTCTGAGCAGAAAATAGGGTTGGCGTGGTTTCGTTGTGAATAGTCGCGCCATTTTTGAGTGGAAGAAAGGGTTGGCGTTGTTTATTAAGGAACAACCGCGCCATTTGGTGTGGTTTTGAGAGAGATAGTAGCGCCAGCGTGCCAGAAAGTGTTATTGGCGTGGAAAATCAAGCCTTAATCGTGCCAATTTCATGAGACGCGTCAATTTTGTTTTCGACGTGGGTATTTCGCCGTCGAGAAGCACCAGCGTCTTTCTCTTTGGAAAATCTACAATTTTTTGTAGATCGGCTTTTCCCGGTGGTGGAACTTTGAAATTTCTAATCTACTCGGTGGTAGCAGATCGGATTTGGCCGGTGGTGGCGTATTGGAATTCCTGATCTATTCAGTGGCAGCAGATCGGAGTTGCCCCGTGGTGGCGCATTGGAGTTCCTGATCTACTCGGTGGAAGTAGATTAGATTTTCCTGGTGGTGGCGCATTAGAGTCCTTGATCTATTCGGTGGCAGCAGATCGGATTTTCCCGGTGGTTGCGCATTGGAGTTCCTGATCTATTCGGTGGTAGTAGATTGGATTTGCCCGGTGGTGGTGCATTGGAGTTCTTGATCTGTTCGGTGGTAGCAGATCGGATTTTCCCGGTGGTGGCGCATTGGAGTTACTGATCTGTTTGGTGGCAGCAGATCGGACTTGCCCAGTGGTGGCTCATTGAAGACTTATTCATCAGAGGATCAGAAATTTTATCAGTCCAATATGAATAACAGTGATAAGTACTCTCTTAAGCCAGAAAAGACGTGGTCTATTATCAGGCCAGTAGATTATTTTCTCAAGAAGCAGCGGCTGCTGTTTATTTTGATAATAATCACCACTACATCGACTTTCTTTATCCTTCAGCCTGGTTTTTTAGCTTCTAATGTTAATGAAAATGGAAGGTTTGTGCCCGACAAACCTCATCGGGTTGTTTATGAGACGCCTATTTCTCGGTTTGCTCAGTATCATTCGGGTTCGATGGTGAATTCGGGGGCTAATTTTTCCCTAGGTTTGAAGAGAAAGTTCATGCGAGTTGTCGTGATGGGTGGAGCTGGCTTTGTTGGCAGTCATCTACTTGACAGGCTCATGGCAAGAGGCGATAGTGTTATTGTTGTTGACAATTTCTTCACAGGAAGGAAGGAGAATGTTTTGCATCATTTTGGCAATCTGAGGTTTGAACGGATAAGGCATGATGTTGTGGAACCCTTATTGTTGGAGGTTGATCAGATCTACCATTTGGCTTGCCCCGCTTCCCTTGTGCATTACAAACACAATTCTGTGAAGACTATCAAAACTAATGATGTGGGAATCTTTAACATACTCAGACTTGCCAAGCGTGTTGGGGCAAATGTTGAGGTTCAGATTGCTCGAATTTTCAATACATACGGTCCGCGAATGTGTCGTGATGATGGTCGGGTTGTAAGTAATTTTGTTGCTCAGGCTTTGCACAAGGAGCCTTTGAAAGTCTATGGAAATGGGAAACAGACACGGAGCTTCCAATTCGTTTCTAATCTGGTTGAAGGCCTTATGTGACTTATGGAGGGCAAACATGTTGGTCCTTTCAATCTTGGAAATCCTGGGGAATTTACAATGTTAGAACTAGAACAGGTTGAAGAAGGAAAGGATGACTCCAACAGTGATTGGGACATTCCATTGCTAATGGAAGAAAACAGTGAGGAAGATGAAGAGCAGGAGAAGAAACAAGAAGAAGAAGTAACAGGAAATGTAATCAATAATGCAAGCCTAGAAAAGGCTAAAATAGACAGATTTGAGGTAAATCCCCTACCAAGGAGATCAAGTAGGAATACTCGATTACCTTCTAAATTGAAAGACTATGCATTAATGTCAAAGTTTTTCAACATTGTAGAACCTGTAAATTATGAGGAAGCAAGTAAATCTGATGCATGGAGGGCTGCAATGTATGAGGAAATAGAATCAATAAACAGAAATCATACTTGGGATTTGGTTGAATTGACTGAATGTAAAACCCGCATAGGATGCAAATGGCTGTATAAACCAAAAATAAATGCAAATGGGAGTATAGAGAAACTTACAGCTAGACTGCTAGCAAAGGGTTACTCGCAGCAAGAGGGAATAGATTTCGATGACACCTTTGCTCTTGTAGCCAAATTAAACACCATTAGAATGCTAATTTCCTTAGCAACAAAACACAAATGGCAGCTACACCAGCTAGATGTTAAGTCTGCATTTCTGAATGGTGACTTGAAGGAAGAAATTTATTTAGTACAGCCTGAAGGTTTTGTGAAAAAGGGGCAGGAACATCTTGTGTGTAAATTGAAAAAGGTACTTTATGGTTTAAAACAGTCACCCAGGTTGTGGTATGAGAAAATTGACTCATTTTTTGTACATCATGGCTTTCATAGGAGCTTGAATGATCCAAATTTGTATACCAAGTTTAATAAAAAGAGGCAAATTATTTTGATTTCTTTGTATGTAGATGATATGATCATAACAGGTAATGCTAACAATCTGATCAAAGAAATCAGATGTCACAAGTGTATGAGATGGAAAGACCTCGGAAACCTTCATTATTGCTTGGGATTGGAGGTATGGAAAGACTCTAGACAAACCTTTCTTACTCAAAGGAAGTATGCCAGAAGCTTGCTGGAAAGGTTCAAAATGGAGCAGTGCAGATCAGTAGCAACACCATTACAGTAGAACTTAAAGATGAGCAGTGATGATGGTACTAAAGAGGTGGATGCTATCGTGTACATACAGCTAGTTGGCAGTTTGATATATCTGACTACAACTAGACCAGATTTGGCGTATTCTGTCAGTGTGTTGAGCAAGTTCATGTCAAAACCACTCGAAAGTCACTGGGTCGCAACAAAAAGTGTGTTGAGGTATCTTAATGGTACTAGTAATTATGGAATTTTATACACTGACACTTCTGATGTTATTCTAGCAGGTTTTTCAGATTCCGATTGGGCAGGTAACTTGGATGATCGAAGATCTATCACAGGTTACACATTCAGCATTGGATCTGGGGTCATAGCATGGCTGATAACATGGCTGATATTTTTACTAAGCCTCTTGGGTGTGTAAAGTTTGAATTATTTAGAGGGATGCTAGGAGTTCAAGATAATCCTTTCTCCATTAAGGGGGGGAGTTGAAAATAATTAATATTATTTTGTATTAATGGAGAAATGGTTACACAAGTTGTAACGTATTTCCTTAGTTTAGGATTTGTTCCTAGAGTTTAGGAGTTTGGTTGAAACTTCCTGATCTCTAGTAATGTACTTAATGATGTAATTGCTCATTTGATGAATGTAGAGTGTACGGAGAGAGTTCTCTTTGTTTGAGTGCAGTCTCCAGGTGTAGTACTCACCTGTGAGCTATAACTCCTTCTTTTTTAATTCATGTCTGATTTTTATCTGCACCGTTAGCTTAGGTGTAGAAGTAGTGTTTTCTTTCAGTTTGTTTTTTTGCTTGCTTGTTTTCTTACTCACTTTTCTTTCACTTTTGCTTCTTCGTTTGATTTGTTTGTGTTTTTGATTTTTTTTGTTCGTAGGTTGTTTCACATGAAACCATGCACAACTCTTGAAACAAGCTAGGTAAAGTACAAGAGGCATTGTGCAACTATCACTACTTGGTTATCTGTCAACATGCCTCTGAGTGAAGAACATGTTACTTTTGGTCCATGATACATTGATGGAAAATACGTATTGTTTGAAGTGAACCTTGGTGAAAACACAACGCTTGTGTGCTAACTAGTGTCACCTACTCTAGTTGGTTGTTTTTGGGTTAACCCTTGGCAGCTCAGTCAAGTAGAGTGATGTGAGGGGGAAAACCTTAACAGGCACGTCAGAGGTATATAATAAACTAATTCTCTGAAGGAACAGCCTCTTCTACTCTCAATAAGCTAGGATCCCTTTTCTGCCTCTGAAATGAATAAGTGTTATGCACAGTTATGAAAATGAAAAATGAAAAGAAATGAAAAGTGAAAAAATTCGAAAAAAATGAAAAATGAATAAGGAAAAAGAAGAGAAAACCTTCTTTTGTAGAGAGGTGATGCAAGTAACTCCGTCGGGGTATTTACTAGGCTTGCTGGAAATAGAGCGATGCTTGTGTTCTTGCATGATTCTGCCGGGGTACTGTCCAGGCCTACTGGCAGTAGAGCAACACTAGAGATGAAACTAAGACTCTGAAATTGCACAATCCTGACTGGAAGCCTGCTGGGTTCTAGAATTACATAATCCTACCTATCAACCTTCACTAGAAAAACTCCACAATCTAGCCCAACAAGATAGCTCAGCCCATAAATTGCGCAATTCTGGGCAACAGTCAGCTGCTCAGCCCACAAATTTTGCAATCCCTCTGGGACAGCCAACCCAGCAGCTAGCAGAAATTACGCAAATCTAGCCATGCAGCCTATTAGGCCCAAAAATTGCGAGATGCAGTCAAACAGGCTTCCTTGAGAAAATTGCGAGTTCTGGCTACTCAGCCCATAAATTGCGCAATATTGGGAGATAGTCACCTGTTCCTCCCAGAAATTGCTCAATCCCTCTCGAACAGCCATCTTTGATCAACCCAAAAACTACGCAGATTTTCATCCCAAGCTCTCAAACCAATGCATGTGCCTTTAGGTTGACTGGTTCCCTCCGGGACCGAGCAAAACTGATTTTCATGCATGGACTGCTTCTCCCAAGTTAGCATGCAAAGGCATCCCTTGCTTCAGGGATCTACTTTTAGCAGCTAGAGGTTACATGCAAGGATCATTTCACAAACCTCCTACCAAGTGTCACTTTTCCTAGATTTGTGGCATGCGCATCACAACCTCAATTTTATCGAAACTCGTCAACCAGATGCTACAGAGCTCATTCCTCATATCAACCTTCCATCACTGAAATCCCACATTGCATCTAGGAGTCGTCGGCATATTCATCTCAGTTGTTTCAGGGTAAGCCTGCTCTTCATGTCTCGCACTGAGTATCTGTCACTTTTTGTGTTTCGATTTGTGTGAGTGTTTTCTACTTGATTTCAGTGAACGCCTGTTGTCATTTTGATGTATGTTAGCTTATAGAGGCATCGCTTCATTTTTCGTTTGCATCTCACTATTGTCGCATGCATGACATTGTTTTGCACAAACGATCGTCATTGCGGCGACTCGCTTCACACACATGCATGCTTTCCCATTATTTGAATCCTGCACTTGATGTTTGCATGTATCATCATTCACTCTTGTTTGCACTCATCTCATCATGTTTTCAGTCGCCTGTTAGGCGACCTGAGCTGCCTTGGCCCAAACTATGCCTTGCCCATTTAGCACTGTGCATTTCTGGAAACGAAAGCTCTACCTTCCCTCTAGAAATTGTGCAATTTTGGCCTCGCACTAACCTCCAGGCTTGCATTGTGCACTTCTTAGAGGCAGTGTCCTATTGGCCCCAGAAATTTCATAATGCAGTTTACTGGTTGTATTTCACTGCTGACTGAAATTAAGAACTCCACAGTTTCAGTCCTCAGCAGGCCAGGATGGACTGTAAATTGCACATTTCTAGCAGTCATTCAGCCTCTTGATATCCCAGACTGTGTCTTGTGCAGTTTTGGTAGTCAGTCTCCCGACCTCCCGGCGGAAATTGTTCAACCTTGACGATCAATCACACAGGTATGTTGCAAGTTAGTCCTCAAGTTTGTTTTGGTTTTCGACTGACAGATTACTTTCCACGGGTGTTTCTATGTCTCCAGGCATCACAGGTGTTCGTTTATCTCTCAGCAGCACAAGTACAATGGCCTTTAGGAGATTAGAGTCAAATGACATCGTTGAGAGCACAACAGGGGTTGCAACCAAGCAAGTGTCTATGAACTTGCGTACCTATGAAGACATCAAGTTGTTTGTAGAAAAGGACATCAAGATAATATGGTAACAACATCACAATGAGCAACAGCAAAAGGCAGCACACCTGCATGCGACGAACGCAAGAAGACGGTTGTTGACTACACAGAGGCGGAACAAAGTTGCAAGCTCAAGCAGATCCACTTGTGATGAAAGCAACTCTGGAGACTGAGGCTATGAGGTGACGACACGACATGAATATTGCGCAAAGGTAGAGAGAGAAATAGAGAAGGAGTTGCATGTGCTAAAGCGGCAACTTAAGGAAGAGCAAGAGCTGCACAGATGAGAGAATGCGTTGCAGCAGGAACAGGTAGAATAGGGGGCGAAACATGCACAGACAGATGAAACTGCGACCATACAAGTTATAAATCCATCCCAGCAGTTCGCATGGAGCAAACAAGGTGAGAAGTGTTGTCGATCGCATGCAAGGGAATTCAACAACATGCATATCAATTGTGCACATGCATGCGATCCCACCCATTTGGCACACTCACTGAGGCGAAGATAAGAAGAAAGTCCAACTAGAGTTGAACATGTACTTCGACAAGTTGATGCGCATGGGCACCAACACACACTTGGAGATCAGCACCGACACTATGCATCAGTATGTTGTGGGTCCAACCACACTAAAGATGATGACGTGAATGCTATCAAACGAGTTGGATAGAAGGGCCATATCAGTGTACCTAGATGCAACGAAGGAAAGATTTCGCTTTCAACAGGATATCACCATTGAGCGCACAAACACCATCACGCAAGACCAAGCTTGGCATTAGTTTTCCACCATCGAACCTCACAAGGATGTCAAAGAGTTGGTCTCACCACAATGGTCCGAGTGTTAGTGATGTCTTGCATGGCTTGCTCAATCCATTTTTTCTCACATGGGTACATGTGCAGATTGTATGTAACGTCTTGTCAAGTGGAAGTTGAAGTGTCGATATTTGAATGTAACTGCCAAAAATTAGTTGAACAATCATGAGGATAGATGAACGGTCCCAAAGGGGAATGTCAAGGGTCACCCCACCCTTTGCTATAAATAGTCCCTTATAACTCATTGTATAGGATTTTTGTCAACCAAGCTTCTAATAGGAGTATCTTAGAGAGAGCTTGGGCAGTATTGTAACGAGCCTTGGCTTCTCTAGTATGCAGAGCTAGTCTATCTCTTTGGAGGAGCAGGCGGTTGTGACTATAACATTCCGCTGTCGGAACTAGTGGTTGGACATGGATGTATTGTATGACTAGAACTTACACTTCTTAATATAACAGAGCTAGCATGTTTCATGCATATGTCGTATTGTATTCCATCTATCTTGTTTACTCTAAATGATATATGTATATGTTTTCTTACGCGTGCATGTATGGAGTATTTTGTACAAGTATGTATGAATGTTACTAAAATGTGTTGTTGGTTTAACCATCACTTGGGATTGCTAGCTAACTTGCCTTCCATTTTGTGATGCATCTTTGCTCGTGTGTTCCCTTCTTAACTGCGTGTTATCATGGGTTCCCAAGGGGCGCACTCACCTCACCCTCCGTGTGTTAGAACCACTCATGCACCTTCTTTGACTTGCCGCATAGGTCACACCCTTGCTACCAACAGGGACATCTTACTTGCCCCTGTGCAAAACTGCAGTCAAGGTGATACCGTACGACCCACTGCTGGGACTCCTACACCAAATGGTCTCAGGTCTAATTGGGACTTCTTACCGGGGAGATCCCCTGACATGTTGGCAGGTCCAGCACCATCAACAGTTGAATACCTTGATCAGGGTGGAGAATTGAACCAACGACTTCACATCAAGGATTGTCTTAACAGAACACCTAATCAACATTTATCCAAGACCCATGGACAATTTTATTGAATATTAAATTACTTAATAATTTTTATTTAATTAATAATAATTTTCTTTCATTTACAATAATATTTAATTTTGACTATTCTTAAATAAAGATTATTATAATTATCAATTAATATTATCATTAAATGATATTAAATCATTTATAATTTATTAAAATTAAATATTAAATGATGATGATGATGATTAACATCCATTAAGACCAATGTGGTCTATCGGACCTCTAAAAAAAATAGTCTAATTGTCATTCTTTAAAATCTTGTTTTTGTGATCAAGGAGAAGGGAAATAATTGCTCGAAGATCCTTATAGGTGGGCTAGCTTAATAAGTCAATAATATTGGAGGTGTGGCTAAAGATAGGGAATTGAGAGCGGATGTGGTCAAGAGTTGGGCAGTCTAAAAGGAATTGTTTTTCATCTTCCACCTTCTTAGTGTCACAAATCTGATAGGTTTTATCTTCTCGAGGAGCCTTGGGAGTAGACCACCACCTGATCTCACTTTGAAGCTCATGAGAATTAGTTCTTATCCTAGCAATGTTTATTTTCTTCTTAGTGTTGGTCAACATAGAGAGATAATTCTGGTTATCAAGGGTGGGGTTGATCACCTCCTTATAGTATCTTAGCTTCCTTTTACCCTCCAACTCCTTATCATCCCACATCTTGTCCTTAAAATTGGAGGTAATAGTATCTTTGATACTATCCTTGCTTCCCATGATGATCTCCTCCTTAATCCCCCAAAGGTTGAGCCAAGACTGGGCATCCTTATGCCACCCACGCTTGAGGCGCAGGTGGGGGTTTTGACTAAAGTTAGAAGCAATTTTTGGGAGCCTCTTGGATTCCATGTTGTAAAGCTTCTTCTTATACATTAGATCTAAACATAGTTGTACTTTCATGGGGGACAGACCAGCTTCGATCAAGAGGATAGGATGGGGAGTATTTCCCTTTATCTTGAAGTTATAGGTTATGAATTGCTTCTGGATCATCTCAATCTTTCTCCATGACTCTCTAGATATACTGCAACCCCAAACTTCACATATGTATAAGACAACAGGGGTGACGAGAGTCTCAAAGAGGAACCTTTTTTTACTCCAAATGTAAAGATCAACCGACTTACAATTGTTTTCAAGCTCATAATAAGCTTTCCAACCTCCAATAATTATTTTCTCGATGCTATAATTCTAGTTGTGTTGATGAGGCAAGTCAATCCCCAAATATTTATAAGAAGGAACGTGCTTTAGACAATGGTTATCATAGACGAAACTACCATGGGTGGGCTTTTTGGATTTAATGATCATGACTTTAGTCTTGTCAGTACTGTCATACCCATCTTGGAGTAGTAGATATGAGGAGTCTTAAGTTGCTTGTCTAGGTCATCATGGCTTTATGCAAGAAGAATGATGTCATAAGCATAAAGGAGAAGAGTAATGATTATACCAGCGAGCTCGGTGCCCTTGCAACCCGGAGTTTCCAAACACTCTTCTAGCTTATCGATGTAAATACAAAAAAAATATAAAAAATAAAACACCTTTGCTTGACCCAAATATTATTAATTATAATAGTAATAATAATATTTTTTTATTGTAATATTTATTTTATAATATTATTTTTATTATTATGTATTTATTAATGGTAATATAAATGAAACTCTATGTTATATTAATCACATTAAAAATAGTTGTGCTAGTTTAAAACTAGAGGTTATCTTCTCCGTTAAAGAGATGTGATCCGGATGAAATTCTATTCCATGAATGAATTGAGCATCATGATTATCTTCTCGAAAAACCTGTTAAGCATCGTGTAGTAAAACTGATAATTAAATGTGATTAAAGCCAAAATTCCGTTCAACGAATGGCCTGAGAATTATGATTTCCTCTTCAACGGAAGTGGTTGAAGCATCGTGTATTAAAACTGATAATCAATGTCATTTTTAAGTTCAAAACTATTTTCATTTTTAAGTAGATAAGTTTTTATGGGGAGTTTGTAATATGAATTTATTTGAAAATCTTAATTTTATTAATAGATAATAAAAGATATTATTTCAAAACTTTAATTTTTATTATAAAAATATTAATTATAATTTTAAAAAAATATAAATTTAAAATTATAATAAATAAATTGTATTAAGATATGCATTAAAAGAAATTAAGATAGTTTAATTGGTAATATGAGATATATGAAATTGTATTAAAAATTATTTAAATTCAAAAAAAAATTACTACCTAGTTTAGTAGTTAAGCTACCTATTAGGTTCTAAAACATTTTCTAAAATAGATCTATCCACATTAAGCAAGCCATTTGACTTATATATAAGCTACGGTATTAATGACAAACCTAAACAGTCAGTGTTCAAAATTGAACACGTTGCAGCCAGTCGAGAGGCCTCCATGTTAACAGAAAATCACCACTCAAAAAAACAAAAAAATTGAATTTTACATGTTTTAAAAAAATTTAAGTAATATTTTAAAATGTCATAAGAAGGGCTGCCAATCCATTGGACATTTCTAAAAATTTAGCTTAGAAAACTAATGCAGCGTGCCTTCAGTCCGCCTTGTCACTCGACAACCTAACCTATAAGTTCCAAAGTCTAAAGTATGCCTTGTTCCTCGACAACCTAACTTATAACTTATAAGTTCCAAAGTCTAAAGTATGCCACTACTTGGCGGTGGTAGGAGGTTGTTGAAGGAATAAATAAATGTAATGGAGCATGGACGTTGTTGGATTACCATCTAAGAGTCATAATGACCAGCGTCTAACCTTCTTCCTCTATTAATTAGTTGGCGGCTTTCTTTTTCTGTTAATCAATGTAAAAATATTTACACGAGGGTTGTGATAAAAAGGCTTGGTCACTCCCATTTTAGAACTCCTCAATGTTCACAACTCAACTCGCTGATTCATACAATGGAATAGAGCCCACCCATGAGGAAGGCTAATCTACCTTGGTGCATTCTTTTATATCAATTCCTTTGATTTGCTTATTTGGTGGGGGTTATTGGTCGAGGGTTCAAACCCTATGTCAAGGGCTTAAAAACTTTTGTAAGCTTTTTACTGCAAGACATAGTATTACGTCTATCTTGAAGTAAGGGCATAGAACCAAAGGGAGGTGCAAAGTTGGTTGCTCGACCAAAGGGAGGGCAAAGAAGTCCAGTGAAAAAAACATATTGATTCGACACGAACTCTTGGAAGGGGAAACTTTGATTATGAACTAAACTATTTGTCTTATGATTACGAAAAACTACTAAAATATATATATGTTGTCCCTGCCGAAATGAGGATAAGAAGAATTGAGAGAAAGACATCCCAAATTCCAACACAGTTTCACAGGTATTTCTCCACATTAGACATCCTTTTTATTGTCTTGCTTTCATTTTGTTTGTTTTAAAACCAGATGCATCCTTTTTATCGTCTCGCTTTCGTTTTGTTTGTTTTAAAACCAGATGCATGGTCTCTTCTACCATTTTTTTTGTTCCTTTTTGTTTTCGTCGAAAATAGCTCCACATTGAAATTCAATTATCTGCCACCCACACTGAAATTCAATTATCTACATGGGTCGGTAGCTATTGGGAAATAGATATAAAATAAGAAACAAAATTGCAAAACATATTTAAGTACACATTGAAAGAATTATACACCATAAATATTCAAAGTTAAATGTCTGGAAATAGAGAAGAACATTAATTTTGAACATATTATTCAATGTATTACAACACTACACCATTTTCTCCAACTTTATGATTATCTAATGCTCTTCAACATGTCTGTAGTCATTCTTTAAATCAAATACGACACAAAACACTAAAGTGGGGATTTTTTATTTATAGAGTTTTGGGTTGGAACTTGGTAAAACTATTTTTAAGTTATTTAAAATTTCTTTTGAATGTTTAAATGAGTTTAACTAAACTAATATAAAGGCTTTTATAAATTAGGATGGTGTGGAGTTGATAAATCAAATTTAAAATTATAACTAATTCTTGTTAAATTATGTATAAATTTGATTAGAAAATATAACAAAAGACTTCTAACATAGAGAACTAGAATAAGGCAACCATATAGATATTCACATGAGATCCTCCACTGACAAGGGATGTTTCCATAAATAAGGTGGTTGTTTCATATATTTTACTATCAATGAAAAATTATTGTTTTTTTCTTTCGGTAAAAAAAAAAACTACAATGATATTTTATGGTTAGTTTTAGCCTTCGAGAATGTATTAATTCTGTGAGCTATAGGCAACCTTTACTGGAATATTGAAAAGGATATGAAGTTGTTATTTATTTCATTCATATGGAATTTTGAATTGACTTGAATCTGGGAAAATACAATTCAAGTAGAAAAACCCTACAAATCACATATTTCAAATGATTTAGGATTCTAACCAATTGCATAAACCTTTGACTAAATTCTGTCTAACCCACCCCAAATTGTTGTTAAGCGTTTTTAAGCAGCTGTTCCCGGCTATCTACCAATGAAATATTCATAGTCAAGTTCATTAAATTTCATTGTGCAATGGTACATATTTGCTTTTGGTTGAGGGACGCAAAAGAAAATTTTGCTGGAAAGTTGGTCGTTTATGTGTGCTTAATGTTAGTGAAGTTCAACTGGAACCTTTTATTTATTTTGGGGTGGAGTTAAAATTTATAATGGAACCTTTTGTTTGTTTAGGGAAGGAGTTAAAACTTATAACGGGTAGCCAAATTTCCTTAATTTCAATGTGGTAGGAATAAACTTTGATGTAGAAATTCAGAATAAATAGCATTGGTGACTTTGCTTACCCATTTTCAAATCCAGATTAGGCCTACATTTGATGGGATTTTAATTAAAGTAAGGTTAAGTTGGTGCACATAAAAAAAGGGCCAAAATTGAAGAATTACAAAAGGAATTTGCTTGATATGAATTTCAATAATAACTACACCAAATACTTTAATTTCAAAGCCTCAAAATGGAAGAATTACAAAAGACATTTGTTTGATATAAATTTCAATAATACCTACACCAAATACTTTAATTTCAAAGGCTCAAAATGGAGTATGACATAAAAAAATATCATATAAACTTTGGAATAAAATTATTCCTATTTAAATGTTGAAAAAATCTTTTCTATTCCTTCATAATGTATTTCTTTCTATGATAGTCCACAATCTTTTGGATAGATAAAAAATATGACTGTGAAAGGTTCCCTAAAACAGAAACAAGAAAAATGAAGACTCCATCTATAATAAATATTTTTAAAGATTTTGTGTGTTTCATCCAGTTAGTCGGCCATATCATGTTGATCCAACTATAGAATTGATAAAATAAAAGGAATATAGGATAATGGTAAAAAAAACTATTGGAATGGTAAAATATATGGAATATTTAAAATAAAAGGAATATCGGATAATATATTTTAATGGTAAGAGTCTTTGTTGGAATTGTCAAAATAAAATGAATATCTGGTAGTATATTGTAGTGGTAAAAGTGCTTATTTCGGTGACCTGTACAACAATAAAATTTAAAAAGTATGTTTTTGTATTTATTTTTCTAATTTATGGAAATGAATATATTTATGTTTATCTTTCAAACACGATAATTTACAACAATTTAGCACAAGAGCTATTTATTAACTAAAGAGTGACTGAAGCGCAGTGATTACAGATTATAGCCCTTGTTAAGTTGTGCTCACATTAGTAGGAATTATTTGTTATGTTTGGCTGACATTAGTAGTAGGAATTATTCTATACTTAATTATCTCTTGTTCTTTAAAGGGTAATGGATCAAGGGTAAAGGGACATGGTATAATCAGGGATTTAATAGAGTATGTTCAATACAACAGATCACTGGTTAATAAGTTTGATTTAGAAAGAACCTTTTTTATTTTCATATTCCTTTTGTGAAAAATTTATTTAATATACATTTGTTAGCCATTTTTTTTATAACTTTTTTTTCATATCTTAAGTGTTAAACAGATATATGCCCTTCAAAATAATATTAAGAGTAACCTTCAAATTTGATCACTGTGCGCCGAATGACTCATTTTCTAAAATAGATCTATCGACATTAGGTCAGCCATTTGACTTATACATAATCTAAGGTATTAATATCCAAAATTATGAAAGAAGTAATGACAAACCTAAACAGTCCGCGACTAATCACTCGAACCTTGCGTGTCCGCTGAACCATCGTTTTCACTCTTATAATTTTCACTGAGGCTTAAGTTTTATCAGCGAAGTTTCTTATTGCTGGATGTGGGGATGATTCTATTAGGATATCGAACTTCGATAAATGTCAAAAAGAACCAGGCAGGCAATATTGGCTGAGATTCTAGAACGGAGTGGAGGTATTACCAGTGCCGATGCGTCGTGAAGAAACATCGTTGCCCCACAGGGAAACGACTAGATCATCGGCACAGGTCTGGAGAGACGGGGGAAGTGGGGGAAGAGGGGGCACGTCGACAATGCCCTCCAATATGTGCAACACTACACTCATCGATGGCCTCACGTCGTCATCGTCTTGGATGCACCATCCTGCCACTATTGCAGCCCTCTCCACTTGTTCCGCGTCCGCAGCGTTCAACAATTTCTTGTCGAGCACCTCCATGGCGTTTCCGCCGCTGATCTGGCCTGCAGCCCACGCAGGAAAGAACAGCCCGTCGGATTCCGAGACCCTATCCATGTTCCTTCGCCCTGCAATTATTTCGAGCAATGTCATGCCGAAGCTGTAGACATCGGCCTTCACAGTGATGGGCATGCATGAAAGCCACTCGGGGGCCAAGTACCCTCTCGTTCCTCTCATGGTTGTCAGGACCTTACTATAATCTCTGCCCAGGAGCTTCGCCAGCCCGAAATCGGCCACCTTGGGGCACAAATTGGAATCCAGGAGGATGTTTTCCGGCTTGATGTCGCAGTGAATAATGCAGTCCCTGCACTCATCGTGCAGGTAAGCAATTCCCCGGGCAGTCCCCACCGCGATGCCGAAGCGTGTTTTCCAGTCCAACACCTCGTGCTGCTCATCATCCCGCCGGGGTTTGCGGAACAGAAAGGAGCTGAGGCAGCCGTTAGGCATGTATTCGTACACCAACAGCCTTTCAGATCTCTCGGAGCAAAATCCCAGCAGTCTAATCAAATTTACATGCTGCGTGATTCCGATGGTACTCACTTCCATGCAAAATTGCTTCTCTCCGTGACTCACACCTTCCAATTTTTTAACTGCCACCGGAGAGCCGTCCGCTAAAATACCTTTGAACACGGACCCGAAACCCCCGCCTCCCAGACGCTCACAGAAATTCTTCGTTGCACTCTGCAGCTCTCTGTAACTGAATACAGTAAGCCCAACAGGCGCGTATTCTGTGTTAGACAAACCCAGGCGCTTGCAACACCAGAGAAAAAATAGCACAAACACCAGAATAGCAACCAGTCCTCCCACGACACCGCCCACAACGCCGTCAAGAGTAGCCGTGTTGTTCGAATTAGAGGAATGAGGTACATCAGCGGCATCTAACCGCAGAAACAGAGAGACTCCGTTGGAGTCATCGTACAAATTTAGCAATTCCACAAACCACACTATACACGTCCGCAAAGTATCGTTAACGTAGGCATATGCGGTGCACGAGCAATTGCTGAGACAGGCTTCCTGGCACTGCCTTTGCCCTTTGTATGGAACTCCCCCAGAGGGCATAGATTTGCCACTCAATTCTACAAACACGTCGGTGGTGGTCTCGTTTCCACCATGGCTGCATCGTAACGGTGTCTTCCGAACGCAGCCGCTTGACCACTGCTGAGATTCCCATTCTTGGCTGTCTCTGGGGATAAAACTCGGCACGCAGTTGCAGGACTGAACATTGTTATTGTTGCACGATCCATAAGGCCCGCAGACGGCATAAACCTCGCATTGAGTGAGGGGCTGTTGCCAAACCATGCTCCATTCTTTGTTTTCCAGCATAATGTACGCTCGCATCTGTCCCGACTTATTATCCATAACGAAACGCGACAGATAGCCATAGGTGATTCCATGCGCCAAAGAAAATGTAAAATACTTGTACGAACTGTTATAGAAATAATTAATATCGTTCCAGTAATACGACTCCACGGCAACATCGCTGAAAAAATTGCCGTTCCAAACTGTTGGGTATTTTTGATGGATGGGAAAATACCAAAACGACACAAACAAACATCACAGAGCCAATGCTCTGTTTCCTTTGTTCACAGGACCTTTTGCACAGGGAAGCCTTTTAATAAAAATTGACTGAACAGAGTATTACACAGCCATAAAATCATTTCCATTCATTAAAATATAAAGCCTGATACATATGTCTTTCTCTTTGTTGAGAGGGATTCACCAAAATTACTTTCACCCATCAAAACTCTATTTTCACCTGAGAAATTACTGTGCTGGGTTTACTGCAGTAAAACCCATTTTTACATTTGCTGGTGTAAAACTATTTTTACACATACTGCTGTAAAAATATTTTACACATACAGTAAACTTTATATTACATTCACAATCTCAGAAAATACCTGAGCGCTCTTTTATTTTGCATTTCAATGCAAATTCAATACATATAAAAAAACTTACTTAACACACATGCGCTCCTCTCTTTTTCTCCTCTTCATGCACTGCTGTGCATTTCCTTGGCTTTGGCTCCTGCGTCATTTTTACAATATATTCAACTGCATAAAAATACCAGAACATATGCGCTCCACTCTTTTATTTACAGATAGCCCCTGTGCATACATTTTCAAATGAGCAGCATTTCTTATGCACTACTGTGCATTTCTATAACAAAAAACATTCTTCATTCTTTTCGCACGAGATGTGCTTCACCCTTAATTTTTCGCTGCTCCAACATCTCTCGAATGGTCAACGCACAAAAAAAACATATTACATACATCTTACCTATGTTAACATGACAAAACGATTATAATATAGTCCGTATATAAAAAACTTAAATGCTTTGCCAACCGGAGTAAATAATCTTAATTACTTGACGGTCAACCCAAAACTTGACTTTTACTTTACGCAAAAAATTTGATTTGATGCAGGCGGGGAGCAGCTTCGGAGATCGACTGTGGAGAGGGCGGGAGCAGATCTGACGGCTCACAAGAATATCGGAAGGCATCATATGACTGAACAATACCTTCCGATAAATTACGTTGGCTTATGTCATGCGAGTGACACGTGTCTGCACCAAGTTTTATTGGAGCCCTTTGCCGGAATATTCTGTTGCCGGAAGGTTGGCGCGATATGTTTCAGGGGGCCGGAAAACACACGATTCGTTGCGCTGCTGAGATGGCGCCCGATGCTGCCCACGTCTGCCTGCAACTTGCAGTTGGAATTACCATTCCAACACAAACACCGCTCTGCCAGTATTTGGTGTGATTCTTCAACATCATCACGAACTGGTTGGCTCCGCTTGGATCCATAAGAAGGGCGAAGGGGCCAGGACTCGGATCCCAAGGGCTCTTCCACGAAGACAGCCTCTGGTTGCTACCAAGTTTCATACCTGGCAACCATGTATTTTCCGGATGGTCGAAGCTCTGCCAAATGATTTCAGAGGTATTCTTGGCATCCTGCACGATCAAATTACCAGAATTTGTTATCATTGCCGAAAAAGGCTTCTTCCCGTTAGCCTTGGAGGACCAGACGGTGGATCTCCCATAAGACAGAAGAAGACTTCCGTCCTCTGTGAGATTAAGAACAGAAGACGCATTCTGCAGCGGCTGCTCCAAGTTGGCCACCCAAGCGATTGTCTGCTGTGAAGCGATTGTTGTTCATGAGATTGAAAAATCCGAATTTGAAGATACCGTTATGAGAGATTCTGGTCTCATTACCAGTGAGAGAGGCACCAAATACTATGCTGTCGGAATCTTCCGCGTAGCCGGACTTTATCAGAAGCAGCACCACAACGAAGAGAAATAAGCAAGACAGATCAATCTGGGGTAGTTGCTGTCTCATTCTCTTTTCACTTCCCATTCTAAAATCAATGAGCTGCCCTGCTGCCACACCATACCCTCAAACCCATTATAACGTGTTCATAAGAGCGGTCCGGCTTTAGAATGTTGTCTATTCAACTCGAACGAGAGGGTAAGGGATACCCCATAATACCTACACTAACGGCCAACGGACAGCGGTCCGGCAATTGAATGTTGTTTCCTCTGCTTGAACGAGTCGCTACGGTTGAACGAGAGGGTAAGGGATACCCCATAACACCTACACTAACGGCGAACGGACAGCGGTCCGGCAATTGAATGTTGTTTCCTTTGCTTGAACGAGTCGATACGATACGCCGTACGGTAGGCTCTATTATATTTGATAACAAAATTCGCCGGTTTTGGGCAAAAAAAAAATTCCAAAATCTATAATAATAAAAAACGTTCGCCGGTTTAATTCCAAAATCTATAATGATTAGACACTGGCATAATCAAACGGCAATTTAAAAGGCAACAGGTAATGAGAATTCATTGGCCATACCTATAATGAGTTGACAATGCATTAATCGAACAACATTTAAAGGCAATAGGAAATAGATTTGAGAGGCAATCAAGTCAGCCATTAGTCAAACAGTAATCAAAGGCCGTCACGCAAGTCAGTTATTAGTCTAGGTAAAGCGTATGGACTCGTCCAAATTGATGAGAACAATCAAACGCTGACCAAATGTGATAAGCAGGTATACCGTACCGATTGGTTCTAGTTGAATAGACAACATCCAAAACCTGACCAAATTCATGAACAAGTTATAATGGGAGCGTTATTATAAGTATGTTTAGGGACTTTTGGCTGGAATTTGGAAAATTAAATTTTGGTTAAAATTTAATTTTTTTTTAGGATTTATAGGGATTCAACATAGCTTCAACAATAATGTTTTCTAGGATAGAGTGGTGACACTCTTGTGGGGCGCTGGGTCACCGAAATGTTTGAGCTTGAGATGTAGGATTGGGTTAAATATTACTAGTCTTTCATTTTAAAATGTTCCTAGATCGATGGCGCCAGATGAATTACAGGACCCCCACACTCCCGACAATTAATGGGGGTCTGCAAAGTGGTTTCTCTGATCCCGCTTATGTATACGTGTCGACCTCTTATCAATTACGGGACCCCTCTCACTTAAAATCATATACCGCCACTACCCCCCTCCCCGCAAACAGCTTATCCTGCTCTACTATTATTTCTACCATTCCTACCCTCCACCAACCTTCCACCATTTCTAGTCGCGGCCATCTTTCCCGCCAAACAAGTCAAGGGACTGTTGTCAAATTAATTACTCCCACCAACATTCAAAACACTTAATCCTCTGCGTTAATAATGATTAAATTGATATAAAATTGTTATGAACAAAATAACAAAGCCATGATCCCATTAAACCGAATTATTTTACTTTCCTCTTGCAACTAGAACTCTTGGAACGTGATCCAAGAAAATTCTAGCGACCAACAGCTATCAATCACTACCGCTCTTGGGTAAATTCTCAATCGTTCTCAGTGATTTTGATTCTTTCCAAAATAGCCAACCATAAAGGAAAATCCAAAGTATCTATAGAGAATCCTCTACTACCTCCCGTAATTAATCTAGATGAATTACCTCTCAATGATACCCATTTCAAGATTATTGAAACCAACCGTGAATTTGATTTGTATGAGCTTCACAATTGGGCATTCCAAAATTATGAGGACACTAGCGATGATTTTTCCTTCTAGGAATCCTTTCTTGCTCAGTTTTGTTTCCCTCAAACACATCACTTCCCAGAGTTTGTCACCTGGTGTGAAGCCCAATACCTCCCAAGTCCAAGAGTTATAGTTGCTCAAAATAATGCGACTCTTTTCTCCATAACTTCTAAATTGATTTGTCAAAACTGGCAATTAAAACCTGAGGGCTCCCTTCACCATTTTTCCACTGATGCTCTTATGGAGATTTATCAAAAGCTTTCTTTCTCACATAGAACTTATATTTTTTAGTCATTCCTACCAAAGAATTATGAATTACTTAAGACAAATCCACTTTATCCATTTGCAATATTCCCTAAGATGTTTAGGTAGGTAATTTCCATGGTTTCTTGTCTGTTAGGATATCCAAAAGATCAGTGGGTAGATGAAGTTATCTAAGCATTCTTATTAGTGTTTTCATCTGGCGAGAAACCTTCAATTATGTTCATTTACAGTGAATTCTTGTAAGATGTAATTCATGATCAGTTCTTAAAGTTTAGTGCTAAAGGATCATTCAACCACCAGTGAAATTTTGTTTACTTGTTTTTGTATCATCAATAAGAAAGGTTCAAGTTTCCTCTACAGAGATTGGATGCTGAAGGAAAGCCACAGTCAGTAATTCAGATATTTTGAAAGAATTTGTAGAAACTGCCAAGGAATCTACATGAATATTATCTTCTCTCGGAATTGCTAAAATATTGAAAGCCTGAAAATCATTTTCCACACAATCCGATACTTAATTTCTATAAGCTCTGAGTCTAGGATGTTTTGTTTGACAAAGATTTTTGATCTGTTTTACAATCAATTCTAAATCACCAAATACTACCAGGTTTTCTACTTTCAAATTTTTAGCTAATTCCAATCCTAAAATTAAATCCTTATACTCTACCACATTATTTGTGACTTCAAAATCTAATTTGAAGGATTGAGTAATGTTTTTCATTTTAGGTGAAATGAGTACAATTCCTACTCCGTCTCCATCCTTAGAAAATGCTCCATCAAAATACATTTTCCAAACATCACTATCTGAAAAACTGAGGCACATTTACAGTATCTTTAATTCTGATTTTTGTATTGCAAAAATCACTTGCATCCAAAGTAAAGCATCCAAAATCTTGATCAATAGCATATATAGGATGATTTATTGTTTGATTAGCTTTACAGACAATGTTTATGAATCTTACTTCTCTGTACAACCTTAAATGTTCACCTCCGTAAATTGGGATTGTAGCATAAGACATATCCATCTGTAAGATTCCTCCAAGCTTAGCACAGCATGATCTTGATAACAACATACCAAATTTGGGAGGAATGTTTGTAACAACTATATCCAATACTATGCTCTTCACAGGGATTTGGGCAAGTGTAACAACTAAATCGTTGATTAAACCCAAGCAAGGTACTTTCTTTGAATCAAATGTATATAAATCATGATAGGATCTAGTAATTTGCAACTGAAGTTGGTCCATGATAACTTTAGGCTTCAGATTATGGGAAGCACCAGAATCTAGCATACAGTTGTACAAAAGAAAATAATGAATTTTTAATGTGACATAGAAAGGTGGCACACTTTCATTTATCATATCTAAACAAGGCCTAAACATAACCGAAGGCTTCTCATCCTGAAGGCTAATTACATCTCCTTCAGCATCTACACTTGAAGATTGTATCCATTTGGAGACTTGTTGTTTATAACCTGGATTCCTTGAAAGTTCAGATAAGGGAATTGGAATTTTTACCCTTTATAATTCTCTTTCAACATTAAAGACAATTGCAACATATTTTTTTGTATAACATTGTCCTTGTAATTGATTTTGAGGCTGAACAGATGGTGTTTCAACAGCTTTCTCTTGAGGCTCATTAAAGGTAACATTTTTTACAAGCCTATTAGGACCTTGTCTAGGTCTTAGGTCATATATCCTATTCAGTTCAGTAATGAGAAACTCAGAAAAAGCTTCGTATTTACAAACTTGAGAGGATTCTTTATTTTGAGTAAAAGGTTGATCCTGATTGGTAGGGACAATAGAATTTTGAGATGATGAATCTTCAAAATAATTGATTCATTTGTGACAACTCGGACAACTTCTTTAGGGTCTTAATCATAAATTATTAATGGATGTTGAATTTGTTGGTCATTATTTGGTCTTTGCAAAATTTGAGGTTGGAAAGGTCTTCTATATTGTATTGGAGGTCTATTTGCAACATGTTGGGCTACTCTGGCCTGAGTTTCCATTCTTGAAATTTGATTGGACTAATTTCTTAATAAAGAAGTTATTTCATCAATTTTTAGTTATTCTTCTTTATTCTTTGATGATGAAGTACTTTCTTCTCTAGCTTTCTGTTGTAGCGGCTACAACCACCCTCTAAAATTTTGGCTTGCACCCAATTTCGGAGCCTCCCCTAAGAGTTTCACTTGATGACTACACAATCTCATGTTCACTCCGTGAGCCCGAGTCAGTGTTTGCATCCACCTTGTTTGTTCTTTTCATTCAAGTTTTTGCATGTTGGTGTCTAAGTCATGCTTGCGACCATGTTCTGGTTATGCTCAAAGTCTTTGCTTCACGTGTGCTTGTTGTGTCCGCTATGAAAGCATTTGTCACACTCACACACAGAGTCACATTCATTGTAGCACAAGTGTCGTCACGTTTGATCAACGATCATTCACGAGTGTTGCTTGCATCATCGGTCAGTCATGTTGAACATGTGTGTCTGGATTGTTTGAGTCGTCTCGTCATCGAGTCATGTGAGTGTGTGTTTGCACGATCACCTATGAATCTTTCGATTGTTCACACACTTAGTCATTTTGCCGAAGTTCTGATGATCGGACTCCCCTTTGACAGTCGAACCATCACCCTGCCATTGACTCGATCGACTGTCACCCAGAACAGTGCAGAAGCACCAAGCAAGTATTTTCAAGTTGCACTGATCGCAAGCGATCCAATCAAATTTCATGTTAGCCACCTAGAGAGTCGGACCCAGTAGTCACCGCAGGACTGACTCCCCTCAAAAATTGCACAGAAGCTGCTAACCTTGCCTGCTCTGCTAACTGAGGAAATTGTGCAGACAGGCCAGACAAACACCAAGTGCCAGTCCCTGTCTCCCTCAGAAAATTGCGCAGTTTTCCCAGTCAGTCCTCCCGATAATCGATCGGTTGCTCATCTAGGAAATTGCGCATTTTTCATGAGCAGGCCTTCTACAACCCAGCAGTCCGCTCAGCTTAGAAATTGCACAGAGATGGTCAGCAAGCCGACCTCCCAACCTCAGTGTAGTTTCCCTCACCAACAACTCCTAGCAGCAGACTACCAGTTCCTTCTAGGAATTGCGCAGTTTCTGTTGCCAAGCTCCCGGCAGCTGACTACCTGTTCCCCTTGGGAATTGCGCAATTTCTGCTGCTAGTGACCCAATAGCCAACTGCTAATTCCCTCTGGGAATTGTGCATTTTTGGCTGCCAGGCTCCCCTTAAGGCTTCAGTTTTGTCAACAATAATAGTTTTAAGGCTTTTCCCTTTAGGCTTCACACTAAAATAAATTCACACTTCTCCCTCACACAACTAGAGAGCTACAACTATGAATAGCTTGTTGTTTACTCCAAACTTAATTAGCACTAGCACACCAACATTAACACTAGCATTAACACTAGCTTGTGCTTGGGAAAAACAAAGTTTATATAGGATGAATTGATGGGAGATGGATCCTCTTCTCATCGGAGAAGTTCTTATCCCTTGAGGTATTTCCATCATTATAGGGGAAAGGAGCTCAAACTGGCATCCTCGACCCCATCCGGCCAAACCATTTACCCGACTTCCATTACGAAGCTTCTAGAGTTGGAAGCTTCATCTCTTTATTTAAAAAACTTTCCATAAGAGGATCAGTGTGACTAGAAAAAATCTCAGATGCTCCGGTCGGTGCTAGGGACAGTGCTAATCCCTGCATATCAGCATGAGGAAGACAAGGGCCATTAGCGTTGGTCTTGTAAACTGGACAAAGCATAAGTTTCAGGGGAAATGGTGCAAAAGGGAATTGATCTGCTCATGAAGAGGGACACAATAGGGTTTTCTTCATGAAGGGAAAGCATGTAGGGTTCACTGTAGAGGTCCTCCTGGATCAAGGAACGGGGAGTACAGGGACATTGACAAAATGCTGTGTAACAGCCACCTAGAAGCCCAAGCAAAAACAAGCCTAGAGTGGGCCTCCAAAAAAGATGAGAAATATCCCAACAAAAACCCCACATCAACCAGGTAGGAAGAAACACACAAGTATTTGATGATGAGCGAAACACCACAACATGCAAGAGGCACAAAACAGAGTGATAGAGAGGCCACCCACCCCCTCAACTCCCCACATGCAATCAAGCACCATCGGAAACCATGAGAACCCCGCAATGATTCCACACCAGAGAGAAACAGGGTAATGTTTAGTAACGACCCATCGATGACAGTAGTGAGCAAGAATAAATAAAAACCACCAAGACACCATCGAACCCAAGTGACACCACATAGAGGAAAAGGGGGTCATGATGACTAGGGTTCCAGCTGTCGGACCCCCTTAAATTCGAACCCTAACAAAAAAACTAGTCCACTAAAGGAGTAGGAAAACACCGAAGCTAGTTCTATTATGCAATTCATTGTTTATATTTTTGTAATGTTTTTCTTTTCTTTTAATAGATCTATGAAGGTAATATGCTAATTAGTAATCAATAGACTCTAAGCTTAACATAATTCTCATAATCAAATGTTGGGCTAAGTATAACGATTAGTTTTTTTTACTTTTTGCTTACCCTTTCTATAGAAAACACCAACAAACTGGTGACTTCATTGGGGATATGAACATTTTTAGATCCTAGTTTTTATTCTATGAGTGCTCAATCTCCTTTCTCCCTCATTTTCTTCCCATTTTTAGTAATTTTTAGATTATTTTGGTGTTTGTTTTGTCTTATGTGTGTTTCTTAGGGTGGAGGTCTTGACGAGTCAACATGCGATATTTTTGGAGTAGATCTTGACAATTTAAGCTATGGGAGTGCCAAATCATTTTTCAACCCCAAAACTGAGTTGAGATAACACACTTATTGGCCTAGAATCTATGTTACCGATGCAAGAATATGTCAATTTTCTACACTACCCAATTTTATAAAAATTGCAATTTCGTTTTACATTTTTTCTAGCTTTTTGTCTGAAGTATAGGTTTAGGATTACTTTTCATAGTAAGACATCATCAAGCTTTGATATTTCTTTCCCCACATATCAAGAGGAATAAAGAGATCCGTAGAGGGTTTCTATTACTCCACCAAGTTAGATCTTTGGGACTGGTTAGGGAGTTTGTTCAAGCAAGCTAGTAGAAACCATTTTTAGTAATTTATATATTTGTTCAGTGATTTTATCCATATAGTTTGTTAGCTAAAAACTATATTTTCATTAGTATTGGCCTCCATTTTTTTTCTCTTTAGATACCCCTTCAATGATATATCTTTTATAGGAACTTTAGTAGCCCAAAATGATTGTTTATTTGTTGTTATTGCTACATAAAGTTGGTTGTAGATTAATGACACATACTTAAAATTTCTCTTAGTATTTCACCTACCCATATTGGACTCTTCTTTTCCTTCTCTTTTCATTTTTTTAGCTTGCATGAAACCCTCACAGGATAGGTAGTTTGTTGTCAAGTGGTGAATGTTATTGGTTGTTCATTGCATAGTTGTTTTTACTAATTTTTACTTTTAAATTACCTTTAATTTCATTTAAAACACTTTATTTTTCAGTTGCAACTTATCATAATTTCACAAATTACACACCACTAAAGTTAACACTTGGTTCAAGGCCCCAATATAAGCCCTAAAATTAGCCATAATATAATAGACATTATTAAGCACACATGGGAACCAAAAAATATCTAATAGTTAGGTTAGAGCCATTGGAATAGGCATCCAAATAACTCCCATTGGCTAATATACATTGATTCATAGTGGTTGTTTTTAGGGAGCTTGAAATCCTTCATCATATGGTGATCAAAACCAATGCAAGAAGAATCTCATGAAGGGGTTAAGGCTTAGACTATAGATATAGCAGTTCACCTTGAGGCTTTCGATTCTTAGCTGATGTTTACTTGAATTTTCATCTATTGCCGGAGTACACATCCATAAAAATGCCTAAGACCTATGATAGACATTTGTACCTATGATCTACTTAATGTTGTTGACATGCATGGAAACAAAAACTAAAGTAAAAAAATATATGGATATGACATATACCTTATCCTGGAAGGTGGATGGTTGATTGCTCCTAGTGGTTTGAACTATTGATATCTATATCCTTGTAATATCCCAAACCTTAAAAATTTTGACTAATCTAGCACACTATAGTGTTCTCTTGATGGTGTTGGACCCGCCAACATGTAAGGGGATCTTCGTGGTAAGAAGTCCCAATTAGACCTAAGACCGTTTGGTGTAGGAGTCCCAGCAGTGGGTCGTACGGTAGTCCCTTGATCGCGATTTCACACAGAGGCAAGTAAGATGTCTCTATTGGTAGCAAGGGTGTGATAGTTACAACAAGCCAAGGAAGGTGAATGAGAGGTTCTAACACACTGAGGGTGAGGTGAGTGTGCCCCTTGGAAACCTGTAATAGTACACGGCTTGGAAGGGAACACATGAGCGAAGATGCATCATAAGATGGAAAACAAGTTAGTGAGCAATCCAAAGTGATGTTTAAACCCACAATACATTTAAGAAATATTCATACATACTTATATAGAATAGTCCATACATGCATGCATAAGAAAACAAATACATATATCATTTAGAGTAAACCAGATAGCATAGAATACAATACAACATATGCATGAAACGTGCTAGCTCTATCTTAAGGGTAAGTTCCAGTCATACAATACATCCATGTCCAACCACTATTTCCAATAGTGGAACGTTACAACCACAATCACCTTCTCCTCCAAAGAGATGTACTAGCTTTGCGCAGTGGAGAAGCCAAGGCTCGCTACAATATTGTCCAAGCTTTCTCTAAGATACTCCTATCGAAGCTTGGCTTATCAAAAGAATTTACAATGAGTTATGAGGTTCTATTTATAGCAAAGGGTGGGGTGACCCTTGACATTCCCCTTTGTGAAAGTTCATCTACCCTCATGACTCTTCATCTACTCTATGACTGTTACATCCAACTATTGACACTTGAACTTCCACTTGACACAATGTTACATTACAATGCACATGTGCTCATGTGAGACAAAATGGCTTGAGCAAGCCATCAAGGAATCATTGACACTTGGTATGTTGTGGTGAGATCAACTCTTTGACATTCTTGTGATGGCGAAGGTGGTGAGCTGATGCCAAGCTGGGTCATCCATGATGGTGTGCATGCACCCCATGGTGACATTTTGTTGAAGCTGACTCTTGCCTCCATTGCATCCGGGTGCATTGGTGTGGCTTCTTCATCCAACTCGTCTACCAAAATGCACATGGTCTTCTTGGGTGCGGAAAAACTGACAACACACTGATGCATAGTGTACGTGTTAATCTTCTAGTGTGTGATGGTGGTTATGCACATCAACTATCAACTACATGTTCAGCTCCAGTTGGAATTGCTTCTTGTCTTCGCATTGGTGAGTGTGTTGAATGGGTTGGATCGCATGCACACCACAATGAGATGCATGTTGTTGAATCCCTTGCATGTGATCAAGAACACTGCTCACCATGTCTACTTTGTGCTAGCTGTTGGGATGGATCTATAACTTGTACAAGCGCAGTTTCATCCGTGAGTGCCTGTTGCACCCCCTGCTATTCCTGTTCCTGCTGAAACTCATTCGCCTGTCTGTGCAGCTCATTTTATTCCTTGAGTTGCTACTTTAGCACATGCAACTCCTTCTTTGTTGCATTCTCTGTCTTCACACGATCGCACCGTCACCTCATAGCCTGAGTCTCCAAAGTTGCTTTCATCATCAGTGGATCTGCTTGAGCTTGCAACTTTGTTCTGTCTCTATGTTGTCAACAACCTTCCCCTTGCATTTGTTGGATTCGGTATGCTGCCTTCAACTGTTGTTCATGATGCTTCTTGCTATGATGCTGCTGTTGTCATATCTTGATGTCCTTGTCTATGAACAACTTGATGTCTTCGTGAGTAGGCAAGCTCATAGACACTTGATCGACTACATCCCCAAGTGTGCTCTAAACGATGTCTTCAACTCTGCTCTCCTGGAAACCATTGTACCTATGCTATTGAGAGGTAGATGAACACCTGCGATACCTGGAGACATGACAACACTCATGGCAAGCAATCTATCAGTTGAAAACCAAAATGAACTTGAGAATTGACTTGTGACATACCTGTGTGACTGATCATGAAGGTCGCACAATTTCCATCGGGAGGTCGAGAGACTGACTGTCAAGACTATGCAAGGCATAGTCTAGGCTATTGGGAGGCTGGCTAGATGCTAGAACTGTGCAATGCACAGTCTAGTTTGGCTGCTGACAGCTGGAATTGCGCAATGCGCAATCTTAGTTGGCAATGGTTGTAGGCTCAGTGATTGCATTACATAATTGTTTGGGCCAACAATCATTGTCCCTTAGAATTATGCAATGCAAGACTAGAGGATAGTAACTAGGAAGAAATGTGCATTTCTTGAGAGGAAGACAGAGCCTTCCCTCTCAGGATTACGTAATGTTGTCTTGTTGAGGCAAAGTCCTGGTGAAGGCTACCCAGACTCGTCGATGAGCAACTGAAAGTGAATGTGAATGCGAATGCATGGCCATACTGAGTGTAAAAATAAGTGAATTATAGTACATGTAAACGATGAATGACATATTTAGAAAAAGGAACAACATGCATGTGAGTGAGGCAAGTCGTCGAATCAATGACCATTTGTGAAAAATAGTTTCATGCATGTGACAAGAGTGAGATGTTAATGAAAACTAAAACGATGCTTGTACAAGCTAGAATGTATCAAAACGACAACAAGCACTCACTGAAAACAAGTAGACAATGTTCATACGAAGCAAAGCACAAAAAGCAGCGGGCTTACCCCAAAACAACTTATCTGAATGTGCCGACAGATCCTAGATGCGATGTGGGATGTCAAAGCTGCAAGGTTGATGTGAAGAATGAGCTCTGCAACATTCGGTTGATGATTTTGATAAAATCAAAGTTGTGATGCGCATGCCACAAATCTATGGAAAGCGACACTTGGTGGGATGTTTCTGAAATGATCCTTGCATGTAACCTCCAATTGCCAAAAATAGATCCCTAAAACAAGGGATGCCTTTGCATGTTGCCTTGGGAGAAGCAGCCCATGCATGCAAGTCTGTTTTCCTCAGTCCCGGAGGGAACATGTCAACTCAGCTGCACATGCAAGAGGCTACTCAACTTGTGGGAGAAAATGCACACTTCTAGTTGGGAGCTGGGCTGGTTGCTCATAATATTTGCACAATTTCTGGGCAGAGAAATTGATTGGTGCCCATATTTGCACAAATTCTTGCCTGAGCAACCCAGCTGGGAAGGATTGCGCAATTTTCTGGGTGAAGCTTGCTCAATAGAATTGCACAATTCTGGGGCCCAGCAGGCTGCCAGTCAGTATTGCGCAATGTTTGGAGGGAAGGCTGGTTGCCCTCTAGATTTATGCAAATTCTTGAAGGAACTACTCAGCTTGCTGCTTGACCAAGTCCAGATGAACAACTTCTAAGGGGAATGAATCAAGGTTTGATCGACAGGCTGTCTCTCTGCAAGAAAATCAATGGAGCTTATGTACTTGACGAAGCAAGACATGCTACTATGAAGGTTGGTAGGGAGGCTCCAAAACGAAGCTAAGGAAAAATTTTGGAGGGTGGAGTAGCTGCTACAACATGTTATAATTAACTTAAGTATTCAACAAGAACCATAACATATAAGGGATCTGGAACTGCAACCACTTTATTTAATTAATTACTAAAAATTATACATGCCAGAATAATTAACAAAAGAAACCTTCACCAATGGCATGCAAGGCTACTCATCAAACGATATTGAAGCACAATCATAGACCTTGGATGGATCCACTAGACAAATTACTCCCACAGGGTTTTCGTCCCTGGGATCAAACTAGAACTTGCCTTGCCAAGTTCTCAACAAAGGAAAAATAGATAAATAACTTCGGAATGCCCTCAATGCCTAGCTCCCATCCCCTTTTATAGGCTTGATGGACTCTCTAGAAGCTTTATTTAATTATTTTCCCTTAGAAAAATGAATGGGAATATCGTGGGAAGACACTATGGGTAAATACCACAGGTAGATTCCGTCTATTTTGACCATATCTAGAAAATGGAATATTACAAATCCTCTCACCCAAATATTGCTTGCCCTCAAGCAATCCATCGTTATCCACAACAGAAGCATCAAGACATTTATGCCTCCATTCTAAATGATATTGAATGGATCCTCCAATACCTAGATCCCAAACAATCCTCTGGTCAATCCTTCCCTCGATAGATTCACCTGGATCCCAAACAATCCTCTAGCCAATCTTACCCCCAATGGATTCTCCTAGATCCCAATGCCACATAAGTCTTGGGACCTGTGGGTTATGATACCATCTCATCCTTCCACCACTTCCCGTGTTAAAGGGCCCAAGCTGCAATATGCTATTGGATGTGAGTATCTTCCTAGGAATTAACCCATCAATAGAGTACCAACTCATAATCTCTTGCCAATCCATGCCTTGAGAAGGATGAATACTTGCAAATCTATTATGTTGATGTTTCTTGATGCTCAACTCATGCTGCTCCACTCGATCACCCATCATGATTCATTTGGAGAACTTTGTCCCACTCTTCCCAATATATAAAGGTGGGTTGGTAGTGTTGCAAGCCTTATCTATGTACTCCTGTAGATGGCTGCTCTAGAATTCCAAATTGTACTCCTCTTGCTGCCTTGTGCGAGACTTGAGTCATTCCTCAACACTAGACAACATGGTCATTGATTCGGCTTATACCCCTATGAGCTCCTCAATTTTTATATTCTCCTATAAGACAGTGTCTCGAACTGTCCAGACTCTCTGCTTCAACATCATAAGACTTGTCTTTAAATGCATGGTCCTCTCTCGAAAGTCCTCTACTAACAATTCTGGTTCTCTGTTGAATGTCTATGTATCTGTCTGCACCAAATGCCCCATGACTACAACTTCATCTTGAACCTTCCACTGACCCTCCAAAAATGGGTCATCTTGCATACTATATTTTTCATGCTTCCCCGCATGATCATGCTCATCATGTCAGTGTATTACTACTAGATCCTCATTTTATTTTCCTTGAATGTATTCTTTGTGGCCTTCTCCACATGTGGGGATAATTTTTCTACCTTCTCTAGCTATTAAACATGGAAGTATCGGTGGAATATTATCTACACTTGATGGCGCATACTCTTTATGGACACCCCCATTGTTATAGACATTTTTGGGCACTGCAACCCCAATCAAACATGTCCATAAACCAAGGGCTCCTAAGTCCCTAAAAGCGTTGTTCCATACCCTAAAGGAACAAGGTCAGCTGATTACATCATCTCCTAGAAGTTCTCCACAGGAAACTGCTCAGAACTGGTCAAAACTAGACCATCTCACCTGCTCCATGGTCAAAGTGCGATGCATCCCACCTACTGCACATGGGAGGTGTGATGCGTACTGAAAATCCATTCTATGGGGTGCGATGGGCGAGAGTGGACAAATGGCAGAGACAGTTTGCGAGGTGGATGATCATGGAATCTTCTAGAAACTTCTCCTGTGACACTTGCCTCTATGAATTCACCCAGGGATGAGTAAGAGATCATCAATCTCCAAGTGGAATCAAGAACTGTCAGAGAGAGGACACTAATCAAAATCCCAGAAGCTGACTCACCCCCTTGCAATCATCTATATATGGATCCCTCATCCCAGAGATCCAGAGGCTGGAATTTTGTATCTTGTAAGGAAGTGTTGTAGGTTCCTTGTTGGAATATCATAGTGTTGGGTGATCTAGGCTTTTCATGAGGTGAAAGAAGGGCTTTCATGCTAGAGGATGACGTTGGGTTAGAACAATTGGTTGTAATCCTCTTTGCTATTCTTGATTATTAATAAAGCTATTCAAGTTTTCCTCCACATTCTTGTATGTTTGATGATATATGCATTTGTGTGGTCAATATGTATCTGGTCCTATATTGTTTATGATTGTAGATCTCTATTCTTCGATAGTATTATGCTGCTTTGATTCCACAGGTGCTCTTTGAAGCTGGGTAGACGAAGGAGAAGTGGCAAAGATCTGTCAGAAGGGAGAGGAATCGAGCAAGGAACCAAGTGCAAGACTGAGCTTGGTGTCCTTCATTCCACTCTTATCTACTTCTCATAAAGGAAAACGAAAGTAGTTTTAGTTTGTTTGTTTCTAAGATAGCTACTAGTATTAGTGGGACTAGCAGCTCCGAGTGGACACTAGATTTCCCGATAACAAAATGGTGACTCCACTGGGGAGCGAATAGATTGTTTGTTTGTCTATATTTGTTTGTTTATAAACTTACAGACGGAGCCTGAAGTCAAGCCAGCTAGCCTTTGAACTGCATTTGCTATGCAAGTGCAAAGTATATCAATGCTACTTCAGTCTATCTCCAGGTTTTGTTTATAAACTGAACAATTGATTTGAAAACTCTCTAATTGCCCTGGTGGTGGCTCTAGTAACCTCATTAGATTAGCCCCTGTGATTTCTATTTACTGTACATCACTTGCTCGGCCTAAATCCCTGAACTGAGCTGCAAACTGTGACCCGAAACCCAGTTGAAGTCTCGTCCCTGGACCATCGCACCTTTTACTCTTGGGAATCTAGATGCATCGCACTTCCCGTGTGCAGTAGGTGCGTTGCATCTCACTTTCCCTGTGTTATAGGTGTGCTCTCAGATTTTGGTTTCTATGTTCACTCTCTTCAGCTCTATTCAAGAGTTTTGCTGTCTATGATCAGTATACCACTGTGGAAACCCCCTTCCTTTCCATTATTCCACCTCCGTTGCGCAAAGAACTGTGAATGTTTTTATGTATTTTCCGCCATTTTCAGTTCTCTTTTACAAAGTAGTAGCATAGTCAAATTGTCTTCTTTTGATTTGAAAGTGTCGCAAGTGTCGTTTTCAGTGAAAGAAAAGAATTCTATTGTTCTCAATGGTCGATTATACAGTTACTGTTGTATTTGATTTGAATTAGTAGTTTTTCAAGTGTCGAAAGCAGTTTTCAATTAAAGTGGCGCCATTATCTTCCTTTCGTTTTTGAAGAGAAATTTGTTAGTACTGTCGCTTTGAAAAGATAATTCAGATTTGTACTTAGAATTCTTCTTGTCATTCACACATTAAGGAAGCTGAAAACAAATACATGCATGTGCATTTGCATTTAGACTGCTTGTTGGTTTGATTTAGGATAGTGCATCTAGTGTGTGCTCTCTGCTCTATGTTGAAAGAATATCATCTCTCTTTCTTTAGTAGCTAGGATTTTCATTGCAAAAAGAAGATTAAACGATTGTTTATCATCTTATATTGCATTTTAGGAATTGTACATCTACATCACGCGGTAAACCTGAAAGGAAAATTTCTTAAGAAAGATGAACCGTAAAATAAATTTAATGAACCTAAAAACTCTTTGGAACCTAACGCACAACATCTAGAAGTCTAGGCTAGAGACGTATTCCGATGTCGTAAAGCCTGGTAACTGTCGCTTTCACTATTGGTTGGGTGATTCCTCCTCTTTGAGACGAGAAGTGCCAGTACGGACTTGTGCTCCCACATACCGTCGAGTATATATTGGGAGACCACAATAGGCTATATCCTTTATCCATAGGAAGCCGTGTCTACTGCCCTATCGATTGCAATGCACTGAACACAGCATTCGGGAAGATTGACTACCGTACCGTAAAAAGTATTATGCAGTTTTGTGATTGGTTTGGTAATCCCTCTGTCTAGATTTCCAGAGTAGTCTCTTTCGTTCCTTTTCAAACTCCTTAAAGGAAAAGGTCCATCTGAGCACTTGTCACTTCAGGCTCATTAAAAATCGAAGGCGACTAGAGTCATCTTTTGTTTTTTCTCGACTCTTAAAAATTGAAAAAACAAGTTGTGTCAAAGTGTCTAAAATTTATTTTAATCGGAATAATATCACCATTCCCGCGTTGGTCTTAGGTTGAGGAAAATGGAGTCCACCAACCAAGGAGTTCCCCTTGGAGGAAATCCTAGTCCTTTCTCCTCTTGGGGAGATGTTGGTGCACCTCATATGGCCACATTGTCACTTCCAGGATTGACGATTGGCTTGCCAATATGGCTCTTCTCGATCTTCGTCGTTCAGAATACCACGATTCTTGAACAATCAAGTCAACAATAAGATGATACTAGAGTTACCCCCCAACCTTCTTCTTCGTCCATTTCTCCCTCTCCTCTTTCCTCTTCGCTTGATGAAGCTTGTAAAGCTAAAAACCAAGTAACTGAGATGAAGAAGGAGAAGAAGAAGAAAGAGAAGAAGAAGAAGGAGCCAAAGGCGAAAAGGGGCAGCCATGCATCATCTAGCGAAAATCCACACACTGCACTGTCCGGGCCTAAATCTCCATGTGTCATTTGCAAAGGAGACCACTATCATCGAGATTTTCCTTGCATCCCTCGGATCTTAAGGGACTGGTCTCCTCGTTTGCACAACCCAGTGTCATCAACCTCTGAAGACCATGTTGAAATTACACCATCAACTAGTGAAAGTGAAGCATTTGGACAAAAAAGGAAATGAAAATTTCCTTGTAAACTGTGTGAAGGTGATCACGCCGTCCACCGTTGTCCCTTCCTAGACAAAGCTAAAAGAGTTTTGGATGACCGTCCGACTTCACCATTACGACTTCCTCCTGGATATAAGAAACTCTCGCCAAGTCCGTCACTGGTTGAAAATCCGACTGACACGCCATTGTGGTCAGTCGAAGCATCTGTCATTGAAGATAAACCCGTTGTACCCATACCAGACGAAAGTCAAAAGGTTGAGGTGGCAGTCGACCCGGTCTTGTCTTCGGAAGGTCCATCTTCAGATGACACAATCACCGAAGAAAATGAGAACGACACCATCCAAATTCTTTTCGTAAACACAGACTCCGATGAACATGGGGGCAGTCTACCCGTTCCTTTACCGTAGGAAGGAAGTTCGTCAGAGTCATATCCAGCTGTCTATTCGGTCCCACCTCCAAGCAACCTAGTGGTTTCCTTCGATTGGAATCTACTAGGCAGACCCCGTCTACCGGCTAGTATACCATTCCGAATCATTTAACAAGTATACAGAATGGTCATGGCTGGTACCATCATAGATGAAGGGGCTTCTGTGAGTATCCTTTCCTCGACTACTTGGAAAGTGCTTGGTTTGCCATCGCTTCTGCCTGAGATGAGAAATCTGACAGGCTTCGGTAAAGGAACCAGTCGACCGTTAGGGATCCTTCCCAATGTGCCCATAACGTTGAGAGGGAAAATTGTTAATATGAACGTAATGGTAGTCCAAGGACCTATAGATTATAATCTACTCCTTGGGCGTGACTATATTATAGCATGGGAGCCATTGTCTCCTCACTCTTTAGAGTAATGTGTTTTCCGCATGAAGGACGAGTGGTCAAGCTCGTAGACCAGCTTTCGTTCCCTGGCTCACACATAGCAAATAGTCAAATACCATCCCTAAATGGTCTTTTCACACAAGGAATGTCTCATCAATCTCCAGTTCATCTGCCTGATGAGCGTGAGTGATTCGGGAGGACATGACTGAAACCCAGGGGGCATGCACCCTGGCCTGCTCCGGTAGGGAAACTCTAGGTATAGAGTAGGTTTCCACGAAGGAAAATGACTGGTCCGATACCCATCCGCATAGGAAGAGGGAATTAGACCGGAATAAGATTCCTCCGTCAAGGTTAGGAGGTTGGGATTTAGAACCACCCTTGTCCAAATGGATTAAGCCAGGAAGTGTTTCTATCTACGGTGTGGATGGAAACTATCTTGCAAATGCGGGAACTTCTATATGGTAACCTGGAAAATTTTCACTATACCTGGGGGCATGCAAACCTCTTGTGAGCAAGTGATAAATGACCAATTAACGTTAACTCTATGATTCTGCTGACTTCAACCGCCTAGGTCGGGTGAGTGGTCAAATCGACCATTCATCTTCGCAGGGGCCACCATGGCACCGACAAAGTAAAGGAAAAGTTTCCTACCTAACCTTGGTAGTGATATTAGTAGTTAAGTAGAGGGGCGTAGTTGGTCGTTCCTAGCTTGCATGCGAGAGGCGCCGGGGCAAAGCTTTGAAAGGTGCAAGCTCCATAAAAAATGGCATCTTAGATGAGATATCCTTATTATACGACTGGCACGAGTAGTTTTTATGTGGAGTTCAAGCTCGTTAAAAAATAAACATACGAAATGAGCAAATGTTTCCCCCAGAGTTTAAGCTCATTAAAAAATGAACCGATTTCTGGTAAATAACCATTGTGAATGCATTATCATCAACTTTTGAGCCCTGGTCGTGTTCTCATCATCACCTCCACTCTGTTTTAGCCGATCGTTCACCGCCATTTGATTGTTTACCCCTGTTGAGGAACAGCTACGAAGAGTGATCCTGTTAGCCATCCTTGTGACACTTCCGTGATTGGAAAATTCCAAACCTTACCTGGAATCAGCTGCTACCTGAAATTATCACCCGTTCCTCGAAAAACGAGTCTCCTTTAAGCTCTTTTCACTTGAATCATAAAATATGAAAAGATTGCCGAGTGATTGTCCTCTCCAGCTCGTTCAAGTGGCTGGAAGTGCTATCCCTCCTCTATATTTTAATATTTTTGGACCTGAGGGATTATTACATAAAAATATTGAGCGCTTGTTTTGTTTGGCTCGTTAAAATTATCAAAAATTCATCCCTTTCGTATTATTTTATACTTTTTAAAACTTAAGGGATTATATGACAAAAAACGATTATTGGAGTTTCCTTTACATCCCTTTCAGACTCTCTAAAATTGAAAAGGACTGAGTTATCTTTGTCATTAAACTCGTTAAAACCGAATAGCGACAAACTTGTCCATACAGAGAAGAACGAGTTTCACTGTCGCTAGGCTCGTTAAAATATAGCGACGGGTTTTCCCAAAGGGAAAATTATAGAACAAGCATATGTTATCCTCCTCAAGCTTGACAAAAATAAAGAGGTACTGGTCAGCAATGACTGGGGAAAAATTGGGAACAAAACTTGAAGAAACTTTATTGGTAGCAAGTCGCTCTTGAACATGACACTTTCACTTCGCATCCGAGTTGGGTTGGGTTGTTCCGTTCACTGGTCATATCGCCATTGGTCCATCACACCATCCATATTGGGGTTAATGCTACCAATCCATGTCAATGTCGCCAGTATGTTCAAGAGAAGTCGCTCAGAGAATTCACCTGTGTCTCATCCACTGCAATACATTCACACTCCATTCTTTCATGACTGCCACCCTAAACCCTGTATCATCATATCGTTTTCACCTCCAAAATCATTTACTTCGTTCTGTGTCATAGATGTGGGATTCATTAAGGCCCTCCTACGGCGGGTCGCTTATTGTCAACATCATCTCATTATCCAAGAAGTCGACTTAGGAACAACCCTTTCAATACTTTGAAGCTTGCATGCCTCAATGGCAAGTTTCTCACTTCTAACGACAGGTTTACATCAATGGCCTTCGACCGAAAGATTTTGCGCGGTGTTCGATGCCAAGCCCCTTATTCACACCATGCGAATTGTACTGTAGTACCTTGAGGGTCATCATCATTATCGGTGATTCCTCTCATGCCTGTTAACAGTTTACATCATTGGCTGGTAATCAGGCGATGTCTTTCCATGTTCGACTCCAAAACATCTTTCACATGGATCGACTTGTACTCCGAGTGAAGATTGAACAAGTTTGAAGACCCCGGATGTAGTTTCATCCATCCAGGCTGTGATATATTCAGGAAAATAAAGACATCAAATGTACATTGTTGCTACACAGATGATCATCTGAATCAAAGGATGATGACTCTATTAGAATCATCAGTCTCTCGCATAGACGATTGTCTGTATTATGTAAATAAAAATGAATTTATAAAGCTGAGCATGGGAATGCCCGCCTCAGTTAGATCATGAAAAATATTATGAAGATAATGTATTGTATTGTATCTTATTACAGGTCGCCTTCCAGCTTGTAAAAACTTCGGATCCTCATGATAAAGCATTTCACCCGACATCAAAATATTAACGACCTCATGCTTTAGGGGGCAACTATTATAGACATTTTTGGGCACTGCAACCCCAATCAAACATTTCCATAAACCAAGGGCTCCTAAGTCCCTAAAAGTGTTGTTCCATACCCTAAAGGAACAAGTTCAGCTGATTACATCATCTCCCGGAAGTTCTCCACAGGAAACTTCTCAAAACTGCTCAAAACTGGACCATCTCACCTGCTCCATGGTCAAAGTGCAATGCATCCCACCTAATGCACACGAGAGGTGTGATGCATACTGAAAATCCCTTCTATGGGGTGTGATGGGCAAGAGTGGACAAAAGGCAGAGATAGTTTGCAAGGTGGATGATCATGGAATCTTCCAGAAACTTCTCCTGTGACACTTGCCTCTCTGAATTCGCCCAGGGATGAGTAAGCCATCATCAATCTCCAAGTGGAATCAAGAACTATCAGAGAGAGGACACTAATCAAAATCCCAGAAGCTGACTCACCCCCATGCAATCATCTATATATGGATCCCTCATCCCAGAGATCCAGAGGCTGGAATTTTGTATCTTGTAAGGAAGTGTTGTAGGTTCCTTGTTGGAATATCATAGTTTTGGGTGATCTAAGCTTTTCATGAGGTGAAAGAAGGGATTTCATGCTGGAGGATGACGTTGGGTCAGAACAATTGGTTGTAATCCTCTTTGCTATTCTTGATTATTAATAAAGCTATTCAAGTTTTCCTCCACATTCTTGCATGTTTGGTGATATATGCATTTGTGTGGTCAATATATATCTGGTCCTATATTGTTTATGAGTGTAGATCTCTGTTCTTCGATAATATTATGCTACTTTGATTCCACAGGTGCTCTTTGAAGCTGGGTAGATGAAGGAGAAGCAACAAAGATCTGTCAGAAGGGAGAGGAATCGAGCAAGGAACCAAGCGCAAGATTGAGGTTGGTATCCTTCATTCCACTCTTATCTACTTCTAATAAAGGAAAATGAAAGTAGTTTTAGTTTGTTTGTTTCCAAGATAGCTACTAGTCTTAGTGGGACTAGTAGCTCCGAGTGGACACTAGATTTCCCGATAACACCCATGGATACCTATGGAATCAATTGTATAATATTCTACCTCACAAATTCCATTAGGTAAAATTTCCTCATGCAATTCCAAATGCTTTTCATATTGCACGTCTCCTTGAATAATATCATGCTACTGCTCACCATCCTGAAAATCAATAGACTCGACTATAGAAGACTCCCTATGATCTGAAGGAATCTCATCTTGTTCTATCTTTGTTGCTTCCTTACTATCACCTGGACATGAATGGCTAAGGGCCCAAGGTCCCTTGCAGATAAAGCATAGTCCTCTCCTCCCTTTTCATTCTTGCTGCAGGTTTTGTTCTTGCTTCCTCCATCAATCCTTATCAACTCCTTCCTAGTCAACACCCTTCTGAGAAATTTTATGTTTTGTATGAAAAGCGTCTCCGTTAGATCATAGGAAAATGATGATACAAATAATTCCTTCCTCCAAATGGTCAAAATTTTGGATCTCAGTATCTTTCAGATGTCAGTATCTCCTTCTAGGAACAAGGACACAATCGTTTGTATGCTTATTTTGACATGGTCTGTATGAGTTGATGTAATGTTGGTGTGAAAGTTTTGGAATACCTGAAATATTAATTCATCACATTCCAAATTCAACATGAATGTGCCAAAGTTGAAGTTTGCCATCAGTTCTAGAATTTTGTGTCACTTTTGAAAGGTCAGAAGCATGATGTTGTTCAACCCTTGAAGGGTTTCTACTATCAACTACAATATCTCCCTCATGATATCATTGTTGTAAGGTGGTAGTGACGATGTTAAAGCTATGATCGGTTGAGACAAGAGGCAACTGTGAGTCTAACATTTTCACAAGAATGCTCCAAAAACAAGGCTTGTATCAAAGCAATCATTGATGGCTTCAAGGCCCAACCTGACCTTTTCCAATCTAATTCCTCTATCAAGGACAACGCCATATCTAATGTGTCCAACCATAAGAGTACATCTTCAGACTTTGTATACTGCAATTTGGATCCAAGTTCAAAGAGACACTTGCTTTTTACATCTTCCTTCTGGATGTCCTTTGACTGTTGAAGGATAGCATGGACCTTCTGAGAGAAAGGTTTGTTGTTCTATTCTTACTTCTGATCTGTAATTTGGTTCCATTTTTTATTCGCAAAAGTATTGTAGCTCAAAGGACCGACTGATGTGTTACCATGTCAATTCCTGAGGTGCTTCCAAAATAAAATCATGACATTATGGCTGGGCATTAATGGATTCTGATACTTAGCCTCCTTTCTCTTTCCCCAGCTTATTCAATAAAATCGATTCACCCAATGGAAGAAATTCCTTTGCAATAATGACCGCGAATACAGTTTCTGCAATAACTAGTAGAATACTAATTTCCTGGTTTTTTTTAATATTTAATGCACTTGCAAAAACTCACAATGCTCTTGCAAAACCAAAACCTGGAAGTTCTTATGTATTGGTATTTTCCTTGATTCAATCGATCGCCCAACCTTCCGATCGGCTGAAATAATCAGTTGCCATGCTACCATGGCCTCCTCCCTAAGCTTCATACTTGTAGTTACCAGTATTGCATGCCTCTTCTGTGCAATCGAACAAGGATATGCCTACTCTATTTCAGAAGAAAGCAAGGATTTTGAAATCCATAATGATGACGATCTCGCATTGTCTCTAATAGTTGCAGGGGAAATTCCACAACGTACATGAATTTAATTGTTAATGCATAATTGATGCACCATATCACCCCATATGGAGTCGGTCGAGGGTGTGGAGAAATTAAGTCAAATTTCCCTTGGCCACACAACGAGCTAAATAGACGTTTGTCATCCCAACAATGATGTGCTCAAGCTCATATGTACCCACTGGATAGACTTGGGGGTGTGTTGCGTCCTTAGTTTCGATATCTAGATCCATTGGCACTACACCCCCAGCCGGATCTCAACAATTTTCTTGGTCAATAAGGGGCTCGTGACCTTCCAAAATTGAGACTTCCTCCTTTGCTGCCTCTCAGACTCCAAACATGGATCAGACTTGGTCAACGAGGGGCCTATGACCATATGCCACAATCCACTGAGTCTCTCGGATGGATTCGACCTCAATCTTTGGTGATAATGTTGGATCTTGGCCTCTAAAAATTAGACAGACTTGTCCTCCAAAAAAATTAGATAGACTCGTCCTCCCAATATGTGAGAAATTCAACCTCATCCTCCTGGTAGGAATTTCTCTTGACCCAATTAGAGAAGATGATATGCCCTCTTGTTGGGAATTTCTGATAATTCCAAACAAAAATGAACAGAGAACAATGCTCTGTTTCTAACACAGAGGAACAAAAATTGTTTCTGAAGACAGAGTTTCACACACCAAAAAAAAAAACTTTTCATTCATTAACAATACTGACTGTTACAAAAAAAAACATCTTCCTCTCAAAGAGGGATTTCACCAACAGAACTACTTTAGAGGCATTAAAAAAAAACTTCACTGTCTCCCTGGAAATTACTCTGTCTCTGCTTGAAAAATTACTCTGTCTCAGATTGAAAAATACACTGTTGTGTCTGCTTGCGAATTTACACTGCTGTGTGTAAAACCCCATTTTTTACATTCACACTAATACTGTGTATTTCCCTCTTTCATATTCAATGAACAACATTACATTTGCACTGCTTGTGGTGCATTACATATTCCAGAACAAAAAAAAACGTTACATAGCATAGTCAATGGAAAAAAACAAAACTACACCCATGAAAAATAAAAAAACAATAAAATTAAAAGCTTTTTACCTACGTTTAATGACCGAAATTACTTCGCATTAATTAATTTCTGAAATGAGGGTACTTCACATTAATTAATTTAGCATGGAGATATATTTCTTTTATTATTAACCGTAGATCTGCCCCAAAATAATCGGATGCCTGACGGTCAATCCTACATGGACCTTTCTGCTGAAATTTACGTGCCGGGGAATGGTGGTTTTGGCAAGGATTGCTCAGACACGTGTCCATCGTTGTACATGCTTGATACCTCCCCAAGAAATACCACTAATGCATGAAAGCGGTGCAGGGAACTCCCATGGCGGTTTTCTGCTGCACGGCAGTTGAAATTAGTATTTCAACACTCCCCTTTAATTTCAACTGCTGGGTTATCAGTCATACCCAGAAATTTCCTCAAAAACTCAAAATTGTTCTGCCCCAATGGTTTGGTCAGAATATCAACAACCTGCTCTTGAGTTCTGCAGTGTTGTAAAACGATTCCTCCATTGTTTATTAATTCCCTGATGTAATGAAACTTCGTGTCAATGTGTTTCGTTCTCTTATTAAACACAACATTCTTGGATAATGCAATAGCTAAACTATTGTCACAAAAAATCACAGTTCCTTTTTCTTTCTCTTGGCATAAGCTCCTTAACATCCTTCTCATCCAAATTTCTTGACACGCTGTTGGTGTAGCTGCCACATATTCTGCTTATACTGTAGACAATGCTACAATAGGCTGTTTTTTAGAAGCCCATGAAATGGCTCCTGAACCCATGTGAAAAACATAACCGGATGTGCTTTTCCGATCATCTACACTTCCAACCTAATCACTATCAGTGTATCCAATTAAATCTGAACATTCTGAAGTAGTATATAAAATGCCAAACCTTTTAGTACCTTTAACATACCTCAGAATCCTTTTTGCTGCCTGCCAATGTGCTTCTTTTGGCCTCTCCATGAATCTGGAAATTAAACTAACAACATACATTATATCCGGCCTAGTTGTAGTCAAATACATGAGGCTGCCAACTATGCTCTTGTACAAACTAGGATCAAAATCCTTGCTGTTGTCCTCTTTGCTGAGTTTTAATCCCATCACTATGGGAGTGATTGCTGCTTTGCTCTCCTGCATATTAAATCTTTCCAACACTTCATTGACATATTTCTCTTGTGAGATAAAAATCCAATTTCCATTTTGTTCTACTTCTATTCCTAAGAAGTATCTTAGCAAACCCATGTCAGTCATTTCAAATTATTCTTTCATGACTGTTTTGAAATTTTCAATAAGATAATCATCATTACATGTGAAAATAACATCATCAACATATAACACAACAATTAGTATTTTACCATCCTTTTCTTTGATGTAGAGGGTGGGTTCTCCCTCACACTTTTCAAATCCATCTTCCAGTAGATAGGAATCTATCCTACTGTACCATGCTTTTGGTGCTTGCTTCAGCCCATAAAGAGCCTTCTTCAATCTGCACACTTTGTGCTCTTGGCCTTTCTTTTCATAGCCTAGAGGTTGTTCAATGTAAACCTCTTCCATTAACACTCCATTTAGGAATGCTGACTTCACGTCCATTTGATAAAATTTCCACTTGTTTTGTGCTGCTATGGACAACACTACTCTCACTGTTTCCATTCTAGCAACCAATGCAAAAGTTTCCTCATAGTCTCTCCCATACTGCTACTTATATCCTTTGACAACCAGTCTTGCCTTGTGTCTTTCTATTTTGCCTTCATCATTACTCTTGGTCTTGTAGACCCATTTAACTCCAATGACTTCCTTTCCTTTTGGTAGTTCAACTAAACCCCATGTCTTGTTTCTTTCTATGGCATTGATCTCCTCATCCATAGCTTCTATCCATTTCCTATCCTTAATTGTTTCTTTGAAATGAACAAGGTCATCAACATGACAATATAAAGCAAACAAAGAGTTCATAACTTCATTTGCTGCCTCTTGTTCATAAATGTCACTTAAATTTCTGAACTTTTTACCTCTTTCATTTGGCACACAAGTGCTTGAAGAAGCACTTGAATTTCCTCCTTGTGGTGTGCTTGGAGAAGCACTTTCATTTCTCCTCAAGGGTGTCCCTCACTGCCCTTGTGTTGGTGTTGTTGTTTGGGGATGTATTTCAGCCATCTCCTCATCATCTTCATCATGTGACAAAGAGTTTTTAACATTCATTGTCTTCTCTATGCTTCCATCCCAAGCTTCCTCCTCAATGAACTGAACATCTCTACTCACAATAAGCTTCTTGGTGGATGGGTTATACAACCTATAAGCTTTGGATTCCTCACTATATCCAATGAAAATACATTTCTCAGCTTTGTTGTCCAACTTCTTCCTTAGTTGATCTGGAATGTGTGCATAAGCCACACATCCAAAAACTTTCATGTGGGTGACTCCTTTCTTTGTCCCACTCCATGCTTCTTCCAGCACTCTATTCATGAATACTTTTGTAGGGAATATATTCAAAATGTGCGCTGCACAGTGTACAACTTCAGCCCAATAATCATTTGGAAAATGATTTGCCTTTAACATACTCCTCGCCATATCCATGACTGTCCTATTCTTTCTTTCGGCAACTCCATTTTGCTGCGGGGTGTACCTAGTGGTAAACTGCTTGTGAATTCCATTTTCTCTACAAAAACGTAGAAATTATTTGGAGATATACTCACCTCATCTATCAGTTCTTAGAACTTTGATATGCAACCTGTTAGGATATTCCGACACATAGGATATAGTTAAGTTCAACTTGGTCTAGCATAGAGTTAGGTTAGAGTTAGGTAAAGTGTGTTTCTTTACCGTTGTACATTTTGTAACTTACAATCCGACGGTTCACTCTCACCTCGGTATTACCGACACTTGATCCGTGGCTTGACACCCGATTGGTCCATGAGTTCTATTTAAAGCGCATGGAGGGTCATTGTTCGTGTAATCCGTGCATGAGAGAAGCTTATGTAAATTTTCATTCTTTGATTAATAAATTGTCTGTACCCACGTTGGGACAGGCCGTGGACTGTTTCCCTCCTTGCACTCTGAGGGTTTTAACCACGTCAAAAATACTGGTGTATTGATTTGAGATCTGGTTGTGAGCGATGTCCTTTTGGTATTCTTTCTGAGGAACTTACCCTGTAAATTCCTACATGGTATCGGAGCTATTTGAGGGCCGCGTCCGTTGGTGATCCAAATCTGAAGCCGGTAGAACTGCATGCGGCTGTCGTTTCCTAGATCTGCTGTTTCTGACTGCTTTCGGGCCGAGAGGACTGCTCTGTTGCGTTCAGAGCATCTGTTTCAGTGAGGAACCCCTTTCGTTTCACGCGAAAAGGTTTCCGGTAGCCCTAGCTGCGTCATTTTTCAGATCGGGAGGTATACAGTGTTTTTTTTGCAGTTTACTGTCATTTTCTCTCTGCTTATTTCGGTTTCGGTTTATTTAGCCTTTTTTTCCGGATCTATACCTTTCATTTCTGCGTATGCTCTTTGCCCTGCGACTCTGTGCGATCTGGGCAAATCAGAAACAGAAAGAAAGGATTTTTCTCATGCGTATGCTCTTTTCCCTGCACCTTAGTGTGATCTTGGAAAATCAGAAACATTGAGAAAAATATTTAGTTTTTCGGTTAAAAGCTAACTTTGAGTTTTTTTTGTTTTTAAAAATTCTAGTTTTTTGGCTAAAGCTAACTTTGAGCCGTAAGGTTCGTTTTTTTTGCATATTCGTGTTGGGTTTTGTGTTTTGTGTTTTGTAGGGGAAAAGAGCCTTCCCAAGGCAAGCACGCAAATCGAGGCCCCCCCCCCCCCTCTCTCTCTCTCTCTCTCTCTCTCTCAAATATTTTGTATAGATCAATTGGTTCAAAGACTTTTTAAGAGAGTAGAGGTCTTGGGTTCAAGTCTCCATTTTGTGGGGGCGGATTTTTTCATTCCCGCACATTCGCGCACTTTGCCGGCATCGTCAACAATTTTTTTTCAAAAAGCCATATCTTCTTCATCCGGAAGCCTTTTTCAGAGCCGTTTTTTTTAAAATCGCCTATTTTTTCGAGATCTATCCATTGGACCACTTACTTTCAGCATCTTCAGCTTCAGTTTTTTTTTTCAAAAAATGGAAAGTCCATGCCAAGTCATTCTTGACAGCACTAACTACTTCCAATGGGTAGCCTACATGGGAGATTTACTTAGAAGTAAAGGTCTCTTCAGAATAGCCACAGACCAAGAGAAAAAACCCAAAGATGAAGACAAGGCCGAAAAATGGGAAAATAGACAAGATCAAGCACGTGGTTTGATAGGAATGTCTGTTTCTCCTGATCTTAGATTCCACATTGCAGAAATTGAAACTCCTCATGAAGCACTAGAAAAACTTGCTAAAGTTTTTGGGATTAAAAATGAAATTAGAGCCCATCAACTTGAGAATGAGTTGCTTACTTTGGATCCTAATAATTTTTCTTGCATTGAAGATTTCTTGTCCAAATTCAAGACCCTTAGATATCTCTTGGAAGGTGTTAAAGTTAAGAAAGAAGATGGTAACCTTATTTATTCCATCCTTACTAAGTTGGGACCAGCCTACTCTGTATTTGTTTCCACTTTCCATTCTACAAGGGAAGCTTTCATTTGTCAAGGCAAAGACTACAAACCCCCTTCCTTTGACTCCTTTTGTGATTCCTTAATAAGAGAACAAGAAAAACTCTTACACCTTGGTCTTCTTAATCTTGGAAACTCTTCCTCGAAAGCGTTAGCCGCCCAGCAGCAACCAAATTCAAAGAATCCTAAGAAGTCTTATCCTCAAAGGAATGGTCCTAAACCAACTCAGCCTCAAGATGAAAGATCATTTCAGCAAAATGACAAGACCAATAAAAACAAATGGAAGAGGACTGACAGACATTGTAACTTTTGTAATCGAGATGGCCACTTAGAATCTAAATGCTTTAAGAAGATGGAAGCCTTGGAAGCCGCAATGAAGAAACATAACATCCATCTGGAGCCTACTTCAACTTCAACTTCCGGAACGGCACTTTCTGCATGTCATCGTCCATCATCTCAGTCTGGTTATGCATTAAATGTATCTTCTTCTTCTTCTCATTCTCATGAGTGGCTCATTGATTCTGGAGCCTCTTGTCACATGGCCAAAAACCAAGCCATGTTTTCTTCTTTAAATGATTGTAACACCAAAAATATATATGTTGGTGATGATAGATCTCTTAATGTTGTAGGGACTGGAACTGTTCATCTAGACAATGGTCAGTTCAATGATGTATTATGTGTTCCAAACTTATCCTGCAACCTTCTATCTGTCTATCAGATAACTCATTCAGGTGAAGGTAAAATTGTTGAATTTTCACCTCATGATGTTGTAATCAAGGATCTAAAAGATCCTAAACAGATTCTAGCTACTGGTCTTGCTGATGATTCCAAAAGGTTGTATAAGTTTCACAACTTTGGGTCATCCCATCTTCCCTCAGTGTTTGTTGCTCATAATGATGAAGTGAGCAAACTTTGGCATGAGCGGTTTGGTCACTTAAACTATCGCTCCCTTCAGCATCTATGTAAAGAAAATATGGTGACAGGTCTTCCTATGGTATCTTGCAAAGATGGTGTTTGTTCCGGATGTGTACTCGGAAAACATCATCGGGACAGTTTTGACAAACGTGCCTCTTGGCACGCCTCAGCCCCTTTACAGCTTGTGCACAGTGATTTATGTGGTCCTCTTCCTGTTGCTTCATTCTCTGGCTGCAAGTACTTCTTAACTTTCATTGATGATTTCTCTAGACGCACTTGGGTATACTTCTTAAAACTCAAGAGCGAAGTATTTAGCACTTTTTTGGCCTTCAAAGCATTTGTTGAAAAACAATCTGGACATCAAATTCTTAAGCTAAGAACTGATAATGGTGGAGAATATGTTAAAAACGCATTCATCAACTTTTGCACCGAAAATGGAATTCAAATGCAACATACTGTTCCATACACTCCACAACAAAATGGTGTAGCTGAAAGGAAAAATCGCACCTTAAAGGAAATGGCTAATTGTATGCTGCAATCTAAAGGACTCAGTCTTAGTTTTTGGGCCGAAGCAATTAATTGTGCAAATTATATAATCAATCGCACTCCTACTAAGGTTCTAGAGAATATCACTCCAGAAGAAGCTTGGAGTTCCATTAAACCAGATGTAAGTCACTTTCGTGTGTTCGGAAGTGAAGCATGGGCCCATATTCCAGATGAAAAGCATAAAGCTTTAGAACCTAAGAGTGAGAAATGTACTTTTGTTGGATATTCTGAAGATGTAAAAGGTTATAGACTTATTCCATTTAAGTCTAAAAATGTTATCATTAGAAGAGATGTAAAATTTGATGAAAATAAATCGGCCTGCGAGCCTAGTCCGGCGGATGTGCCACCTCTTCCTATCTCTTCTATCTTTGAAAACATTTCTTCTTCTGATGATGAAAGCGAGGATGATAATCCTCCCCCACCTTCTCAGGATCCTCAACTTCCAAGATGGGTCCGTGCTACTCGGGATGCAGCAGGTGATCTTGCCGGTGATCCTACAGATCAGCGACGTACACGTTCTCAGTTTGAAAGAGCCTCTTCTTTACTGGCTCAAGCTCCAGTAAATCATGATCCTGACACTTTTGCAGAAGCTTCAGGCCATCCACATTGGGAAGCAGCTATGAATGAAGAATATCATTCATTGATGACAAATGATACATGGGATCTTGTTCCTCTACCAAAGGGACGCAAACTTGTTAGATGCAAATGGGTTTACAGAACCAAGTATGGACCAGATGGGAAAGTTGATAAACATAAGGCTCGTCTAGTTTCTAAGGGCTTTTCACAGGTTGAAGGCATTGACTACACTGAAACCTTCTCTCCAGTTGCCAAAATGAACTCTATCCGCCTTGTTCTTTCCCTTGCTGCCTCTTTAAAATGGGAAGTCCATCAAATGGATGTTAAATCTGCCTTCTTGCATGGGGACTTGCAGGAAGAAATCTATATGGAACAACCCATTGGCTTCATACAAACAGACTCCAGCCTCGTTTGTCGACTTAAGAAATCCCTTTATGGCCTCAAACAAGCTCCTCGGGCTTGGTATGCCAAAATGGATAGCTTTCTTTTAGAATCTGGCTTTTCTAGGTGTCATTCTGACAATACTGTCTACACCAAGAAAGTGGGCAACTCTCTTATCATCCTTGTTCTTTATGTTGATGATCTTATTCTTACTGGTAGTGATCCCAACCTTATAAACCATGTGAAGTCCAGCCTTAAAAAGAAATTTGAAATGACAGACTTAGGACACTTACACTATTTTCTCGGTCTTCAAGTCTTGCAATCCCAAGAAGGTATTTTCCTTTCCCAGTCCAAGTATGCTTGTGATATTCTTCGTCATTTTCACATGGAAGACTGTAAGCCAGCCCCTTCTCCCTTTCAGTCTGGAGTCAAACTTTCAGTCTCTTGTACTTCTCCTGAAGTTGATGCTACCTTATACCGTCAACTTGTCGGAAAACTCTTGTATTTAACCCATACTCGTCCTGATCTTTCCTTTGCTGTTGGCCTTGTTGCTCGTTTTATGCAAAACCCCCGTGAAAGTCATTGGAAAGCAGCTAAAAGAATACTTCGTTATGTTCGAGGTACAGTACAGTTTGGGATTCATTACAGTGCCAAAGCAGCTCCTCTGTTAGTTGGTTTCACTGATTCTGATTGGGCTGGTGACCTTGATGATCGGAAGTCTACTGCCGGTTATGTCTTCACTCTTGGTTCAGGACCTATTACATGGGCTTGTAAGAAACAGGCTACCATTTCTCTTTCGTCAGCAGAAGCAGAGTATCGTGGTGCCGTGGAAGCTAGTAAGGAAGCCTTGTGGCTTCGTCAGATCCTATCCGAATTTGGCTTTGAGCAGCAGCATCCAACCACACTTTGGTGTGATAATCAAAGTGCCATTCAGCTATGCAAAGATCCAGTCCAGCATCAGCGCAGCAAACACATTGAACTACACATGCACTTCATCAGAAAGCTCATTCATGACCATGTTCTTGAAGTGCAATATTGTCCAACGGATGATCAGGTTGCAGACATCTTCACAAAGGCTCTCACAGAGGCGAAGTTCACTAAACTTCGATATATGCTTGGAGTTCAGGAAGTTGTCACTAAGGGGGGATAGGCTCTAGTGCCTCCTTCCTTCTCCTATTGTGTCATATTTGTAAATCCTTCAATCCTATCCCAAGTTGTTCTTAAGGGGGGATGTTAGGATATTCCGACACATAGGATATAGTTAAGTTCAACTTGGTCTAGCATAGAGTTAGGTTAGAGTTAGGTAAAGTGTGTTTCTTTACCGTTGTACATTTTGTAACTTACAATCCGACGGTCACGATATGTAGTGATCCGACGGTTCACTCTCACCTCGGTATTACCGACACTTGATCCGTGGCTTGACACCCGATTGGTCCATGAGTTCTATTTAAAGCGCATGGAGGGTCATTGTTCGTGTAATCCGTGCATGAGAGAAGCTTATGTAAATTTTCATTCTTTGATTAATAAATTGTCTGTACCCACGTTGGGACAGGCCGTGGACTGTTTCCCTCCTTGCACTCTGAGGGTTTTAACCACGTCAAAAATACTGGTGTATTGATTTGAGATCTGGTTGTGAGCGGTGTCCTTTTGGTATTCTTTCTGAGGAACTTACCCTGTAAATTCCTACACAACCCACTTTGGTTTTCAACAAGTGCGTTGAAATTGCAAAATATTTCAAACACTTCAATTTTGTTCTTCAGGAAATAAACTCAAGTTTTTCTAGTAAAATCATCAATAAATGTTAGTATATAGTGGCTGCCTGCAAGTGAAGGAGTTTGCATCGGTCCACATAAATCTGAGTGAAAAATCTCTAAGGGTGCTTTTGCCCTTATGCTTTTCCCAGATGGAAAACTTTCTCTGTGTTGTTTCCCCAAGATACAACCTTCACAAAGGCTGTCTGGTTTCTCTATCAATGGTAATCCTCTTACCATTCCTTTTCTATTCAACAAGTTTAGACCTCCAAAGTTGAGATGTCCAAATCTCAAGTGCCACAACCAACTTTCATCCTTTGGATCGCTTTGGAAAGCCTCTTGTGTCACTGCTGCTATTTCTTCTCTATTTTTTAAATCTGCTTTCATCCTGAGAGGGAACATCCTGTTCCTTGTCATCTTCACTTCAACAATACATTTGCTGGGTGTTTTATCCATGATGGTGCATACATCATCCACAAAGGAAACATTGTACCCCTTTTGAACAAGCTGTCCAATACTTAAGAGGTTACATTTCATTCCAGGAACATAATAAACATCTGCTATGGTATTATTTTCACCTTTCTTTGTTAAGACATTTACTTCTCCTTTTCCCATAACAGAAACTTTATTATCAGTCCCTAGTGTGACTTGTGACTTCACACTCTGATCTAACATAGAAAACAGGGCTATGTTTCCTGTCATATGGTTACTGCAACCAGAGTCTAGAAACCATACATCTTCACTCTTTTCTTCAGCCATATTACAGGCTAAAAACAAATTATCTTGGCTGATATTTTCTCTAGTGAAATTTGCACTAGTTCTATTATTCATATCATGTTGCTTCTTCCTACATTCATTTGCATAATGCCCATATTTTTTACAATAGTGACATTGGACATTGGATTTATCATACCTTTGTCCTTGACGATGATGTTGTCCACTTTGTTGGCTGCTACCTTGGCTTTGGTTCTGATTTGGATTGCTGCCTCTTCCTTGAGCATTTGCTGGACTGTTTCTTCCACCTCTGTTTTGGCTTATGCCTCTTCCTCTCTTGTTTCCTCTGCCTTGACCTATTCCTCTTCCAAAGAACATCTGGGTCTTAAAGGCATGTTCTAGAGATGAGTTTTCATTTATACTCAATCTCTGCTCATGTGTTATGAGTGATGCATGTAGTTCGTCAACTGAGAAGTTTGTGAGATCCTTTGTCTCTTCTATGGTGGTGACAATCACATCGAACCTTAAGGGTAAGATCCTCAATAGTTTCTCCACAATCCTCCTTTCTTCAAGAATCTCTCCATGAGACCTTATCTGTGTGACCAGACCAATCACATGTGTGAAGAATGAGTCAATATTATCTGACTCCTTCATGCAGAGAGTCTCAAAATCTCTCCTCAGCAACTGTAATTTTGTTGTCTTCACTTTCTCCATGCCTTGATAGGCTATCTTGAGTGTTTTCCATGCTTCTTTGGATCTCTTAGCTGCTGCTATCCTTGGAAACACACTCTCATGCACTACTTGATACAAAAAGTAGAGTGCTTTAGAATCCTTCTTCTTATTGCTCTTCAACGGATCTTTCTCTGCCTGAGTTAAGTTATTAAACTCATTTTCATCTGCTGGTTCTTCAAAACGGTCCTCAACAAATTCCCATAAGTCTTGGGACAAGCAAAGCTTTCATAGTTGTTGCCCAGTAGTCATAGTTTTTCCCATTAAATTGTGGGAGCTGAGTATTACAGATACCCATGCTGGTGCTGGCTCCAGCCATTCTTGCACTCTTAACTATGCTTCAAAATACTTGACTGTGTATTTAAAATAACTGACTGTCCTCAGCAGTAATACAAAAATTAACTTGAGAAATACCTTGGATTTTTTTTTGACTCAGTCTTCACTCTGCTGGAGAAGTTGTTGCAACAAGAAATCCTTCCTTCATCTTCTTTGACACCTTCAGAGAGCTTGGACAAACTCTGATACCATGTTGGGAATTTCTGATAATTCCAAACAAAAATGAACAGAGAACAATGCTCTGTTTCTAACACAGAGGAACAAAAATTGTTTCTGAAGAAAGAGTTTCACACACCAAAACAAAAAAATTTCATTCATTAACAATACTGACTGTTACAAAAAAAAACATCTTCCTCTCACAGAGGGATTTCACCAACAGAACTACTTTAGAGGCATTAAAAAAAAACTTCACTGTCTCCCTGGAAATTACTCTGTCTTTGCTTGAAAAATTACTCTGTCTCAGATTGAAAAATACACTGTTGTGTCTACTTGCGAATTTACACTGCTGTGTGTAAAAACCCCTTTTTTACATTCACACTGCTATTGCGTATTGCCCTCTTTCATATCCAACGAACAACATTACATTCACATTGCTTGTTGCGCATTACATATTCCAGAACAAAAAAAAACATTACATAGCATAGTCAATGGACAAAAACAAAACTACACCCGTGAAAAATAAAAACAATAAAATTAGAAGCTTTTTACCTATGTTTACTGACCTAAATTACTTCACATTAATTAATTTCTGGAATGAGGGTACTTCACATTAATTAATTTAGCATGGCGATATATTTCTTTTATTATTAACCGTAGAACTACACCAAAATAATTGGATGGCTGACGGTCAATCCCGCACGGACCTTTCTGCTGAACTTTACACGCTGGGGAATGGTGGTTTTGGCAAGGACTGCTCAAACACGTGTCCGTCGTTGTAAATGCTCGCTGCCTCCCCAAGAAATACCGCTGATGCGTGAAAGCGGTGCGGGGAACTCCCATGGGAGTTTTTCTGCTGCACGGCAGTTGAAATTAGTATTTCAACACCTCTAAGGGAATTAACACATCCTCCCGCGAATGAATGACTTTGCTCCAACAGAGCATTGATGCTTGCTGTTGATGTGCTCAAACTCAAGACGACATATCTACTGGATAACCTCTCGACTATGCAGATCTGATACTCCCCTCACCCTTTTTTATTATTATTGGATTGGTGATAATGATACGTACTCGATAGAGTTGCATCTCCTGATAGGACCACGCTCTTCAATCCTCTCTTACTTGAACACGTCTTCAACACCAAAATTTTCCTTCTATCAAGTGCACAGGTTTTTACCTTTCTGTCCTCCAAAGTCTAATGCAAGGGTCTTAACAATGCTAGATCTGATTGCTATATCTGTGAGACCAGTGCGTGCACTCCTTCCCTTCAGCCTACATATACTAACCATCTGCAACTATGGGTGTCATTCTAGCAAAATAATTCTAGTTCTGCTAACGCATTGCTACATGATGACGTGTGTGCCAGGCCACGAAATAGATATGGATCTTATTGGTCAAGTCTATGGCCCGTATGGCCTTGGTTCCAGTGATTAACAAGGCTCAAGTTTATCAACTCTACACTTGTGACCAAATTTGCCGATCTTGACCCCGATTAAGGCAACTTCACATGCCTTTGCGAACTATGCAAGATGGGATTGACAGATCTATCCTCCATAATGCGATCTAGAAAATATAGCCTCTTCATGCTTGAATTATTTTGTGCTTATTCTTCCTGGCCTTCACCAACTGATCTGTACACCGTCAGCCTTATCAAAGTCTTGTCTTTGACGAACACACCTTTTCTGGATTGCTGCACTATTATTGTTGGGTCCCTATAATACTAGTGATTACCCCATTACTATTGTAGTTATACCCCTTATTTATATTGTTGTGCCCCCATTGCCCCCCATATTGTTATTAATGTGCCCATAGAATCCCTCTATTGTTATTTTTGTGGCTTTATATTATTATTGTTAGGTCGGCTGGATTATATTGTGACTCCTTAGATTCCTATATATAGAAAGGAGGTTTTGTCATTTGAATCATCCAAGAATTGTTCATTTATGTAATGTAAAGGAGGTTGCCCCCTCGAAGAGGCTGAATTCTAAGGCGTTGATCTATCTTTTCTATCTTTTCTTGAGCTGGTTTCATAACATTTGGTATCAGAGCTTTGGATTCTAGGGTTTCGCTGCTCCAAACAGGTCATCGTGGAATTTTCGCTATAACTTTTTTTATGTGACGTTTCAGAAGTCGCAAAAAGAACCCATTTGAGACGAAATCGTGCTGAACCTTGGGTCCGAATTTCAGATCTTTTCGCGCGATATTTGCGGAGATATGATCTGAGGAAGTTGGTCTTTTTGCAGACTCCTGAATTACACTCAAAACAGGTGACCTGGGGAAAATCATCATAACTTTCTTTCTGAGCATCAGATTGAAATTTTGTAAGAAGGTACAGAAAGAGGACGGACTGTAGTTTTCTTTTATATATTTTTTAGAGTCAAAGGTTGAAACAGTGACACGTGGCACTTCGTACAAGTTCGCTCTACTGAACTAGTCTATAATCAGGTCACTGTGGGAGATTGTGCATAACTCTTTCTTGGAGAATCCAATTTGGATCAGACTAGTGGCATTGGAAAGAGGACATAGAAGGCTACTACAGGTCAAAATTTCAGAACTGGATGATTCGAAATTACAGAGATACATCAGATTCAATATCAGGCTTCTACAAAGAAAAAAACGGTGTGTAGTTTTTTTTTTTAAATTTTTGCATAAGCTTGGTTTGAAGGAATTCAAAGGGCATAGTAAAGAATTATTATCGGTAACTGATGCCCCGAGGAAAGAAAATGCAAACACCTAGTAAGGAACCTGAAAGCTCTAGCATGACTCATGAAGAAGAGGAAGAAATGCTACATGATATATCAAAATTACAAGAACAAGTGCAACAAATGTCACGCTCACAAAAGCTAACAGATGCTAAGATAAATGGCGTGGAATCTAAGATAAAGGGCATGGAAGCTAAGATGGATGGCATGGAAGCTAAGGTGAATGGCATGGACGGTAAAATTGATGGCATGGATGATAAGATGGAAGAATTGAAGATAAATATGAATAAGTTGCTACAAGAAATGGTCACTAAGGGTGAAAGAAATGTTAATCATGATTCCATAGACTCTAATGTTGGATCAAAGACTCACCATGTTCCAAAGGAAACTCATGATGAGAACAAAAGAAATGTTAATCATGATTCCATAGACTCTAATGTTGGATCGAAGACTCACCATGTTCCAAAAATTGATATGAGGAAGTTTGATGGCAAGGATCCCGCCACATGGATATTACAGATGGAGCAATTCTTCGATCTCAATAATGTGCAAAACACACAAAAGGTACGTATGGCAACTTTATATTTGGAACCAAATCAGTTTGTATGGTATCAATGGCTTTGTTCTCGTAAACAATTTATCACTTGGGCAATTTTTATGGAAGAATTGATAGCACATTATGAGGATACAAAAAGCAACACTTTTTTTAGCCAATTGATAAGTCTCAAACAAAAGGGTTCAATAATGGAGCACATTGAGGAGTTCCAAAAATTAAACATAAGGGTAAAATATATTCCAGAGGAGCATAGGATTGATGTGTTCATAGGGTCTTTAAAGGATAATATCCAACATGATGTGCGCCTTTGGGAACCTGATTCATTAGAGAAGGCATTCAGGTTAGCAAGAAAAATGGAAAGCAAAATTATGGCAACTAGGAAGCATACCATTCACAACTATAAAGACGGAAGTGTTGTTGCCCATAGTCTTCCACAACCTACAAGGTTGACACCACAACAATTGGAAGAAAAAAGAGCAAAAGGGCTTTGTTACAATTGTGATAGCAAATACACAAAAGGTCATAAGTGTGCTGAGAAGAAATTATTCTACATAGATTGTGAAGAGGAAGAAGAAAAGGAGCAAGAAAGGTCAAAAGAAGAGGATATATTCCAGGAACAAAGCCTAGATGAAGAAAAAATAAATCCGACCATATCTTGTAATGCATTGGTGGGAATTACCACTCCTCAAACCATCAAGATAGAAGGACAAATCAAGAAGAAAAAGGTAATAGTGTTGATTGATTCAGGAAGCACCCACAATTTTATTCATTGTAGGGTAGCAAAAGAATTGAATTGCTTCCTATATCCAGCACCAGAGTGTCAAGTGATGATTGCAAATGGAGGAACAATAAATTGTTCTGGAAAGTGCCATAATATCAAGCTATCCATGGGAGAATATGTATTGACTAGCCCAATGCTTTCCATTCCAATGGGAGGTGCTGATGTTGTACTAGGAGTCCAATGGCTACAATCCTTGGGTACAATAGCTTTTAATTTTCAAAAACTTTTCATGAAATTTTCTGTGGAAGGAAAAGAAGTTGAATTAAGGGGTATTGCAGGGAAACCAGGAAAGATAATCAGCTCTAATGGCATGACAAAGCTTATAAAAAAGGAGCAAAGAGGTGTAATTGCACAATTATGTTCGCTAGATGTTTCCACATTGGAATCATCTATTTCTCCAGATCTCCAAAAAGTCCTGGACAATCATTCCAAGGTATTTGAGACTCCCAAAGGTCTCCCACCTATGCGTGATCATGATCATGCTATTCATCTGATTCCAGGAAGTGTTCCTCCAAACATCAGGCCGTACAGATATCCCTATGTCCAAAAAAGTGAAATTGAACGTATGGTTGCAGAAATGCTAGAGGCTGGTATAATTCAACCAAGTCAAAGTTCTTTCTCTGCTCCAGTAGTATTGGTGCACAAGAAGGATGGATCATGGCGCATGTGTCCGGATTATAGGGAGCTCAACAAGCTCACTATTAAAGATAAGTTCCCCATTCCTGTCATTGATGAATTACTGGATGAATTGCATGGATCAATTTACTTCACCAAGTTGGATCTTCGTTCAGGATATCATCAAATCAGAATGAAGATTGAAGACATTCCGAAAACGACATTTAGAACTCATGAGGGTCATTATGAATTTTTGGTCATGCCTTTTGGCCTTACCAATGCACCTTCAACATTTCAAGGTTTGATGAATTCAATTTTCAAACCATTCCTTAGAAAATTTGTGTTAGTATTTTTTGATGATATACTTATCTATAGCAAGTCTTGGAAGGATCATGTTGAACATGTTGACAGGGTGCTACAACTATTGGAGGAGAAACAATTATATGCCAAAAGATCCAAATGTTTTTTTGGAGTCCAGGAGGTGGAATATTTGGGTCATATTGTATCTCATGAAGGAGTTAAGGTAGACCCTAGCAAAATTAAAGCCATTAAGGAATGGAAAATCCCCACATCCATAAAGCATTTGCGAGGATTTCTTGGTTTGACAGGGTATTATCGCAAGTTTGTTAAGAATTATGGGAGAATAGCAGCACCTCTAACAACATTATTGAAGAAAGATGCATTTTCATGGACTCCGGAAGCAACAAAGGCCTTTGAACATCTTAAAGAGGCAATGTGCCAAGCACCGGTCTTAGCTACACCGGACTTCACAAAAACCTTTATTGTGGAATGTGATGCTTCAGGAAATGGAATTGGTGCTGTTCTAATGCAAGATGAAAGACCCATTGCTTTTGAAAGTCGTCCAATCAAGGGAAAGTTTTTAAGAAAAGCTATTTATGAGAAGGAAATGTTGGCAATACTCCATGCACTTAAGAAATGGCGACCCTACCTAATGGGAAGACACTTCAAGGTAAAAACGGATCATGATAGCCTTAAATACTTTTTAGAACAAAGATTATCCTCTGAAGAGCAACAAAAGTGGGTCACAAAGATGTTGGTTTATGACTTTGAAATCATCTACAAAAAAGGGAAGCAAAATGTGGTGGCAGATGCACTCTCAAGAAAGGATGAGGATGTGGAAGCATTGTTGTGCGCTATTTCTATCATCCAACCAGATTGGATAAATGAAGCAAGGGAGGAATGGAAGAATGACGAAGAAGTGTGGGCACTTATTCGAAAACTACAACAAGATTCCAGTACGTCTGATACATTTAGCTGGAAAAATGATTCGTTATGGTACAAAGATCGCTTATACCTCTGTAAGAATTCCCAGCTAAAACAAAAGATTCTTATGGAATTGCACACTTCTCCCTTAGGAGGGCACTCAGGATTTTTAAAAACTTACCACAGGGTTAAGAAGGAATTTTTTTGGGATGCCCTTAAATCAGATATTCAAAAGTTTGTGGCAGAATGTTTGGTTTGCCAACAAAATAAAGTTGAAACAATTAAGACACCGGGTCTATTACAACCTTTATCCATTCCAAGCCAACGTTGGGAGGAGGTATCAATGGATTTTATCACAGGTTTACCCAATTCTGAGGGAAAGAGTGTCATCATGGTGGTAGTTGACAGACTTACCAAGTATGCACACTTTTGTGCATTATCACATCCATTTAGAGCCAGTACAGTTTCTACTGCATTTATGGAAACAATTCAAAAGCTACATGGAAACCCAAAGATTATTGTAAGTGACAGAGATCCCATTTTCACTGGAAATTTTTGGACAGAATTATTTTCTCGTCTTGGTACTCAGTTAGCTCATAGCTCATCTTATCATCCTCAATCTGATGGGAAAACTGAGATAGTAAACAAATGTTTGGAAGGATATCTTCGTTGCTTTGTATCTGATAAACAGACACAATGGGTCAAATGGTTTCCTCTGGCTGAATGGTGGTATAACACTTCCTTTCATACAGCAACAAAAATGACCCCATTTATGGCACTTTATGGGTATCAACCACCATCCATCACATCATATTTAAGAGAAAATTCTAAGGTTCAGGCAGTGGAACATCACATCGAACATCAACAACAAGTCCTCCAACTCTTAAAGGATAACCTTGTGTTGGCACAGAATAGAATGAAACAACAGGCAGGTCAACATCGCAGTGAAAGAAGTTTTGATGTAGGTGATTGGGTATTCCTACGGCTACAACCATATAAGCAAATGTCCCTCAAGCAAGCTAAGAAGGATAATAAATTATCACCAAAGTATTATGGTCCGTACAAGGTGTTGCAAAAGATTGGTACTATGGCATACAAATTGGAGCTTCCTGCAGCTTCTCGATTGCACCCAGTTTTCCATGTTTCATGCTTAAAGAAGGTTATAGGCGACAAGCTCCCAGTTCAAACAATATAGCCAGAACTTGACGAGGAAGGAAAAATTATATTGGAACCGGAAGCAGTTATAGAAACAAGAACTCGACAGCTACGAAATCGATCAATTTCAGAGTACCTTATCAAGTGGAAGAACTTATCCGCTGAAGATTCCACATGGGAGGATGAGAATTTTATGCAGAAATATCCAGAACTACTCAAGCGTTGAGGACAACACTTTTTTGAAGGAGAGGGGCATGTTGGGTCCCTATAATACTAGTGATTACCCCATTACTATTGTAGTTATATCCCTTATTTATATTGTTGTGCCCCCATTGCCCCCCATATTGTTATTAATGTGCCCATAGAATCCCTCTATTGTTATTTTTGTGGCTTTATATTATTATTGTTAGGTCGGCTGGATTATATTGTGACTCCTTAGACTCCTATATATAGAAAGGAGGTTTTGTCATTTGAATCATCCAAGAATTGTTCATTTATGTAATGTAAAGGAGGTTGCCCCCTCGAAGAGGCTGAATTCTAAGGCGTTGATCTATCTTTTCTATCTTTTCTTGAGCTGGTTTCATAACAATTATAGGGTCATCAGAACCCTAAACTTGACTAGGGCTCGACCCTTCTAGAGAATAACCTTGATTCATTGTCTACTGTTTTAGAAAACGCTTGCGGTCAACAACATATATTTAATGAGAAACCCTTAACATATATAGATCTGATTCGCAAACTGAAAAATAACAGACCAACTAGGGTGATATCAAATACCACCTGTTATCACCCCAAGAAACTCACATAGGTTGTATATCGGTGATGCTCGGGAACATTACAAATTCAACAAAATGTTGGATAAATGGTGGATGAATGAAACAAATGCTACATATTCAAGCCAGATAACCACTTCTACTATGATTGACCCCAGACATGGGTGAACACCCCCAGACTACAAGGATTTTAACCACCAATTACTCACAGTTTGAGGATAAGGTGATAATGGAGAAGACTGACAACACCATCAGATGCACAAGACCCTGTGATGGCCGGCTGCAACCAGTTAAAAGGTCTGTAAATCTAGTTTCTAATACACAGACAGGATGACAGCTCTCTATGCATTAAACAACAGAAGCCTGCATACATGTTCAATGATACATGCTAAATCCTAACACAGAGGTGGGATGACAGCCCCTCTGATGCTAAACATTCACAACACATGAACAAATGCAAAATAGGCATAGCGTGGAACAAGAAGAATAAGTGGAAAGTGAGCAATTGACAACAAAAGAAGCTTGTATTAATTGGAAATGAAGACCAGATACTGCAGGTTACAAAGTAGTTACAGTCTCTAGAAGTTGAACCTTACAACAGAGTCACCTTCATCTAACACTCATCAATATGATTACATCATGTGTCTGGGTATTTATAGAGTTTGTTTACAAAATTGCTCTGCTGGTTATGCGTGGAGGGATCATAAATGATCACCAACCACATTTACAATCAGATATGGGTCTCTGCTGAATTTATCAAAGCTTTAATGGACAAATCGGTCTGTTTAGCTAATCTGATGTCCTTTCCTGGCAGCTAAAGTAAATTATGGATAACAGTCCATGCTTGATAAACGCTTCTCACTGCTCGAGATCATCCTCTTCATCCTTCGGGCGAATAACACAGGCTACGGGTGAGAACAGAATGGCGAAAACAGAATTGGATCAGAGGAATGAGTCTCAACTGTCAGATCGGGGGAATGACTGGCCAAGATTGCACGGAGGAAGCCATCAAGAGACATATGCGCAGGAAGGACAAGGATCGTCAGATGGAATGAACGGATGGTGGAAATTGGTTTTAGGGAGATGCGATGTGCGATAGCGATCATATCACATCGCAATATCACATTGGGGAACAAAAAAAGGCAGAAACTTAACACAGAGGCTGCGATATGCGATATGCGATATGATCGCATCGCAATATCACATCGGGGAAGCAACGGAAGGCGGAGGCTTAAACACAAGGGTTGCGATATGCGATATGCGATATGATCACATCGCAATATCGCAGCGGCAGGGGACAAGGAGTGAAAGGAGCGGCAGGGTTATCCTACGATATGCGATATGATCACATCGCAAAGGGAAAAACATAGGTATAGGGGTTAAGGGAGTGTAAGGAGGATGAAGGAAAAGGGGAAGAAGGAAGGAAGAGAAGATTGCTCCAAGCACCCTTTCAGCACAAGCCAACCATTAGACCTGAATCTGACCTTTAAGTACTGAAGTTTATAGCAGAGCTAACACTGGCTCCTTCTAGGGATGAGATCCTCCCTGTGAGGTCTCAAGAACCTGTAGACCAATGCCTTCATACAAAAACAACTATAAAAACACTTTCCTAGTGTCCATTGGGCATGGAGTCAACTAAGCATACAACAGAACATTGTAAAAGAACTTAATTTCAAACATTAAAGCCTGAAAACATAAACTTCAAAATTTGCCCATTTGCTGGGCCACCAAAATTATTTCTCCTGCTCTCAGCCCGGTTCATCATATATCAGCAGGATTGGATTTATTTGATTCAGACATTTGAGCTCGATAGGTAGATAGGGATCACATTTCACTTCCCTTCTGCGTATTTTTCTCCTTGGATGCTGTTCAGAGGAGCCTTTGTACACCTGCTGAATAATTATTGTTGCTGTGTACTTATCTTTGTCACCTGTGGCCTACACAATAACAATGAATGGTGTACCAATGTGTTCATGTGTGGAGGACATAGAGACATTATCTGCTCCTGAATCTTTGTTTGAACAATCCTCATCCAGGGAGGATTCCCATGACTGCGCATCCTCTCCCTCTGTATTCTGGCAAGCTGCCCTTTTGAACTTTGTGGAGGCCTCCTGGGCAGGCATCGGAAGATCAAGACTGAGGTGATCAGTCTCAGCCTCGGGCATTGAGTTATAACCTGCCTCAGTGCTTAGTAAGCAACTATGAGGGCTTGTCATTTGATCAGATAGAGAAACAAAAAATGATGGAGAGATTTCCTCTCCCTTTTCAATCACTGGACTGGGGATGATAGTAGGCTGGCTAATTTGCAGATCTACATAGCCATGTGAAGATGGGTTGGCTTCAGGCTCAGATTCTTCGAGGACGAAGGGATCAGCTGCTGGTTGCCTCTGCTGATAAGCTTGTTGTTCTGCAAGTACAACAAAATTACAAGCAATGCCTCTGGATAATGCTTGTTCATAGGAAGCTCGGGTTAGGAAAGGGGCACCTTCTAGACCATGGACCTCCTCCTCCTCATCAGCATGCTCTTCCATGACTATATCTTGAAAAAGGGTCTTCACCCTTTTATCTCTGTGTGTTTCTCTATTACTTTGCAGAATCTGCGACTACTCCTGTGCTCCTCTATTTGGATCTGGACCTGGAAGAGAAAAGGCACAAGGAGCTTCTGCTTCCTCAGAGTACTGCTCAACCTCTAATCTGGAAACTTTAGAGGTTGAAAATTCAATCATCCTAACCAATTCATCAATCTCGGGCTCTGAGGATGATGAGGATTCACATCCCTGTCTTCTCCTTTCATCATCACCTTCGAGTCTGTTTGCAAAAATAATATTTGCTTCTACTTCAAAGGCTGCAGCTTGCATATCAGCCAAAGAAGTGCATCTTCGTTCTCTTAACAGCAGGCAGAACCTAGAATTGAAGGCATTAGAATAAGTAATCATGGCAGAAGTAGGGGTGAGTTTTATTTCTGCTGGCACTCTGCTGTACAAATGATTGAATCTGATATTAAAATCAGATAGCAGCTCACCATCTTCTCTCTGCAAGTTTCCAAATTCATCATGATAAAAGAGCAGACCTTTATTATTCCCCCGGTGCTTTAAAAATACATCATCTAGGGCTTCAATATCTTCTATAGACCTAGGGGGTAAATTTCTGAACCATGTTCTAGCTTCCCCATCTAGGCTCTGAACAAAAACCCTCATCCAAACATCCTCTTCATTGATATCCAAGTTATCAACATAATAATAAAAGGCCTCGAGGTGCTCTTCAGCTGATACTCCCTTTGCACCAGTAAACTTAGGCATATATTCCATATAATCTCCTACATGAATGGCATTCAAAGGTGTACGCAAGACTAAGGTTCGATACCTAGCAGCAACTATTCTTTCTATCTTCGTGGGTGCTTGCTGGCCTGCCATGACTGGGGTTAGGTGAAAGGATATTGGTAGACTGAGAGATATTAATCAATGAAGAGGATAAGAGAGACACAGGAAAATGATGGACAACACGAGCTGCTTTATTGAATTGAGGTCTAAAAGGGAAATGAATGGACAGGAGCCGAATGAATCTTTGAAGGTATTTCTACGCTAATAGAGATACATGAAACTTTTAAGGCTTACTTGATCCTGATGCTCCCATCTGCAAGTTTCTTCTACTTATCAATCTTCTCAGGATCAGGCATTGGCCAGCCAGTGATTTCTGAAGATTTCTCCGAGCATGCTTCACGAACTAGACCAGAACTTCAATGTGGATTCGCCAAAGGATGGCCTTCCTCTAGTGGAGTCGCCAGACAGATGATTACAAACAAAACTGTGTTCAAACCTTGTCTGTCATCAAGGCTTGAAGCTGTGTCGTCTCCCCTAGATAACCACTTCTACTATGATTGTTCCCAGACATGGGTGAACACCCCCAGACTATAAGGCTTTTAACCACCAATTACTCACAGTTTGAGGATAAGGTGATAATGGAGAAGACTAACCACACCAGCAGATGCACAGGACCCTGTGATGGCCGGCTGCAACCAGTTAAAAGGTTTGTAAATCTAGTTTCTAATACACAGACATGATGACAGCTCTCTATGCATTAAACAACAAAAACCTGCATACATGTTTAATGATACATGATAAATCCTAACACAGAGGTGGGATGACAACCTCTCTGATGCTAAACATTCACAACACATGAACAAATGCAAAACAGGCACAGCCTAGAACAAGAAGAAGAAGTGGAAAGTGAGAAATTGATAGCAAAAGAAGTTTGTATTAATTGGAAATGAAGACCAGACGCTGCAGGTTACAAAGTAGTTACAGTCTCCAGAAGTTGAACCTTACAACAGAGTCACCTTCATCTAACACTCACCAATATGATTACATCGTGTGTCTGGGTATATATAGAGTTTGTTTACAAAATTTCTCTGCTGGTTATGCGTGGAGCGATCATAAATGATCAACAACCACATTTACAATCAGATATGGGTCTCTGCTGAATTTCTCAGAGCTTTAATGGACAAATCGTCCTGTTTAGATAATCTGATGTCCTTTCCTGGCAGCTAAAGTAAATTATGGATAACATTCCATGCCTGATAAACGCTTCTCACTGCTCGAGATCATCCTCTTCATCCTTCGGGCGAATAACACAGGCTACAGGTGAGAACAGAATGGCAAAAACAGACTTGGATCAGAGGAATGAATCTCAACCATCAGATCAGGGGAACGAACGGCCAAGATTGCACGGAGGAAGTTATCAGGAGACATATGCGTGGGAAGGATGAGGACTGTCGGATGGAATGAACAGACAGTGGAAATTGGTTTGAGGGAGACGCGATGTGCAATAGCGATCATATCACATCACAATATCGCATCGGGGAACAACAAAAGGCGGAAACTTAACACAGAGGCTGCGATATGCGACATGCAATATGATCGCATCGCAATATCGCATCGGAGAAGCAACGGAAGGTGGAGGCTTAAACACAGGGGCTGTGATATGCGATATGATCACATCGCAATATTGCAGTGGCAGGGGACAAGGAGCGAAAGGAGCGGCAGGGTTATCCTACGATATGCGATATGATCGCATCGCAAAGGGAAAAACATAGGTAGAGGGGTTAAGCGAGTGTAAGGAGGATGAAGGAAAAGGGGAAGAAGGAAGGAAGAGAAGATTGCTCCAAGCACCCTTTCAGCACAAGCCAACCATTAGACCTGAATCTGACCTTTAAGTATTGAAGTTTATAGCAGAGCTAACACCACCAATGATGGAAATGCCAATTAGGGTGAGAAGAAATCCCACCGAAGTTCCCTGAATAAAACCCTCAAGCTGGTAGGATGAAAAACTCTGATTCCACTGTAATATCCCAAAGCTTAAAATTTTTGACTGATCTAGCACACTATAATGTTCTAATTAACATTAATATTCAACAAGAATGAGAACACATAAGGGATTTGGAACTACAAGCACTTTATTTAATTAATTACTATGAATGATACATGTCAGAATAATTAACATAAGAAACCTTCACCAATGGCATGCAAGGTTTCTCATCAAACGATATTAAAGCACAATCATAGACCCTGGATGGCTCCACCAGACAAATTACTCCCAACGGGTTTTCATCCCTAGGATCAAACTAGAATTAGCCTTGCCAAGTTCTCAACAAAGGCAAAATAGATAAATAACTTTGGATTCCATCAATGCCTAGCTTCCATCCCCTTTTATAGGCTTTATGGACTCTCTAGAAGATTTATTTTATTATTTTCCCTCGGAAAAATGAAGGGGAATACCGTTGGCACATACTACGGGTAAATAACATGGGTAGATTCCATCTATTTTGACCATATCTAGAAAATAGAATATTACAATCTTTTCTCCTTACATCTATTACCTACAAAAAATACAAGTAAAGTCTACCAAATCCTACAACTTGCAGTAATGTTAGCATTAACAAAATCAAAACCAAACATGTCTAAAAAGGAGATTTGAGGAGCATACATGATGAACAAATTACACACAAAAGAATTCGTACATTTCTCTTTGAAACCAAAATACATCACAACTATATAGTGCATATGATATCCAACATATACTAAGATAGGATAATACTATTGAGAAAATCTCTCAACAAGCTCCAACAACCAACAAACCAAATATTCCAATATACTATTATAATCATTATTTCTAAGTCCCTTCCTTAATGCTTACATTACTAAATTAACATTACAAGAAATCAATACAAGAATCACAAATTACATTTCACATATTTGTCATGTTTGTCTGATATGGTCTTCACTAGCACTTCTACCACTCTGAAATCTCACGGACCACACTCTTTCTCCACCACAATCTTCGAGCTTCCCACTTGACTCATTTAAGGTACATTTGTCACTGACCATTGTTGAAAAAATTGTAAGATCAACAATATTGACATACTTGTCTCCTCGAGGCTTTTGCAATAAAATTTGTCAAGTAATAAACCACTCTATGGACCTACCACCATCCATTGGATATTTCACTTTTGGGTATCTGTCAGTTTCTAGGAAGGCAATTTGGATACTAAAAGTGTTCAGAAGTTGATCATGCCACTCGAACTGTCTAACACACAAGGATCTCATACTATAACCTATAGTAGTTGTTCAAGGGTTTTTGAGCACTAGGAAAAACAAACCATAACAATTTATAAACACAATCAAACTAGTGATATGGTCAAGGGTTTTCGAGTTCCAAGAACCACTAATTTTAATTATGCAACACTATTAATTGATTGGTTCTACACCATATTTTATATCAAAAAAATTACACACCAAAAAAAATGTAACCAATCTTCTACACATGTCGATAAAAAAAATTATTTTGCACAGTACATCAGAATTGAAAAATCAAAACTCTAGAGATATCTAGCACTGGAACATAAATGTCAAGCTTATTTCGTCCTAAGCATGTAGATATATGTTGCAGATGAACATAAAACCATAAAGTACCATCAAATATTCGACGGGTGAAGTTATGATTTTCTCTTCGTATATGTAGCCTCAACATCATAGTTTTTGATATTGAAAAATGCCCATTTTCGTAGATTGTGCATCCTTCCACTTGCATCCTAGACTAGTAGTATTAATATGATTATGGAAAGTCTATTATAAAAGCTCATTTTTTGGGTGCACTTATTCATCAGAATGTTGATACTTTGAGGAGAAATGTATCCCACAACTCTTGACACATCGATCACATCGTTGTTAGATAGAGTGGGAAGAATCCATTGGTACATTCCTATCAACAAACTAATTGGACAACTACAAGCATAACTAAGCTCTGAACCAGATTGATGGTCACCAAAATTTCTAGTGCTGAAACTTCTCACTACCCCAAAATTCAATTAAAAACGACAACTGAGAAGTCTTCTATTTGTATTAGTAGGTCTCAGTGTCTAACTCTAAGTTGAATACTGAAATTAACAGTAACCATAACTTAAGACATTGGAAATAATTTTTCCTCATGGCATAGAGGGTCCTTATCAATATCAACATGGTCTATTAGTATCAACAAAAAGTATTTTAGATGGCATATGGGCTCATTTCATTGCACCAGGGTCTAATCATTTAACACATAATGAGTTTCAAACAGATACCTCTAAAGGAAAATGATTTTGAGGACACAAAAATCATCTAGCTTCTCAACGAAGTCGCTAATCATGGATTCTCTGCATCTCATCAACAACAAGAGATGAGAATCTATGGAACAACTTTTCTTGCGAATCCTAGTCACTGATAAATGACGGATGTCGCCAAATATCAAATTGTTAGGACCATTCAACACACTCAGATATGTAGACTTTAATTATGGAAATGATATGCATGCTCAAATGTGCAACGTACAAATGAAAAACAATCGAAATGTCAACAAACCACCACAAATCCAAGAAACACGAGCTGGTGTGAGTCCTAGGATTCAATATTATAAAGAATATCCTTCTCCTTCCTATGTGTACTTTATGTACACAATAGGGATTTAATCTTCATAATTCTTCCATCTTCTTGGGCCCCCCTTAAGGGAGTCAAGCCCATAAAGGATTTGATACCAAAAAGGAAATTTGAGGAGTAGACATCATGCACAAATTACACACAAAACAATTCTTATAGTCCCCTTTTGAAACCAAAATACATCACACATATATAGTGCATATGATATCCCAAATACTAAGATAGGAGAATACTGTTGAGAACATTTCTCAATTGACTCCAACAACCAACAAACCAAATCTGCCAATATACTATTGTAAGAATCATTTCTAAGTGTCTATACATAAATAATATGAATAACACATAAATGGGGGAAATATTTATTCTTATTATACCAAAATGGTTACATAAATACATCTCCTTGAGTTCGTTGACCTCATCTATTCCTCTCACCAAGACTCATATTGAGGCTCACTACTAGTGTTGGATTATCACAGGGTGGAACCGAGTTCTCAATTCAACAACATTTAGTTATATTCACTTCTCTCTTTTCTTCATGGAAAGATTTTCTTTTATAGATGAGTTAACAAATTTATTAGATGAATAATAAATCTTTCCTGACTGTGTTTGATTCGCCCCTTTGATCCTTATCTTGAATTTTTGGTCACTTTTTGACCTTATCAACCCTTATACATGCACTTTCAAAACCCTATCCACTTCAATTCCATGTGATTAAAGTATCACAATATTCATTTTTTCTTGATAAGCCATTTGGGGAATTGCAACTCTCCTTGCCAGTATTTAGAGGACATTGAAGAGGAAAAACTTGGTTTTTTCTAAGGTTTCCATGAAACTTTTGTTGCATTACAACCTAATTTCTATATTTCTTCTCTATTATACTCAAGGGAACTTCATTTTGAGCTATAACATATGCTCCCTGATGTATGAGGTTAGAAGAGAAATTGATGTTTGAAATACATTACAATATTATAATGACTTTGGTAGATGAAGGGAGCTAAGAACCTAGAATATGTAAGAATCTGCATTGAAATCATAAGTTGACATATGTGATATACATCCTCGAGGTAAGAAAACACATACTCATTACAAAGGAATAGAATATGACTGCCAACATAATACACTGTGAACCCATGTCATCAAGGAATGATCATAATGATACAATGTGGATCTTTGTGTTTGAATCTTGTTCTTTAATCCAAGATGTCAAACTCACATTTGTGTCATATTGTTATATGTTTAAGGGAAATTTTAATCAGATTTGACCACCTACAATATGTTCTGGCCTCTCATCTTGACCATCCCTATGTTAGTTGTGAATCTATATTAAGGCCCTACTTCAATGAATCTCTTCCCATTGAAATCAACATCTTATCTAGGATGTAAATTTAGAAACATGTAAGTACCTTAGAGCTTAGAGTGCTTAGTAGAAAATTTCTTCACGGTTAATAATAATTTTTCCTCATTGATCCATGTTAACCAATTGTACAAGTGTTTGACATCATTTCACTCCTTCAAAATTATTAGATTGTACTAGGGTCCTGTTGATTCCTCTAAAATCGTTGCACCAACATTGGGGGATAACCACCCACTCCGGACCTTAAAGCAGCTCCTTTTCTGTTTGATATGGTGGCTCCAACTGGATAGTATGGGACCAGTTTCCCAATAAAGTGTGATTTGATGAATGGGTGTCTAAAATATATAACAAGATGATAGATGGTTTGATCTGTAAACTTATGAAAATATAAAAATATATCTATATAACCTGGGTGATTTAATATAAATGTGATTTATATTGATTTCTAATAGACAAATGATAATGAAAATTAATCACTTACCAATAGAAATTTAAGCTTGAATGATGATCACTTTGAATAAGAAGTTAACCAAACTAATATAAAAACATATCACATATCAAAATAATATTAATTGTTGACATATGTATTCAAAATATCAATTCTAACTTATTCAAAAGTGATATAATGTAGAATTGTGTGAGACATGTACATATAACAACAATATCAAATCAAAAGACTGTTAATTCGGTAAAACGAGACAAAAAGACATTGATAAAAGTACCATATGTATTTGAGTCTTCTTACGAAAATCACAATCTGGTTCACGCTTCTTATTCTGAAAACTTCAATAAGATACAACAATGCAAGTCCTCCTGAAGTCCATTTACAACAAGTTTGAACCTTGATCCACTGTTTCCACAAAAGTAAATTAAGAAGTGCAGAAGCGCTATCTTCTTAAATCTAATTTGGTACAATTTGAGGACCCTTTCTAAAATTACATGAAAGGGTCTTTATAGTAAAAATAAAATGAAATGTTCGTAAAAATGCTTCAAGTGGTTGGAACAACCTTTCCCCCAAAACATGGTATTTTACATTAAAAATAAAAATGCGATATCCTTTGAAAAGATGCATTGCATCTATGGTTCCTCCTGCGGCCTTAATTGACAGATCTCGAGCAAAGTTTGGATCTCTGGTGGATGACTCATCCTTGCATGCAACTATCCTGTGTAACCACATCCGAGAGTTCTGGCATCATGCGATTGGCTATGTCGGCAAGAAATTTGATGATCATTTGTTGGCTGTGTGGTTTGACTAAAAAGAACTGATATGTATCCCAATTGAGGCTTTCAATTTTTTGAGTTGTTCTTCCCTGGTATTCAAATCTCGCTTCCACTGTTTTTCCAACAATTTTTCTTTTGGAAGGCTTTCTGGGGAACACTCAAAAATCAAATTAGTGTTGTGTAAATTATCATTGATCAACTCAATGATATTATTCATTACTGCTCTGGCCCTTGAAGTTTCTCTTTCTGCTTTGATCAACTGTGTCTCCCATTCTGCAAATAATATTTCCTTATGGGATTCTTCAATTATTGGCAATTTGTTAACCCTTCCTTTTTCTGTGTTTTTCCAAGAGATATAACTTGTAATTTTGTCATCTGCTTCCTCGAATTCCAACCTGGAATTGACCGCTTGATCTATCAATGCATTGGTTTTGATACATAAGGGATGAATAAGAGATATCTTTTGGTAGAGTTGGGTTAGCTGTTGAGACAAGAAATTATTTATTTCTAAGGCTTCCTTTATGAGCTCCTGCAAACTGAGATAATTTGGTCAAGTCTTTAGAGGGATTGACCTCTGAGTCCTTCCAGATGATGTTCATGGATTCATTCTAAGGGACTGTTTTTGATCCTTGATCTATCTTTCTCTTTTTCCTTTTCCTTTTGACCACAGCTCTGTGTTTAGGGCTATAGAACACACCTAGAGGTGGAATTTCCTCAATACTTAGTGTAGTCTCTGATGAAGGATGCTCAGGGATTATCTCAACCTCTTTCAGGGATGAATCCTTACTGGATGGTCTTTCAATCACAGTATCATGAATCATAGGCTATTGTTTTAAGGGAGATCCTGGTGTGATAACAGTGTGTGTATCAATTTTACTTTTAATCTATTGATCAAACTATTCCCACTCTCTGATCAATATTGGATCAATGTGAATATCTGTGCCCAACTGCTCACTAGCCTTGTCACTTGTCTTAGCTGCACTGGAAGTTTTCCCTATATCCTGCTCTATGTTTTTCTTTGTTTGCTGAATGACTGGTGTAGTATTCAACAAGTCCAGTGGTACTATCTGTAGTCTTTGTGTCTTGTAGTGAATGAATTGGTCCATTTTTCCTGATCCCAGCTTGATTTTCACCATGTGACTTACCTATGTAAATGCCTCTTCTGATTTGAATAAATCATCAAATTCATCATCTTCATGGATGAATGGTTTGATTTTTACCTGAGTAGTAAAATTGAAAGAAACTTTATTTGGGTCATACTGTCTTTTAGGAATGATAGCGAGGTTCAAACCCTTGGTCTTCTTAGCTTCAATTTGTGCATGTTTATAATTATGCAATGAATACATGCCACAGTGAACGGGAATGGCATGACATAACTGTTTCTTGGCTTCTTTAAGATTTTTTGTGAGCCCTTTTTCCACTGTCTGGTAGGCGATTTCCCTGGGCAATAATTTGTCTAGGATATAAAGAGGAAGAACATGCGGGTAGGTGATGCTGCCATAAACCCTAATGTATGTGAAGAGCTCTTCCCAAACTGACTTCCAATTGATGTTAAATCAATACAACCTCCTCAGACAACCGAGGAGCTGGTTTATTAAAAATTGCCTGATGAATAGGTAAGATGAAGCCTTGGAAAATGTTATAGAAATGCTTCTTATACTGGGTCTTCCATACGATTTTATGATAAATATGGATGGGGGTTGGGTCCTGGACAGTCCATTTCCATCCCATGATGGGAAAATCAAAATTCAAACAGATAGTATCAACTATATAAGCTCTCATATAAAACGGGGGAACTATTCGAGTCAAAACAAATATGATTTTCCTATAGTCAAGTATTTAGACGACCATTTTATCAGATAGGATATTGGCCCAATCCATCACAAAAGAATTCAATGCTGCTTCTATTAACGAGACCATTTCAATGGAAAACTTAGCAGTGTTGGGGCTTCCAAACAATCTACACATTAGTGTTGCAGCATAATAATATGGAGACGCTAGAGAGTCCATAGAATACATACCGGATGATTCATGCTTGTGCTTGTTAGGGAAGTGTCTCCATTGTCTGATGGGGTTCAACTCTATTTGATTTTCCTGTGCGAAAGCCTCAAGGAACGATTTATTATAGCACTTCTGGGGTTCTGGTAGATGATACATTTTCTTCAAGTCTTCAGGCTTGAAGGATCCGAACATTCTTCCATCAGTTGTGAAGTGCGTCCTGTTAGTTATATTAATGCTTTCAACTACCCATTTTACTATATCATTATATGGCAAAATCTTTGGGTGGGCCGCTATTCGGTGAAGAAAGGAGTCTGCTAAATCACCCAGTGTGTTTTCTGACTCTGTTGGCCCGTCGGCTATTGCATGTCCCTCTGTTACCTTTGGATTTTTCGTTTTCCAGCATATCATATATGTAACTAAATTATGGTATTTACCTAATGTAACTAAATTCTAGGAAAAATAATGATTTAACAATTTATGTGGAATTATAAATTATTAGTAGATTTAGATTATTTAAGAAACATATATTATTTTATACAACTTATTATTTTAATTTCGAATGGACCATTATATTTAAATAATAAATAAAAATGATCTATCTTACCAATGGACCATTAAATAATTATTACAAGATTACCTAATGTAACTAAATTCTAAGATTAATAGAGATTTATTACCATTTAAACAATATTGGAATAATAAATATAGATTATTTTAATAAATATGAATGACCATTATAATTAAAATATTAGATATGGATATGAATTTTCTTAATATTTGAGATAATAATAATAATATATCTATTTATTTTTAAATTAACAAATGAATTCCTTTTTTACCTATTTTAGCTATTTCTAGGAATATTAATTAACTAATTTAGTGATTTGACCAGGATCATTAGGTCAAAATTAGCCGTTGGCATTATAGCCGTTGGAATCTCTACACACTCTATTTAATCAAGCTAAGCCGGATTGTTCTTCAACTTGTCCTGACGATGAACCACACTGGTTGGTTCGAAACGCGTCGACAAAAGATTGGTTATGTGATTTTGCCGAAGATTATCTAAACAATGTTATGGATCACAGAAGTCTAAATTCCTTAATATCATATATGCCTTCCCATGAGATTTTCCCACAATCTTGACAGGTAGTATCCGAAATCAACATAGTTTTTTCCAGTCCTTCCGCCACTACAAGGGAAGCCTTCGTCTTTCAAGCTTTATTTAGCATTTTGGTTGGCTGCATTCTTCCATATTCAAACTTTAAAATGAGACATAAGACAAAAATAGGATAAAACTTTCCAAGCAGCTAAGGCTTGTAACAATAGTATTGAGATTAGTACAGACGGAAATCAGAGAAGGAGGAGTTGATGCTAAAGATTTTGTATTTGATATTAGCATGAAGAATGAAATCTTGAAGGACGAAAGTCATAACTGTTCTTAATGTTTTACTGTAACCAACGATGTGAAACTTTAATGTGCAATGAATAGATCGCATCGTAGGTTTTCAGAGGTCTTATTAAGATGTGTGCCATAAAATCTCCGTTTTTGTGATGAGTGATTTCAATAATTTATTTAATATTTAAAGCGCAAATCGCAAATCACAAATTGGGAGTTACAAACGCCGTTTTCTAAGAATCTTTCGAACTTTCGCGGTTGCGATAAGTGATGACCTGGCGTATTCCTCATTTAACTTGCTTGGATCATTTTTTTGCTTAATTACTACCCAATCACTTAATTGTTATCAACATCGCATTGCATGTCCCCGAGGTGAGTTTTACTTGTTTCTGACAGGATTGCTATATGCAATGGACGCATATCGCATCGTAAGTTTCCAGAGGTATAGTTTCTTTGGTTTTCGGGATATGCATCACATCACAACATTTCCATAGACCGTTAAAGCATTTCTTTTAGGATCGGAGATATGCGATATGTGATAGTCTTATCACATCGCATGTTTGGCAAAGGATTGATTTAAAAAGCTTTATGATTTAGACTTTTCGTTAACTTCGCATTACACCATGAATATTTGGATTGGATTTTCCTTAGCCTCAAACAAATGTGATTTGCGATGTGTGATTTTTTATAAAGTTTTTTGAAGCACTTTTTTATTTAAAAGCAAGAAACAAAGAAATTTATTTCTATGTAAAGATTTTATTGCTTTTTACAAACTAAAGGGACCCTATTTCTTATTTAACATCTTAGAATAAGATTAAGAAAAAAATTGAAATGGGGGGTTGTTGTATAGCACAACAAGTTCTTGGGAACCATTTCCATCGTTGACGGCCTATTGTGTTCGTTAATAAAATTTGTAAATATCTAGTAGTTAAATAAACACATTACATTCTTGATATCAATTCAATTCACATGTAGTAGGGTCATACCATCAAAACGAATTGAAGGCCTTGGAATTGAGGCTACCTCACTCATGCATATCACCTCCCCATTGTGATGGTGAATGTATTATGTACTTTAAAAACAACATTCAGACACTCTTATTTGTGTCCACAATCCTCTACTCTTATTTGTGTCCACAATAGTATAAATGTCTTAAATGTACATGAAAAAATTCTTTCCACACCTTTTTTTTCTAAAGAATCCATCAAATTAATAGTACTAAACTAGTTTTATCTATTATAAAGACATGTTACTTCAAAGGTAGGTTTATCTTGTGATTTTTTTTTGGATTATTTAAAGAGTGAAATCTTATTTTAATAAGAGATCACATGGTATTTTTGGATTTCAATTTAATATGTGCACAGTAAAATATTATGAATATATTTTATTTTTTATAATTTAGTTATTTTTTAATTAAAAAAAATCAATATATATATCTTATATTTAATAAAATAAAATAAATTTATGCTTATTAATTTTAAAATTTAAATTTTAAAATAAATATATAATAATTAAATTTAAAGATAAATTCTAAATAAACAGTAATATAATAATTTACAACTTATTTTCTATCTCAAATTTATATAAATTATTTTGGAATAGCACTCACTTTAATCTAAAATTGAAATTCTAAATAAGCAATAATAGTGATTAAATTTGAAGATCAAATTCTAAAAAAGCAATAAAAGCATATTTCCTATTTATTTTATATTTCAAATTTATAATATTTTCTTTTGGAAATCACACTTAGTTTAAGTTAAAATTCAAATTTTAAATAAACAATAATATATTATCTATATTTTTTTAATCTCAAATTTATATAAGTTTTTTGGGAATAACATTTAATTTAAGCGAAAATTCAAATTATTACATTTGTCTTTTAACTGAATTTATATATATTACCTTTCTAATCAAGTCAATAATATTTTTACTAAATTGTCTTTTAACTGAATTTATATATATTACGTTTCTAATCAAATTAATAATATTTTTATTGAGTCGTTTATGGAGATGGAGGATTTACGGCCAAAAGTGGCAGGAATCTGGGAAATGTTTTGTCAAAAAATCTTGTAGAGGTAGTGTTTCAATAATGTTTTTGATGGTGGAAATGGATTCAGCACCATCAAAAACTGTTAGTCTAGAGCATACATAACACACAACAGATTTATACTCAGAGACTTAGATGACAATAGCAAAGAATAATCTCAAACACAGACAAATGGAGAAACAACAAGATTACTCAATCAGAAACAACGGAATAGATAAAACAATCATTGGAGAACAGAAATCACTTTGTATTACGTAACAGGCCTGGACCTTGGCTTGATTTCCTTGGCCAGAGAAATTACAAATTTATAGAGGCTAAAGAAGGATCTAAAATCTTGCATGTGATTTAGATGGAGATCTAGAAACTAATGGTGGTGTAGAAAGATCTAAACTCCTACATGTGATTTAGATGGAGATCTAGAAACTAATGGCGGTGTAGAAGGATCTAGAATCCTGCATGCGTTCTAGATGGAGATCTAGAAACTAATGGCGGTGTAGAAGGATCTAGAATCCTGCATGAATTTGGCTTCACACTTTGTTAGAACCTAGATTTACCTCAGACCATGCTCAGCCTCGTAGCTAGCCCTACGAGGACAGGAGAGGGCTCTCTCCGGGTCAATCTCAGTGAAAGATGATCTATGGGGCTTGAGATGACTGAAATAAAAGCTAATCTTAGGCTAGGTATGAAGTGCAAGGATTAAATTTGAGTTTTTGGGGGTTTTGTTGGAAAAAGGGATAGACAAATTTTGAGTCCGGGGATGAGGCCAGATTTTTGCAGAGGTCAGGTAGGGGCAAGGTCGGCAATAGTTTTGATGCTTTGGATCTGAATGAATGGGTGCATCAGACCGGTAAGGGGCCAAGGAGGGCAAGAAGGTCTCAAGAGTCCTCCTCAAATAGATGAAAACATGAAGAATTAAACAAAATATCCAGGCAGAGCCTAGCAGTCCATGAATTCTACCTTAATCACTCTTTTGTTTAATTTCAAAAGACAAAAGAAGGGAGAATTATACACAATAACATCAATGAACTTACAAATACATAGAGAAACGCACCATCAAAACATAAAGCCACATGGATCCCAACAAGTGCTACAAAACCCTGGTCTTTCCTTTGCCAAAATTGCAGAAATGAAATGTACAATGAAGCGCTAAGCAATCCCAAGTGTCCAACCCTGAAAATGACTTAGAAATTACATAATATAGACAAGCCAAACCTATTCCCTTACCTCTAAGGGTCGAGCTCATCATTCTAGGAGCTGTTTGAACTAATTCTAAACAAGGAACTAAAATCTAGATAGTTAAACAACTTACCCCTATATGCTAGGAAACCGATTCATTCACTCACATTTCACCTTTTGGTGAATGAATCTTCCAGAACAAGTAACAATGTACCAATATTACATCATGGTTATAAAATTACATCATGAAAAGTCAATAATAACATCAAGAAGTAAAACTGGTCAAAACTGGGCGAATTGCTGAGCTGAATAGTGAAAAATAAGCAAAAATCCTCTATGCGTCGTGCCTGATTCTCTATGCATCACGCAACTTTGGAGCTGATTTTGAGGCACTTCCTAAAGTCAACATTGAGCCCAAGGGTGCTTATTGGAAAGCCCTACCTGTCTACTTTCCAACCCAAGTGGAATTTATGAATTTGGATGTCATTTGCTCATCCAAAACCGCAATCTCCCAAGACTGCTTCCTGTGTGTCAAAATAGGGGCAGTGAGGTCATTTTTTTGGTGTTTTGGCCTCCTGAGGACTAAAAACCTGCCCAAATTTCTTGGCCATGCACCAAAAACCATTATTTTTCATACCAAATCCAGAAATGTAAATTTTTTGCAAGTTGGAGCTCCCTAGCAAAAGCGTGCGCCATGTGGCGCGACGCATAGGGAGGAAAACCCTGTGTTAAAATTTCTGTTCGTAGCGCCTTTTTACAGACCCGTTTTCAGGGCCTTTCCGGTGTCCAAATTGGGTTTGGGATAGCTCTTTGGAAATTCCCTGAGTCTAATTTCAAACCAAACTAGAATTTTGCAATTTGGAGTTCATTTTCCCTATCAAAAATCAAATCACCCAAGACTGGTCAAAATGTGCCAAATGAGGCTGCCTCAAGGTAGAGTGTTGTTGCAGTCAACTTTTGAAGATGTTCCTCAACTCCAAATTGAGCTCATGATAGCTCATTGGAAAGTTGTTTGTGTCTAGTTAGCATTTGACTCATCAAAAAAGTCATTTGGCCAACCAAGATAGAAGAAAACCTGATTTTCCCAAGGTCACTGCAGAGGTGCATCCATTCTCCCGAGGCGACTGTATTTTTGACATTTCTCTAAAACTATGATACCTGTGTAAACATTTAAGGAGGATTTGCTTCCTTTCCCTATTGTGGACAAAAACCTCTCTCATTTTTCCCAAATTCATCTTTTATTTCTTAGAAACATCATTGGAGTAAAACCTATTCCGATGTGTGGAACAGGGGATTTGTCGAAATGAAGCGAAATGAAGGGGATAAGGCGATTCTAATTTCTTGGAAGTAGGGAGGGATGTTAGGAAGTAGGGGAAAGTGGAATTTCCAAGGTTGACTGAGGGGGAGGGGTCAAAAAGGGCAAAACACAAGCCTAGCCCAGAAAATTGTCAAGCTGTAGCAAGAAACTAGGGTTTGTGCAAAAGTGAGGAATTTTGGGGATCTCAGTGATGGGAAGTGTTTAATAAGGTACATTGAGGACACGGAAAGGTGTATGAACATCTGGGTACAAGTTTTGCTAATGATTTGACCATCCAAGAGAAATTGCCTTCAAAACCCTAGGAGAGGGAAACAAACTTTACCTAGGCACAACTGAAGCTTCAACAAGGCATAAAATGACCGAGTGAAACTTGGCATGATGATGAAAACCCTATGAATGATGGTACATTCTGCCTAATGGTGACATGAAGCTCTTGGGATAGCCATTAGGGTTTGGGAATTTTAAGCATGAGACTAGGGTTTGGTGCATTTGGGATTTTGGGAAAGGGAACTTGGGATTAGGGGTATGTGAATTTAACGGGGTAGTAGAACTTAAGGAATAAGGGAATCAATGAAAAAGGGATAAGGGAGTAAACTTGGTGGAAAAAATAGTCATCAAAACCCTAGGCAACAATTTTTGTTGGAGGAACTAGAAATGATAGGGTTCAACTTCTTTAAGCAATCACCATGAAACAAGAAACATGAAGTAACCACCCAACTTGGATAGAAAATGATAATGGAGGCTCTACCTGACAAATATATGCATTTTTGGATGATTTGAGTGATTTGGGAAAGTTCTGGCAATTTTTTGAACCCTCTCTCTGTATGTGCCGCGTGGCCAGCCCAATGCGCTGCGCCTCTTGCCAGTGCGCCGCACCTCTGGTTTTTCACTGATTTTCTCCAACTTTGCTTTGCTCACCCCAAAGTACGTTTGGCTTGTTTAATTTTTGCAAATGAACTCTTGAAATGAAGAAATGGCTTATAAACAAGGAGCTTTTAGATTTTTGGCTCATAAAACCCCTTTTTCCAATGGTTTTTGAAATGACTTTATTTTCAAACTCTGCTTTTGTTGTTTCCTTTGATTTTTGATTGAAATGATGAACCTTTTGGCAATTTTTGCAGGGATGATTGGCATGTAATTTCGGCAAAGGATGACCAGGGTTGCGCCTGAAGCACCTCATGACTGAAAAACTGTAAAAAGTACATATTTATTACAAACCATAAACTTGATGATTTCTTCTTCAAAATAGATTTTTGAAGAAGAATCATGATCAAACATATTGACGATGAAATTTTGCAATGAAAACTGATTTTGAACCTCCCTCATGTGCCTGTGGACATTATTAGACTTTTTGAAGACGAAACCCTAGACCTAATGACTGACATGACTCTTGGGTGACCAAAAGACTATCCATAATGACCATAAAATTGATTTTGATGAACTTTGACAATCAGACACAAACCAACAGGTACATGACATGAGGGAGTATGGAGACAAGACCCTTATGTCAGAAGATCGATGCTCCTAAGGGAATGTAGATGATCGAGTTGAATGAGACACCTAAATGAAATGCAACAAAATAGGTTTTGATCTCTGACGGAGGGCTTAACAAACCAACTCTAACAGTGGCTCCAATGGGGATGGTAGCTCCTTGGAGGTGCCAAGAACGGCAGATCTCTGGAAGAGCTAGACAGTTCCTTCGTCCATTGGACTATGGAGTCATTATTTCGACAAACAACACAAGACTTTGACTCACTTATCGACTGAAACTTGATTCAAACCGACTCAATTATGAAACCAACATGACTGAAAAACTGACTCCACAAACTGAAACCAAAACTACAATGAAATGGGAATGAAGTGCTGCCTTTGGCTGCTTATTTATTTACAAAATCTACCCTACTTTGTTGCAGAGCCAATAGATCAAGTAATGCTGTAATGCCAGATCAACCATTCAAGTAAATGTGACAAGGATGTTGCTTGAGAGTTTTTCCACCAGGACACAGATGTAATTGCTGGCAACCATACGTGCACGTAATGAGTCTGGTTATGTAAAAAATAATTTGATCTATCATTTAAACTGAAAAACATTTCCATGTATGTTGCAATAGGATCGCAAAAGCCAAACTCTGTTTGCTGCCCCAACTCTGCAATACATACTTCTAGCTGCACACTATCAATGCAAATATCCATGGGCAACTCTATTGTTTCTTGTCTTGAAGGAGGGAGAGTTTCCAAGAACTTTTTGGGATCTCAGAATTCATATGATTGGATTTGATCATTTAAATATTGAATCTCCTTCTCAAATTGTTCAACAACTAACTCAAAGAAACCAGTTTTAGCTTTAGGAGGAAACTTTGGAGATCTCAAACATTGAAGCACGACAATGAAAAATGCTTCATCAATTTCAAAATCCACTAACTGATCTCTAACTTCTTTTACAACTTCACAAAGTGCAGGGTCTGCCACATACCCTACCATTGCATGAATGGATCAGTGAACATTGGAATCTCTGGGTTGAGCTGGAGTCGCCAGGTGAATGTTTCAACCTTCATATGTCTGATCCTTGTCCACCATCAACAATCAGATCTAAACTTGATACATGTACTGGGGCAATGTATAAGTTAAGTGTTACGATTACAAGCTAAACCGGAGATTGGTTGAAGCAGCGTTTATCTACATCCGCTAATGCAAAGCAAAAGCCTTTCGAAGGCTACGTGACATAACTTCAGGCTCCGTCTGTAGCTATAAATCAAATAACACTAACAAGCAAACCATTTCGTCCTCAGTATGGTCGGCACTATGTTAGAGCCTAGATTTACCTCAGGCTGAAAAGGTAAGGTTCTAGGTCCACATCAAACCATGCTCAGCCTCGTAGCTAGCCCTACGAGGACAGGAGAGGGCTCTCTCCGGGTCAATGTCAGTGAAAGATGATCTATGGGGCTTGAGATGACTGAAATAAAATCTAATCTTAGGCTAGATATGAAGTGCAAAGATTAAATTTGAGTTTTTTGGAGTTTTGTTGGAAAAAGGGACAGGCAAATTTTGGGTCCGGGGATGAGGCCAGATTTTTGCAGAGGTCAGGTAGGGGCAAGGTAGGCAGTAATTTTGATGCTTTGGATTTGAATGAATGGGTGGATCAGACCAGTGAGGGGCCAAGGAGGGAAAGAAGGTCTCAAGAGTCCTCCTCAAACAGATGAAAACATGAAGAATTAAACAAAATATCCAGGTAGAGCATAGCAGTCCATGAATTCTACCTTAATCACTCTTTTGTTTAATTGCAGAAGACAAGAGAAGGGAAAATGATACACAATAACATCAATGGACTTACAAATACATAGAGAAACACACCATTAAAACATAAATCCACATGGATCCCAACAAGTGCTGCAAAACCCTGGTCTTTCCTTTGCCAAAATTGCAGAAATGAAATGTACAATGAAGTGCTAAGCAATCCCAAGTGTCCAACCCTGAAAATGACTTAGAAATTACATAATATAGACAAGACAAACCTATTCCCTTGCCTCTTGGGGTCGAGCTCATCATTATAGGAGTTGTTTGAACTAATTCTAAACAAGGAACTGAAATCTAGATAGTCAAACAACTTACCCCTATATGCTAGGAAACTGATTCATTCACTCACATTTCACCTTTTGGTGAATGAATCTTCTAGAACAAGTAACAATGTGTCAATATTAAATCATGGTTATAAAATTACATCATGAAAGTTCAAGAATAACATCAAGAAGCAAAACTGGTCAAAACTGGGCAAATTACTGAGCTGAACAGTGAAAAATAGGCAAAAATCCTCTATGTGCCGTGATTGATTCTCTATGCATCGCGCCAATTTGGAGTTGATTTTGAGGAACTTCCTGAAGTCCAAATTGAGCCCAAGTGTGCTTGTTGGAAATCCCTGCCTGTCTAATTTCCAACCCAAGTGTAATTTCTGAATTTAGATGTCATTTTCCCCTCCAAAACCTCAATCTCCCAAGACTGCTTCCTGTGTGTCAAAATAGGGGCAGTGAGGTCATTGTTTGGGTGTTTTTGGCCTCCTGAGGACTCAAAACCTGCCCAAATTTCTTGTCCATGCACAAAAAACCATGATTTTTCGTGCCAAATCTAGAAATGTAAAGTTTTTGCAATTTAGAGCTCCCTAGCAAAAGCACGCGCCACGTGGCACGGCGCATAGGGAGGAAAACCCTGTGTTAAAATTTCTGTTCGTAGCACCTTTTTGCAGACCCATTTTGAGGGCCTTACCAGTGTGAAAATTGGGTGTAGGATAGCATGTTGGAAAGGTATTTGAGTCTACATTTCAAACCAACTACAATTTTTCAATTTGGAGTTCATTTTTCCTATAAAAAATCAAATCTCCCAAGACTGGTCAAAATGTGCCAAATGAGTCTGCCTCAAGGTAGAGTGCTGTTGCAGTCAACTTTTGAAGATGTTACTCAACTCAAAATTGAGCTCATGATAGCTCATTGGAAATATAGTTATGTCTAGTTATTATTTGACTCATCAAGTAAGTCATTTGGCCAACCAAGACAGGAGAAAACTTGATCTTCCCAAGGTCACTTCAGAGGTGCATCAATTCTCCCGAGGCGACTATATTTTTTAAATTTCTCTAAAACCATGAAACATGTGTAAAAAGGGAAGGAGGTTTTTCTTCCTTGGCCTATTTTGGAAAAAACCCTCTCTCAGGATTCCCACATTCATCTTTTAGTGCTCAGAAACATCATTGGAGTAAAACCTATCCCGATGTGTGGAACAGGGGATTTGTCGAAATGAAGCGAAATGAAGGGGATAAGGGGCTTCTAAATTCTTGGAAGTATGGAGGGATGTTAGGAAGTAGGAGAAAGTGGAATTTCCAAGATTGACTGAGGGAAAGGGGTCCAAAAGGGCAAAACACAAGCCTAGCCTAGAAAATTGTCAAGCTGTAGCAAGAAATTAGGGTTTGTGCAAAAATGAGGAATTTGGGGGATCTCAGTGATGGGAAGTGTTTAATAAGGTAAATTAAGGATAGGGGAAGGTGTATGAACATCTGGGTACAAGTTTTGCTAATGATTTGACCATCCAAGAGAAATTGCCTTCAAAACCCTAGGAGAGGGAAACGAACTTTACCTAGGCACAACTGAAGCATGAACAAGGCATAAAATGACCCAGTGAAACTTGGCATGATGATGAAAACCCTTTGAATGATGGTACATTCTACCTAATGGTGACATGAAGCTCTTGGGACAGCCATTAGGGTATGGGAATTTTAAGCATGAGACTAGGGTTTAGTGCATTTGGGATTTTGGGAAAGGGAACTTGGGATTAGGGGTATGCGAATTTAAGGGGGTAGTAGAACTTAAGGAATAAGGGAAACAATGAAAAAGGGATAAGGGAGTAAACTTGGTGGCAAAAATAGTCATTAAAACCCTAGGCAACCATTTTTGTTGGAGGAACTAGAAATGATAGGGTTCAACTTCTTTAAGCAATCACCATGAAACAAGCAACATGAAGTAAGCACCCAACTTGGATAGAAAATGGTAATGGAGGCTCTACCTGACAAATCTATGCATTTTTGGATGATTTGAGTGATTTGGGCAAGTTCTAGCAATTTTTTGAACCCTCTATCTGTATGCGCCATGCGGCCAGCCCAATGCGTCATGCCTCACCAATGTGCCACACCCATGTTAAAATGCATTGAAATTTGATACCCAGTGCGCCGCGCCTCTTGCCCAATACATCGCGCCTTTGGTTTTTGACTGATTTTCTCCAACTTTGCTTTGCTCACCCCAAAGTATGTTTGCCTTGTTTCCACTTTGCAAATGAACTCTTGAAATGAAGGAACGGCTTATAAACAAGGAGCTTTTAAATTTTTGGCTCTTAAAACCCCTTTTTCCAATGGTTTTTGAAATGACTTTATTTTCAAACTCTGCTTTCATTGTTTCCTTTGATTTTTGACTGAAATGATGAACCTTTTGGAAATTTTTGCAGGGATGATTGGCATGTAATTTTGGCAAAGGATGACCAGGGCTACGCCTGAAGTACCTCATGATTGAAAAAATTTAAAAATTACTTATTTATTACAAACCAAAAACTTGATTTCTTCTTCAAAACATAGTTTTGAAGAAGAATCATGATCAAACATATTGACGATGAAATTTTGCAATGAAAACTGATTTTGAACCTCCCTCATGTGCCTGTGGACATTATTAGACTTTTTGAAGATGAAACCCTAGACCTAATGACTAACATGACTCTTGGGTGACCAAAAGACTATCCATAATGACTGTAAAATTGATTTTGATGAACTTTGATAATCAGACACGAACCAACAGGTACATGACATGAGGGAGTATGGAGACAAGACCCTTCTGTCAGAAGATCGATGCTCCTAATGGAATGCAGATGATCGAGCTGAATGAGACACCTAAAATGAAATGCAACAAAAGAGGTTTTGATCTCTGATGGAGGGCTGAACAGACCAACTCTAACACACTTAACATTCTCCCACTTGAAGCCAAATAAGAGTCATGAATCAAGTCACACCGAGTCCTACCATGCCTCTATATAACTCATGTTTATTTCATGGTAGAATCTTAGTGAGAATATCAGTAGGGTTCCTATTTGTATGGATCGTTTCCAAGGATAATTGTTCTTCCTCCAACACATGTCGGATCCAATGGTACCTTAAGTCAATGTGATTGGTTTTTGAATGAAATGCTAGGTTTTTTGCCAAGTGAATGGAACTCTGACTATCACAATATAACACATACTTGTCCTGCTTTATTCCTATCTCTCCTAGGAATCGCTGCATCCACAATATCTCTTTACAAGATTCTGTTGCAGCTATGTACTCTAATTCTGTTGTAGAGAGGGCTACTATTCTTTGTAGCCTTGACACCCAAGATACTGCTACACCTGCAAATGTATACAAATAACCTATAGTGGAGTTTCTGGTGTCCATATCTCCAGCCATATCTGTGTTTTTAAATCCTTCAAGCACAGTCTCATCATGACCAAAACATAAACAATAATGACTAGTACTCTTGAGATACCTCAAAATCCATTTTATTGCTTGCCAATGATGTTTGCCTGGATTGGCAAGGAAACTACTCACTACTCCCACTGAATATGCAATGTCTGGTCATGTGCATACCATGGAATACATCAAGCTGCCAACTACTAAAGCATAAGGAATCTTTCTTATCTCTTATTTCTCCTTGTCATCACTAGGACATAATTCAGTACTCAGCTTGAAGTGGACTGCAAGGGGTGTACCAACTGGCTTGGCATCCTTCATATTAAACCTGTCAAGCACCTTCTTGATATATTTTTCTTGTGACAGCCACAACCTTTTGTTTTTCCTGTCACACATAATCTGCATGCCCAATATCTATTGTGATGGTCCCAAATCCTTCATTGCAAATTTTCTACCCAAATCTTTCTTCAACCTATTGATCTTATTCTTATCATGCCCAAAAATCAACATGTCATCCACATATAACAATAATTTGATATACTTTCCTTGATCATACCTCTTGATACAGACACAATGGTCAGCTTCCAACCTCTGAAAACCATGTTCCAACATGAATGAATCAAATTTCTTGTACCATTGTCGAGGTGCCTGTTTCAACCCATAGAGACTCTTCTTCAACCTACAACAAGGCCTTCTTTGCCTTTTTCTATGAAGCCTTCTGGTTGCTCCATATAAATTTCTTCCTCCAATTCACCATGAAGTTAAGAAGTTTTTACATCTAAATGTTCACATTCTAAGTCTAAAGCAGCAACTAGACCAAGAATGACTCTAATGGATGACATTTTAACAACAGGTGAGAAAATTTCAGTGAAGTCAATACCTTCTTTTTGGGAAAAACCTTTCACCACCAACCTTGCTTTATACCTCTCCTTCTTTTCGTCACCTTCATGCTTAATCTTATAAACCCATTTGTTTTGTAGAGCCTTTCTACCTTTTGGGAGGTTTACCAACTCCCAAGTTTTATTTTCCAGCAAAGAGTTCATTTCTTCTTCCATTTCTTTCTTCCATTCTTCACTGTGCTCAACTTTACAGGCTTCTTGAAAACAATTAGGCTCACCTTCATCAGTCAACAAAATACAGTTTGAAGGAGGATACTTTTTTGAAGTCTTATGAGGCCTAGAAGATCTGTGAACCAAATGTGGTGGTGCATTATCAGGTTGAATCTCCTGTAAAGGTTCCTACAAGATTCCTTCTTCTTCTTGTTCATCATTTTCCACTTGTTGTTCTTCATGCTCCTGAATTTGTTGTTCATTTTCTTGTATTGGTGGTATGTTTTCCTACTACTCTTCAAACCTGTCAATAACCTTCTTGACCTCCAACTCACCTACAATCCTCTTGAACATTTCTGACTCATTAAATATAACATCCATGCTTCTAATAATTTTATGTTTGAGTGGATCCCATAGATGATAACCAAAATCTTCATCCGCATATCCCAAAAAAATGCATTTCATAGATTTATCATCTAGCTTAGTTCTATTTTCTTTGGGAATATGTACAAATGCTTCACATACAAAGATTTTGAAGTGAGAATAATTCAAATTCTTACCAGTACAAACTTCTTCAAGGATACCGCCATCCAAGGCTATAGTTGGAGATCTATTTATGAGGTAGCAAGCAGTCCTGACTGCTTCAACCCAAAAAATCTTCTCCAAACTGGAATTGGATAACATACTTCACACCTTTTCCATAATGGTGCAATTAATCCTTTCTACAACACCATTTTGTTGAGGAGTACCAAGCATAGTCTTCTCATGCTTTATGCCAAACCTGTTAAAATATTCCTTAAATGCATTTGAGCAATATTCTCCACCATTATCTATTCTTAAACACTTCAGCAATTTGTTAGTCTCTCTTTCAATAGCAACATGGAATTTTTGAAATATTCCAAACACTTCACTTTTATTTTTCATAGGATATGCCCAAACCTTCCTGGATGCATCATCTATAAATGTTACAAAATATGATGCTCCTCCTAATGATTTGATGTTAATAGGCCCAAACATATTTGAGTGTACCAATTCTAACACATTTTTCTTTTTGTCATGGCCACCTCTAAGGAATGAAACCCTTCTTTGTCTACCGTATATACAATGCTCACAAAGATCAAGATTGTACGATTTCAAACCTGGCAATAAATTTTTACCAACAAGGATTTTGAAGCCCTTCTCGCTCGTGTGACCCAAACGCTTATGCCACAGATCCGCTGAATTTCCTTCTTTTATGACAACAGCCAAATCTGATTTTCCTATCAATGTCTTCAATGTGTATAATGTTCCTATCTTGGGTCCTTTGGCCACGACCAATGCTCCTTTGCTAATTTTCCAGCCTCCTTTTCCAAAGCTTGTGGAATAGCCTTCATCATCCAGTTGTCCCATAGAGATTAAACTCATGTGCATTTATGGTACATGCCTGACTTGTTTCAATAATATATCTTGTCCATCTTTCATCTTGATCTGGACATCTCCCACTCCAACAATATTGCAAAAATGATTATTCCCCAAATGCACTCTACCATAATCACCAGGATTATATGAAACAAAACTATCTTTGCATGGGGTTACATGGTGAGATGCCCCAGAGTCAAGGATCCAATCAAAGCTACTGCTAGATGTATATACACATGCATCCTCTACTGAAACAGTAAACAACACATCACCATCTGTGGCTACAGCAGTAGTCTCACCTTCATTTGTGTTGGATGACTTGTGATTTGTATTAGATGGTCTTTGATCCTTTTGTCCTTTCTTCCAAAATCAACATTCTTTCTTCATGTGCCTGGGTTTACCACAATGAAAGCAGATGATCCTTCCTCTCCTTGATTTTGATCAACCTCTCGATCTTGATCACCCTTGCCGACCTCGATCCATTCTCCTACCACGATCAGCCAGAGCTAGAGCTTCTCCTCCCTGGTTTTCCGCAATTGACTTGCATCACAGTTCTTCATTCGTTAAACTGCTATTGACATCATCAAACTTCAGGGTCCCTGTAGTTGTTGAAGTGCTCATAGCTACAATTAAATTTTCCCAGCTGTCTGGCATAGAACACATTAGCAAAATAGCTCTAATTTCATCATCTAAAATGATTTTAACAGAGGCAAGCTGATTAGTAATAATATTAAATGCATTCAAGTGCTCAGCAACTGAAGCACCCTCCTTCATTTTGAGATTATAAAGCTTCTTCATCAAGAACACTTTGTTTGATGCTGTGTTCTTCTCATATAGATCATGGAGCTTCTTCCATAATCCTTCAGCCGTATTTTCTCCAGACACATTGAAATACACATTCTTTGCTAGATATTGGCGGATTGTTGCAATCACCTTTCTATCTAGCTTATTCCATTCTTCATTTGTCATCAATGAGGGTTTCTTTGTTGTGCCCTCAATCGGCAAATACTGATCCTTCAAAATCAGTATATCCTCCATCTGTGATTTCCATAGGGAAAAATTAGCCCCGCTCAACTTCTCCATATCTGTAACTGTTGTCTCCATTTTCAATATATTGATGCCCAAAAACAAAAAACTCCACTTAAAAATAAAACTTTAATTATTACTCTTTAAAATTTAGTAATAATGACCTTCCTCCTTTTAAAATACCCTTTTCAAAATTCCCGCTCCTTTTTAAAATATACTTTTCAAAATTCCAACATATAATTATGTATATATAAAAACATATATAATGTTTTAACCTTTTCACATTTCACACATACATATGTTGGTTTGTCTACGTACAAGCTTGATGAAAAAAAAATTACAAACTCCACATAAAGAACTTACACACTCCACGTTTTAGGCTTCATAGCACATTTCACCATATGCCCACAACCTTTTTATTTCTTGCAACAACTGTCTTAACGTTCCTCAGCTAGTTCCTCAGCTATTTCCTGAACAAATCCTTTTCCTGGACTCTCTTCTTTGCAGTGATTTCTGATTTCCTGGACAGATCCTTCGACAGCTCCAGAGGTAATAGCCAACGTTTTAATGAACGTTGCTAGAGTAAGGTGATGGCACTAAGCGGCTTACATAGTGGATATTCAACCCTAGCTTTGTTGCCAGTTGTTAGTCTAAAGCATACATAACACACAACAGATTTATACTCAGAGACTTGGATGAAAATAGCAAAGAATAATCTCAGAGACAGACAAATGGAGAAACAACAAGATTACTAAATCAGAAACAACAGAATAGATAAAACAATCATTGGAGAACATAAATCACTTTGTATTACGTAACAGGCCTGGTCCTTGGCTTGATTTCCTTGGCCAAAGAAATTACAAATTTATAGAGGCTGAAGAAGGATCTAGAATCCTGCATGTGATTTAGATGGAGATCTAGAAACTAATGGCGATGTAGAAAGATCTAGAATCCTGCATGTGATTTAGATGGAGATCTAGAAACTAATGGCGGTATAAAAGGATCTAGAATCCTACATGTGTTCTAGATGGAGATCTAGAAACTAATGGCGGTGTAGAAGGATCTAGAATCCCGCATGAATTTGGCTTCACACTTAACAAAAACATCTAGAGAACCTAAATTTTTGAAGTTTAACAACTGTAACTTGGATTTACAAAAATCCTTGCCAGATTTTCTCGAAATATGGCCAAAATTTCCATGACTTTGAAAGGAAAAAATCAGTCTCATTAGACTACGACTCTTTTTACAATAAAATATTAAAAAAAACACTCTATCAACCCCACTTAATTGCTTTTTAATATCCAAATTTCATATATAACTTCATCATGTTTTTACAACAAGATATTTAAACAAAACACTCTACCAACAACCACTTAATTATTTTTTAATATCTCAACTTCATGTGTAACTTTATTAGCCACAATTTTCTTAAATATGTCAACTTCATTATTACAAGTTTTAGATAACTTGTATATTTGTACAATTTTTTTACTTTAGATAACTTGTATAATTTTACAATTTTATTTTTTTTGGTAAACTTGGTGGGACTATATTTTCATAATGTTCAATATATCACCAAGATTTAGACTGAGAATTGAACCAGTAACTTCATATCAAAAAAATACCTTAACAAACTCAATCCTTAAAAATATCTTACAAACCCAATTCTTAAAAATATCTTCACAAGCCCAATCTTTTTATCCAAAACAATCTTTCTATCCAAAACATGTAGACATTTTTGTTCGAATTTTATTTTAAATAAACCATTAAATTAATTTTACACAACCACGAAGGCTGAACTCAACCACAAAGGCACTCCAGCCACTATGGGCCACAGACTTGGCCATTAGGGCACTCTAGCCACTCTGGGCTACAAACTTGCCACTTGGGCACTCTAGCCACTAAGGCTCACTAAAGACCCGACTCAACCAGGCTGAGGGTTTTCTCGACTAACCCTAAACCATGCGAATAGGAATCTTTGTCCACTTCACTCTCACACGTGGTTTCTAGCTTACCACAAACCGACACTGCAAATACAAAGTGGTTTCTCGCTGACCACAAACCTGCAATTACAAAGTGGTTTTAAGATTACCACGAACTATATGGGGATATGCATTCCTCATCAGGCTTACATTACACACTCCAAATTTTGGAGTTACCAGGTACATACATTACGAAATACCACCACAAAACATCCTAGAGTTGCTTAAAATTAAAATGTGTGATATACTATAATCATCATGAGTCTATTCCACAACACACTCAAACTCACACAAACTAGATTGTCCATCATCCTCCAATCTCTAATGTTGCTCGTGCACTTCATCTTTTGATCACATCCTAGGCATCTTTGTCTTTATCAATTAAATATTGGAACTCCATGAACCTGTCATTTGTTAGAATAGCCAATTCTAACAAAATAACTTCATATTGAGGTGGCTAATCTCAATATGTATATCAATTTAAATTCCAAAAAAATACTTCACCAAAAAACATTTACCCAAGTATGCACAAACAACCATGCTTTTCCCTTCAAATCGAACACAAAGTTGCTCTCCTCCTTGAACGAAGAACACAATTGCTGGTTTCTTTCCTCATTAATAGAAGCCCTTGCCTCTGCGTCTCGCTCATCAGCACGATGAGCATGCTTACCAGCACAACTGGCCACTCTCCTGCACATTTAGCTGCTCACCACGTTGTAGCTTCTCTCCATGCTCAACAATGAGCAACGATTCCCGTGGCCTCTAAAGCAGAAAAAGTAGCTGTGTATCCGGTGATGCACGTTTCTCCACCCTACACCATGGGTGACCTCAACTCCTCGATCACTAGCACTCAGCTCTCTTTTCGACTAGTACGCAGCCTCCAACAGCTTGATCACAACAGCTCGATCACAACAGCTCGATCACAACAAATCGATCCGCTTTCTCCAGCAGCTCGATGATAACAGCATAAAATATCTATTAGTAGCCACCCACGACTGCATACATGCATATCTCTGACTTTGAAGATGTTGCAAATCCAACAACATATCTCGGATCCAATTTTAGCTCGATGCACCTTCCATAACAGATATCAGTTCGATTGATTCACTTTGCTGCTGCAGACTCCTCACCCTGTTGTAGAGCAATCCGACGACCAGTCTACCAACGCAATCCGGCAACAGTGCAATTTGGAGATAAAAAACGGCTATGAGATTGACTCACTCAAATCAAACACGGCGCTGCGAGATATTTGGTAACACTGGCGAGATCTCTTAGCTGCGACGATCTACTGAAGAGACACTATGCCAAAAAAATATCTAAGATTCACTTAATCCGCCAATCTGCAAACAAAGAATGTCGACTAGCAAACAATGTCGATCTGCTTAAAAGAAAAAACGTCAATAACAACATCGATCTGCATGAAAAACGCCGAGATCAAAGGTCAATTAATCTCTACACACCAATCTGCTTTCCTTCACTCTATAAAGACGCATGCAGGTCTTCATCGACAACCGAGTTTAGAACGTCCTGAATACACCGGACCAAACCACTAGCACACTTAATCACGATTTCAATGAACCACATTTAAACAAATCGAAAAAAAATGATGGATAAACACAAAAAAATGGATTGGCAAACTGAGCTTTTTATTTCCTCGGCCCAGGAGGGGCCAAGCCCATGAGGGGCGAGGCCCTTAGGGCTCTAATACCATAATAAAATCTGATAATGTCAATTGTTTCATTAATCAAATGCAATTACATATATACATGCACACACAATCTGTTGGTTGAGAGAATATCTCAACCACACACCAATGTAGGAAATAGATCCTAACTACTAGACACAGAGTCCTTTACTTAGTAAAAATCACAACTGACACAAGTAAAAGTTACATTTTCCAACACATAATAGTAATAGTTAACCTATATTATCTTATGCATTAAAAAGTTATTTGAGAAACAGGTGGACGACTATGAATTAATAATAATTCATAATTTTATTATGAATCTATGGATTGATCCTACCGAATTTCGACCTGTGGGATTAAACCACTAACCAAATCAAATACCTGAATTTTCAGATTTTTTTTGTCAGTACGATCCAATTTGCTAACTATGGTTTTGGTTTGGGAAGTTCAAGGTAGTTGCCACAAAAATAAAATAAATTTTGAAGATTATGTCTAAGACAAATAAGTTGAACGTTTAGAAGGGTTTCAATAAGCTTTTGTTTTTTCTTCAGGTATTTGTTGAATTTCATGGTTTATGTTAATGGATAATTGTGTGGTTTTTAATTAGCTTTAAAATTTACAAAGATATGATGGATTTTAATCCACTTTTATATATATATATATATATATATATATATATATATATATTATTTGGTATAATTTTCCTAAATGCAATTACATATTTATCACTATTTTATAATTTCAATATATTTTTTAAGATATTTTATAGTTTTGTATTAAATTTTTATGAGATTTGAATGTGATTTAATTAGTAGGATAGATCCGTCTTAAATACGGATCTAATATGAGCTAAGACTAAAGAGATCCAATTTTTTTGTGTAATTTTTTTATTATAAGTAAATATTATTTAAATGTTTTGTATAGCTATTTTTTTTTCTAATTTAAAAAAAATATATATTTTTTGGTTGACATGAGCAAAGACATCATTACACATCACACTGAGCTATAAAATGAGCTTCTCATTACATTGAACTGTAAAATGAACCTCTCGACGTAATAAATAACTTGTCACTTAAATAACTTTTATTGTTTAATTATCATAGAAACAAAAATATTTTTATAATTTATATTTAAAAAGTAATATTTTAATTTTCACGAAGTGAATGTCTTTTAAGAGCTTTTTCGCAATTGAAGGAGGCGAAGGTTAATTTGGAAAACTTACAATATCAATTTAGAAGTGGACATATATTAATATGATGTAGTTATATTTAGAATATTGAAACTATTCCCATCTGTATAGTTAGATAATTTATATTAATATGCACATTTTTCAGTCAGAAAAATTAATATATATTTTAAATTTCTTCATTTAAATTATTGTAAATATATTAATTTTTATAATAATTTGATATATTATTTTTATCTAATTTTAAAATTAGATATTATATAAAAGATATATTTTTGAGGTTAGTTTAGTTAGTCGAGTTCCCTTTATTAAAGTATGTCACTAAGGGGAGGTCACGGGGTCAATTCTCTTCTATGCCCTTGAAGTTAGGCTTTGTTAATTTGGTTGGTGGGATGTGATCCTTTTGGGTTGATCTACTTGGATTTTCCACAGAAAATAAAAATAAAAAAAATAATAAATTTAGACGCATTTGGAAACTTGCATATTAAAAAAGGTGGGTTCTCATAATGACTTTTAGTAAGGTGAATGCGCTAGTTGTTAGAACAAATGCCATGTCATTCAATTGTGAAGTCCATTGAAAAAGAACAATACCTATCATGGGGATCACCAGGTTCATAGGGATCACCTGGGTCATTGAGTCATTTACATGAGGAGGTTTATTATTAATGCAATTATGTGAGACATAATGAATTTGGTGAAAAAAAACATTTATTTGAACCACTACGGTGAATGGAAGATTAACAATTCAGAAATCAACTATAAATGATAAATGAAGATTTAACTTCACCATTAATAGTTGTGTGGGTGTCTTTAATTTAGCCACTCATTTGGATTTCAAGTCACTAAACCTAGACTCGCAAGTCAACCCAGGCATAGATTAGAATGGGCATAGCCTCATTTTGAAATGGACCTTTGATGGAGGGATTTTATTAATAGAGTGGAAGTGACAATAAATAGATTCATCTTTTGTCTAAGAATATTTGCAACATCGTCCCTATGATTGATGGGACACTTGGAATTGCTTGGTAGTGTTTAAGTACCTTCCTATGCCTATTAAAAATGTTGGCTTTAGAGGGTGCACCAAGGATGACTATCTATTCAATAAACATGCAGAATGCTAATATGTCGACACTACAAAGTAAGTGTTCAAAAAAAATCTCTTAAATTTTTTCTTAGCTTCCAAAAAAACCCATTATAGTAAAGGCAAACAAAAGCATGCCTAGTGTTTGATGTAAAATGCATATAAATGTTTTCTAATAAAAGGCACACCCTCATTTGTAATGGTAGGGAAGGAATTACTTTAGAGGTACTTGATATCAAAGTACACTTTTAGAGTATTATAAGTTTCACATTCAAAGAACATTACTCTTATGGGTAACATCCAATTATTATGTACTTGACCTTTTCTTATTGTTTAATTATAACGTTTTCAGAGATTCCACCTTGAATGTTATGATCTACAATTGTGTGGAGGCGGAGTGAGCATTGGGAATGGAGTACATTCCTCATCCAAGGACTCGTATTTTAGGGATGAAAGCAATGGAAAACCCTTTGTAATTGTACCATTTCAACAACTAAATGTCAATATCATGGAAAAATTAGAGATTCCGTTTATAGAGGTAATGGAGGAGATATTTTTTTGACCGTGTTTCACATTACAAACCCAAGGCAGTGATCCACTAGTTTAATGGATTCAGACCTCCTAAATCGTATGTGTATTAGTAACTACGATCAAACTAGACAAGGGAATGTGAGGTATATCTTGTTGTTTTTAATTTCAAATTTCAATTTTATTTTATTTTATTGTCATGTTTCTAAGGAGGGTCCTTAGTTTTAAAGGAAAGCTAGTCATTTTGTTATCCTATGGTTTTTAGAATTTAATCCATGTAACGTGTCTATAACAATAATTTCTATATTAATATGTTTTTTTTTAATTTTTAGTTTATTTTTGGGAGTTATCAATTTTTAAATACATAGGGAATATTCATGGAGGCTTCACCTTAATGACTAGTAGCATATCATGTTCATTCACAAAATGGGTATTGAAATTGTGAAAAATAAAGTTTTGTAGGTATTTTGGGTGGTTTGGGGGCGGGAGATTTAGGTGGAATTATAAGTATTTGGGATATAAAGGGGTATTTGGAAAAAATAGGAGTGTTTTTATTGGAAAGATGTGAGGGGAGGGGGTTTAAAAAAATAAATTTTGGGAGCTATTTATCAATATCTAGTGAAATTAGAAGTATTCTTTAATACCTTACAAACACCTGTGTTGTGTCATAGGTTCATTAAGTGGAGACCACATGGGAATCTTTTGGGTTGATATTAAAAGATAGAAATATATGGGACTGAGCATGGTTCTTTTGCATATGCCTATATTTTTGTGGATAATGACCTTAATAAGGGCTTATTGGATAAGATTATACTACAAAGGAAGTGCTCAAGATGGATGTAGGAATTAAATGATGAAAATGCAACATTTTAATGTTGAATTTGTTAACGGTTGAGGAAGGATAGGGCAGGCTGAGCTCTGGAGATTACGGCTAGGGTTCTGCATTGTGCTCAGATGGCTCAGACGACGCAGACTGCTCTGCGCAGACAACCAACAAGGACCTGACTATCCGAGCAGGATTTTCAAAACAGAGGAGTAAGAGGGCGCAGGACACATGGGCGACCCCCAGGGGGGGGCTTCTGCAACCTCCCCCAGCGTACACGAAGTACAGCACCACAATGAGAGATCAATCCGGTTTGGATCAATCCATGAGAACGTCATCAATCCAGAAATCCTGCGCCAGAATGAACGCAAAGGAAAAGAGCATCTGAAAGATAAGGTAAATGGAGAGAATGGGAAGCCAACCCCAACAGAGGGCGCCCAGAGGGTCTCTTCATCCACATGCAAACCAATAGCTACAGATCGACCCAGAATCGAACTGCCGGGGGAAAAAATAGAAGCAAGAATCCAATACATGATGGATCATGCACTCATTGGGAAGTTCATAGGGTTTTGGCTGACGGAGAAAGCCCTCTACAGTTGGATCGCAGCGAAATGGAAACCTAAGGGAGATGTGACTTTGCAGTTAGGCCCAAAAGGATTCTTCACAGCAATCTTTTTCTGCCTGGAAGACAAATACAGAATCCTGGTTGAGGGTCCTTATTTCTTCAACTCAGCTGGCCTATACTTGCGGGATTGGGGTCCCAGATTCAACCCGGATCAGGAGGATCTTACATGGGCACCAGTCTGGATAAGACTTTACGGATTACCAGATGAATACTGGGATGAGGACATTCTGAAAAATATAGGAAATGGCTTAGGGGAATATATAAGGACTGCTGAAGAAACGAAGCTACGAAGATATACATCCTACGCCCGCATATGCGTCTTCATGCGCCTAGACAAAGCCCTGCCGGAATCGGTAAGTCTCTCCCACCGTGACTATGAGTGGATCCAGCCTTTAGACTATGAACATGTTCCGTTTCGCTGCCGTAAATGCCATGCCATAGGGCATCTATTTAGAGATTGCCCCCTGAATGCTCAAGATAAAGCCCCCTCACCCTCTGATCCGCAGTCCAATGATGGCTTCACCAAAGCCCCCACCCGCAAGAGAGCGCATAAAAAACCACCCACAGGGAAGAAACCCAAACAGAACACGGCCTCTGACCATGCAGTCAGGAACAGCTTTGGAATCCTGGCTAATATCTCGGACGAGCCTACTACTTCCTCTCCTCCAAGTTCTGATCACCCCACTTCTTCTTCACAGCCACCTCCCGAGGCCCCTCCATCAAAAACCCCTCCCTCTAAAGATCCCCCAGCCCACACCTTGGAGAACAAAGAGAAGCAGCGGGAGGTTGATGGATCCTCAGGCCCCGTCCAAGATCCAGATATTCCCACGGAAGAAGACAATCAGGTGCAACAAATGGAGGAAGAGCCGGAAAGTATAGATCTACATGGATTAGACATACTCGAACTAGAAGCAGCATGCAAGAAGAAAGCATATGAAAGCATCCCAGAACTACAGCTGGACAAACTGGAAATGGTCATTTCCAGGGCCTATTATCAAAATCAGCTTGGCATCCAGCCAGGAAGTCACTGGGATCTTAGCCAAACCCCAAAAGATTCCAAAAAGAGGGGAAGAAGAACAGATCTCCAAAGAACAATAGCGCTCGGAAAGATTCTGGTAGACTCCGGTAGGTATGCTAAGCTTACGAAGTACTACAAGCCCTCCCCCAATAGTGAATCATGAAGCTCATTTCATGGAACCTCAGGGGGCTCAACGGCCCAGGAAAACTCAGAATGCTTAAAAATATGGTAAAAATGGAAAAGCCACAAATTTGTTTTTTCCAAGAAACAAAGTGTAATAGCACAACTCTAGAAAGAATCCTCTCCAAAGCTTGGCCAGGATGTCAATCAGTTGCTGTAGATGCATCTGGCGCTTCAGGGGGATTAGCCATTGCATGGAACTCTCATGCACTCACTCTGTCGGACTTCCATGCTTCACACAATCTCATGCAGGCTACCTTCCACATAGTCGGCACAAATATTCATGGGAATCTCTCGAATGTTTACTTCCCTCAGGAAGCAAAGGAAAAGATTGCTCTCCTCCACACCTTAGAAGTCCTCAACGCCAATCGCAGGCACCCACTGTGGATAGCGGGAGGGGACTATAACATGATCACAAAATTAGAGGAGAAGATTGGCGGCAGAAACAAGATGGAACAGGAAAACACCTACTTCAAAAACTTTATTCAGAATGCATCCTTGATAGACTTACAGTTCTGCAATGGCACTTTTACGTGGAGTAATCGCAGAGCAGGCCTTCATCAAATAGCCTCCAAGCTGGATCGCTTTCTCATATCAGATAACTCGATCCACTTGGGGGGGGATTTCTCTGCGACCATTCTACCACACTCTGGCTCTGACCATTGGCCGGTTGCCCTTCAATGGCAACGTCCAGGCAATAACACGCGAAGACCTTTCCGCTTTGAGGAGTTTTGGTTCACTCATCCCTCTCTCAGAGACTTCGTCAACTCCACATGGACCTCCTTCCGCCCTCAAGAAGGTTCCAAGATGTTTCAGTTTCAACAGAAACTCAAACATCTAAAGCTCTGTCTCAAGAGATGGAATAGAGAGACCTTTGGAAACATATTCAAGGCGCAAAAAGATCTTCAAAAAGCTCTGGAGGAACTGCAAAGAGAAATAAGTACATGCGGGCACACAGAGAGAACCCTCGAACAGGAGCAGAGCATCCACAATCAGCTTGAAGAAAGAAGAAAGCAGGAGGAGATATACTGGAAACAGAAATCAAGAATCAGATGGCTAAAAGAGGGAGAAAGAAATACCAAATTTTTCCACAGAACAACAGTGCAACGCAGAATGGGCAACAATATCCCTTACATTCAAAATTCAGGAGGAGAAAAGGTGGAGCAACATGAGGAAATTGAGAAGATACTCCTCGAACACTTTAAGCAGGTCCACCAAGAACCTGACATCAACAGACATCAGGCAATTGAAAGAATTACCTGCAATATACCAAAATTAATCACAGCAGAGCATAATGAACTCCTCCTTAGCCCAATTCAAATGCAGGAAGTGGACAATGCAATGACTCAGCTTAAAGATGGAAAAGCTCCCGGCCCGGATGGTTTTACCACTACTTTCTTTCACAAGTTCTGGGATTTGATAAAGCCGGAAGTTTGGGAGGTGGTGGAGGAGTCGAGAGTTGCTCATTGGCTGCTTCCCTCGCTCAACACCACCTTCATAGCCCTGATACCAAAAGAAGAGGACGCGCTCAAACCAGACAAATTCCGGCCAATAGCACTTTGCAATGTTATATACAAAGTCATCTCTAAAGTCATTGCAAACAGGCTAAAGCCCCTCCTGCCCATGCTCATCTCACCGGAACAATCAGGTTATGTGGAGGGAAGACAGATTTTGGACGGAATCATCCACACGCATGAGATCACCCACACTCTCAAGCATTCAAAGCAGGCAGGTATGCTCCTTAAACTGGATCTTTCCAAGGCTTTCGACAAACTTAGTTGGAATTATATTCAGCAAATGTTATCTGCTTTTGGATTCAGCCCCACTTGGATTCGATGGGTTATGAGCCTTATCTCCTCCACTAGCTTCTCCATCCTAGTTAATGGGATCCCCTCTCACCCTTTCTCCCCCTCTCGGGGTATCAGGCAAGGTGACCCACTCTCCCCCTTCCTCTTTGTTTTGATGGCTGAGGGCCTGGGACGTCACATTAAGAATGCCCTCCATACGCACCAGCTTAAGGGTATCTCCATTCACCACCTGCCAGCTACTTCCCATCAGCAATTTGTTGATGACACGATGCTGTTTGGGTACCCATCTGTTCAAGAAGCCTCAATTTTCAAAGCAGTCCTAACTGATTTTTCAGAAGCCTCAGGGACCAGCATCAACTGCTCCAAGTCGCAGATTTTCTTCTTCAACACACCCCCGGTAGTCAAGTCGGCCATAATCTGCATTCTGGGATTCCCCATGGCCACCCTCCCCTCTAAGTATCTTGGGGCTCCCCTCACTACCTCCGCCATCAATCACTCCTCTTGGCGCAATTTAATTGAAAAACTTGAATCTCGTCTCAATCAATGGACTCACAGAACTTTGAACCTAGTCAGCAGGGTGGTACTTATTAAAGCCATTCTTCAAGCTATGCCGCTGTACCTTTTCTCCATCCTGGCAGCGCCAAAATGGGTCCTAAAAAGACTAAGGAAAATTCAGAGAGATTTCCTTTGGGGGAGCAATGCAACCAATCGCAAATGGGCTCTGGTAAAATGGAGCACAGTATGCAAGCCAAAGGAAAAGGGAGGAATTGGTCTAAGGGATCCGGAGCACAGCAACGCCATCATGGGAGCCAAGATCTGGTGGCAGTGGCTCACCAATGCAGGCAAGCCATGGGTCACTTTATGGACAGCAAAGTATGCCAACCAGCGACCCCAGGAAGAGCTTATTAGATTGGAGCCCAGTGACAAAGGTTCGTTAATATGGAATGCTGCCAAGGAACATTATAAGATGATCCAGCAGCACAGTTTCTGGGAGGTAAGAAATGGCAATAATGCTAGATTCTGGACGGACGCATGGAATCAAATGCCCACCCTCAGTAATGCTCTGAACCAGCCCCTACACAACATGGAGGAGGAAACACAGCAAGACAAAATCAGGCAATTTTGGACCCAGGAAGTGGAGAAAGGCTACCGAACCTGGAAACCAGGCAACCAAATCCTCACAAATGATAATCGCCAGACATCCACAGCTTTGGAAACGGAGCTCAGCAAAAGGAAAATCAGGTGTGACGAAAGGGAAGATATCCTAAGGTGGGGCTATCTACCAAAAGGAGCGTTCACTACGTCTGAAGCATACAAAATAATCTGCAAAGACTCTGCTCCTCAGGATCCGATCTGGGGCCAAATATGGAACTCTGGCTCTTGGCCTAAGATCTGTCACTTTCTCTGGTTGGTAGGGCATCAGAGAATCCTTACATGGGACAAGCTCCGAAGAAGAAATTTCCATGGACCCTCCATCTGCTTCAACTGCTGTGCCCATGAAGAAACGCTCCAACACTTGTTGGACTCTTGCCCCCTCGCCAACCAGCTATGGGAGAAAGCAAGCTTTCGATGTCAAAGAAGATGCAGGCTTGAAGATGAAATTACGAATTCCATACGACAGTGGCAAAAGGACCCGTATAAGAGCAACATCCTCAATCATCTTTGGCGATTGATTCCTGGGCTAATCCTATGGAGTATATGGAAGGAGCGAAACAAACGCATTTTCAAAAACCAACGCTCTTCAATGGACAATATTTGGCATAGGCTTTGCAAAAATATCCAAGAAACTATGATGCTAAGACCCTGGAAGGAGGAGGATTGGCCTTCCCTAGCCAACGAGAAAGCTATCATGGACAATTGGCAGATCAGATGTACCAAAAGCATGTACCAGCAGAACCCCCCTGCAGCCAGCACTGAAAAACAAGTCGAATGGAAGCCTCCGCCAAAGCACACTTTCAAACTCAACTTTGATGGAGCCTCTAAGGGGAATCCTGGGTCAGCAGGCTTTGGTGGAATAATCAGGAATCATGAAGGGGCTCCCATGGCACTCTACTATGGAAATATTGGTTGGGACACCAACAACTCAGCTGAATTGGAAGGGTTATGGCAGGGTCTCCAACTTGCTGGGGAGCTCAACCTCCACCCTCTGGAGGTCGAAGGAGACTCCCAAATCCTCATCAATATGGCCAAAAAAATCCTAAATGGATCTCAGGCCAAAAAAATAGCCACCAGCTGGAGGTTAGAAGCACGACTGGAGGCAATAGAACAGAAGCTTCACAGCAACAGAGCTATCACCTTCACCCATACAAAGAGGGAGGGCAACAAGATAGCGGACTTCATGGCCAATGTTGGAGTGGGGAGTAATCACTCTCTAATCACAGGACAGCTGAATGCTATATTACCGCATGAGGAAGCCCAAGAATGCTCTCGACTGGTCCAAAAGGAGGAAACTCCCCCGGATGCGGGTGATTAAGGCGATGGGACGGGAGTCGGGGGCTGGCCACATGCCGCCCCTCAGCCATCACGTGGCATCCCAAGCGCGAAGCTGGATAGGACGGAGAAGGTTAAAGGCGAAGGGACCTGGGGCAGTTAATGCCCGGAGAGTGCACTCGATCCAGAGCAAGGTAGCAGTAATGGAGGAGGAGTTCCCGAGTAGGGTAGGTGAGGATGAGGAGAATAAAACTGGGCTGGAGCAAGGAATGTTGGTTGTGATGCATTCGGTCGGCCTCTCTGTCATTGAAGCGGTCCCTGCTCAGACGGACGGGTCCATCACGTGGCTGGCTCTTGCAGTTGATAGTCTGGTTCACTTGGTTGTTTGCTGGAAGTCTCATCCCACTATGGTGAGACCCCGACAGCGGATGCTAAGCCGCCGAGGCTCATCCAGAGGAGGGGGCTCGCGCAGACCTGAAAGGGATAGTGTTGGGCATTGTTGCCACTGCAATCTTGCAAGCTCCATCGGAGCCACCCCCCTACACTCAGGTCAACACATGGATGCTGGGGCTTCAGGCTCGGCCACCTTGCCAGCTTTTGGTTCCACCATCTTCAATTTCACCAGCTCAACAATAAACCCACGCATCAGCGCGCATGTTTCCATTCTGTTCATTGAGAATCCTCCAGAGGTTGATGACCCCATAGATGCTCGGGAGCAAGGGATGCAAGACTACCCAGGGGAAGCAGAGCAGGCTCCGACAGCTGAGACGGAGCAGGAAGCAAAGGGCCGGGTTACTGACAAGGAAAAAGCCAAGCATACCCAGAATGCTCCAAGCGTGGAAATTGGGGAAGAGGCAGCGACCTCTCCTACTGAAGCTAAGCTGGACTACTATGGGTGGTGCCCAATTGTGGAAGAGCAACCGGACGAACCGAACGAATGACGGCGCCAATGCTCATGCTTCACCAGGTCGCTCAAGGTCCAGTTATCGTTTTCTGTTTTGTTATCTGTTCAGTTAGTGTTTTCTGGGGTGTTATAGCTGTTGGGTATTTTGTGTTATTAACGAAAGCAGGAATTGTCTCCCCTGCGCGGGAGGATTTGGTCGGCATCTTTTTGTCTAAGGCCCCTGCGAGGGCCTTCGTCTATGGGCAGTCTTGGTATTTCAGTTTACAACCCCTGCGCGGGCTTGCTGTGGGGGACTATGTCTTGGTTTTTATCAGTCTTAGTTTCTGTCTCTGTCTGATGCCCCTGTGAGGGCAAGAGCTTACTGGTTTCACCTGTTGTAATTTTGAACTCTGTACATATTTAATAGATTAGCCTTTTTACCGAGAAAAAAAAATGTTGAATTTGTTAACAAGAAAGATGTCTATTGGACACATGTCCTTAAGCACAATTTATCATAAATGACAAGCATGTCATAAGCCAAATATTAAAGGATGGAAATCATTTGATGAATGTGTGTTGGAGGTTGAAGAGGAATATAATGCAAAATATCCATAGAACATAGGCTTATGAAAGGTTAATAATAACTACCCCAAAATGCAATTTGAAGAATTTTTTTATATATGGTGGATAGAGAAGGCAATGAGAGCCTCGTGAGGGTGGTAGTTGCAATTGGAGGCCCATATAGGGGAACAGAGAGAATATATGAATACAACGCCTCCAATTATGTTCAAGAGTTGGTAGATATTTCAAATGTTGGACATCCAATTTCTACTTTACCATTCATCACTAATGAGAATTCTAAAGGAGTGCGATATGAGGTTAAGAAGAAGAAAGGAGAACATGAAGGATATAAGATTATTTTACAATAGAGCAATAAAGAAGTTTGCAATAACATGTAATATTAACATTTTTTTGTTAGATATGGGGAGGACTATCTTGCTAGATCTAATGAAATGGTTGTAGCATCTTAGAATGAAACAACTTTTATTTATAATGTATAGTAATTTATAATTTTTCAAGGAAGAAAATTCTCATGAATGTATTGTATTTCAAATTGTCATCCAAATTGATTGTTACATTCTTTTGGTTCTTTCATATTTTTTCATTGGACAAAAAACTTTTCTTAAGAAAAGTGTTTTTTTTAGAATCTATAGCTTGAGTGGAACTCGAAATTAAGCATGTGTTTTCTCTTTGGAGGTAAGAGGTTGAAATATAGAAGGGGATAGGGTATGTACACCTCCACTAAACAAGTAGTCAAATTGGTCCTACAATTAAGACCACATGTTTCCTATTTGGAAGTTAGAGGTTTAGATCTAAAGGGTGGTAGGGCATATACACATACACAGACTAAATAGTCAAATTGTTGCATGGAGGAGGTCTATTGCCCCATAAACATTGGGATCTCACACTTGTCTAATATACAACCTTAAATTAGATTATTATATTATTATTGTTATGGAATGAAAAAAAAAGATCATAATACTTTTGAAGTTTTTTCCATAGATAACTGTGTTAGTTTGAGAAAAATATAGATATTAACTTCCATCATTGGAAAATATCGTGATTGTATAATGGATCACCTACACGGGTTTTGGCTATTGGAGGAGGTGCATGTAGTGTAACATTGTTGGTATTGTTTCTTTTAGTGGATCAACTATTGGTTAGTTATATTGGTAAATTAAAACTTATTTACATATTTTTTTAAATTAAAGGATATTTATTGTGATGGAGCCTTGATTAGTTGCATAACCACATGTATAATTATGTGCACAATATGACATAAAACATATAAACATATAATAAGGATAGTTATATGATAAGAGACATTAATTGGTTGTAAAATTTATAACTTCTACTTGGCCATAAACCGCACCACTCATAAACTCTAAACAATGAGTCACCCCTAAGTTGGGGTTATGACTCCACTCAGTGAAAAATGGTCCTAAAGCTAGCTAAAGTCCAAAAATCACACCAAAAAGGTAATATGCCAAGGTACTAAACTCTATTAGTATCCGACCTACAATATCTCATCCCCCATCAATCTACACATACTAAGGTAGTGAAAGACCCTTCTCTACAATGAAAATTCCTTATGTTATCCCACTACCCTTTCATGGCTCTAACACATGCTAGCAAGGGAGTCTTAGATAGTTGTGGCTTCAAGAGTTCCAACTACTCTTATTAGCCTTTGCATATCCTCCAAGACTCTCACTAGGGAAACCTATCCCTACACTTCTCCCTCTAGGGCTCCCATCAGCCCTAAGGAAACCCCAAGAGAAGTGCACACCTATATCCATCTAGGATCAATATGGTAATAAGGGTCATAACCTTCTCCATCTAGGAAGTGCAGTAGCTAGAATGGTAAGAATGATGGAATGGACTATTGGGATAAAAATAAATCGCCCACTATCCCATTTTTGACAAGTTTCACTTTAAAATCCCATTTTTCCCACTTTAGGATAAAAATCTATGCACTCTTGCATTTAGGATCATTTTAATAATGGATTATCCCACTAGGATTATTCTCATCATCACTAATCCCCTTGGCTCCCTTTCCCACTTGTGGAGTCTTAGCCCTACATATCTCTTGCCTAACTTGGTTTATAGGAATGATGCATTTTTATTAATATGAGCGTGATTACATATTTACATAGCTAGGCTTACTAGCCTTTTAGCACATAAGCTCACCAATCTAAAATAACACAAGAACGCCAACCTTAAAACATATATACATAGGCACACTAGCCCAAAACACATATACATATGGTCATATGGGATGAACACATCCTCGATCACTATCATAGTAAATATACCATAAATACATTGGGGGTCACACTGAGGTGATTACAAATGACAATAGTTATAAGAAAATTTATCATGTGTGAACACTTGTATCTAGAAAATGATTTGGTGGGAGAGCCTATGCTAACTTTGGTCATGTCAAATGTAATAACATTTTCATTTGAGGGATCAACCCTCCTTCTAGCTAATAACAACTCTTTCCACTGCACGGGGTAGCTTTGAAGTACTTCTAAGGTTGACATGGAACATGGTGCCACAACTAGTTCTTCCATAATATTATAATAATGGGTATCCCATGCATTAGGATTGTGAGTCAATCACCAAAGAACACCTTTAGAAGGGAAACTCACCATGTCAACTAAAGGATTCTCTATTTGAAGAGGGTCATTAGCTTGTGTTAGATTCACACTTATACTAAGTTGGGTGGGGGGGGTGAATCAATATAAGACAATTTCTTACTTATTTAAATATTCATGCATGATAACCAAACAATATCACATATGGAACAAAATATATAAATGAAAACTTCATTATGGTATATCTTTGTAGTCACCAACCTATTGATACAAATTGTGTATGCACTAAACCACTATTACAAACTTTATAGAAATAAACCTACAAGAGACACCAAACCATCATGCTATAGGATTTTTAGGTACCAACCTATAGGAGACACGAATTCCCAATATTTGTAGGCAACAACTTATAGGAGTTACCAATTCCATATGTTGTAATATTTGTACCTGGAACCAACCTATAAGAGACACCAATCCTCTCTGTTGCAATATATGTAGGAACCAACCTATAAGAGACACCAATCCCATTGCTAAAATATTCATAGACACCAACCTACTTCTTTGAGTATGCTTTCTATATCTACCTTCACTATACATGCTAGTTGCTTTTGCCTTCACTAGTTCTATTTGTTGTTTTTTCCTTCCCTAGGTTTACTTCCTTTCTTTTCCTTCATAAGGTAGGTTAGGTTTTTTTTCCTTCACCATGTTTGCTTCTCCCAAAACTTGATTTTATCCCTCTTCTCAAGAACGAAATTGTACAACATGCCACATATCCAATTTTTCAAATCTGATTATGAAAGTTTTACATAAGGCACTTTTTATGTCTCCTTGGATCTTTGAAATTTTTGTAGTTGAAAAATTCCTAGAAAATAAGTCATAAAAAATATTCCATACTGATCAATTTGAAGTTGATTTCAGTACTATTCAATAACCCTAACTTCCATAGGGCATATCTTTGACATTACAGTAAACCAAAGTTTAAAATTTCTACCACGCATGCCATGAGATATCTCCTTTGTATTGGGTACGCGTTATATTATTTGCATGATTCACCATGTTTGGATCCCAATTCCTAATGGGGGAGGGGGGTTTCCACCCTATATAACTTTTTCCATGGGGGGTCTAGGGTGGGAAATAACACTTTTATGAAGCCACTTGGCCCCGTCTTGCAAGGGATTTCACGGGTAGAGTCCCCAAATATTTTTTTAGAAAAAATCCTTGTAAAATATTGCTATTTCATGGTCAATCTAGATCGTTCATCATTAGGTCACATATTTGATGGTAGAAGTTATGTTAGGGATTTTTTTCCCTTTAAGGAAACTGTCTTTTAAGAGGGAATTATATACAAGCTATGTGTTCATTGAGAGATATAAAAAATAAATCTGGTTTTCCTTGTTTTGGGTTTTTGGGGTAAAATATCTATGCAAATTGTGTGTGTGAACTATTTAATATATTTTAATTTATTTTGAGAATATGTTTGCAAGAATTATGTTTGTAGGTTTAAAGCCTACAATTTATCTCCTCTAGATTTCATAGTATGAAACATCACGTTTAAAAAATTTATAGTGAAAATTCCAATCCAACCTAATCTCTAACTTTTCACTCTTCTTTTCTTTTCCAAATTTAATAAATCCACCTATTTTTTGTTTTCCATAAACATAATACTCACAAAATTCCAAATCAACCTTCTTCAAATCTAGCAAAATTTCCTTGAGTGGAGAATCTACATCCCTTTCCCACTCATGTGCCCAATTCCTATGATGCCACAATAATAGAAAGGCTAACATTAACAATTCATAAATATAATGTACCTGCATGCTATTATTAGATATCCTTTAGTGACCTTCCACGGATTTCCTCTAAATGTGACTGTACAATTTTCATTTCCCAACTGCCTTGTTGAAAATAGATTTATTCTTAAATAAGGAATGTGCCTTACCTCTTTCAACAACCTTTGTTTTCCATTATATTATTTTAACCATACCTTACCCTTTATCACAATTTTATATGTTTCATCATCACCCAAATAAACCTATCAAAAATTACCTTGAACATAATCTTAAAAATATTTCCTATGGGATGTGCCATGGAGTGAAGCCTCTGAGTATGTTACCCAAGAATCAACAATGCTATATATTGAAAGGATTAAATAACCTTGTAATAAGCAACATGCTAAATTTTCTTCCTTATTATTCTCATGTTATCCATCTCTCTTTTTCTTTTAGAGATCAATAGTCTTTCTTCTTGTGTCCTTTCTTCCCATAATGGTAGCTTTCAAGTCACCCTTTAGATTTGGTTTTTCCATTCATATACATCCCACAACTCCCTAGGCTCTTTCTTCACTCCATTTATCTTCCCATATTATCTAAATCAAAACCATTAACTGACATATAACCTATACTTTTCTACCACATTTCCTCACTAAGGATAATACCAACAACATCATAAAACTTAAAGTCCTTGAACTAGAGATATAATTACTTAGAGCCATGACTAGACCATTCTAGCTTTTTGGAGATGACAATAAAATTAAAATATACCTAACCTCGTCATCAAATTTTACTCCTATAGAACTTAATTGATTGGTGATTGTTTTGAATTCATTTAAATGATCAATAATAAACCCACATTATGACATATTCATATTAAATAAATGGTTCATACAGTCTAAATACCTTGTTGGAAGCAAAGGGTTTTTTGTATAGTTTAGCCAATATTATCATTAAACCCTCTATTGTATTTTCTTTTGAAATTTTGAAAATCATTGATGTTTCCAAGCATAGCTATATTATTCCTAGTTCCTTTCTATCAAGAATATCTCATTCCTAGTCTTTCATAGTCGTTTTCTTCTTTGTTATTCTACATGTTAGTCTTGAGGTGCAACTCTGACTTTTTGAAGGTCAACAGGAAGATTCGGTTTGCTTTGTTGTTTATAAAAGGGGTCCTACATGGGTCATTTTCCACTTCTTCCCTTATCCCGCTCCCACTTTAACCTTTCCCTTTCCTAAATTAACCTTCGTGCCTTGACAAAATTCCTCTTAGGCCTTAGCCCCAAGTGCAATAGCCCAAAATCACATAAAAACTCACCCATATGCCTTATGCACCTATAGCACATTCCCTAAAGACATCTCGTACCTTCACCGCATCTCCACCGTTGATCTTCCTCGGCCAATCCAACAGTCCACATTCCATCCGATATGCCAACTTGCCCGATAGATCTCGGCCGTTAGATCACCCCCGCCAGATCTCATGGCTATTGTCCATATCGCGAGGACAACAAGCGTGAAAAGTACCCACCTGATGACGGTGGTTTCTCTTTCTTCTCCACCGCTACGTGTCATCCACTGAATGGCATCGGGTGAATTCTGAAACTTTCCGCTTTCTGCCCGAGGCCCTTTTGATAAAAACCACTACCACTCACATCAAACCACCCCGTGCGTTATCGCCCGCACATCTCCGCCGCCCGATAACCGTCTGATCTGCTCGCCTGAAGATCTAATGGTCCGGACATGTTCCGCTCCCACCACGACCACTAGCCTCCAAAAAACGATCTCCACTACACATCTCCCTTGATCCGACGACCACCATTTGTGATTATTCATGATCGTCCATCCGCCCATGCACTCCATACCCCTATGTCCTATCTGTTACCCGAAGAAGAAGATGACCAACTCTGTCAGTCTGACCATGAAACCAAATTAAAATAAGAGCATGGCTGGAGGAGAAAAGGACACAGCACGACTCAGCAATAGAATTAAACAGTCATGGAGCTCCACTGCTATAATTAATCTGACCACCAGGCAGGACAGAACAGTACCAAAACTAATCAGGTTTTCGTAGTGGAGAAAGAAACTACGTTTAAAGATGCTATCAGATAGTTAATGGTAGTTGGTGGTCAATTAAGACCCCTCCATCCCTAAACGGCTAAGAGCCATTTTAATGATAGATTATAAATAGCCGAAAGAAATATGTAATCAGGGTTGGCAATTGTGTTTTGGTTCAACTTCTGGGGACTGTAGATATTCTGTAACTCGCTTCGTCTCATCTTCATTTTCAGCAATGCAAGCTTCTTTTGTTGTTAATTGCTCAATGCCCATTTCTCCTTTGTTCTAAGCTTGTGCCTAAAATGTTTTATTCATGATTTCTTCTACGTCTAATGCTATATAACTGTCATCTTATCTCTGGATTAGATAATTGAACGTATCAGTGAGTAGGTCACTCAGGTTTCTTTTGTATCAAATGCAAGATAATTGTCATCTTATCTTTGCATTGATAGATTAGATTTGAAAGTTTCTTTACTAGTTGCAGCTGGCCATCATACATTCCGTATGCATCTGCTGATGTGGTTAGTATTCTTCATATATTCACCTAATTCCCAAACTGTTGAGCATTGGTGGTCTAAAGCCTTGTAATCTGAGGGTGTTCATGCATGTCTAGAGTGAAAGCAGAGTAGAAGTGGTTATCTGGCTTGAACCAAACCATCACCCATCCCAATAAGTTCCTATAACCATATTGAAGATTATATGTTACCAGGCATCTCCGAGATACAACCTAAGACAGTTTCCTAGAGAGCTAACATAATTGGTGCCATTGCTGGGGAGAGGAGATTGAAGCTCAGCTTCCCTGGGAGAACGACACAGATCCAACTTTGATGATAGACAAAGTTTGGACACATTTTTGGTTGTAATCATCTATCTGGCGACTCTACTGGAGGCCAAACCTCTTGGTGACTCCACATCATAGTTTTGGCTCAGTTTGTGAGGCATACTCGGAGAAATCCTCAGAAGTCGCCAGTTGACCCAGTACCTAACCTTGAAAAGATCATCAAAGGAAGAAAGATATCACAGAAAGGAGCATCAGGATCAAGTAAACCTAAAAAATCCTCCATATCTCTAGAAGAAAGGCTTGTAATAGAACAAATACATGTTGAGAATATAGCCTCTAGCACTAGCAGTGAAGAAAAATTTTCAAAGATTCATAAAGCTCCTTATTCTTTAGGTTCTCCTCTTGCTTTAAGCCCGAAGGAAACCTCACCTCCTATCCCTCATATTCCTTTAGTCTTTTCAGTCACTCCTCAGCTCTCTATCATCCAGACTGCCAGCACTCTTCCATCCACCACAGCCATGGCAGGTCCACAAGCACCCACCAAAATGGAAAGAATCATAGCTGCTAGGTATGGACCTCTAGTACTGTACACTCCTTTGAATGCAATGCCTGTTGGAGAATATCAAAAATACATGCCTAAGTTCATTGGGACTGAAGGGGTTACAACTGAAGAACATCTTGAGTCCTTTTATAGCTATGTAGATAATCTAGACATTAGTGAAGATGATGTGTGGATGAGAGTATTTGTCCAAAGCCTAGATGGAGAGGCAAGAAAATGGTTCAGATAATTGACCCCTAGATCTATAATAGATATTGAGGCCTTAGATGATGTGTTGCTAAAGAATTGGGGGGATAAGAAACATATTCTCTACTATCATATTGAGTTTGGGAACCTGAAAAGGGAAAATGGGGAGTCACTTTCTGATTTCAGTAAAAGGTTTAACCACATGTACAACAAGATACCAGCTAAAGTGAAACCTACCCCCACATCTGTCAAGCTCACCTATGCCAATGCCTTTGATTCTGACTTCTACCTGCTATTGAGAGAAAGAAGATGTGCTTCTCTGGCTGAAATGTAGGATGTAGCCTTGGAGGTAGAATCCAAAATCATGGTTGCAGAGAAACTCAAGGGACATGTTGACTGAAGGAGATAGAGGGGTGAATCTTCTTCATCCTCGGACCCCAATATAGATAAAATGACCAAGATGATAGAATCCCTGGCCTCTGAAATCTCCAAGTTAAAGGTAGAGAAGCATCTAGGGAAAGGAAGAGTTCCTAACACCTTTGCTCCTAGAAATCTGAATCCATATAGAAGAGCAAATGAGAAATTGCAAATCATGCAAAGGAGCAAAGATGCCAATGAAGACCAAAGAGTGAATACCCCTTTCCAGAATGTAGTCATGGAAGAAGAGCAGTATGAATAAGAGGATGAGATCCATTGCATGGAAGACAAAGGCAGTGCTTCCTTTTTGACATTAGCTACCTATGGGCAGTCATTACTCAAGGACCAGCCCAACCAAGAGTGGGACAGAGAAGTTGTTCTGCAAACTAAAGATCAACAGAGATATAACCTAAGGTCAAGGATGAGTAATGGCAAAGAAAGCCCTGTCCAAAGAGCTATTGTTCCTGCAGAACGATAAGCTGATAAGAAGAAGCAACCAGTAGATGATCCCATCATTCTCAAGATCCCAGCTCAAGGGGTAACAGGTCCTGACAAGTCTCCTTCCCCTTTCAGCTTTGAATCAGAAGTCCAGAAGTTGAAAATATCTGTACCTCTGATAGAACTAGTAAAGAATGAAGCCTTTAAGATACCCATCCTTGATGCCCTTGAGCTCAAAGCCACACAAGAATCAAATGACTATGTGAATTTGCAAGATGAAAAACCTGCAGTTGTGCTTAGCCCAATGACTGAACCTTCTGATGAAAATTCCCCATCATTCTATGTCTCCTTGACAACTGTCTGCTAGACACAGGTGCCAGCCATAATCTAATGCCAAATGGTGTCATGGATGAGTTAGGCCTTGACATCACTAGAACCTATCATGACTTGTTCTCTTTTGAGTCAAGAAAGATGAAATGTTTGGGGTTAATCAAAGACCTAGCCATCACCTTGTCCCAGCTGCCCATGAAGAGCATGATGATGGATATTGTGGTAGCAGATTCCCTCCTAAGTTTGGCATGTTACTTTCTAGAGGATGGATTAAGAGATTAGGTGGGAAATTGCAGAATGATTTGTCTCATGCTATTGTTCCCGTTTTTGGAGGTGAAAGTAGGATATTATACAGGGAAGCTCAGCTAACCTATATCATTAGTGATGAGAAGCATCCCACTAATCATCCCATCTATGTTGTTGATACTGACTTTGGAGCCTGTATTCTTCAAATAGAAGAATCTCGGTTGGCTTCCATGCAGTGCAGGAAACCAGTTTGCCAGGTCATGGAGAAGGAAGGTCCACAAATTTGGGACATGTTCTTTGATGGAGCTTGCTCTAGGGAAGCTATAGGAGCAGGTGTAGTTCTGCTATCGCCTACACAGGAATGCATACATCTATCTTTCAAGCTGACTTTTCAGGTCACCAACAATATAGCAGAGTATGAGGCTTTGATCTTAGGCATGAAAACTCCTAAAGAAATGGGCATCAAACATCTAAAGGTGTTTGGAGATGCAGACCTTATTATTCAATAGGTGAACCATACTTTCCAGGCAAGGCACCCCAAGATGAAAGCATACAGAGATTAGGTATGGAGGCTCAAAGATTGTTTTAGTAGCTTTTGTATCTCGTATATTCCTAGAGTCAAGAATCAACTTGCCGATTCCCTTGTTGTGTCTGCTAGTATGTTTGTTCCTCCTTTACCCCCCAGATTGACTTATGAAATCCAAGTGAAAGATAGACCATCCTTGCTGACAATGTCCAGTACTGGAAAGTTTTCGAGGATGATGATGAAGTCAATAGGTTTCTACAAGTCATTGATGAATTCTCTGAAATGCAAATTGATCAAGAGAATGAAGCCATGGAGGAATGTCACCAGTCTCAACTAAGAAACAAAATTTGCCAAGACAACATTGTACAATTGCCTAGTAACCATATACCTAAAGGGTTGGTGCCTTTAGAGAAGCTGTTTGACCATAATGATGTACCTTATAAGCCTACCTAGAAAGAAAATGAGTCTGCAGTCCATATACACAATATAGGGAGTCCAGATCATCCAAAGTATATAAATCTGTCCACCCATTTGTCTACTGCCCAAAGTTCTGACTACTTCACCCTAATGAAGCAATTTGCTGATGTTTTTGCCTGGGAGTATAGTGACCTTAAGACTTATGACAAGAACATCATTTAGCATAATATTCCACTGGAGAAAGACACCATCTCTTTCAAGCAGAAACTGAGACCCATTAGCCCTCAGCTACTCCCTTTGATTGAAAAGGAAATAAAGAAATTGTTGGCTACCAAAATCATAGTTGCCCTGAGGTATTCGAAATGGGTAGCCAACCCAGTAGTTGTGAGGAAGAAAGGTGGGGAAATCAGGCTTTGTGTTGACTTTAGAAATCTAAACAAGTGCTCTAAGAAAGAAAACTACCCTCTGCCCAAGATGGAACATTTGCTACAAAAAATTTCAGGGGCTAAAGTCATGTCTTTCTTAGATGGATTTTTAGGTTACAATCAAGTTGTTGTACATCCAGGGGACCAAGAAAAGACTACCTTCACTACTCCTTGGGGCACTTTCATGTACTCCAAGATGCCTTTTGGACTGATGAATGTTGGGGCTACCTTTCAGAGGGCCATGGATATAGCTTTTGTGGGAGAGAAGATCAAGTTTGTCCTAGTTTACCTGGATGATATAACAGTTTACTCCAGCAGTCATCAGGATTATTTGCAGCATTTGAGGAAGGTGTTTCTAAAGTGCAGAAAGTTTTGGATTTCAGTAAATCCTAAGAAGTCACAGTTTTCTCTAGAAGAAGGCAAGCTTTTAGGACATATCGTTTCTGCTGCAGGTGTTAAGATTGATCCAGAAATGGTTCAAGCAATACAGTCATTGTCCATCCCAAGATTGAAAAAGGAAATTCAATCTTTCTTGGGAAAGATTAATTTTGTGAGGAGGTTCATTCCAAATTTTGCAGAACTAGTGAAACATATCACCTCCATGTTAAAGAAGGGGTCAAAGATAAAATGGACAGAGACTGCAAGAAGATCTTTTGAAGCCATCAAAAGAGCTATCATGGAAGCTCCCATTTTAGTCAGCCCAGACTACTCCAAGGACTTTTATATTTTCTCTTTTGCTTCTTATGATACACTTGCAGCAGTCTTATTGTAGAAAAATGATGAAGGTATAGAGCACCCAGATGTTAATGGAAGAAGGGCCAAATGGATTGAAAAACTCATAGAGTTCAGCATAGAGGTAAAGCCCACCAAGCTTATCAAAGGCCAGGGCCTGGCTAAGCTTATGGCTGAGGAAAATTGCAGTCCGCTGGACATAAATTGCATAGGTACAGATTCAGAGGTTGAACAAGCGGAGGAGGCAATAGAAGAATGAAAGCAGAACTAATCATTAGCTGAGAATCTAGCTTCTTGTGAATGGTATTCTAGAATATCTCACTTCCTGTTGAAGCTAGAAGTTCCTCCAGGCCTTAGTTCAAGCCAATCCAGGACCATTAAGCTCAAAGAAGCCAAGTTTTGTATTATTAAAAACCTGCTTTATTAGAGGGACCCATCTGGAATCCTCTTAAGATGTCTAGACAAGGAGAAATTTGTGGAAGTAATGCACCAATTCCGTTCTAGCATCTGTGGGGGAAATCATTATTGGAAAACCACAGCCCACAAGATCCTAAGAGCTGGGTATTATTGGCCCACTCTATTCTCTGATGTGTTTTCATTTGTGAAATCTTGTGACAAGTGCCAGAGATTTGCAAGAAGGCAATAGCTGAAATCCTTGCCCCTAAAGCCAATACATACCAGTGGCCCTTTCCAGCAGTGGGGTTTGGATTTCATAGGGGAGATTAATCCACATTCCAGTGGCCAACATAGATGGATTTTAGTAGCCACTGATTATTTTACCAAATGGATTGAGGCCATCCCCACTAAGAAAGCTGATCACCATGTTGTCATTAAATTCTTGACAGAAAACATTTTTACTAGGTTTGGCTGCCCAAACAAATTGGTTATAGATAATGCAGTAGCTTTCAGGGCGAAAGAATTGGTGGAAATGTGTGACTCAATGGACATTAAACTAGTGCATTCCACCTCATATTATCCCCAAGGTAATGGCCTAGCAGAATCATCCAATAAAAACCTAGTAAGGATAATCAAAAAACTGCTGGAAGACAACAAGCGGAGCTAGGATTCCAAACTGAAGTTTGCATTGTAGACTGACAGAGTTACCATCAAGAAGTCCACAAGGAATTCTCCATTCAAGCTGGTATATGGCACTGAGGCTGCTTTTCCAATCCAATTGATCCTCCCCGTGGCCAAATTATTACAAGAAGAGCAGAACGAGATAAGTGACATGGCAAGGAGGATGAGTGACTTGGCTGAAGTTCTTCAGATCAGAGATCAACTGATTGAGAGGTCTGCAATACATCAAAGGAAAATCAAGGAAGCCTTTGACAAAAAGGCAAAGATGGATAATCTTCAGGTAGGTGATTGGGTCCTCAAATGGGATGCACTGAAGGAAAAGAAAGGAAATCATGGTAAATTTGATGCTTTATGGACAGGACCATTTGTCATCTCTCAGGTCCAGGGAAACAATACTTTCATGCTGCAAAGTTTGGAGGGAGAAACCGTTTTTGATGGCCTAGTCAATGGGAATTTTTTGAAAGTTTATTTTGTTTAAGGCTTTCAGGCCTCAGTGTTGTAAATATGTTATGTTATTTGTAAATATGTTTCTGAATTAAAAGAACAACTCAATGCATTAAGGAGAATGCTTGAGAAAAGCCAAAGACTAGGTTGGGTCTTGAGGAAGAAGCTAGTAGAACGACATGAAATGTAGAGAAGGCTGCAGAAAAAGAAAGTGAAGTGGTTGAAGGGAAAACTCAACGAAGTTGAGTTAGAAATGGAAGAATCCATTTGTGAACCAGAACAAGGAGAATTTCTAGGAGATAGTGAATGTGAAGAATTAAAGACTGAAACTTCAAGTAAGGCCGAAGGGACACATGGTTTTAAATATGACAATTTGTGTATGTTTGTAGGTGAAGGACAATTGGCTGATATTGTCATGAAGAAGGAAAAAGACCAGCAGAATCAAAATTCTGTTCTGGAAGAAGATGAGGTAGATAGATTTCATATACAGCTGGTGGAACATGTCAAGCAACTAAGTGAAGGGCTTGAGGATATTGAAGAAGAGACTATCAAATAATTTCTTAATCATATGAATGATTTAGAACAACAAGGAGATATGATGGCTGAACCATCAAGTGAGACCATAGGGTCTTATATTTTTAAAACTGATAGTTTGTGTATGATGGCAGATATTGGAGGAGAAAAACAACCATTTGAAGATATCTTCAGAGGACATAAATAGCAAGGGATTGAAGCCAAACTTGAGGAAGAGACTATGTTAGCTGAAAACACAGTAATGGATCATCAATTCACTATGATTATAGGCACAATAGAGATTGCCATGGAAACTGTTGAGATAGAAAGTAGGGAAGAAGGACATCGACTAAAGGATGTTAAGAAGGAGGAACCCTATGCAAAGGATTTAACCTTGGGAAAAGGAACACTAACAAAGGAGTGCTTTGAAGTGGATGGACAATCTTTTGAAGATATCGAAAGTCTGGAGGAGTACTCTAGGAGAACATAGTATGATGGAGAAGACCTCTTGAATGAGGGAAGTAGTGATTTGCTACAGCAGAAAGACCTTGAGATTACAAGGATAAAAGGAAGATAGTGTTTTAATACTATAACACAACATGTAAAGGATGAATCTGGAAGAAGAGAGCATTGTGATGAAGTGATTTCTAAGTGTGAAGAGGAGATTAAACTACTGGAGAAACTGATGAGAGAACCTGACAGTAGAATAGAAGCTGCAGTTACAGTTTCTGAAGAAGAATATGTGTCTCAAGTAGGCATGGAGACAGGAAGATGCAATAATTTGTTTGCGGGTTCATTAAACAGCATGAATGAGTATGAGTATGTGATCAAAGAGATTGAGCAGATATTGTTTGAAGATGGTAAAGAGGTAGTATGAATCAAACAATTTCAAAGTAAAGATAACTAACAGTAGGTTAAAGGAGGAGGAGTTCACTACAGTGGACAAGAGCAGGAAGGCATCATTAGAATAGATGGTGTGGAAAAGGGACTAATGGACAGTCTCATGAATTCTACTGAGAATTCGAATCAGCATACTGATATGCTGATAGAGGAAGAGGAAATAGAACAACAAACTAAAATGTTGCCAAAGAAGGAAGTGGCACCAAGGCCTCATGTTTTTAATTTTAACAAGTGTTTTGTGAATGCAAGTTTTGTTGCAATTGCTGGAGGAGATTTGGCACAGGTGAGTAGCCAAGTAAAGATGAAAGAAGAAGTCTTCATGGAAGAATTCAATCCATGGAACAAAGATGTTAAATTGCTGAAGAAAATGTTGAACAGTCATGATTCAATCATGAAAGAGGGCAATGATGATAGGGAGGCAGCAAAAATGGTAGCAAGTATAGCAAGGGCAAGTAAACAAAAGAATGAAGCAACTAAAATAAAATTCAGCATAGAAGATAGCAATAGTAACCTGAAACAAAGAGAAGAAGACAAAAGTAAGAAGCAGAAGATGGACCTACCCAAAGATATGCTGGACATAGAAATTGAAAAAATATGGCAACATATGATGAAGCAATTCAAATGGAGAAAAATGGTAACAACAACAAGAAATATCAATCAGAAGTTGAACCTGATTGACAGAAAGAAGAAGAACATGGAGCAAAAGACAACAGACATATAGTAGCAGCAAAGGAACAAAGCATTTGGACATTTACAAAATAAAGTTCAAGATCCAGGACGACCAAGACCAAAAGACACATGATCAGAAGATCATGAATATTTTCTACTTCGGGAGTCTGATGCAGGAGAATTCAGCCCAAGGAAAATCATTGTAAATAGTAGACACAGGGGGTCATGCATTTTAGGAAATAGTTTTCCTAAGTATCAAGTTAAGGAAATATTTAGACCTTTAAGTGTGATTTAATTAGATAATGGGAGAATATGTAAATGCTCTCAAAAATAAATAAATGAGAACATGAGTGGTAGAAGTCAAATCCAACTCTCTAGGAGCAAGAGAGAGCTTTTAGGAATTAATTAGAGTAGATATGGACCATTGAGCTGATAAGGAGACTTTTCTGCTTTAAAATAGAGAAAAAAAGCTAGAGTGGATAAAGTCTACCACATATGCATGCATGTAGCGAGCTTTAGGCTTTTGTTAAAGGATGGGATCAGGTCCTTCATAGTAATCCAATCCTAGTTTCCATATAAAAACATATGTAAGCCTACGGGCAGAGAGGGAGGCCACTAATGAGGAGAATCAGGCCTGTGTGTGTGCATGAGACCGAAGTGTCTCGGATGTAATCTTTGCTTTTATATTAATATATGCAGATGTTGGTTCCTGACTGTGTCAGAGTATTGAAGAGTATTTCATGAATGTTTGAATTACTGTGTTGAACTCGTAGGTTCTGTGACAGAGTGCAGGCAGAGTTCTGAAGTACACTGAGGCGTAATACTGACAGAGGAACCACAAAGGATCATTGAATCCAATCGACGACTAGAGTGGAAATTTAGGGTGAAATTGTGAAGCAAGAATTTGCTAAAGGAGTTAAGCTAGGAGGAAGAGTGAGAAACAAAAGGGTGTAAGGTAGAACCTTAAATAAACTCGAAATACACAGAGAAACTAAAGAAAACGCAGAAAACCCAAGTAAAAGAGGATGAGCGGAGAAGTGAAGTTCGACACTTAGCAACCGTTGGATCAGTTGGATCAACGGTTGAGAATCAATCGCATCGGCGGAAGTCCCTTTAAAGTTATCGGAATAAGAGCGAGTAGCGATTAATCGTGGACCGTTGGATCATGGCGAGATCAATGGTCATGATTTAATCACATATTGGCGATTGGAGGTGCCAAGGGTAAGCAGCGTATGGCTGTTGCGATATGGCCGATAACGATATATCGGCGATCGGGCATCGAAGCTGGTGGAGATCGAAGAAATAGTGCAGGAACAGTGGTGAATAGACCCGACGATATTATAGTCGTGGTTGTAATGAATTTGAAATCCGGCGTATGCGGTTGGAGCGGGAATTCCTTTGTATTCCCAATTGATTAATATTTCGATAGTTATATGGTGCGGGCCTTTTAACACAAAAGCATGTGTTATCGCTCCGATAAGAGGAGATCAGAGTCAGAAAAGGGTGATGGAATATATGTGTATGACCCGTGGGGAAGCCGATTAGCGATTGCGATAAAGGTAAGGCATTGGAATCTGTGCTAAAGCCGTATTAAGGAAAAAAAGGGTTGGTGCAGAGTAATTCCTTTGTAAAAGGATTTAAGTGGGAATAGAGCCAATATGAAGGTTATAGGCTAAATACGTATAACCAATGGAATTGGAAGAATATATATGCAGCCAAGGGTTATGAGGGCTATTTAGAAACTCCTGATAGGAAGATTTGAGAGGGAGCCTTTAATAAAGCAAGGATATGAAGGTTAAGGGGTGATTTAAATCCCGATAGAGGTTTCAGGCAAGGTGATTGAAGTTCCTATACACAGGAACTGTAGAAAAGGGCCACTTGACCATTTATGGTCTAAAGGTTTGACTCCATTGTAGAGCCAGTCACCTAGGACAGTTGTAAATGCATTACTTTGTAGAATGCATAATGTGGGCATGGGTGCGGGTGTAGTCCTACACCAATGTACCAGGTAGAAAGAAATTCAAATAACAAATTAATCTAGGTATAAAGCAGATGAAAGTACTCATGCATACAACAATTCATTGGTGAACTCATCATACTGCATTTAACCCACAAAAACAGAGTATTCAAAGGAATGGAAAGAAATCGAATTGCATTTGGTTAAAGACCTGTCAGTGTCGTAGGGGCCCTCCATAGATCAGTCCATAATCTCCAATCAATGTAACACATATACACACAAAACTAGTTATGTTGCTTGTAAACAGAATTTAACAAACTGTCTCAAAATTACATCATCCGGTGCGCACCAAATAACAATGCAGCCATAGTTTTTATAACAGGTTTTTAACATAACAATCATGAGTAATTTAAGCCTAGATATCTTTATTCTAACTAACTATATTGCTAAACCTTCGATTTTCTATTCCGAAAGAAAATTGATAAGGTTTTGATGAAACTTAGATTTCGTTCCAGTGATGATCTTGTGGTTGACTTTGGGGTTTGACCGTGATATCCTGCGCTCATCTTGATGAATTGGTTCAAGAGGATAGGAAGGGATCCATGATGGGACCATTCCCTTTCCATCTGTATACTTCATCACTGACCTGGAGCTTCTGAACCTTGCACACAATGGAGAAAACCACAGAAATATGGATTAGCTGTGGAAACTGGCCAATTCTGTAGCCAATTGCATTCTTTAATAAAACAATAGGGCATATAATCAAACATGAAGAAGAAGACATATTATTACTTACTTTTATCAAAACATGGTGGATGTGGCATTATTTAGGTAGAAAATGTGGGAAAAGAGAGGAAACATAAGCAAAAAGGGGTGTCATGGTAAGACGATCTTTGGACTCTACATTCCCCCAAACAGGAGGTTTTGTATGTCCTCATACACTTCATCCTTGTCAGTCACTTGTGTCTTTTGTTCATCACCTCCAAGTTTCATTGTTTTCCTCTTTTTGGAAGCTACTGGCATCCTAGGTTTTCTCATGAGAATTTTATATTTTAAGCTGATAATCTCTCTTTGCATCATCCTGTTTTCCTTCTTTAGCTTTTTGTTCTTTTTATACCACAAGCTCAAATGGAGGATGAGATTGTCACTTTTTGCAATATGGATCTCACTTTGTGCCTTCAATGCTTGATTCTCATTCTTGAGATACATGTTCAACGTTTCTAATTCAAAAATCTCCTACTTTAAAATGTTTGTGGCTGAGTGTTCATGTGGTTCATTTAACTGGTTGCTCCCTTCTCCAGGACTCTGAATTGTTTCCATGGTTGTTGTATCCTTACTTTCCATTGACTCTATATAGTCATATATCTCCTTCTGGATAGGGTCAATACCTGGACTATGAATTGGGCTTCTCAAAGATGAGATGCAAGGTGGTGATACCCTCGGTGATGATTCTGGTGACCCTTTTGGAAGACTTTCAGGGTTTTCAGTTGGCTCGTTCTCAGTTGGCTCGTTCTCAGTTGGCTCATACTCAATTGGATCATCCTCAGTTGGCTCGTTTTCCTCGAGATTAGTGTACTCTATAGTTTTGGGGATTGTCTGTTAGACTATGCTCAACCTTATGCTCCTCCTCAGTCCCAAGGTTTGTGATCCCTGGACCTTATTTCTTTTAGCTTCTGAGTTTTCTTCTTGAGGAAGGGTCCGAATTTGTGGTATTTGTTCTTCTCTTTTGTTAACTTTCTTCCATTTAAGATCCCCCTTCTTCATTCTCTGTAATGTGTATACTATGGGCAACTCTTCTTCTGATAATTCTGGGTGAGTCTGGGGTTCCTGATCTTTTATCCCTTCTATGGTTCTCTTCCTTCCTTTGAGGGTCCTACTGTTGCTGACATTTTTTGGGGATCTTTCTTCAAAATGGTTCCTAACCAGGAAACTCTCCCAGTTATCCCCTATACTCCAAAGATGGAACTCAACTAATATATTAATCAAGCCATGATGATACATGGTGTTTTCTATATACTGAATTTATTTTGAACATTTGTAGACATTTTCTTGAGACTATTTTAGAGGAAGTAAGGAAGGTTAATCTGGTGATCTTCAAGAAAATGCATCATTATTCTAACATGGTAAAAATACATATACCTGAACCTACCCTCATAGGTGACAAATTTTTGAAGTATAGGCAATAAATTTCTCCATTTTCTCTTAAGGGCTGTGCTAGGAATATATTTCTTGAAGGCAGTGGTGTCCATATTTGGATTTTTGAGGAAGACCTTCCAATCCTTTCCATTAATTCCCCTGTTCTTAAACCATTTTTTGCCGCCCCTTGGTAACTTCGTAGCCTCTACTATCATGGATTCTGTTATGGTGATATTTATGTCTCCTATTTCGGCTTCAGTTCCATCAAACAAGCGCGCAAATGTCTTGGTCACTTCCCTGTGAAAGTCGTTGAATTTTTCAATGAACTACAACCATTGTTTCTTTTGCAGCAGCTCATTGGTCTGAGGGTATCCCTCAAGGAATTTCTTCCCTGCTCGCTCAGTTCGAACAATTATCCCAATTTTGGAGGATGCTTTGCCTCAAAGACTGGTTACCTTGACAGGAGAATTGTGTTGGTAGGGTTTTGCTAAATGGCGAAAGGATGGAGTGGCTATGAAAATTCAGAGGAGTGTAAGAACAGGTGGATTATGATAAGGGTTATAGGAATGAATCAGACCATCAGGTGCATTTAAAATGATGACTTGATAATTACTTCAGCGGATTTGGAATGAGGATGTGACATGGCGTTTTAAGTGGTGGTTTATGATATGTTGTTAAGTGGCCATCACCCTTAAGTTATAATGATTCCGTTTTAATCTTCGGTAGTACTATGTCTTCTTAGTCATATAAGCAATATATCAATCCCTATTGCTAAATTAAAGTAGCACATACCTTTGATCCACTTTTGCTAACCTTGTTTGTTGTTCTGAGATATCCTGCAGGTATTTTGCTTTGTCAGTTGTCCTTTAATTCAAATCACCAAGTGTCCTTGTAGGCTGAAAAATTATTAGGCTGCAGAAACTTGTCATAGCTACGAAAACTTGTCCAAGCTACGGAAACTTGTTGATTCTGCAGCTGTGAAAGAAAAACTTTTTAATAAAGGGACTTTATTATTTTCTTTTGAAAGGAAAATTTGAAGTGCCAACAAAAATTGGTTTTCACTCTAAATTTTTTTATAAACCTGCCAACAGCATGTTGGTTTTCATGTTTATACTTTTTTTTTCTACATATTATTATATGTATATATATATATATATACATATAATTTACTTATTAGTTTTTCTTCTTTCTATTTTTTCAAAGAGTAAACTAAGTAAAAATTTCTAAGGTGGAAAAGAAGAGGAATTCTTCTTGATCATTTTTAGTTCTGAATTATCTTGGAACATTTTAACAAACTCCTCTCTTGTCAATGGCTTCTGGTACAATCCGAGTCGATGTCCATTTACTAATAGAGGATTTTTCTCTTCATCAATAGTCTTGATTCTGACTACACCATTGTCAAAAACACTTTCAATTTCATAAGGTCCAAGCCAGTGGGTTTGGAATTTCCCTTGAAAATTTTTGAACTTTGAATCAAAGAGTAATTCCCGATCTCTTGGATGAAATTTCATTTCCTTAACGTACTTATCATTCCATCTAGATCTCTATTGTTGAACTAGGCTAGTTCTCTGGAAGGCTTCTTGTCTAATTTCATCAGTTTCATTTCGTTGTGTCATCCTTTGCTTCTATGCTTCTCATAAATAAAGATCTAACTGGACTGCGGTCTTATAGGTCTGGATCTGGAATTCTACCGGAAGTAAGACTTGCTTCCCATAAACACGTTCATAGGGAGTATGTCCTATAGTATTTCTCCATGTAGTTCTATAGGGCCATAAAGCTTCTGGAATCTTTTCCACCCAATCCTTCACGTGTAGATGTATAGTCTTGGTAAGGACAACTTCAATCACCTTATTTGTGGACTCAACTTGTCCATTGGCTTATGGATGGTATGGAGTGGACTTTCAATGTTTGATTTTGTATTGATCCACAAGCTTATGCACTAGTATGGATGTTAACGGTGTTCCTTGATCTGTTACAATTTCTCTTGGAACACCAAAATGAGTAAAAATATCCTCAAAAAGAAATGAAACTACAATAATTTCAGTAGCAAAAGGAAGTGTTTTAGCTTCTACCCATTTAGTGACATAATCAATACATACTAGAATATACTTCCTTTGTTTCGAAGGTGGGCTAATTGGTCCAACAAAATCTAGTGTCCACTTGTCAAATGGTTTGATGAGTACCTGTGGTTGCAGTGGCATTTCATTTGAAAGAGTGGGTTTGCCCATTCTTTGACAAATTTCGCATCTTTTAACATATTATTTGGTGTCCTTGAAAATGGAAGGCCAATAATATCCTAAAAGCAAGATTTTGTAAGCAGTCCTTTTGTTAGAAAAACGTCCCCCACATGGCTCATCGTGGCAAGCTTTAAGTATTTCTGGTGTTTCATCCTCTCGAACACATCTTCTGATGATGAGATCTGGTCCTATCTTGTATAACTCTTCATTTATCCATGAATAAAATGTGCTATTGTGGACTATTCTTCTCTTTTCCCTAGGAGATAAATGAAATGGAATTTTCCCTGTAGCTAAATAGTTAGAAATATCTGCATACCATGGTGATTTACTAGATACTGCAAAAAGATATTCATCAGGAAATTTATCCTCTACGGGTTGATCATTATTTTCATTTTGTATTCTAGATAAAAAGTTGACAATTGTATTCTGTTTTCCTGGCCTATCTATAATTCTTATGTTGAATTCTTGTAACAGTAAGAGCCATCTAGTTATTCTTCCATTAGTGACTGGTTTATTCATTAGGTATCTAATGGCAGAATGGTCTGTGTGAACAAAAGTTTCATATCGAGTTATGTAATGTATGAATTTGTTAATGGCATGAACTATAGCTAAAAACTCATTTTCAGTTACAATATAATTTAACTCTGCAGGAGTTAGATTTTTACTGGTATAATAGATTGCATAAGGAGTGAGATCTTTTTGTCCTAACACAACCCCTAAGGTTGATTCTGAAGCATCTGTTGAGATATGGAAAGACAATTCTAGTTAGGTCCTTTTAAGATAGGTGCTTTAGAAATTCTCTTTTTCAAAGTTTCAAAGGCAGCTTGACATTTTGAATCCCAATTGAATTCACAGTCCTTGGTGAGTAATTTAAAGAGTGGTGATGCAATTTTTGTGAAGTTTTTTATGAATCTTCTATAGTATCCAGTAAAACCGAGAAAAATCCTAACATCTTTCTAAAAACTTGGCACTGATAACTTAGAAATGACTTCAACTTTAGACGAGTCTAATTTGATTCCATATAGATGACCTAAACCAATTCCTTCATTAAACATCATGAAGCTTTTTTCATGGCTTAATGAGATATTTGTTTCTTTACATCTTATTAGTACTTCTTCCAAATTTCCCAGTGCTTCATTGAAAGAATGATCCAGGTGGATATTGGTGGCCACCCACCAAGTCCACTTGGACCCCCACCATTGTTTCTTTCAACTATTCAGTTTCCTTAATTGTAGCATAGTTTACTATTTTTAGCAGTTTTTCAAGTCCTCAACTTCTGAAGCCATTTTGAGGCCCTAAACGACATTTTTTGGGAAAACTGGCAGAAACATGGGTCCATGGATCGATGTTTCTCTTCCTATTGTTGTAGTTCTTGGACAGATCTTTCTAACTAGATATTGTGCACGTCAAACGAAAATCGTATGCCAAAGTTACGACCCCGTGAAGTTGATGTACCAATTTACCCAAATGGGGCCCACAGTTTGGCATTTCATCTTCTAGGGTTAGGTCGTTAGATGTTTAGGGTTTTCCATTGTTTCTCAATAATAAATAGGCCTTAGAGCCTAATTGCAACGGAGTTTAGAGGCATGTAGCCACCACATCTCTTCTCAAAGATAAGCTACCATCGCCCTCACTGGTTTATTTCCATTTCTGTTTATAAGCATATTTCAGTGTTTTACATTAATGAAATGAAGTATTATTTCTGCTGCATTTCTGTGTTTATGGTTATCTTTGTAATTTTTTACGTTCCTGTTTAAATCTGGATCAGTGGTATCAGAGCGGTCTGTTTTTTCTTTGTTTTTCTTTGCATGTCCCCAACGAGGTCGGGATATAAGGAGTTAGGGCTTGAACTGGTCAAACCTTTGCAAGACCAGCTTCGCAAATCCCGACTACCTCCCATGGTGGATGAAAAGAAGGACGAGGGGGTAGGAGATCCTATCAAAATCTTGCTCGAAGAAGCCCTCGAGCGACAAAGGAAGGTGATGATGGACAACTTTGCCCATATCCTTCAACAACTACCCAGGGGCGATGCATCGGCTTCTGACAGCTACTCTAGAAACGCCACACCATTTAAGGTACAAGTTAATTTTGAAATCCCCATATTCGAGGGTTAGAGAGACACAAATGCCATCGATAAATGGTTAATCTGCTAGAGGGTTATTTTTCTATTCATGATTTTTCCAGTCGAGAAAAGATTATTTTCGCTCTTCTCAAAGCAGCCCCCAACGTTAAGGACTAGTGGGAAACCTATTGCGAGTAGAAGGATAAATGTACAGGCTCACTATTTTCAGCAGCATTCACTTGGAATTCATTCTGGAATGCCATCAAGGAGCAGTACTATCCTGTCGGAAGCTATGAGGATCAATACATAAAGTGGACCACACTACGGCAGGGAAAGGACCAAGACGTGCCAAAGTTTACCAATATTTTCCATACCCTTCACGCAAAGTTGGGTATCAAGGATTCAGAGCAGCATTTGGTATTCAAATACATCTCCTCGCTCGACATGACATACCAATATGCCATCAAGGTCGAGAAAAAGTTTAGATAGAAGAAGCAAGACTTTGGATCTGCGATTCCAAAGCAAGGGAAAGGTTCCCCCAAACCACAGAACAAAGGACAAAGCCAAGGTGGGGTGGCCCACGACAACTCGCCAAAGTTGCAAGTAAATAAGAGTGTCGTGAAGCCGAAAAAGGACACGGGAAAGTGGTGTGAGTTCCATAAGAGCTCCACTCACAACACAAGTGAGTGTCGAGCCAAGAAGTCATTGGTGGCTGAGCTAAAGGTTTCAGAATTAGATGCATGTTTTGACTCTAAGTCAGAACCTGACAAGGGGAATGATAAAGGGAAGCAGATTATTGATGCAGAGCTCAACACCACCGTTTCCACCACGAAGATGCAGAAGGAGGAACCCAAAGATCCAGAGGAGGAGGAGCATCTCTTCCACTCCCAGATGTGGGTAAAGGGCTCCCTGCTATAGTTCATTGTCAATAGCAGGAACCAAAAGAACCTCATTTCAACAGAGGTCATGAAGTGGCTAGGCTTACTGACCACAACACATACACAACCGTACACCATCGGGTGGCTTCACCAAGGACGGGATCTTCATGTGAGCCAACAGTGTCACCTTCCATACAACATCAAGCCCTTCACAGATGAGGTATTGTGCGACATTTCTCCCCTTGAATTTTGTGATGTATTATTAGGAAAACCATACTTGTAGAAGTGACATGTTGTGTATGAATCAAGGCCCCGTGTTGTTATTGTTACTTTGGGAAATAATTTGTACAGGATACCGAAGTTACCACCACGTACCGCCATCTCTTTGGTTACTACAAAACAATGCAGTGAGCTCATTTCCAAAACCAGGAAATTTGTTTTCCTGATGATATGCCCTCAAGGAAAGAAGAAGACAGTGGCCACAACCTCTAGACAGGGCCCCTCCACATGACAACTACAGATGGACAAGGTCATGGAGGAGTACGAGGACATCTTCACCTCCCCCACAGAGGTTCCTATGAACTTTTAGGTCTAGCACTCCATTGATCTGACCCCAGGTACTCCGCTGCCCAATGGACCAATCAATCAGCACTCCATTCTGGAGAACGATGAAATAAAGAGGCAGATTCAGGAGCTGCTGCAGAAAGTGTTGGAAATAATACTGAGAGGGGGGGGGGGGGGGTGAATCAGTATTATCAGAACTATAAAACTTTTTCAATGCTCAGAAACATATACACTACTTCAGTTAAGTGAACCCGCGTGTACACGCTACTGTGTCTAAAGAAACTTGCGTATATCCAGAAATCTTATGATTCAGTTAGCTTAGTCTTTAGTAAATACATCAGATCATTATTAAGCATATTAACAGTAACCAGGTGCAGAATAACAGAACAGAGCATCACACAAGAGCCACACACATGAACACAAAGATATAAGGTGGAAACCCAATGTGGGTGAAAACCACCTGCTGCAAGTCATCTCAATCTTCTTCTTAATAAGAAAATCCTTTTACAATATTTTACTGGTGTAGTCTTATACCAGTACGGGAGCTACAACCCCCTTTGCTCTTGTACTAGCCGATCCATTTACTAGTACGCAGGCTACTACCTGCTATAATGCTCCAAAGATCTCCCTTAGCTTTTGTACTAGCTTAGATACTAGTACGTAGGTGCTTGCCTACAATCTTCTCTCCTCCAGGTACCACGTTTCATCAATTTTCAGACTGGATAAACTGAAGCACAACACATAATCTGTAAGGCCACTTTTCATCCAATTTTCATACTGGACCCATAACTATCATTGAAGCTCAAAACAATCATCAAACTCTGAATCACTGAAACCCTGTTAACAACCGTCACCAGAACACAGAGCAGACACAAAACTCTGTAATAACCATCAGATCCATCTGCAACCTCAAATATCAAGCTTTACAATGTATACGCTACTTCGATGAATCAAACCCGCGTGTATACGCGCTTTTGCCAAAGACAACCCGCGTACAGATCTAAAAATAATTTCTCATAACTTGCAGCTGTACCAGACATCAGTCATACTCATAACACTTATAGAACAATACATGCGTCAGTATGTAGATCTAGAATAAGCATCATAAAGATAGTTCATTTCAAACCATTTGATCCCGATCTCTCCTTAGATCTTGTTCTCCATCAACCGGTGAGATCTCTCCTTAGCTCAGATCAAGCAATGCATCATCAACCCATAACCCTGCATACTGGATCTAATGCTTCATCAGATATTCAAGACATTTCAGATACCCTTGCCTAATGATTTCTTTCTCCTTATATAGCCTTAGGCCTTGTTCAATACCAAGGGCCACCACCATAGAAATCCAATACCATCAACTTCAAAACTAGGGATCAACACGTTCATCGAGACACCAAGGTCCAAAACCATAGGCACAACTTCCAAGGAATAACCGCCGTGGACCAAAGATAAGTTTTCCATATACACGCTCTTTTCCTGAATCAAACCTGCGTGTATACGCGACTTGGGCTTAATGAACCTGCGTGTATGAACTTCCTCTTCTTCTTATAGTCTGATATGAACTTCCTCTTCTTCTTATAGTCTGATCATCAATTCCTTGCTGCTGTCCTTCTGCACTATGATTTCTCATCAGTGTGGTTTGCCATCAAGGACAACACTTGTCTCATAATGCCAACAGAAAGGTCACATCCATCTAAGTTCATCGCCCTATGGGAGCCCGATCGTGTTGGTATAGAAGAAGGATAGGACATGGAGACTCTGTATTTACTATTGGGCACTGAACAAGATCACTATCCATAATAGGTACCCAATCCCATAGACTGATGATCTCTTGGACCAATTGAAGGGGGGAAAATATTTCAGCAAGCTCGATTTGAAGTCAGGATATCACTAGATACCAATTGAACCCTTCGATGTGTGGAAGACTTCCTTCAAAGCCAAGGAGGGCTTTTTCAAATGGTTGGTTATGCCTTTCGGATTGACAAATTCTCCTGCAACCTTCGTGAGGCTGATGGATGCCATCTTGTGGCCATTCACTAACTCATTTGTAGTAGTATACTTGGATGACATCTTGATCTTAAGCCAGAGTAGGAAGAGCACCTCCACCACATTCGATAGGTTCTCCAAACATTGTGGCAACACAAGTTATGTGCCAATTTGGAGAAATGCACTTTTGGCATGACCCAGGTTCAGTATTTGGGATACATTACTGATGAACATGGGGTGCATGTGGATCTGACCAAGATCCAAGTCATTCGGGATTAACAATCTCCATCCACTCTAATAGAGCTCCGTAGCTTTCTAGGTCTTGCCAACTTCTATCGAAGGTTTGTTTTGGGATTTTGTCATATCGCTTGGCCCTTGAGTCAAGTCACCAAGGAAGGAGCGAAAGAAAAGTTATTTTGGTCTGAATCTCAACAGAAGGCATTCACAGAGTTGAAAGATCGCCTCTGCTCGACACTAGTGCTCGCATTACCAGACTTGCAACAACCATTTGAGGTCAAGACAGATGCCTCTGACTATGCTATTGGGGCAGTCCTTACTCAACAAGGGCATCTAGTGGCATATCACAGTGACACACTTTTAGACACAGTCCGGAAGTATCCCACTTATGAAAAAGAGATGTATTCCATTGTGTAGGCCTGTGACAATGGAAGCATTACATTTTGGTGAAGGAAACGGTCATCCACACAAACCATCGACCCCTACAGTCCATACAGACCCAAGGGAAATTACAGAATGATTGCCATCAGAAGTGGTCCACATACCTGCAACAATTCCATTTGAATATCAAGTATAATAAGGGTAGACCCAATAATGTTAGTCGACCACCGATCATGTCATTAACCACCGTGCTCAACTCTTGTGGGCATGAGACTTCTGATTGGCCACTGCTCTAAAAGAGAAACCTAGAATTCGGCCACACATACCAGACACTCTTGGAGGGTTAGCATGTTCCAGATTTTCACCTCTAGGATGTCTTGTTATGCCACCTGGTTCAACTTTGTGTTCCTTCAAGTGAGCGTGCCAAGATGATTTGGGAAGCACACTACAGTTGGGTTTCTGGGCATTTTGGGGTCGAGAAAATGGTGGCAGTACTGCAGAAGCATTTCTATTGGCTGAATCTTCGACAAGATGTTGGGAAGTACATCAAATCATGCACTGCCTATGCCATTGCCAAACCGACCATCAAGAAGCAAGGCCTCTATACCCCGCTGTCTACCCCTAGTCGACCTTGGGAATCCATCTCCAAGGATTACATGTCAGGCCTTCCTTCCACTAAGCATGGAAACCACTTTGTTTTTGTGGTCATCGATAGGTTCTCGAAGATCGCCATTATGGCGGCCTGCAAGAAGCATATCACAGCAGAAGCCACTGATAAACTCTTCTTTGAACGAGTGTGGGTACACTTTGGGATCCTGCAGTCTATCATCTCAGATCGGGATAGCAGGTTCCTCAGTACATTTTGGTCTAGTCTCTGGTTGATGCTAGACACCAAACTCACTAAGTCCACAACCTTCCATCCTCAAAATGATGGCCAGACAGAGGTTTTCAACAGGATGATCGTACACATTCTGCGCATGTACATCTAAAAGCATCCACGCTCATGGGACAAGATCCTCCCCTATGTTCAACATAGCTACAACCGAGCTTTCCACTACTCGACTAGCCACAACCATTTTCAGGTGGGCCTAGAATTCCAGCCACTATGTCCCATTGATGTGGCCATTGAATTTGTAGCTACTCACCTAGATTCGTCTCATGTCCAGTCTGAAATAGATAAGGCAAACAACTTAATTGAGCACATGCAACATATTCACCAATAGGTCCATGACATTATGGAGAAATCAAATGTCAAGTACAAGCAGCGACATGATCAACATCGGGTGCCACACAAGTTTCAGGTGGGTGACAAAGTCTGGTTGCATTTGCAAAAGGAACGCTTTACTGGAGCTTATCAGAAACTCATACCACTCCGATGTGGTCCTTACAACATTACCAAGGCCATGGGAGATAATGCATTTGAGCTCAACATTCACCCATTCCTTGGCCTACACCCAGTGTTCAATGTGGGCCGCCTTCGACCATACTTTCCACCATTACTAGACACATCCGACATTGCAGAACAAATCACACCCATAGAGTTAAATCCAGATTGCATGGAACAAGCTACAACTGATCAGATCATGGACACATAGGTCAAGCACACTCACCAGTAGAATATCCAACTGTATCGAGTTGTCAAAGTAGGCCAACTCCTTCACCAGGGCAAGTGGCTCACCAAGGACCAAGTTCAGCAAAAGTTTCCTCATCTCATGGAGGAACTCAACACAATGGGGACCATTACTTCCGAAGAGGGGAGGAATGATCCAGGTGGATATTGGTGGCTGCCTGCCAAGTCCACTTGGACCCCCACCATTGTTTCTTTCAACTTTTCAGATTCCTTAACTGTAGCACAGTTTACTATTTTTAGCATTTTTTCGAGTCTTGAACTTCCGGAGCCATTTTGAGGCCCTAAACGACGTTTTTTGGGAAAACTGGGAGCAACATGGGTCCATAGACCAATTTTTCTCTCCCTGAAGTTGTAATTCTCAGATAGATATTTCTAATGAGATATTGTGCACGTCAAATGGAGATCGTATGCCAAAGTTATGACCCCGGGAAGTTGATGTACCAATTTACCCAAAAGGGGCCCACAGTTTGGCATTTCATATTCTAAGGTTAGGTTTTTGGATGCTTATGGTTTTCCATTATTTCTCAACAATAAATAGGCCTTCGAGCCTCATTGTAACAGAGTTCAGAGGCATGTAGCCACCACATCTCTTATCAGAGATAAGCTACCATCGCCCTAGCTAGTTTATTTCCATTTCTATTTGTAAGCATATTTCAGTATTCTACATTAATGAAATGAAGTATTATTTCCACTGCATCTCTGTGTTTATGGTTATCTCTGTAATTTGTTGCATTCCTGTTTAAATCCGGATCAAAGAACCTCCATAAACTATGAAAGCATCCATGTACACTTCCACAAAATCATGAATAAGATTAGAGAAAATTCTGAGGACTGTTCTTTAGAATGTTGTTGGAGCAATGCATAATCCAAAGGGAAGTACTCGGTAAGAATAAGTTCCCCATGGGAAAGTGAATGTGGTTTTATCCTGATCTTCAGGGGCTACCTAAATTTGTTTATATCCACTAAACCCATCCAAGAAGGAAAAATATTTTTTTCATGCTAATGTGTCTAAGACCTGATCTATAAAAGGTAGTGGAAAGTGGTCTTTCAATGTTGCTTTATTTTTATCCTTGTAATCGATACATACTCTCTATTTTACGTTTTTCTTAGGAACGATTACTAGGAGTGAAACCCACTGATTGTCAGATATTGGGTAGATGAAATTTACATTTAACAATTTCTGCAATTCCTCATTAACAATTTCTTTAAAATTTGGGTTCATTCTCTATTGAGGTTGTCTAATGGGTCTTGCATTTGGTTCAATGTATATATGATGTATGCAAGTTTTAGGATCAATCCCTCTCAATCCCTCTCAAGTCATTGTATTCCCATGCAAAGGCAGAAGAATGTTTCTGTAAAATTTCTGTGAACTCATTCTTTTGCACTTCTTCCAGATTTTTATTGACATTCAGGGTTTTTCCTGGAAAAATTTCTATCGAGGAATTCCCAATCTTTTCCATGGAAAGTAATGATACTTGTTTAGATGAGAGATACTCATTGCGACTATGATCATAGTGTGAGCCAGACTCATTATTTTCCAGTAAATTTAGAATTTGGTCTTCCTCGTTTACTTGTTTGGTAGTAAAAATAGGTTGTATATCTTCTTCATCTTCTATCCATTCTTCAGTTTCTATATCTATTTTTGTTCTTGCAGGAGGATATAATGTGAATTTCTTCGTAGAATTTCCATTTGAGATAAACATGTCACCTGGTCTACAACTGATGAAAGCATCAGCTGTAGCTAACCAACGTCTTCTTATAATTAGTGGATGTCCTCCTAAATTATTCATGGGTGTTAAGAACGTGAAATCAAGAGGATATTCGCAAGAATCTAGGGATAAACAAACATCTTCCAATACACCATCAGGTTTAATAACAAACCTATTTTCTAATTGCAATAAAGTTGGTGTGTATTGAAGGTTAGGAAGCCTAAGTGTGTCCATAACTTGTTTGCTCATTATGTTTATGGATACTCTTAGATCAATCAACGTGTTTGGTATTTTAGTTCCATTGATGTGAATTTTTACAATGGGGCTTCCTGGATCTAATTATTTTTGAATTGTCACCTTTCCCATCATAATATCTGCAATTTTTCCAACTAACTGAATTCTTTTAATTGTTTTTGCAAAAATTGGTATTTCTTTTATGGCTTGTAGTAGAGGAATCTTGATACAAACATTTCTCAATTCATCCATCATGTTGTAATCAGGCAAGATAATTTGTTTTTCTACTCCTTCATCAATTTTCAATCGTTCAGGGAAAGGTGGTCTAATTGATACTGAAGGTTGTTCTATGATGGGGGTGTTTATTGGAACTTCTTCTATTTGCTTGTTTTCCTTCAGAGGGAGAGAGGTCTCCCCTTCTTCTATTTGATTTTTGTGTTTTTGAAGATCGGATCTTGTTTCTTGAATGACAACGGGGGATTTTCTTGGTAATACTCTTCTGACCTTAATTGAACATTATTTAGGTCTAGTGGAGTTATTAGATAAGTTTGAGGATTCTGCTCCTCCATGTTGTATAATGGTTGTTATGGTATTTTATTATTAGGATTTGGAAGTGGTTGAGTAGGTAATTGATTTGGTTTTTGTGGAAATGGTAGGGAGAGCTATGGGTTTTGATTCTGAACTGGAATTTGTGGTAATTAGTTAGCTTGGGGAATTTGATTAGATGGTGGTAGAAATTGTGGTGGAAGGTAAGATGGCGAGTATTGTTGATATTGAGCCTAGGCTCCATAAGGATTTTTCCATCCTTGATTCCAAGGTTGTGACTGTGGCTTGGCCCAAGGCTACCAGGCTAAATTCCAATTATTTTGTGAAGACTGGGCAAATTGTTGTGGTCTAAATCCTTGTGATTGATTTGGTTGGGGATTTTTCCACAGTCTTTTGGCTATAATGTAGAGAGGGTCTACTGGTTCTGATATTCCTTCATCATTAAATACAGACTTAAGACCTGGTAAGGATGCACATTCCTTCGTATCATGATTATCTGCACATATGACACAGGTTTCTATGGATTTTGAATCTAAGGGACACTCCCTTAGAGCATGTTTCTTCCGACATTTTGGATAGAAGATAGATAATGCAACATTTTCACAATTTTCTTGTTTTTTATTTTAAGGGTGTCTATCTGCTCACTTAGACTCCCTAAAATATCTATTTTGAAGGTGTCAAGCAAATTTCCTAATTCTGTCCTGCTAACTGTCCCAGCTGCGGATTTGTTAATTCTTGACAAGAGAGGGTCTCTGGGACTCCTTCCAACTCGTGCTTTACCCCTTGAGATATGTATACATAAATCACAAATATCTACAAATGGTAGTTGGGAAATATCTCCTTTCCCAGTTAGGTTAAGGAGATCGATCCATTCATCTTTAATAGATCCGAGTAAGAGGGATTTTAAGGTTTCTTCATCCAAATTATCCATTTTTTCTCTTTTAACATTATAAACAAAACCTTTCTACCAAGTCTTAAAGATTTTCATCTTCTTTTTGTGTCATTTTGAAGCATTCATATTTAAGGTTACTAGGCATACAATAATCTCTATATTCTCCTAAGAAAGCCTCTTTCATTTGTCCCCATGTTGTTATAGAATGCACTCCTAGATTCATGAACCATTTTAATGGTGAGTCTTTTAATGTGGTAGGGAACAAATTTAACTTTTGAGCATCATGCAGATAGTCATACAATCTACATAATACTTCAAATTCGAAGAGAAATGTCTCTGGATCTTTGTTTCTTTTTCCGTGGAAATTAGGAAGAATTGAGGGTGATATATTTTTCATTGTGAGGGTTGTATCTTCATCAAGAATAGGGAATCCATAAGGATCTTTATTTCCTCTGCCTCTACCCCCTCCAGTACCTCTACCTCTTCCTCTTCCTCTTCCTCCAATCCTATCTTCTTCGACATGGACATTGTGTACCTCTCGTTCCCCTTCTTCAGCCATGAAAGATTCTTCAAAACAAATATAGTTTTCTTCTAGTCTTTCTGGTTCCTCTATCAATGGTTGATCAAAATAAGTTTATGATTCCTCTTCATCGCTAGGAACTTCTAATTTTTCTCCCAAAATTTTCTCACCAGTGGAGGATAGAAAGATTATTCCAGTATACACACTTTTCGTTTTTAGCACTGTCTTTTATGTTTTTTCGGGGTTTTTTGGTGAGAGTTCCCATTTTGAGTTTATAGTTCCCATTTCAAAGTTTACATTGTTAAGTGGGTGAAGTTTTGGATTGGATTTCTGATCTTAAGATTTCGGGAAGCCTTTGTCGACCTCTAAAAGGAATTCGGGTTTGAGTAGGTGGTGTGGATTCTCGAAGTCTAGGTGAAGTAAGTGGATTTGTTGGAATTAAACTTCTTCCTCGCCCTACAAATCTACCTTAGTCTCTATCCCTATGAATATCATGTTTTGATTTTTTTTTCTTAACTTCTATTTGTACTTCCTTGGCAACGACACCAAAATGTTTGGCCAATTTAATGTCTTTATATTGTCAATCATAAATTGTCAACCATGGTGCGTAGAATAATGAATTACAGATGAACTATATGTGCTAGAAGTGATTCCTTATGTCGTTATGTTCTTGTTAGGGTCTAAAGTTAAGATGAATATGGAGATGGTGTTGTTGATTATATTAATATCTCAATCCCTAAAGTTATCAACTAATTTCTTAAGAGTTAGTTTCTATTGAATTAGTTTATGGATGATATGAGAGTGCTTCTAACTTCCACTTGTGTTAGATTGTTTTGAGGTTTTTGTCTTGAGTCTTTAGGTTGCAACTCTAATTCACTAAGAGAAATATATTCTATTAGACCGAAAATAAGTATTTCCTGAATTCAATTGTTGAGAAGAAGGCTCTCACACCTTTACTTACTCAATCTTATTCAAACAAGTTATTCTAAGCAGCATCTATACTTATCGAGCAAACACAATTAAACTATTCTAGATAAAAAGAAAATGAAAGAACCGTGTTGTACCAAGTAGAAACAAATTGAAATGACAAATTAATCTAGGTATAAATTAGATGAAAGTACTCATGCATACAACGATTCAATGGTGAACTCATCATACTGCATTTCTCACACAAAAATAGAGTATTCAAAGGAATGGAAAGAAATCGAATTGCATTTGGTTAAAGACATGTCACTGTTGTAGGGGCCCTCCACAGATCAGTCCATAATATCCAATCAACGCAATGTATACGCACACAAAACTAGTTCTATTGCTTGTAAACAAAATTTAACAAACTGCCTCAAAATTACATCATCCGACGCACACCAAATAATAGTTCGACCATAGTTTTTATAATAGGTTTTTAGCATAACAGTCATGAGTAATTTAAGCCTAGATATATTTATTTGTAACTAACTATATCACTAAACCTTTGATTTGCTATTCTGAAAGCAAATCGATAAAGTTTTGATGAAACTCGGATTTCTTTCCAGCAATGATCCTGTGGTTGACTTTGGGGTTTGACCGTGATATCCTGCACTCATCTTGATGAACTGGTTCAACAGGGTAGGAAGGGATCCATGATGGGACCATTCCCTATCCATCTGTATACTTCATCGCTGACCTAGAGCTTCTGAAACTTACAAACAATGGAGACAGCTACATAAATCTAGATTAGCTATAGAAATAGATCAATTCTGTAGCCAATTGCATTATTTAACAAAACAATAGGGCATATAATCAAACATGAAGAAGAAGACATATTATTACTTACTTTTATCAAAAACTGGTGGATGTGGCATTATTTAGGTAGAAAATGTAGGAAAAGAGAGGAAATATAGGCAAAAAGGGGTGTCATGGTAAGACAATCTTTGGACCCTACATGCTACTAATGAATGCCTACCACATGGGGCTCCAAAGAGTTGTTTCCACCCCCTTTGGACCCCTTGGTGACAATAGTATGATGGAATTATTGTCATTGATGGAAAATAAATAGCAGCATGGCAAGGGAGTAGCAAAGTATGATCTGGATCTTGGGGGGAGACCTGGAACGATCTAAAAGATTCAGATGTCAAAGGAAAATAGAACGTAGTAAACAAAACCACAAAGAATATTTTTATTAAAATAGAGAATAGATGTAAAACCTACATTGTGGTGGACCATATGTCCATTTAAAATATGCGACTTGTTACTTATAGCCTTTTTTAGTTACAATACCATGGGTAAATTCCATGGGTGGGTAAATACCATGGGTGGATAAATGCCATGGGTGAATGAATTCCATGGATAGATGCCACTTACAATACCATGGGTGGATGCCACTTTCCATTTGAATCATTCCTACCCCCTTTAGAAGTAATGGTCCCCATTGCATGAAGTTCCCTCTTGAAATCCTTTGTTGAATATGAAGAGCCACTGAAGAGAAGGTTTTTGTGTGGTGAACCCATAACCATGATGAATGAAGATTTGAGGATAAAGATACCCTATAATGCTTGTGAACAACTGTGGTACTTATAGTGTGTGGCCTAGAAAATGGACTTCGATGAAGCGTGGGTTTGTGGATGACCCATAACCATGGCAAATGAAGATCCGAGGATAGAGGTGCCTTATAATGATTGTGAACAACTATGATACTAACAGTTTGAGACCTAGAAAATGAACTTTGATGACAAGGGTATTGTTCGGTTGATTGAGAACCTTGGCTTTGTGCATGAACCATAACCATAATGCTTGTCAGTCTGCTTGGTAAAAGAATGGTTGCTTGTCTAGTAGATTCTCCTATCCAATGAGATGTTGTAAAGACTTCTTTCACATTATAGACCTCTTTCTGCAACTTTGTTGATAACATCTACTACAATTGACGAAATCAAATTCTATCAAAGACCCATTTGAGGTATTGAAGAGATATTTCCATTGATATAAGACACCTGAAATTTGATGACCTACAAAGTGAGAAAATGATTCCATAAACTCATGGTACATGCGGTCGCGCAACATTTGAGACATGTGTAACTTAAATTTCTCATATATCTCAAACCAGGAAATGAAATCAAATTCCGTAAAAATCCCATTTGAGCTAACAACAAATAATTTCAAATGAGCTATTTTTCACCTTCTAAAATTCTTTGTGGCATTCGTATCACTTGCATGAAGTTTCAAGAATATTGCTGCAAAAAATTGGAACTTTCTTTCCTTCCAAGAGAATCTAGTATTTGTTTCTGAACTTTGGATCACTCTTGTAAACATGTGGCCACCTCGAAGTCTCTGTTGGCATTATGGCACACGTTTGGAGCTATGGAACAAGTGTTTTCCTTGATGGCAACTCTCTTTGGTGACATATCTCAGTACAGGCTTATAATGAAGGAAAAAGATATATACGCAGGTTCACCTAGATGAAGGCGCGTATACACGCGGGTAAGATGTTACAAAGGCGCGTATGCATATACACGCACTTTCACGCAAGGAAAATCACGTATATGTTGGAGAACTTACTTCTGGTCCGTGGAAGTTAGGCCTTGGTATTTGAACCTATGTTTTTGGACCATGGTATCTCGTCAGAAGTGTTGATCCCAAGTATTGGGTCCTTGGTATTGTTTTATTATGGTTTTGAACCGTGGTATTGTGAAAGGCCTAAGACTATAAAAGAGGAAGGAGATCATTTGGCAAAAAATCATCTGAATTAATTGAATATCTAATAAGTGCTGAAATATTGGTGATTGGGGTTATGGTGCAGATCTGGATCTAAATGAAGGAGGAAACTTAGCGCAAAGAGAAGGATAAGTTCTATTGATGGGTCATAATCTTAAGGCTTGAATGATAGTATCTTTGTATGATTTTGATCTGTTATATGTGGCGTAGGCTTGATCTATAAACTTGATAATCTGGGTTAATTACTGTCTGAATATTTGAAAGAGTGAATTATCCTTTATTGATATGTACGCAGGTTCAGTGAAGCGAAGGCATGTATACACACTGGTTCAGTGAATAAAAACAACGTATACACATGTTTCTCCAAACACAGAAGCGTATGCACACAGGTTTCAGGTTATTGAAGTAGCGTATATCTTTTGAGTTGTGATCTAGCTGCTTCTGTTTATTGTTGCAGTGTTCTGGGTTCAGAATTTGGTGTGTGGTTACTGTTACTGTGTTTTGGGTACATCCGTCAGAGAAGTATCTACTTGATTTAGTTCTAATTCGTGAAAAGGAGATTGTTTGATGCAAAAATTTTTGATGATTGATTGATGCTCATGGATCTAGTCTGAAAATTTATGAAACGTGGTCCCTGGAAGAAAGAGAAGGTTGTAGCCTTCTGTAGGCAAGCACCTATGTACTAGTATCTTGGCTAGTAAAAGAGCTAAGGGGGTTGTAGCTCCCTTCCAGGAGAAGCTGGAGAACAAGAGAGGGTTGTAGCTCTCTGCAGGTTGCAGCCTGCGTACTAGTAAAGGACTGCACCAGTACATTGTAAAAAGAAGTTTCTAATTGAAAGAAGATAGAGACGAATTGCAGCAGGTGGTTTTCACCCACATTGGGTTTCCACCTTATATCTTGTGTTCTTGTGTGTGTGATTGTCTTCAGATCTATTTTACTATTTCTGGTTACTATTTATTTGATCCTAAGACACAGATTAATGATCAACATCAGTAAGATAAATTAAATTATAAGTCTGCATTGCATATGCAAGTTTCCTTCTCTGTAGTTGCGTATATACGCGGTTTTATCTAACTGAAGAAGCGTATATGATCTGGGCTTGAGAAAGAAAATAAGTGACTTGATAATACTGATTCACCCCCCGCTCTCAGTATTATTTCCAACAATTGGTATTAGAGCAGGTCCTTCTGAAGAAGCTTGATCGCTTGAAGGAAGATCCATCATCATTAGAAACTACGAGAGAGAAGCATCAATCAGGCCACCGATTTTTGATGAGACCAACTTCGTCTATTGGAAGGTAAGAGTTACAGCCTATCTTCAATATCTTGGTACTGAAGTCTGGGATATCATAGATACAGGGTACACTTTTCCTTCAGCAACGCCTACAGATCCAATTGGTAAGAAGCAATATGAAACAAATGCAAAGGCGGTTAATACTCTATTAGGATGTCTATCTCAATCAGAATTCGTCAAGGTTATGCAGTATAAATCCGCAAAAGAAATATGGGACAAGATTGTTCTGAGCTATGAAGGAGATGAACAGGTAAAATGAGCAAAACTTCAAACCCTCAAAATTCAGTATGAAAATCTTAGAATGTACAATGATGAAAGTGTGGCTAACTATTTCCTTTGTGTAGATGGGATTGTTAATTGTATGAAAAAATTGGGTGAAGAAATGAAAGAGGTTGTTGTGGTTGAAAAGGTTCTAAGATCTTTGTCCCCTAGGTTTGAATCTAAAGTTTCTGCAATAGAAGAAAAAGAGAATCTACAAAACCTTACCATGTCACAGCTGCACGGAATTCTGACTGCTTATGAAATGAGGAAAGGAGGACCATCAGACAGGAGAGAAGCTACCTTCAAGGCTTCAGGAAAAGGAGATTACTACGAGCAGGACACATGTCAGAAGAAGAAGAAGAATCAAATTTTGTCAAGAACCTTCAACGGGGTGCTGGAAGATTCCGAGGTAAGTTACCTTTCAAATACTGTGCTTGTGGAAGAGTCGGTCACTATGCTACCAAATGTCCTCATAAGGATAAGATTGACAAGGGGAAGGAACCTGTTAGATGGAACAAGAAACAGAATGTAAATCAGAAAAGCTATTACACTCATGAATATAGTGATGGACTTTCAAATAGTGACGAAGATGAAAAAGGTAACAAATATAAAATTTTAATGGCTTTTGAAGATGATGATTTTGTGGATTCTATAGATGAAGAAAGTCTTTATGAAGAGATTTCTAGACTCAAAATTTGTTTAGAAGAGAAGAATGTGATCATAGATACTCTACAATTCCAACTTGATGAAAAGGAAAAACATCATGAAAAGTTAGAATGTGAAATTGTGGAACTGAGAAAAGAGATTGAGAAGACTAAAGCTCTTAATCTTAGATTTGTTAAAGGATCTGACACTTTAGATGAGATTATCAAAGGGCAGCACTCTCCACTAATCAAGATAGGTCTGCGATATAATGAAGAAACAACTCAAGCACAGAAACCATCTACCTCCAAGAGTTATCTTGATGCTGCAAGGAGAAGTGAACAAAGACGCAATGGAAATCACTAGGTAAATCAGGTACAATTTACCTCAAGAATGAACAAAGACTACCAGGTAAATCGAGGGCAATCTACTTTATAGACAAACAGAAGCTACAACCAGCCACAGGTAAAACCTTCTCAATTTGCTTCAAGAATGGATGTCAATAGGAACTACAATCATTTGGCTGGTAGATTTGATAATCACAGGAGTTTCTTCAATGGCCAATGTTTTTCTTGTCATAACTTTGGTCACAAATCAACTCAATGTGTTGCCTATAAGACAATCATGACTAGAGAAGCTCATAAATAGAGGAGTATGACTGGGATCATGAAAAGGACTTACAACAACTTCTCTGCTCTTGAAAATGAAATCGAATGTTCTATTTGTAACAATTTCGGTCATGGAGATTCTGAATGCAGAAGCAGGTTTCGGCAGACAACTCAGAAGGAGCAAGCCTCAAGTGCCAAATCATGGAGAATCAAAGAACCCCAACCAGAAAGATGTGGTATAGCCTTATATGCGGAATGGCAAGAAAATCAATGATACATCGACAGTGGATGTTCGAAACATATGATAGGTGATAAAGAAAAACTTCAGTCATATAGTGCCTTAGAGAAGGAAAAGAAGGTTTCCTTTGGAAATGACACCCCTGCGCTCATAAAAGGTAAAGGTTCTGTTCAGTTGAAAGAAAGGGTCAAAGCTGGAAATGTCATGTATGTTGATGGCTTAAAGCATAATCTATTAAGTGTCAGCCAGATGTGTGATCAAGGAACTGAGGAAATATTTCGATCAAATGGATGTAGTGTTCGTGATCTTGATACAGGAAAAACAGTGATCAAAGGCATAAGGACTCCACATAATTTATACATATTCAAAGAAGGACAACATCAATGCTATCTGAGCAAGAGTGATGAACACTGGCTATGGCACAGAAGATTGGGGCATCTTAGTTTCTCACAAATAAGGAAAGCATGCAAATACCAGGCAGTTCGTGGTCTTCCAGACATCATAATCCCAGACAATACAATATGCAAATCATGTCAGTTTGGTAAGCAAACTAGAACTAACTTCCCTGAGAAGGAAGGATCTACCAACAGGCTGCTTGAACTTGTCCATACTGATGTATGTGGTCCAACTAGGAAAATATCACCTCGAGGAGAAGAATACTTTATATTATTCATTGATGACTATTCCAAGATGTGTTGGATAGGACTTATGAAGCACAAAGACGAAGCCTTTGAAAAATTCAAATCATTCAAAGCCTTGGTGGAGAATGAATGAGATCTCAGAATCAAATGCCTCAGGTCTGATCGAGGAGGAGAATTTACCCCGAATGAATTTTTCCATTTTTGTGAACATGGAATAAGAAGGGAATTCTCTACAGCTAGGACTCCTCAGCAAAATGGAGTAGTGGAAAGGATTAACAGAATGGTTCAACAAATGGCTCATGCAATGCTTGATGAGTCTGGAACTCCCGCAACTTTCTGGGGTGAAGCCACATTTGCTGCAGTTGTTATTCTCAACAAGACAAATGTCCGGGTGAACAACACTCAAACTCCTCAGCTCTGGTATGGTGAGACTCCTTCGGTAAAACATTTCAAAATTTTTGGAAGCAAATGCTATATTAAAAATAATGATGAAAATCTTGGCAAGTTTGAACCTAGAGCAGATGAAGGCATTCTCCTTGGTTATTCTCCCCACATCAAAGCATATAAGTGTTACAACAAAAGACTTGGAAGAATTGTTAGATAATCTTCGGCAAAATCACATAACCAATCTTTTGTCGACGCGTTTCGAACCAACCAGTGTGGTGCATCGTCAGGACAAGTTGAAGAACCAATCCAGCTTAGCGTGATTAAATAGAGCGTGCAGAGACTCCAACAGCTATAATGCTAACGGCTAATTTTGACCTAATGATCCTGGTCAAACTACTAAAATAGTCAATTAATATTTCTCGAAAAAGCTAAAAATAGGTAAATACAGGAATCCATTTGGTAAATTTAAAATAAATAGGTATATTATTATTATTATCCCAAATATTAAGAGAATACATATTTTAATTATGATGGTCATTATATCCCATAATATATATTAATTAATCTATTATTATTCCAACGTAAAGGTAATCAATCCCTATTATTTTAAGAATTTAGTTATACTAGATAGTTGTTGATAGCATTGATGTAGTGGTTGATGATGAAGGAAACATTCCTAGGCAAGTGAATTCCGAAGATATCGAAGATGATGAGGACTATCCTTCAACATCAAATCAGAACTATGATGAAGAAGAAGCTCAAGAGGCACTAGAAGAATAGATAAGGATAGAAAATAAGACTCCATCTAGGTACGTTCAGAAGAATCATCCAGAATCTCAAATTTTGGGGCAGAAAGAGGCAGGTATACAAACAAGAAGAACAATTGCAGAAGCCTCAAGCTATTTGGCCTTGCTCTCCTCCACTGAACCACAAAATGTAAAAGAAGCATGCAAGGATGAATGTTGGGTCAAGGCAATGGATGAAGAACTTGAGCAGATCGAAAAGAATAACACTTGGGAGTTGGTTCCTAGACCAAAAGATAAGAATGTCATAGGGACAAAATGGATCTTTAAAAACAAGTTGAATGAAAATGGGGAAGTGATTAGAAACAAGGCCAGACTTGTCTATAAAGGGTATGATCAACAAGAAGGAATAGACTTTGAAGAAACATTTTCTCCCATTTCTAGACTTGAGGCCATCAGAATGTTCCTTGCTCTCTCTAGCTTTCAGAAGTTCAAAGTATTTCAAATGGACGTGAAATCAGCCTTTCTGAATGGAGACTTAGAAGAAGAAGTGTACATTGAGCAACCAGATGGTTTCATTCTTGGGAATGATACAAATCTTGTATGCAGACTAGAAAAGGCTCTCTATGGTCTTAAACAAGCTCCATGGGCTTGGTACTACCGTTTGGACAAATATCTTCATCAACAAGGTTTTTCAAAAGGATCAGCAGATAGCAATCTTTATATCAAAATTGAAAATGACAAATTGCTAATACTTGTTGTGTATGTAGATGATATTATCTTTGGCAACAATGAAGAAGCTATGAGTCAAAACATTGCCTTGGTGATGCAAAAAGAATTCGAAATGTCTTTGCTTGGAGAACTGACATATTTTCTTGGATTGCAAATCCAACAAAATGAAGGCGGTATCTTTTTGTCTCAAACCAAGTATCTCAAGCAAATCTTGAATAAATATGGCATGGAAGATGCAAAACCAGTATGTACCCCTATGGTTATAGGATGCAGCCTCAGTGCAAATGATGAATCAGCAGCAGTGCATCAACCAACCTATAGATCCATGATTAGAAGTCTGATTTATTTGACAGGTACCCGACCAGACATCATGCATGCAGTGGGAATAGTTGGAAATTTCAGGAAAATCCAAAGGAAATTCATCTTCAGGCAGTGAAGAGAATTTTCAAGTATCTTCAAGGAACTCAAAACTATGGCTTATGGTATCCTAGAGATACAGATCTCACTCTTCATGCTTATACAGATGCAGATTGGGCTGGAAGCGTGGATGACAGAAAGAGCACAAGTGGTGGTACATTCTTTATGGGTTCTAGATTAGTATCTTGGTTCAACAAGAAATAGAGTTCGATTGCTTCATCTACAACTGAAGCGGAATATGTGGTTGTTGCATCTTGCTGCACTCAACTCCTTTGGATGATGCAAACCTTGTAGGATTTTCAGATCCCTTGTACACCACCTATCTCCATCTTATGTGATAATACAAGTGCAATCAACATTTCAAAGAACCCAGTCATGCATTCAAAGACCAAGCACATACCGATCAAGTATCACTTTCTCCGGGAACAAGTGTTGGAACAAAAGGTCAAATTGGAGTATGTTCCTTATAAGGAACAAGTTGCTTATATTCTCACCAAACCACTACCCAGGGAAACTTTTGAATACCTCAGACAGAAGCTAGGAGTATTTGATGCATCATCTTGCTGTTAAAACTTGTCTGTTTCAGAGAAAAATGGGTGTACGCGAGTTTCCTGAGGAGGATCCGCGTACATACACCGGTTTGTGCAGAGACAATTGCGTATATGGAGGCTTGATGGATATCAGTAGGAACAGGCTTTGGTTGAAGATATTCTGATATGGGTCTGACAGAGACCATCTGGCACAGGTTCAGGGGGAGTAGATAAACTTCTAATGATGCATTGTTGGCATCATTTTAGAAGCTCTTGGTTCAAGGTCACAATTGTTGTTGGTCTCAGGTGGAACAAAGGTAGAGGGAGAACAAAAGGAAATCTTGGCTACTGATATCAGTTATTGGTGACTTTCAGAAGTCTTGCTCTAGATATATCGTCTCTATGTCATGTATCTCTTTTATGGTGTCAAGGTCATGTAACAGCCTATTTTGGTTTCCCCACTATGCCTGGGATGAAAATGTAATGTACTTGGTTGTCATATGTAAATTTCTGATGATCCCCACTTGGTTGGGTGATGGATGTATGTATTGAGTCTTTTGGTGATAGGAAGGTCCTTTATGATGTATAAGTCATGGTTCTTCTTGAGGAACATCTTTTTGCAGATCGTGCCTACAGTCAGGGGGAGCATGGTCAGCACAGCAGGGCAGAGATTTCAGCATGTACTCAGGGGGAGCACAACCCTTTGCCCTTGATGACAAAGGGGGAGAATGACTTTGAGGATCTTGGGGTTGCCATCAAGTCCAAAGGGGGAGATTGTTGGCATTATGGCACAGGTTTGGAGCTATGGCACAGGTGTTTTCCTTGATGGCAACTCTCTTTCGTGACAGATCTCAGTACAGGCTCAGAATGAAGGAAAAAGATATATATGCAGGTTCACCTAGATGAAGGCGCGTATACACTCGGGTAAGACACTACAAAGGCGCATATGTGTATACACGCACTTTCACGCAAGGAAAAGCGCGTATATGTTGGAGAACATACTTCTGGTCAGTGGTAGTTAGGCCTTGGTATTTGAACCTATGGTTTTGGACCATGGTATCTCGTCAAAAGTGTTGATCCCAAGTATTGGGTCCTTGGTATTGTTTTATTATGGTTTTGGACCGTGGTATTGTGAAAGGCCTAAGACTATAAAAGAGGAAGGAGATCATTAGGCAAAAAATCATCTAAATTAATTGAATATCTAATAAGTGCTGAAATATTGGTGATTGGGGTTATGGTGCAGATCTGGATCTGAATGAAGGAGGAACCTTAGCGTAAAGATAAGGGTAAGTTCTATTGATGGGTCATAATCTTAAGGCTTGAATGATAGTATCTTTGTATGATTTTGATCTGTTATATGTGGCACAGGCTTCATTTATCAATCTGATAATCTGGTTTAATCACTATCTGAATATTTGAAAGAGTGAATTATCCGTTATTGATCTATATGCAAGTTCAATGAAGCGAAGGCGCGTATACACGCTGGTTCAGTGAATAAAAACAGGGTATACGCAGGTTTCTCCAAACACAGAAGCATATGCACGTAGGTTTCAGGTTATTGAAGTAGCGTATATCTTTTGAGTTGTGATCTAGCTTCTTCGGTTTATTGCTGCAGTGTTCTGGGTTCAGAATTTGGTTTGTGGTTACTGTTACTGTGTTTTGGGTACAGCCGTCAGAGAAGTATCTACTTGATTTAGTTCTAATTGGTGAAAAGGAGATTGTTTGATGCATAAATTTTTGATGATTGATTGATGTTCATGGATCTAGTCTAAAAATTTATGAAACGTGGTCCCTGGAAGAAAGAGAAGGTTGTAGCCTTCTGTAGGCCAGCACCTACGTACTAGTATCTTGGCTAGTGCAAGAGCTAAGGGGGTTGTAGCTCCCTTCCAGGAGAAGTTGGAGAACGAGAGAGGGTTGTAGCGTTCTGCAGGTTGCAACCTACGTACTAGCAAAGGACTGCACCAATACATTGTAAAAAGAAGTTTCTAATTGAAAGAAGATAGAGATGAATTGCAGCAGGTGGTTTTCACCCACATTGGGTTTCCACCTTATATCTTGTGTTCTTGTGTGTGTGATTGTCTTCAGATCTATTTTACTGTTTCTGGTTACTGTTTATTTGATCCTAATACACAGATTAATGATCAACATCAGTAAGATAAATTAAATTATAAGTCTGCATTGCATACGCGAGTTTCCTTCTCTGTAGTTGCGTATATACGCGGTTTTATCTAACTGAAGTATCGTATATGATCTGGGTTTGAAAAAGAAAATAAGTGACTTGATAATACTGATTCCCCCCCCCCTCTCAGTATTATTTCCAACAGTCTCATGTCCATAAGAGTCGAGCACAATGGTCATCGCCATAATCGGTGGTCGGCTAAGAAAATATGCAACATTATTGGTGTTTCCCTTCTTTTACTTGATGTTCAGATGGAATTGTTTCAAACATGTGGACCATTTATGATGGTGATAATTCTACAACTTTCCTTGTGTCTATATGAACTGTAGGGGTTGGTGGTATATGCGTGTTGGGACGAGGTCCCTTGGGTCAAATTTTGTTAAATTGATTGTAGAATATCCGCATTTTTAGGAGCGGAGCATGATTAGCGTAGGTCAATAGGAGTCAAAGGGGCTTTAGGAAGGGAAAAGCCCCTTAGTTTGTTGAAGTCAAGTTGTTTTGAGACCTGCCCATAGTTCACGGACCATGGTATTGTAATGAAGAAAAATATAAAAGGAAGTCATAGTGGAGTCATAAGATAGATAAGAATAGAGAAGTACAGGATTTGGGTATGATTTTATTGATTCTATACTTGGGCAAAGGAGAAGGTTCCTGCAATTGTGTGCGTGAAGACCTTGGTAAGTTTGCAGTTGAGGGTGTGGGACCCTGCAGTTGTGTGCGCAAGGTTGGAAGAAGTTGTATTTGAAGATCTGAAGCATAATAAAAGACTTATTTTGAAGAGCTATCTATGCATATGTGTATTACTATTTTATCTCCTAATTTTGTGTATTTATGATATGTTGAATGCATTTAATTAGGAAAAGTACTTAATGAATTTGTGAAGACATAGATCTCTTTGTTTCTATGATGTTATGCATGTTTAGTGCAGTTAGCGAAGGACTTAACTCTGTTAACTATTATTTACCATAAGTTTTGGGTTTCAAGGATTAGGGTTCACAGAGGTCAAGATAAAGCCCTAAATATGCAGAAAGCACATCACATATCCCTCCGGATTCAGAATCTTGGTTATAGCATCCCCCAATATTGCGTCAGATGAGGCTGTAGCCTACACTACGTAGATGTTGCCAAAAGGGTCGGTAGTATATGGTTTTGTTGGTTAGCATAGCTAACTCTGAACCTGGGTCTAAGCCCCCTCAAGCCAACAAATGGTTTCGTTGTCGGGACGAGGATATATCTGAAGGACGTGTGATATGTGGTCCATGGAGAGCAACAAAGAAGGGGATTGAAAAGTGGATAGATTGGAAGATGCATGAGTTTGCAGCTCAATAAAAAAGGAATTTGTGCCTGTCAAAAGAAGAGTGGTTGCAAAGATATATGTATATAGGCGAACACGAAGTTTTCTTTTGCACTTTCCCATGTGAATTATACGAATGGTTGGCTAAATTGGCGGATGGTCAACCTACTTGGAAGCTGGATAACCCTGTTAGTGAAGCACTTGGAAGAATTCGAATACAAGGTTGCGAAGGTTGTCGATTACTGGATCAATAGTATTTTGGGTGGATTTATCATTGAATTCATGATTGATATGTCTGCCAGTTATAGCGAAGCTAAACGCCGGTTTTTCAAAGGACCAAAAGGTAAGTATCTAAAGTCTATGAAAACTTAGATTAAAATGCTATTGTGTGAGAAATAGGTTATGCCACAAAATTTATGTTTAGAATAGGCTCAACAGGAGCTACGCGAAGTGGGAAATATTTCAGAAAAGATGTAGATACAATTGCTGAGTATAGTCCTCTGTAGGGAGCATCTGATAGTGAAGAAGGAAGTAATAGTCCAAAGATGCTCTGAGGTGCACCGCGGTCGATAGATCAAGGCACTGTAGGAATATAACATCCATCCACTCCACCTCCACCGTCACCTCCACCTCACAAACCTATGTCTCCACCTCCACTGTCACCTCCACCTCACAAACCTACGTCTCCACCTCCACCTCCACCTCCACTATTCAGTATGGCGAACACTATGAAGATGCCTATATTCAAGGGTCTGGGGATAGAAGACCCTGACCAATTCTAGTTTGTAGGAGAGGCTGTGTGGAAGTCATAGCGGATAATGGATGATGATATGAAGAAAGTGTAGTTGGTCACAACATTGCAAGATAGGGCGATGTCTTGGTATGTCAAGTACAGTACAACTAATCCAACTGCGTCATTAAAAGACACAAAAGATGTGTTGAATAATGAATTCAGAAAGCAAAAGTCTCAAGCCCAATATGTGACTAAGGTCAAGGAAATTAAACAGAAGTTGAATGAATTTGCATGGGATATTTATCAACAACTGAAATGTCTGCTAGAATAGTGTTATGAAACTAGCTCAAGAAAAGATAGAAAAGATAGATCAACGCCTTAGAATTCAACCTCTTCGAGGGGGAAACCTCCTTTACATTACATAAATGAACAATTCTTGGATGATTCAAATGACAAAACCTCCTTTCTATATATAGGAGTCTAAGGAGTCACAATATAACCCAGCTGACCTAACAATAATAATATAAAGCCACAAAAATAACAATAGAGGGATTCTATGGGGCACAATAATAACAATATGGGGGCAATAGGGGCACAACAATATTAATAAGGGGTATAACTACAATAGTAATGGGGTAATCACTAGTATTATAAGGACCCAACATGCCCCTCTCCTTCAAAAAAGTGTTGTCCTCAACGCTTGAGTAGTTCTGGATACTTCTGCATAAAATTCTCATCCTCCCATGTGGAATCTTCAGCGGATAAGTTCTTCCACTTGATAAGATACTCCAAAATTGATCGATTTCATAGCTGTCGAGTTCTTATTTCTGTGACTGCTTCCGGTTCCAATATAATTTTTCCTTCCTCGTCAAGTTCTGGCAATATTGTTTGAACTGGGAGCTTGTCGCCTATAACCTTATTTAAACATGAAACATGGAAAACTGGGTGCAATCGAGAAGCTGCAGGAAGCTCCAATTTGTATGCCATAGTACCAATCTTTTGCAACACCTTGTACGGACCATAATACTTTGGTGATAATTTATTATCCTTCTTAGCTTGCTTGAGGGACATTTGCTTATATGGTTGTAGCCGTAGGAATACCCAATCACCTACATCAAAACTTCTTTCATTGCGATGTTGGTCTGCTTGTTGTTTCATTCTATTCTGTGCCAACACGAGGTTATCATTTAAGAGTTGGAGGACTTGTTGTTGATGTTCGATGTGATGTTCCATTGCCTAAACCTTAGAATTTTCTCTTAAATATGATGTGATGGATGGTGGTTGATACCCATAAAGTGCCATAAATGGGGTCATTTTTGTTGTTGTATGGAAGGAAGTGTTATACCACCATCAGCCAGAGACAACCATTTGACCCATTGTGTCTATTTATCAGATACAAAGCAACGAATATATCCTTCCAAACATTTGTTTACTATCTCAGTTTGCCCATCAGATTGAGGATGATAAGATGAGCTATGAGCTAACTGAGTACCAAGACAAGAAAATAATTCTGTCCAAAAATTTCCAGTGAAAATGGGATCTCTGTCACTTACAATAATCTTGGGGTTTCCATGTATCTTTTTAATTGTTTCCATAAATGCAATGGAAACTGTACTGGCTTTAAATGGATGTGATAATGCACAAAAGTGTGCATACTTGGTAAGTCTGTCAACTACCACCATGATGACACTCTTTCCCTCAGACTTGGGTAAACTTGTGATAAAATCCATTGAAACCTCCTCCCAACGTTGGCTTGGAATGGATAAAGGTTGTAATAGACCCAGTGTCTTAATTGTTTCCACTTTATTTTGTTGGCAAACCAAACATTCCACCACAAACTTTTGAATATCTGATTTAAGGCCATCCCAAAAAAATTCCTTCTTAACATTGTGGTAAGTTTTTAAAAATTCTGAGTGCCCTCCTAAGGGAGAAGTGTGCAATTCCATAAGAATCTTTTATTTTAGTTTGGAGTTCTTACAGAGGTATAAGCGATCTTTGTACCATAACGAATCATTTTTCCAGCTAAATGTATCAGACGTACTGGAATCTTGTTGTAACTCTCGAATAAGTGCCCACACTTCTTCATCATTCTTCCATTCCTCCCTTGCTTCGTTTATCCAATCTAGTTGGATAATAGAAATGGCACACAACAATGCTTCCACATCCTCATCTTTTCTTGAGAGTGCATCTGCCACCACATTTTTCTTCCCTTTTTTGTAGATGATTTCAAAGTCATAACCCAACATCTTTGTGACCCACTTTTGTTGCTCTTCAGAGGATAATCTTTGTTCTAAAAAGTATTTAAGGCTATCATGATCCATTTTTACCTTGAAGTGTCTTCCCATTAGGTAGGGTCGCCATTTCTTAAGTGCATGGAGTATTGCCAACATTTCCTTCTCATAAATAGCTTTGCTTAAAAACTTTCCCTTGATTGGACGACTTTCAAAAGCAATGGGTCTTTCATTTTGCATTAGAATAGTACCAATTCCATTTCCTGAAGCATCACATTCCACAATAAAGGTTTTTGTGAAGTCTGGTGTAGCTAAGACCGGTGCTTGGCACATTGCCTCTTTAAGATGTTCAAAGGCCTTTGTTGCTTCCGGAGTCCATGAAAATGCATCTTTCTTCAATAATGTTTTTAGAGGTGCTGCTATTCTCCCATAATTCTTAACAAAGTTGCGATAATACCCTTTTAACCCGTGAAATCCTCGCAGATGCTTTATGGATGTGGGGATTTTCCATTCCTTAATGGCTTTAATTTTTCTAGGGTCTACCTTAACTCCTTCATGAGATACAATATGACCTAGATATTCCACCTCCTGGACTCCAAAGAAACATTTGGATCTTTTTGCATATAATTGTTTCTCCTCCAATAGTTGTAGCACCCTGTCAACATCTTCAACATGATCCTTCCAGGACTTGCTGTAGATTAGTATATCATCAAAAAATACTAACACAAATTTTCTAAGGAATGGTTTGAAAATTGAATTCATCAAACCTTGAAATGTTGAAGGTGCATTGGTAAGGCCAAAAGGCATGACCAAAAATTCATAATAACCCTCATGAGTTCTAAATGTTGTTTTCAGAATGTCTTCAGTCTTCATTCTGATTTGATGATATCTTGAACGAATATCCAACTTGGTGAAGTAAATTGATCCATGCAATTCATCCAGTAATTCATCAATGACAAGAATGGGGAACTTATCTTTAATAGCGAGTTTGTTGAGCTCCCTATAATCCGGACACATGTGCCATGATCCATCCTTCTTGTGCACCAATACTACTAGAGCAGAGAAATAACTTTGACTCGGTTGAATTATACCAGCCTCTAGCATTTCTGCAACCATACATTCAATTTCAGTCTTTTGGACATAGGGATATCTGTACGGCCTGATGTTTGGAGGAACACTTCCTGGAATCAGATGAATAGCATGATCATGATCATGCATAGGTGGGAGACCTTTGGGAGTCTCAAATAACTTGGAATGATTTTCCAAGACTTTTTGGAGATCTGTAGAAATAGATGATTCCGATGTGGAAACATCTAGTGAACATAATTGTGCAATTACACCTCTTTACTCCTTTTTTAGAAGCTTTGTCATACCATTAGAGCTGATTATCTTTCCTGGTTTCCCTGCAATATCCCTTAATTCAACTTCCTTTCCTTCCGTAGAAAATTTGATGAAAAGTTCTTGAAATTTAAAAGCTATTGTACCCAAGGATTGTAACCATTGGACTCCTAGTACAACATCAACACCTCCCATTGGAATGGAAAGCATTGGGCTAGTCAATACATATTCTCCCATGGATAGCTTGATATTATGGCACTTTCCACAGAAATTTATTGTTCCTCCATTTGAAATCATCACTTGACACTCTGGTGCTGGATATAGGAAGCAATTCAATTCTTTTGCTACCTTACAATGAATAAAATTGTGGGTGCTTCCTGAATCAATCAACACTATTACCTTTTTCTTCCTGATTTGTCCTTCTATCTTGATGGTTTTAGGAGTGGTAATTCCCACCAATGCATTACAAGATATGGTTGGATTTATTTGTTCTTCATATAGGCTTTGTTCCTGTAGTATATCCTCTTCTTTTGACCTTTCTTGCTCCTTTTCTTCTTCCTCTTCACAATCTATGTAGAATAATTTCTTCTCAGCACACTTATGACTTTTAGTGTATTTGCTATCACAACTGTAACAAAGCCCTTTTGCTCTTTTTTCATCCAATTTTTGTGGTTTCAACTTTATAGGTTGTGGAAGACTAGGGGAAACAACACTTCTTTCTTTATAGTTGTGAGTCATATGCTTCCTGGTTGCCATAATTTTGCTTTCCATTTTTCTTGCTAACCTGAATGCCTTCTCTAATGAATCAGGTTCCCAAAGGCGAACATCATGTTGGATATTATCCTTTAAATACCCTATGAACACATCAATCCTATGCTCCTCTGGAATATCTTTTACCCTTATGTTCAATTTTTGGAACTCCTCAATGTGCTCCATTATTGAACCCTTTTGTTTGAGACTTATCAATTGGCTAAAAAAAGTGTTTCTTTTTGTATCCTCATAATGTGCTATCAATTCTTCTGTAAAAATTGCCCAAGTGATAATTGTTTACGAGAGCAAAGCCATTGATACCATACAAACTGATTTGGTTCCAAATATAAAGTTGCCATACGTACCTTTTGTGTGTTTTGCACATTATTGAGATCGAAGAATTGCTCCATCTGTAATATCCATGTGGCGGGATCCTTGCCATCAAACTTCCTCATATCGATTTTTGGAATATGGTGAATCTTCGATCCAACATTAGAGTCTATGGAATCATGATTAACATTTCTTTTGTTCTCATCATGAGTTTCCTTTAGTACCCTTTCACCATTAGTGACCATTTCTTGTAGCAACTTATTCATATTTATCTTCAATTCTTCCATCTTATCATCCATGCCATCAATTTTAGCATCCATGCCATTCACCTTAGCTTCTATGCCATCCATCTTAGCTTCTACGCCTTTCTTTAAACAATCCATCTTAGCTTCTACACCTTTCTTTAAACCATCCATCTTAGCTTCTACATCTTTCCTTAAACCATCCATCTTAGATTATGTTGCTTTTTGTGCAAGTGACACTTGTTGCACTTGTTCTTGTAATTTTGATATATCATATAGCATTTCTTCTTCTTCTTCATGAGTCATGCTAGAGCTTTCAGGTTCCTTACTAGGTGTTTGCATTTTATTTCCTCAAGGCATCAGTTACCAATAATAATGCTCTACTAGCTCTTTGAATTCCTTCAAAATAAATTTTCAAACCACTCTTAAGCAAAAAATTTAAAAGAATCTACACACCTTTTTTTTCACTTTGTAGGAGCTCGATATTGCCTCTGATGTATCTCTGTATTTTCAAATCATCCAGTTTTGAAATTGAAACTTGTGGTAGCCATCCATGTACTCTTTCCAATGCCACCAGTCTAATCCAATTTGGATTCTCCAAGGAAGAGTTATGTGAAATCTCCCACAGTGACCTGATTATAGACTAGTTCAGTAGAGCGAACTTGTACGACATGCCACGAGTCATTGTTTTGTCCTTTGGCTCTAAAAAAATATATAAAAGAATCTACAGTCCATCCTCTTTCTGCACCTTCTTACGAAATTTTAATCCAATGCTCAGGGAAAAAGTTATGATGGTTTTCCCGAGGTCACCGGTTTGGAATGTAATTCAAGAGTCTGAAAAAAGACCAACTTCCTCAGATCATATCTCCGCAAATATAGCGCAAAACGCTCTGAAATTTGGACCCAAGATTCAGCGCGCTGTCTTCTCAAATGGGTTTTGTTTTTAGCTTCTGAAATGTCGCAGAAAAAAAGTTATAGCAAAAATTCCATGATGACCTGTTTGGAGTAGTGAAACCCTAGAATCCAAAGCTCTGATACCAAATGTTATGAAACCAGCTCAAGGAAAGATAGAAAAGATAGATCAACGCCTTAGAATTCAGCCTCTTCGAGGGGGCAACCTCCTTTACCTTACATAAATGAACAATTCTTTGATGATTCAAATGACAAAACCTCCTTTCTATATATAGGAGTCTAAAGAGTCACAATATAACTCAGCCGACCTAACAATAATAATATAAAGCCACAAAAATAACAATACAGGGATTCTATGGGGCACAATAATAACAATATGGGGGAAATAGGGGCACAACAATATTAATAAGGGGTATAACTACAATAGTAATGGGGTAATCACTAGTATTATAGGGACCCAACAAATAGGCTAATCTACAAATTTATAACGAGAAACATAAGGAATGGTATATTGCTACACTATCGCCTCATTTGAGATTACTATTGTCACAACAAAAGATTACATCGCAATATGAAGCATGAAAAGTCAAGATTAAGTTGTTTGACTTATCATGGATTATGGTATTTTAAACAAGCTACACATAATCATTATTTGCAGAAAAAGTAAAATAGTAATGGCATTTGAATTTGTACAATTTCATGATCTATTTTTATCTCTTTTTGTCGGGTTCATATTTTTCACTTTTTTTTATCTTTGTTTCTTTTTGTTCTTTGATTGTTCTTTTAGGACATACCCTCTTTACATTTTTTAATTTGGGAATACATTTGCACAAAGCAAAGGTATGTACAATATTACAATACTGATCATAGTCAATTCAAAATTATAAATCCTATTATTATAGGACCCTAACAGTGGCCCCACATGGGGATGGCATCTTCTTGTGAGATGTCAAGAACACTGTCGACTAGTAGCCTGATCCATTGGGCCAATCCCAAACATGTATATTCTTTGTTTTATAATCTTTGTGATTGAAACTCTTGATCTCAAAATACACCTTTTTTTGCAAACTAAAATTTGATTTGAAACTGAAAGAAGGTACTGCAATTCTCAAACCAAACTAACAGATCATCAAGATCTTTAGGACCTTCTGTCTAGGCTTCAACTTATAAAACTGAAAACTAAAATAAACTGAATTCCTACCTACTTACTCTAATCATCTGTCCAATTGTTGGTTAGGTAAACTGAAACAACCAATGCAACCATTCAAGCATTATGTAATTTGATGTATTTTGCTTGTTTGTGATCAAAACTGAGATTCTAAAACCAATTATAACCTTGTCAACAAATGAGAAGACAAGGAAAGGCTTGATTTCCTTTGTTGACTCTAGAAACTGTACAAAAGGATCTTCTAAGATATATACACTAATGTTTAACTGATCTAAGCAACTGTACAATTGTTCTGGATGGCCTCCATGCCATGAAAGTGAAATGTCATTTTCATCTTTATCACCCTGCAGATTTTCATATAAGCTTTGTGATGATATTTCTACCCCGTGGAAGGATTGTTGCAACCAATTACTTATGGGGTTTAATGGGACTTCATGGATTTCTGCATGTTGTTCATCCTTTTCTTTGGAGATATTATACCATATTTCCTTTAAAAATTGAAATGATTCAAAACATAGTGGTATAGAACTTTCCTGTGTCATCTGATCAAACGTCTCAATAGAATTTGATAACTGTACTTGTGAAACTGAAGAATCCTGATTAAGATTTTCATTGTCTTCTTTGTTGTCAATATCAATACCTAAAGCCTGCTAATTTTTTATTGCTTTAACGTTTTCTCTGCTGAACTAAAATGAAGCAAAACAAAAAGGTAAAGAGGCTTCACTTATTTCCTAATTTTATGCACTTTCTTCCTCACTTTCATAGATGATATGAATAAGATGATCACTGTTTTCAAGTTGCTGAAACTGAATTTCTTTATTTCCCAAACTAGTTTCTGATTGATCTGTAAAGTTAGTTTGGATTTGAAGAACATAATTATCATCATAATGATCATATTTAGGCAAATCATTAAAAGAAGTAATGTCATCAAACATACACATTAGATTAGAAAATTTATTCTCCACATATTGCTCTATAGATCTATCTTCTGATCTATGGTAGTTGGAATTAGAAAGAATTTGTTCGTGGCTATCAACCTCTTCTTTTTGTGAAATAAATGTGTCATAGTGATTTTGAACAAAAAATTTATCTTTCATAATGATCTTTTGTATCCTTTCCTCTATTTTTCTTACCAAAATGTCAAGTTTTAACCCTGCAATGTTGTTCTTCTCTGCTCCTGCTTTCAAATTTTCTCTTCTAATTTGCAGATTAACTTCTACATCTACTACAATGTTCTGCATTTGTTCCAGTGTTGAGGGGTTTCTTTCTCTTAGCTGATATTCTATCTCTGGATCAAATGCTTTTGGATAATGCAAGAGAGTTGAATAAGGAGGAGGTCTTATATTTGATGGCATTGAATAATATATTTGATTAAATCTATGAGAAAATTGTTGTATTGTTTCATTTGGCTGTCTTTTTAACTGATTATATTCTTCTGTGATCACAAAAATATTGACTTTGATTATCCATCTATCAAGGGAAAATTTGACAAACTATTGGAAATTTGAGATGCTTGCAATAGGTAGCAGGGAAAATTTTAAGAACCCCCCCTAAATTTATAAATATAATAAATGGGCGAATCTCCATGGTATATAGGAAAAATGGAAGGCGATTTTATCAATAATATAATATGTATATATAATTTTTTGGCGAATCTCTCACCAGGCATGGCGAATATTTTACTCAATTATAAAATCTTGTAAGATCTTGGCGAGTCTTTCACTAAATAATAAAACTTTGTGAAGTCCTAGTGAATCTTAGCATAGGCTACATGCTGGTTTAATTCCCCCATTTAAATAGGCTACATTCCAGGTGAATACCATGGGTCAATACCATGTGCCATTTTGGTGAATACCATGGGTCAATACCATGTGCCATTTTTATTTTTATTAATTCTAATATTAGGGTTAATAATGGTTTTTTGCATGGTATTAATAACAATCTAGTCCATGGTATTTGTCCCATAGTATTTTGGCCATAGTTTTCTCCTAAATATAACCCATTTTTTGAGTGTTCGTAAATATAAGGTGACTTATGGAGTAAATATAAAAAAATGTTTTATTTGTTTACCATACCTCTCGTTTATTTATATTTTTATTAATTTACCATACCTCTTTTACAAATATGGTATTTGGCCCATAGGATTCACTTAAATAAAACCTCTTTCTTGAGCCTTCATAAATAGAACGACGGTTATGGACTAAATATAAAAAGAGGTTTTATTTATTTACGATACGTCTAGTTTATTTATATTTTTATTTATTTACCATACCTTTTGAGTAAGTATAAAAAGACGTTTTATTTATTTACCATACCTCCACTTTACTTATATTTTTATTTGTTTACACCCTTACATGTATATAAGGTGACTTATGGAGTAAATATAAAAAATGCCTTATTTATTTACCATACCTCTCATTTATTTATATTTTTATTAATTTACCATACCTCTTTTATAAATATGGCATTTGGCCCATAGGATTCACTTAAATAAAACCTATTCTTGAAAATGGGCGAATGGATTCACTTAAATTAAACCTATTCTTGAAAATGGGCGAATGGAAGGTTGTAAGTCCTAATTTCAAGGGCTAAATTTACCTTTTTTACCCTCTCCCTTAAAATAAGGTGGGCTATTTGAGGTGATTTGTATAAATGTACTATGATACAAAATATTCGCCCACTAAAAATTTAAAACCCCTTAATTTCGCCAAAGGGCGAACATTCGCCCCTAAAATTATCCTTGATAGGTAGATTCTTGAACCAACTCTTTACTCTACTTTGCAAAGAGAGAGAAAAAATTTTGATTCTAACATCATCTTCATCAATCTCAAATAAGTCCAAATAATTCTTAAAACCTTGAATATGTTTTTGGGCAGTGATTTTACCATTTTCTCCATCAAACCTAGGGAGATACTTGTAATAATTGTTAGGGAAAACATGGAGAGTAGGATGTAAGATGAGTGACTTATACCTATCAGGAACTTTCCAAGGTACAGGAATATGTACAAGGATTGTAAGATCATTCTTAATTATTTGAGATTTCTTGATTGGAAAATGATCATCATAAAATTCAAAAGAATGTTGCTTAAATGTGTAAGGAGATTTTATATTTACAATTTCCAAAGGAAATTAATTAAAAAATAATCTAAGATCTTCTCTAAAATACAATATACATTGAAAAACTTCTTGGTGAGAAAAAACATGATGTCTTGGATAACAATCCAAGTTAGAAACCTGATCTTCCCATATTGTTCTTTCAGGTTCATTCCTCTAGTGGAGTCTTGATTGTGAAATTGATTTGGAGTCGCCAGGTGGATGATTTTAACCTTTGTGTGTCTGATCACTGTCCACCATCATAGATAAGATCTGAACCTGTAAAATATTTCTGAAGAAAATGTTAGTCGTCCCCAGTATGGTCTCCAGAAATTTTATCACTCTGATAATTCTTTTGAAGTAAAAAGAAAGAAAATCCAAAGATAACCACAAACCGCTTTTGGAGATCATGACCTACCCTTCCTGATGCTCAGAGAGGGCTCTCTCGTTAAAATTTAACTTTGTTTTAGTTAATATGTTTTTAGGCTAGTTATGATTGTTCAAGGGGTTTTTGATTTGTTTTTGAGATTGGGTGGTGGGATCTGATTAGACAGACGGATAAAATGATGTCTTTTAGACCATTGGTCTATGGAGTCAATCAATAAGGAAGCAAAACTAGATTAATTCACTAAAGGGAATGTTCCAAGGGCAAGATAGCAGAGTGTTTTTTCAGATCTTTGAGACAGAGGGGTGAAAGGGTTTCACTCAGGGTGAGAGAGCATTTAAGGGTTCTCAGACCCGGATAATGGAAGAGGAATGAAGGGATAATTAATATCAAAGGAAAATTAAGAATACTTTAACCTGGATATTCAAGAAATCAATCTAAACCAAATATCAATTAACAATTCTTTAATTTAGATATCAACAGAAAACATTTAAATGTATAACTGTTAAGACATAGTGTAATTAAACAAGTTTTGAATCATTATTCTAGTTATAACATTTAGATTGAGAAACACATTAAAGATTATGAATAACTTTGACTAAAATAATAATAACACATGAAAATACTTGTCTGAAATTTTCTCAACACATGAATCCTTGGAAATATTTGATCTTTATTTATCAATCTAGCTTGCTAGCTTAGCAAATGATACAATAACCTCTTAGGTCTTCTGATAAAAAATTCTATAGAAATCTCTAATAGAATCCAATCAAAATACTTCAAATGAAGAAGTATTTATACAAATTCTAAATTAAAATATCTTGAAAAAATATCAAGATTGGTTTTACAAATATCTCAAACTGTTTTACATTAATAGAACTTAAATAAAGTACACTCAAAACTAATGAATCTATTTGGCACTATATTTATGGATTGATGATGACAAAGAAGAGAAATTTGAATTTGATAGCGACTCTTAATTGATGATGAGGCTTCTAAGTCACTAACTACCTCATTCCTTTGTGCATTTTGCCCCAAAAATTCTGCAAAATTAGGGTCCAGTGATACCTTTGTATATCTCAACCCGAGACAGATATGTAAAGAGAGAAAGAGGTTATTGTAGATAAATATGTTATTGAGATAAGTCTCTTTCAGTTTCCAAAAATTCAGCTCCAGCTGTTCACAATAGTCTCTGCAAAAAGATGTCAAAAATAGAGCTTTGCATAGTTCGAAAAATAGGCTGTGAATATATGCATGTATCTCCATTTTTGTAATACCTGTGTAAAGCATGAGATAGGATTTTTTAGATTGGCCTCTTAGGAGCACAAATCTCCAGTTTCTCAAAATGCATATTGGATTGGCCACAATAGTTTCCACAAAATTATGTCTTAAACATGAAATTTCTGGAAAATGTACCATTCTTGCTCTAATTTCATATTTTAACCTTAATTTTTTTTTAACTATTTTTACCTTCACTGTGGATAAACTTCATTGTTTCTGGTGAAAGTGTCTTCATCCTTGTTTAACCCTTATTTCCTCCATGTTTACTTTTACTGTTTACCTTGATTGCTCTATTTTTCATCTATCTTCACTTTGACATGAATTTATTTTATCTGTATGCTTTGTAACTGTCTTCCATGTTGTTTGTCTTCTCGCTGGCTGCGTTTATTCTCTTTGATTTTTCAATCTGATACACTTTTACTGTTACTCTTTCATCTGGCTGATTTATCTTTTTCCTTTTACTGTGCTTTTTTGACTTTCACTTTAACCTTTTAACTTTTATTGTACATTTTCAAATGAGAGGGTTGTTTTGGTTTTTTCTCAAAATCCTTGGAATTTGGGTGAAATAACTTCAAATTGGTGTTCTCAGAAAATGTAGAAGTTTGAATGGCCTCTAGTATGGACTGAGAGCTTGATTGGGGTCTCTGCAACTTCTTCAAGAGTGAAATTGAGGTCAATTGATGATTTCAGCGTTTGAAGGTGTCTCAATGGCTTGCAGAGGTTTTACAAAGAAATTGATCGAAAAATTCCAAATAGGGTTTCTCAGATTTTGTATTGAACAATGGTCATTTTTTGGTGGGCGAATTACAAATGAATAGTGGGTGGTTTTTCGGGTTGGGCGGGGAGGTGGTTTTCTAAGCCATTGCACCGCTTTATCGAGGAGGCGGTGTTTTGGCAAGGTCACCCGATCTATCTTAACGCTTGACACATAGCAGACGAGGGTCCGAGCAATACCACTTTATCGGGCGGGTAAAGGTCGGATATCGGGTGAACCCGATATGGCTGTGAATCGTTAGATTCAGGTGTTGACGATTAGACGGCAGTCGGATGACAGATTAACACGGATGAAATGGGCAAAAGTTTTGGTGGGGGAGAGGAGGCGCTTTAATTAATGGTGGTTTGTGATTATTCTGGAGTTAAACACGGGATTAAATGATCAGGCGGGGTTAATGGAGGGATTATCTTAACTTTACAGAGAATTGGTGAGTTAAGAGGGTTTTGTCGGGGGATAGGGTAAAAATATACTTTATAATTAAACTAAGGGTAAGGATAATATATACAGGGATTTATTTATATACGAGGAAAAATGGTATATCAGGAGCTATATTATTAAGTTAGAAATTAATATGAACTGAAATGAGCGGAACGAAAATAATACTAAGTATAATGCAATATTTGCGCTTTTCCTTTACATACATTTATACTTATGATACAATCTTTTTGTGGGTATTTTGAGTGAAATGGAATTTAACATGGGGTTTTTTACTTTTCATAGGCAAATGGAGTTTAACCTTAGGAAAAGGGGTTTTCTTAGGGTAATGAAGGGAAATGACTTTTATGAAGGGAATTATAACACTTGATGTCCATAAGTCATTAAGTCGAGGGTCCGCTCCCACCAAAAGTCAAAGAAATGCTCTGAGCCTTTATGACTTGAAGGATTTTTAGTACTAGAACATACTTGTGGATGGGGAAATTAGTAAGTATAGGGATGACATGAATGAGGGGGAGTTAATTAAATCAACTTGTAACCCTATGTTTTTGCTTTCTTAATTGCTCATACACATTGAAACATATGATTAAGCATGATAAATGTGCTTTTGTTCAATCAACTTTATACTTCAACAACCTTTTTTCTACTTATCCATTACTTACCCTAACATTTTTTCTTCACTTATTTGGGTACATTTAGGCTAGCAAACCATTTTCTTTCTTTTTCTTTTATAAAAAAACTATCTATTTCTAATCTTATATCTTCCAAGGGCTCAGATTAAGCTGATGAGCTCCCTATCATTCTCTATTTTAACTATTGATCTACCAAGATTAAACTGTTTGGCTAGATTTTTATTCTCTATCTATCAACATTAAATTTCAAACATGAAAAGTCAAGATTAAGTTGTTTGACTTATCATGGATTATGGTATTTTAAACAAGCTACACATAATCATTATTTGTAGAAAAAGTAGAATAGTAGTGGCATTTGAATTTGCACATTTTCATGATCTATTTTTATCTCTTTTTGTGGGGTTCATAATTTTCACTTTTTTTTTTGTTTCTTTTTGTCCTTTGATTGTTCTTTTAGGACATACCATCTTTACATTTTTTAATTTGGGAATACATTTGCAGAAAGCAAAGGTATGTACAATATTACAACACTGACAATAGCCGATTCAAAATTATGAATCCTATTATTATAGGACCCTGACACGCCACATCATCCCAATTCTGCCATGTAGGCAAGTCAAACCTGAACTTTGACTTTCTATAACTTCTGCTTATGAATTCGGATTTGAGTGTCGTTCACACTGTTGGAATCAGAATGACGAGCTCTTCAATTTGGAGCTGAGTTTGAGAAGATTTTGACACTTTGATTTTTTAACTCAATTTTGAGCACCTGATGAGGCCTACCCTATGAAAAGTAAAAGTGAAGTGTTTGAAATATTTCAAAATTTCCATGTCGATGTTGAAAGAGAGACTAACAAATTTCTCAAGTGCCTAAGAACAGATAATGGTGGAGAATATTGCTCAAATGCATTCAAGGAATATTGTAACAGGTTTGGCATATAGCATGAGAAGACTGTGCCTAGTACTCTTGAACAAAATGATGTTGTAGAAAGGATGAATCGCAACATTGTGGAGAAGGTGAGAAATATGTTGTCAAATTATGGTTTGAAGAATCATTTTTGGGAAGAGGTTGTAAGGACATTTTGCTATCTTATAAATCGATCTCGAACTACAACCTTGGATGGTGATGTCCCTAAGATGTTTGTACTAGAAAGTAGTTGAATTATTCTCGTTTGAAAATCTTTGGATGTGAAGCATTTGTACATATTCCCAAAGAAAATAGAGCTAAGCTATATGATAAATCTATGAAATGTATTTTTCTGGAATATGCAGATGAAGAATTTGGTTATCGTATATGGGATCGAGTCAAACATAAAACTATTAGAAACAGGGATGTTATATTTACCAATAACCAATTCTATCAAATTAATAAAATAAATGATTAAAATATTTTAAAAACTAAATAAATTTAAGTTTTAAAACGTTTATTAACTTATTGATCCTTAAAAATAAAAAAACAATTTTCATTGCCAAATAATTTTAACAAAAAAATTTAGTCCGTCATAATTTTCTTTATATAAATTTATTATTGCAATTGCATTTTCTTCCATATAAATGTAAGTCCAAATAACTATGTGTTGATGATGATTATAACTTATTTACTGAATAGTCTCTACATATGATTTTCAGGTGAAAAAATTGTTGTCGAAAATAAACCAAAAACTTTCCGAAAAATAGCACTTTAAATTACTCCTTTAGACCCAATATTGCATTTTCATAATGAACTATAAATGTAAGTCTCAAATAAGTATTTGTCACGGATCATCATAAATTTAGTATTAAAGTTCAATTTTCAACTATACAACTATTTCATAAAATAAATATTTGCTAATTAAATAGTTTTTAATTAATCCTTGACCATTTGGACCTTTAATGTCAATATTTTGTCAACCTGGAATCATTTTTTAAATATTAAATGCTTGAACAATTTCCCAACTACAAACCCGTCTTCGCTCAGTCCGTCGTTAGTCTGAGTATACCGTATCGACACCAGTCAGTACACCATTAGTTAAAAATAATCAATATTATTTTGTATTAATGGAGAAATGGTTACATGGTTGTAACGTATCTCCTTAGTTTAGAATTTGTTCCTAGAGTTTAGGAGGTTGTTTACAACTGCCTGATTTTCAGTGATGTATTTAATATTGTAATATTCATTTGATGTATGTAGAGTGAACGAGAGAGTGAGTCTCCTCTTTGTTTGAGTGTAGTCTCTAGGCGCAGTACACACCTGTGAGCTGCAACTCCTTCATTTAATTCAAAGTCTAATTTTTATCTTGGTATCAGAGCTTAGGGTAGAGGTAACCTTAATTTCTTTTTTTAGGGATGCATCATTAAATTACATATATGTAGTGGTAGGAGAGCATGTAAGTGTATCTGTATGATCAGGTGGAACTGCAGTAACACCTGGAGCGAAGGGTCTTAGATGACTGATCATGTCTGAGCCGAAGAAAGGGTTGGAGCACTATTTTTTTCCTCAGAAGAAGCAGCAGTTGGCGCAAATTTTTTGCAGACAGTCGCGCCAATAAAGAACAGAACAAGCGGCTGGCACGGTTTTTTAAGGAGCAGTCGCACCATTGGTGCGGTTTTGACTGGGATAAGAGTGCCAACGCGGTTTTGACGGGGATAAGAGTGCTAGCGCAGTTTTGACGGGGATAAGAGCGCCAGCGCGCCAGAAAGGTACATTAGCGCGGTTTTTTAGCTGATAATCGCGCCAGAAAACTTGACTCATGGCGATTTTTCCCTGGTGCAGATTTTTTGCTGTGAAGAAGCGCCTTTGACTAGAAAGAAGCGCCAACCTCTTTCTCTTTGAGAAATCTGCAATCTTTTGCAGATCAGTCTTGCCCAGTGGTGGCACGTGGATATTTCTGCTCGGAGGCAGCAGATTTGATTTGCTGAGTGGTGGCGAATTGAGGTTGAACCATGATCCACTCGGTAGTAGCAGATCAGACCTGCCTGGTGGTGGCGAATTAGAGCTCTGTGATCTGTTCGGTGGTAGCAGATCGGATTTACCCGGTGGTGGCGTAGTGCAGCTCCTCGATCTGTTTGGTGGCAGTAGATCAGATTTGCCCGGTAGTGGCGCATTGGAGTTGTTTTTGATCTGTTCGGTGGTAGCAGATCGGATTTGCCCGGTGGTGGCACATTGAAGTTCCTGATCTATTCGGTGGCAGCAGATCGGACTTGCCCGGTGGTGGCTGATTGAAGTTTTCAGTTGGATAGAAATGAATAACAGTATAGAGTCATATCTCCACGAGTCTGGCAAACTTGATGGAATGAATTTCTCCGACTGGAAGTTCAAAATGCAAACTTTGCTGGAGAGCGTAAATGCATGGTCGATCGTCATGGGAGATGAGCAGAGATTCGGAACAGTGACCCAAGAACAAGACTGGGATAAAAGGGAAATGAAAGCAAAGGTTATATTAAAGATGTCCATCAAGGACAATATTATCCCACATATCAGAGAATCCAAATCGGCTGCTGATATTTGGACAACGATCAAAAACTTATACGAGACACAGAATACAAATCGTGTTCTGGCACTCAAGGGAAAGTTGTTTGCATTGAAGATGGAGGAGAATGAGTCCGTTGCTGGATTCATGGCCAGAGTTAAGGACCTGAGTGACAAATTGGGAGCTATTGGAGAGAAGGTATCTAACTCAGATCTGGTCACACTCACATTGAACAGAATGACTGATGAATACCAGACGTTCATCACAGGGCTATCAGCAAGAGAAAAATCCCCTTCATTTGATGTGCTGACAGCGATTCTACTCTAGGAGGAGGAGTGACGACAGAATCTAAAAACTCAGAGCAATTACCTTGCTCTGATGGCGAAAAGGCGACAGTACAGAGGGAAGCAGCACCAGCACCAGCAACCACAGCAGCAGCAGAAAGGAGCCAACACATTTCAAAAGAGATCATTTAGAGGTATGACTGATAATTATGTTAAGAAATATTTTTACTGTGGAAAACCTGGTCATCGATTAAAGAATGCTATAAGAGGCAGGCGGATGAAAGAAGCAAACAGAGGAAACACCGTGGCTGTTTTGCTGGAGAAGAGGAGGACCACAGCCATGATCTTCAACTATTCACAGTCAATTGTGCTCTTTCAGCATCAAAGGGAGATGATGACGACATATGGTATGTCGACTCTGGCGCATCCTCACATATGACTGGTAAGAAGGATTGTTTTGAATTTCTTGAAGAAATTGCATGTGGATCAAAAATTTATCTAGGAGATGACAGTGGGTATGAGATCAAAGGATATGGTGATATTCCTGTGAAGCTACCTAGTGGTGACATTAAACATCTTAAAAATGTATTATATGTTCCAGGAATTAAGAAAAATTTGATCTCTGTCTCAATGATTATAGACCAGGACATGCAAGTGCAATTCTTTAAGAATAATTGTGTCATTAAGGATAGCCAGATGGTAACAGTTGCAACAGGAGTGCGCGTGGGGAACTTGTATAGATTGGATGCAAAGAGTATGCCACGACAAGCAATGGTTGCAGCTGGATCAACAGTCGAAAATCTCTGGCATCAGAGATTCGGCCATCTCAATTTGCAAGACCTCATCTTACTTCAGAGGAAAGGTATGGTCAATGGACACCCTGTTTTTCATAATGCCAAGCTGGAATGTGATGGATGTGCATTAGGGAAAATGCATAGAGAAGAATTCCCTTTACATGTCAACAGAAAGGAAAGAGACATTCTAGAACTAGTGCATACAGATATTTGTGGACCTATGCATACTAGGTCTTTAGGAGGAGCATATTACTTTCTGTTGTTTACAGATGATTGCACACTAGGTTTTCATGGGTGTACTTTCTAAGTAAAAAGAGTCAAGCCTTCTGGTACTTTAAAGAGTTTAAATCTATGATAGAGAACCAAACAGGAAAAAGGATAAAGATTCTCCGCTCGGACCAAGGGGGAGAATACAGGTTAGGAGAGTTCATGAACTTCTGCAAGCAGCATGGGATTATGCAGCAATTCACAATGCCACACACTCCACAGCAGAATGGAGTAGCAGAACGGAAGAACAAAACCCTTGTGGAGTGCACCAGAAGTATGCTTCAAGGTAAGGGTCTATCAAATGGTCTTTGGGCAGAAGCTATTAACACTGCTATTTATTTAAAGAATAGGAGTCCTACGAAATATCTAGGCTTCAAAACCCCTTTTGAAGCATTGTTTGGACTCAAACCAGCAGTTAGTCATTTAAGAATATTTGGATCAAAAGCTTATGTACCGAAAGCAGATAGGAAGAAGTTAGACCCCAAAGCTCTGAAATGTATATTTGTTGGATATGGCACTGAGTATAAGGCATACAAGTTATATAATCCTGTGACTCATAAATTTTTTGTAAGCAGAGATGTTATTTTTCATGAACAGGCTGAAGATGGAAAGGAAGATTCTAACAGTGATAGCCACATTCCACTGTTAATAGAAGTAAATAGTGAATAAGATGAAGAGCAGGAGCAGCAGTAGAAACAGGAAGAAGAAGCAGCAGATAATGTAATAAGTGATGATGCAAGCCCGGAAAGTGCTAAAATAGACAGAGATGAGGTAAGTCCTCTACCTAGAAGATCAGGTAGGAAGACTAGACTACCTACTAAATTGAGAGACTATGCTTTAATATCTAAAATATTAAACATTGTAGAACCTGCAAACTATGAAGAAGCAAGTAAATAAAATGCGTGGAGGGCTGCAATGCATGAGGAAATTGAATCTATATATAGAAACCATACTTGGGATTTAGTTGAGTTTCCTGAACGAAAAACCCTTATAGGATGTAAGTGGTTGTATAAACCAAAGATAAATGCATATGGGAGTGTAGAAAAATTCAAAGCTAGACTGGTAGCAAAGGGTTACTCACAGCAAGAAGGAATAGATTTCGATGACACCTTTGCCCCTATAGCTAAATTAAATACAATTAGAATGCTAATTTCTTTAGCAAAAAAACATAAACGGAAGCTACACCAGCGAGATATTAAGTCTGCATTTCTGAATGGTGAATTAAAGGAAGACATCTATTTAGTACAGCCTCCTAGTTTTGTGAAAAAGGGTCAGGAGCACTTAGTGTGTAAATTGCATAAGGCACTTTATGGTTTGAAACAAGCACCCAGGTCATGGTATGAGAAAATTGATTCATTTTTTATACAACATGGCTTTCATAGGAGCCTCAACGATCCAAACCTGTATACCAAGTTAAATAAAGAGAGGCAGATTATTTTGATTTCTTTGTCTGTGAATGACATGATCATAACACGAAATGCAAATAATTTGATCAAAGAAATCAAGCAGCGAATGTCACAAGTATTTGAAATGAAAGACCTTGGAGATCTTCATTATTGCCTAGGTTTGGAGGTATGGAAAGAATCTGGTCAAACTTTTCTTACTCAAGGGAAGTATGCCATAACTCAGTTGGAAAGATTCAGAATGGAGCAGTGCAAAACAGCAGCAACACCGTTGCAGCAGAATTTAAAGTTAAGCAGTGACGATGGCACAAAACAGGTGGATGCCACTTTGTACAGACAGCTAGTGGGAAGTTTGATATATCTCACGACAACTAGACCTGATCTGGCATATTCTGTTAGTGTGCTGAGCCAGTTCATGTCCAAACCACTTGAAAGTCACTGGATTACAGCAAAATGTGTGTTGAGGTACCTTAGTGGTACTTGTAATTATGGTATTTTATACACTGACATTTTTGATGATACTTTAGCAGGTTATTCAGATTCTGATTGGGCAGGTAACTTGGATGATCGAAGATCTATCACAGGTTACACATTTAGTATTGGATCCGGGGTTATTTTGTGGAGTAGTAGAAAGCAAAGTACTGTAGCACTATCATCATGTGAAGCTGAGTACCAAGCATTGTGTGCAGCCGCATGCGAAGCTATTTAGTTGAGGAGATTGCTCAGCGATGCGGGTGAAGGACAAAAAGAAGCAACCAGCATCAAAACTGACAACCAGAGCACAATAAAGCTTGCATACAATCCAGTTTTCCATAAAAATACTAAACATATTGACACTCAGTTTCATTTTGTTCGAGAAAAGATACAGTCCAAAGAAATATGTGTAGAGTATTGTAACACTCGTGATAATTTAGCTGATATTTTTACTAAGCCTCTAGGGCGAGTAAAGTCTGAATTATTTAGAGGGATGTTAGGAGTGCAGAATAACCCTTTCTCCATTAAGGGGGGGAGTTAAAAATAATCAATATTATTTTGTATTAATGGAGAAATGGTTACATAGTTGTAATGTATCTCCTTAGTTTAGAATTTGTTCCTAGAGTTTAGGAGGTTGTTTACAACTACCTGATTTTCAGTGATGTATTTAATATTGTAATATTCATTTGATGTATGTAGAGTGAACGAGAGAGTGAGTCTCCTCTTTGTTTGATTGCAGTCTCCAGGTGCAGTACACACCTGTGAGCTGCAACTCCTTCATTTAATTCAAAGTCTAATTTTTATCTGCTATACCGTATTGACTCGTTCAAAGCAACACCCAACATTCAAAGAAGTCGTTCAGGTGGGACAGAAAACAATCAAAGGGCGATGGCAGTCGGTCCACCATTGCTCTAGGTGTACCGTATTACACCTATTGACTCGTTCAAGTGGATTAAAATGTTTTTCTCTAATAGGAAACATCTCTAATATTTTTCTTATCAATATCGCAAATTTACCATGCCAAGGATCGATTAAAATTGATTAGTTTTGCAACAAGTTATGAAAAAATACTCATTTATTCACATGAAGACCACGTAATTTTTTTATATTTTTATTAAAAAATAAATAAAAAATTAAACACCATTTTTTTTTAAATGTTTATATATATACGAAACTACAGTATTAGAATTATTAATGTTATAAATATACTACAGTATTAGAATTATTAATATTCACATGAAGACCACGTAATTTTTTAATATTTTTATTAAAAAATAAATAAAAAAATAAACACCATTTTTTTTTAAATGTTTATATATATACGAAACTACATTATTAGAATTATTAATATTATAAATATTTTCAAATTGAGATTTAATGTAGATATTCAAGATATTTTAATAGAATTATTTTTATTTTTATTTTATTTTTATTATAACGACAATGCTTCTCTCATTCCTTTTAGTGTTAAAATTTGTTTCAAACATAACTTTATTGTGAAGTTAGCCTAATTTCATTGTGTAGTTTAGGGTTATTTTTATTTTAAGAATGTTATTTTTTTATGAGTTAAATTTAACTATAATATAAAAATATCTTTAATCTTTTATATTAATGGTTAATTTGTAGCACTTTAGTTTTTTTTTAATTTCTATTTCTTCTTTATATCATAATCTGATTTTAATTTAAATGAAATGGTATTTTAATGGTATGAATATTATACTCATTTTTCTCTTGTATTATTCAATGATTTAGTTAAAAATTAATATTTTTATACATAGAAAGCATTTTCAATATTTTAGTAAGAGTATTATATTATAAGAATCCTCACGCTAAGTAACAACTCATAACAGTTATCTCATTGGAAAATGGAGCATTGGAAACAATTATCTCATTAGACAATGCAGTATTGGAAACAATTATCTCATTTATCTCATTAGACAATGGAGTATTGGAAGCAATTATCTCATTTATCTCGTTAAACATAGTTATCATGTCCAATAAAATTGAACATAATCATAATTTTATCATGATCCAATTATCTCATTTATCTCATTAAACACAATTATCAGTTCCAAAACAATTGAACATGATCATAATTTAATCATGATTCAAAGCCTATGCATAGTGTAACAATATCCCTAGAGATTTGACTTACTTTTAAGCTATCCAATATTGTTAATATTTCATCATAATCTTGTATTGATGATTCAAAGTCTATACATAGTATAATAAAAGTGACAAAAATGACAATGTTTGTATTAAAATAAAACCCACTGGTCAGCTCTACGAAAGAGAGTTTGAACCAGGAGAGTCTTGCTCTGTAGAATGCTCTACATTGTTCATCAACATTACACATTAAATAGAATACATGGTTTTAGGGAAGTTAGAACAACATCCTAAGAAATAGAAACTAATTCCTATCTTGAGGCTACGTGAACCAATTCTACTTATTCTAATATATTCTCCATTATCTTCAACACTCCCTATAATGGAAAATGGGTTCACATATATGCCTAACATCTCCCTAAACATTTGAAATTTTACTTTTCCAAGGGGCTTGGTGAAAATGTCCACAACATTATCACATGTATTACATATTCCAAATGAATTTATTTAGATTGCACTTTCTCCCTAACAAAATGAAATTGAGTATCAATATGTTTAGTGTTTGTGTGAAACACCGGATTGTTGGCCAGCTTGATTGAGCATTGATTGTCGCATCTGATTGTTGTTGTGTCTGTTTGTTCTTCCCCAACATCCTGGAGAAGTCTTTGCAACCAAACCGCCTCACACGTTGCTGCACACATGGCTTGATACTCTGCATTTGCTGAGGACAAGGATACTGTGTTCTGCTTCTTGCTGCTCCATGTGATCACCTCGGATCCAAGACTGAATGCATAACCTGTTATAGATCTGTGATCATCTACATTTCCTGCCCAATTTGAATCTGGAAATCTTGCCAATCTAACATCAGAAGAGTCAATGTAAATAATTCCATTATCTACAGTACCTTTTATACCTCCAAACATTCTTCACTGAATTCCAGTGTCTTTCAAGTGGCTTAGACATAAATTGGCTTAACATGCTGACTTCATAAGCCAAGTTAGGTCTAGTGGTGGTTAGGTAGATCAAACTTCCAACTAGCTATCTGTAAAGTGTTGCATCCCCCGTTTTTGAGCCATCCTCACACTGCAATTTGATATTCTGCTGCAATGGTACTAGTGTAGACTTACACTGATCCATTCTAAACTTTTCTAACAGGCCTTTGAGATAATTTGCTTGAGACAGAAATGCTTGACCTGAATCTCTCCAGATCTCGAGACCTCAACAGTATCTGAGTTCACCAAGATGCTTCATCTCAAACATCTGTGACATCTATTGCTTGATTTCATCAATTAGATATATAGCATCACCTGTAATTATCAAATCATCTACATATAATGAAATCAACACTAGGCACCCTTGTTCATATTTCATGATGTAAAGATTAGGGTCATTCTTACTTCTATTATAGCCAGCTTGTAGAAAAAATGAATCAATTTTCTCATACCACGACCTGGGAGCTTGTTTTAGTCCATAGAGTGCTTTCTTCAACCTACAGACTAAATGTTCTTTTACCTTCTGGACAAACCCTTCTAGTTGCTCTAAATAAACCTCTTCTTTCAGTTCTCCATTCGGAAATGCAGACTTTACATCTAGTTGGTTCATTATCCAACGTTTCTTAGTAGCTAAAGGAATTAACATTCTGACGGTGTTCAATTTAGCTACAGGGGTGAAGGTTTCTTCATAATCTATCCCTTCTTTCTGTGTGTACCCATTTGCAATCAATCTAGCTTTCAGTTTTTCTATAGTTCCATCTGCATTAATTTTTGGTTTATATAACCATTTGCAACCTATGACTTGTTTCCCTCTAGGAAGTTTTACCAATTCCCAAGTGTTGTTTCTGATTATTGAATCATATTCCTATTCCATGGCTATTTTCCATTCATTACTTTCATTTGCTTCTTTATAACTAGATGGTTCAACAACATTCATCATACTAGTTATAAAAGCATTTTCCCTATATCTTCCAGGCATTTGAGCTTTCCTACCTGATCTCCTGAGTGGTGGGGTGGTGGTTTCAAACCTTATTTCTTCCTGCTACTGTTGCTGCTATTGTTGTTGTTGTTGTCGTTGTTGTTGTTGCTGTTGTTACTGTTGCTATTGTTGTTGTTCATCCTCCGCCTTTGTTTGCTGCTGACCTTGATTGTTCTCTTCTTCTTCTTCTTCAAATTACGGAATGTCCCATCCATCATAGTGCTCATCAGTTTCTTCACTATTCTTCTCATGGAATTTAACATCTCTACTAACAAAGATCTTGTGAGTAGAGCGATTAAATAATCTGTATGCTTTATATGATATACAATACCCTATAAAAGTGAATTTGATGGATTTTGAGTCTAATTTCTTTATGTCTTCCTTTGGTATATGGGAAAATTCTTTACATCCAAATATTCTTAAGTGTTTTACTGCAAGTTTATATCCATATAAAGCTTCAAAAAGAGTTTTAAACTTAAGACCTCTTGTAGGACTCCTATTTTTTAAATAAACTGCAGTATTCACTGCTTCAGCCCAAAAACCATTTTAAATATTCCTACCTTTAAGCATACTTCTAGCACATTCCTCTAGAGTTTTGTTCTTCCTTTCTGTTACTCCATTCTGCTGTGGAGTATGGGGTACTGTGAACTACTGCAAAATTCCATGATCTTTACAATACTTGATCAACTCATCTTTCCTGTATTCTCCCCCTTGATAAGAACGGAGAGTTTTTATCTGTTTCCCTATTTGTCTTTCAATCATATTTTTAAATTGCTTAAAGTATTTGAATGTATGACTCTTCTTACTTAAGAAATACACCCAAGAAAACTTTGTACAGTCATCAATAAACAATAGGAAATACAGTGCACCTCCGAATGATTTTGTCTACATGGGTCCACAAAGGTCTGTGTGCACTAAATCCAGTATATCCCTCTATTCCTTTTCTACTCTAACAGGGAATTCTTCTCTATGCATTTTTCCTAAAGTACAGGCATCACAATCATTATGTACTTGCTTTAGCATAGGAAGATCTCTTACCATTTCTTTCCTCTGTAACAATAGAAAATCATTGTAATTGATGTGGCTGAATCTCTGATGCCAAAGCTCTCCTATAGTTAGGCTCGCTCCTGTCAATGCTCGAACTGGTGCATGTATCACATCCAACTTGTATAGTCCTCCTATTCAGATTCCTGTAGCAATTGTCTTCATTCCATCTAGCATATCTTTAATATAACTGTTAGATTTAAAAATTACTAACTTTCAAATCTTGATCTATAATCATAGATACAGAAATCAAGTTCTTTGTTATGCCAGACGCATACATTACATTATCAGGTAGAATAACAAAAAATTTCCCGCATCCTTTGATCTGATGGCTTCTGTCATCACCTAGGTAAATCTATGCGCCTTCGTTGATCTCTTTAAAATCCTCTAGCCAGTGCTTGTTCCCTGTCATGTGTGTTGACGCTCCTGAATCTACATACCAGATGTTTACATAAACATTTTAGTCACAATTTGCCATGAACAACCTCAAATTATGCACCTGATCACCATTCGCGAGATGGCCTGCATGTCTATTTGGCTTCTGTTGTTCTTCATGATACTTCTTTTTCCTACATTCCCTGGCAATATGACCCAATTTTCTGCAATAAAAACATTTAGTTTCAGAGTAGTTTTTATTCGGATGCATACCTTGGGTCAGATTTGGCCGTTTCTATGAACTTGCTTCGTTTTGTTGTTGTGGACCTCCTTTCACTTTGTAGAAGTTTTTCCTTGACATCAATGGAATATCAGTAATCTGGGGCTTTAGAGTCGATCTCCTCTCTTCTTCCTGCATCAGTATACCTGTCAGCTCTTCAAAATGCGAGATCTTTTCTCTAGCATCGATCCCAGTGATGAACATATGATAATCATCAATGACACCATTCATTGTAATGGTAACAAGATCTGTATCATCCATTCTATGATCAATATCTGATAATTTGGTTTTCAGATCCTTTATCCTTCCTACGAATGAAGCAATTGTTTCATTCTCCTCCATCTTCATGGACAAGATCTTACTCTTGAGGAACAAAAGACGATTTGAATTTCTGATCTCATATAACTCCTTCAGAATTCCCCAGATCTCATTAGTTGACTTACCTTCTCTGATGTACGGTATAATACAATCTTTCATTGACATCTTTAACATTTTCCTTGCTCTACTTTCTCGTTTCTCCCAATTTGGGACCAATGCTGATCCAGCTGCGGGCCTCAGCTCATCCCCATTCACAATCGTCCAAGCACTCTACGCTTCTGGCAGAGTCCGTATCTTAAACTTCCAATTTGCATAATTAGAACCATCGAGCTTGCTATGCTCATTCATGCATGCTTCAAATATATTGTTATTCATCTTGGCGATTTAGAAAAAAAAATTCGACAGGTAAAAGATATTAACTTTACCCCAAATCTGTGATAGAGACAGATCACTATTGTTTGATCTCGCAACACACGCGCAAATCACCATGGATTCCTTCTCAGCCTCTAGACAACCTTCTGTTGTCAGGTACAACCTTGTTCTTGGCTTCCCCAGTTAGCTTCTCTCACATCTACAGCCTTGTTCTTGGCTCCCCATTCAGTTTCTTTGATTTACACGAACGTCGAAGATATACGCCCAATATCCGAGACTGTCATAGATATACATCAATTTTCTGAGACGTCGTCACAGATATACGCCCAATATCCGAGGCTGTCACAGTTTTACATCAATTTTCTGAGACCGTCGCAGTTGTACACTGAAAAACTGTGACGATCGAAAAATAAAAATTTCGAGAAGTGCAATAGTGTTACCGTCGCGAATATCCACTCAAAACTTGTGATGATTTCAGTTCAAAGAACCACCCACCAGCCAGCGTACAGGTTCCTTAGCCCTGACACTCTGATACCATGATAAAAATGGCAATGTTTGTATTAAAATAAAACCCACTAGTCAGCTCTACGAAAGAGAGTCTTAACCACGAGAGTCTAGCTCTGTAGAATGCTCTACATTGTTCATCAACATTACACATTAAATAGAATACATGGTTTTAGGGAAGTTAGAACAACATCCTATGAAATAGAAACTAATTCCTATCTTGAGGCTACGTGAACCAATTCATCCTATTCTAGGATATTCTCCATTATCTTCAACACTCCCCATTAATGGAGAATGGGTTCACATATATGCCTAACATCTCCATAAACATTTGAAATTTTACTTTTCCAAGGGGCTTAGTGAAAATATCCACAACATTATCAAATGTATTATAATATTCCAGATGAATTTCTTTAGATTGTACTTTCTCCCTAACAAAATGAAATTGAGTATCAATATGTTTAGTCTTTTTGTGAAACACCGGATTGTTGGCTAGCTTGATTGTTGCATCTGATTGTTGTTGTGACTCTTTGTTGTTCCCCAACATCCTAGAGAAGTCTCTGCAACCAAACCGCCTCGCACGTTGCTGCACACATGGCTTGATACTCTACTTTTGCTAAGGACAAGGAGATTGTGTCCTTCTTCTTGTTGCTCCATGTGATCACCTCGAATCCAAGATTGAATGCATAACCTGTTATAGATCTACGATCATCTAGATTTCCTACCCAATTTGAATTTGCAAATCCTATCAATATAACATCAGAAGAGTCAGTGTAAATAATTCCATAATCTACAATACGTTGTAGATACCTCAAAACATTCTTCGCTGCATTCCAGTGGCTTTCAAGTGGCTTAGACATAAATTGGCTTAACACGCTAACTGCATAAGCCAAGTCAGGTCTAGTGGTGGTTAGGTAGATCAAACTCCCAACCGGCTGTCTGTAAAGTGTTGTATCTGCCGCTTTTGAGCCATCCTCACACTGCAATTTCATGTTCTGCTGCAATGGTATCGGTGCAGACTTAAGCTGATCCATTCTAAATTTTTCTAATAGGCCTTTGACATACTTTGCTTAAGACATAAATGTTTGACCTAAATCGCTCCAGATCTCGAGACCTAAACAGTTTCTGAGTTCACCGAGATGCTTCATCTCAAACATCTATGACATCTGTTGCTTGATTTCATTAATTAGATATATAGCATCACCTGTAATTATCACATCGTCTACATATAATGAAATCAACACTACGCACCCTTGTTCATCTTTCATGGTGTAAAGATTAGGGTCATTCTTACTTCTATTATAGCCAGCTTGTAGAAAAAATGAATCAATTTTCTCATACCACGACTTGGGAGCTTGTTTTAGTCCATAGAGTGCTTTCTTCAACCCACAGACTAAACGTTCTTTTCCCTTCTGGACAAACCCTTCTGGTTGCTCTAAATAAACCTCTTCTTCCAGTTCTCCATTCAGAAATGTAGACTTTACATCTAGTTGGTGCATTATCCAATTTTTCTTAGTAGCTAAAGCAATTAACATTCTGATGGTGTTTAATTTAGCTACAAGGGTGAAGGTTTCTTCATAATCTATCCCTTCTTTCTGTGTGTACCCCTTTGCAACCAATCTAGCTTTCAGTTTTTCCATAGTTCCATCTGCATTAATTTTTAGTTTATATAACCATTTGCAACCTATGACCTGTTTTCCTCTAGGAAGTTCTACCAATTCCCAAGTGTTGTTTTTTATTATTGAATCATATTCCTGTTCCATGGCTATTTTCCATTCATTACTTTCATTTGCTTCTTTATAACTAGGTGGTTCAACAACATTCATCATACTAGTTATAAAAGCATTTTCCCTATATCTTGCAGGCATTTGAGCTTTCCTACATGATCTCCTGAGTGGTGGGGTTTTTCATCCTCTGCCTTTGTCTGCTATTGACACTGATTGTTCTCTACTTCTTCTTCTTCAAAGTAAAGAATGTCCCATCCATCATAGTGCTCATCAGTTTCTTCACTATCCTACTCATGGAATTTAACATATCTACTAACAAAGATCTTGTGAGTAGAGGGATTAAATAATCTATATGCTTTATATGACGAACAATACCCTATAAAAGTGCATCTGATGGCTTTTGAGTCTAATTTCTTTCTATCTTCCTTTGGTATGTGGGCAAATGCTTTACATCCAAATATTCTTAAGTTTTTTACTGCAAGTTTATATCCATATAAAGCTTCAAAAAGAGTTTTAAACTCAAGACTTCTTGTAAGACTCCTATTTTTTAAATAAACCACAGTATTCACTGCTTCAGCCCAAAAACCATTTGAAAGATTCTTACCTTTAAGCATACTTCTAGCACATTCCACCAGAGTTCTATTCTTCCTTTATGTTACTCCATTCTGCTGTGGAGTATGGGGTACTGTGAACTGCTACAAAATTCCCTGATCTTTACAATACCTAATCAACTCATCTTTCATGTATTCTCCCCCTTGATCAGAACGGAGAACTTTTATTTGTTTCCCTGTTTTTCCTTCAATCATATTTTTAAATTTCTTAAAGTATTTGAATGTATGACTCTTCTTACTTCAGAAATACACCCAAGAAAACTTTGTACAGTCATCAACAAACAGTAGGAAATACAGTGCACCTCCTAATGATTTTTTCTGCATGGGTCCACAAAGGTCTATGAGCACTAACTCCAGTATATCCCTCTGTTTCTTTTATACTCTAACAGGGAATTCTTCTCTATGCATTTTTCCTAAAGTACAAGCATCTTAATCATTATGTACTTGCTTTAGCATAGGAAGATCTCTTACCATTTCTTTCCTCTGTAGTAACAACAAATCATTGTAATTGATGTGGTCGAATCTCTGATGCCAAAGCTATTTTGTAGTTAGGCTCACTGTTGTCAATGCTCGAACCGGTGCAGGTCTCACATCCAACTTTTACATTCGTCTTGTTCAGATTCTTGTAGCAATTGTCTTCATTCCATCTAGCAGATCTTTAATGTAACAGTTAGATTTTAAAAATTCAACTTTGAAATCTTGATCTGTAATCATAGATACAGAAATCAAGTTCTTTGTTATGCCAAGCACATACATTACATTATAAATTTGTTTTATATTAACATTAGGTAGAATAACAGAAACTTTCCCACATCCTTTGATTTGATGGCTTCTGTCATCAACTAGGTAAATCTGTGCACCTTCATTGATCTCTTTAAAATCCTCCAGCCAGTGCTTGTTCCCTGTCATGTACAGTCCTCCTGTTCGGATTCCTGTAGCAATTGTCTTCATTCCATCTAGCAGATCTTTAATGTAACAGTTGGATTTTAAAAATTCAACTTTCAAATCTTGATTTGTAATCATAGATACAGAAATCAAGTTCTTTTTATGCCAGGCACATACATTACATTATCAGGTAGAATAACATAAACTTTCCCACATCCTTTGATTTGATGGCTTCTGTCATCACCTAGGTAAATCTGTGCACCTTTGTTGATCTCTTTAAAATCCTCCAGTCAGTACTTGTGCCCTGTCATGTGTGTTGACACTCTTGAATCTACAAACCAGATGTCTACATCAACATTTTCATCAAGATCTGCCATAAACAACCTCAAATTATGTACATGATCACCATTCGCGAGATGACCTGCATGTCTCTTTGGCTTCTGTTGTTCTTCATGATACTTCTTTTTCCTACATTCCCTGGCAATATGACCTAATTTTCCACAATAAAAAGATTTAGTTTTAGAGTAGTTTTTATTCGGATGCATACCTTGGGTCATATTTGGTTGTTTCTATGAACTTGCTCTGTTTTGTTGTTGTGGACCTTCTTTCCCTTTGTAGAAGTTTTTCCTTGCCATCAATGGAAGATCGGCACTCTGGGGCTTCAGAGTCGATCTCCTCTCTTCTTCCTACATCAGTATACCTTTCAGCTCTTCAAAGTGTGGGATCTTTTCTCTGGCATTGATCCCAGTGATGAACATCTAATAATCATCAATGACACCATTCATTGTTATTGTCACAAGATTTGTATCGTCCATTGTATGACCAATATCTGATAATTTGGTTTTCAGATCCTTGATCCTTGCTACAAATGAAGTAATTGTTTCATTCTCCTCCATCTTCATGGACAGGATCTTACTCGTGAGGAACAAAAGACGATTTGAATTTCTGATCTCATACAATTCCTTCAGAATTCCCCAGATCTCGTGAGCTGACTTACCTTCTCTGATGTGTGGTACAATACAGTCTTTCACTGACATCTTTAACATTGTCCTTGCTCTGCTTTTTCATTTCTCCCACTCTAGGACCGATGTTGATCCAGCTGCGGGCCTCAGCTCATCCCCATTCACAATCATCCAAGCACTCTGTGCTTCTAGCAGAGTCTGCATCTTAAACTTCCAATTTGCATAATTGGAACCATCGAGCTTGTTATGCTCGTTCATGCATGCTTCAAATATATTGTTATTCATCTTGGCGAATTAGAAAAAAAAATCGACAGGTAAAAGATGTTAACTTTACCCCAGATCTGCGACAGATACAGATCACTATTGTTTGATCTCGCAACACATGCGTAGATCACCGTGGCTTCCTTCTCAGCCTTTAGACAACCTTTCGTTGTCATCTACAACCTTGTTCTTCGCTTCCCCACTCAGCGTCTCTGACAGCTACAGCCGTGTTCTTGGCTCCCCATTTAGTTTCTTTGATTTACAAAATCGTCACAGCTATACGCCCAATATCCGAGACTATCGCAGATATACATCAATTTTCTGAGATGTCGTCATAGATATACGCCCAATATCCGAGACTGTCGCAGTTTTACATCAATTTTCTGAGACCGTCGCAGCTATACACTGAAAAACTACGACAATCGAAAATTAAAAATTTGGAGAAGTGTAATAGTGCTATCGTCACAGCTATCCACTCAAAACCTACGAGGATTTTGGTTCAAAGAACCACTCACCAACCAGTGTACAAGTTCCTCAACCCTGATGCTTTGATACCATGATAAAAATGGCAATGTTTGTATTAAAATAAAACCCACTGGTCAGCTCTATGAAAGAGAGTCCGAACCAGGAGAGTCTAGCTCTGCAGAACACTCTGCATTGTTCATCAACATTACACATTAAATAGAATACATGGTTTTAGGGAAGTTAGAACAACATCCTAAGAAATAGAAACTTATTCCTATCCTGAGGCTACGTGAACCAATTCTACCTATTCTAGGATATTCTCCATTATCTTCAACACTCCCCCTTAATGGAGAATTGGTTCACATATATGCCTAACATCTCCCTAAACATTTGAAATTTTACTTTTCCAAGGGGCTTAGTGAAAATGTCTGCAACATTATCACATGTATTACAATATTCCAGATGAATTTCTTTAGATTGCACTTTCTCCCTAACAAAATGAAATTGAGTATCAATATGTTTAGTGTTTTTGTGAAACACCAAATTGTTGGCTAGCTTGATTAAGATTTGATTGTCACTTCTGATTATTGTTGTGACTATCTGTTCTTCCCCAACATCCTAGAGAAGTCTTTTCAGCCAAACCACCTCGCACGTTGCTGCACACATGGCTTGATACTTTTCTTCTGCTAAGGACAAGGAGACTATGTTCTGCTTCTTGCTGCTCCATGTGATCACCCCGGATCCAAGACTGAATGCATAACCTATTATAGATCTACGATCATCTACATTTCCTTCCCAATCTGAATCTGCAAACCCTGCCAATCTAACATCAGAAGCGTCAGTGTAAATAATTCCATAATCTACAGTACCTTGTAGATACCTCAAAACATTCTTTGCTGCATTCCAGTGGGTTTCAAGTGGCTTAGACATAAATTGGCTTAACAGGCTGACTGCATAAGCCAAGTGAAGTCTAGTGGTGGTTAGGTAGATCAAACTCCCAACCAGCTGTCTATAAAGTGTTTCATCCGCCGCTTTTGAGCCATCCTCACACTGCAATTTGATGTTCTGCTCCAATGGTATCGGTGCAGACTTACACTGATCCATTCTAAACTTTTCTAACAGGCCTTTGAGATACTTTGCTTGAGACAAAAATGTTTGACCTGAATCTCTCCAGATATCGAGACTTAAACAGTATCTGAGTTCACTGAGATGCTTCATCTCAAACATCTGTGATATCTGTTGCTTGATTTCATCAATTAAATATATAGCATCACCTGTAATTATCAAATCGTCTACATATAATGAAATCAACACTACGCACCCTTGTTCATCTTTCATGGTGTAAAGATTAGGGTCATTCCTACTTCTATTATAACCAGCTTGTATTAAAAATGAATCAATTTTCTCATACGATGACCTGGGAGTTTGTTTTAGTCCATAGAATGCTTTCTTCAACCTACAGACTAAATGTTTTTTTCCCTTCTGGACAAACCCTTCCGGTTTCTCTAAATAAACACATTCTTTCAGTTCTCCATTCAAAAATGCAGACTTTACATCTAGTTGGTGCATTATCCAATGTTTCTTAGTAGCTAAAGCAATTAACATTCTGATGGTGTTCAATTTAGCTACAAGGCTGAAGGTTTCTTCATAATCTATCCCTTCTTTTTGTGTGTAACCGTTTGCAACCAATCTAGCTTTCAGTCTTTCTATAGTTCCATCTGCATTAATTTTTGGTTTATATAACCATTTGCAACCTATGAACTATTTTCCTCTAGGAAGTTCTACCAATTCCCAACTGTTGTTTCTGATTATTGAATCATATTCCTATTCCATGGCTATTTTCCATTCATTACATTCATTTGCTTCTTTATAACTAGACGGTTCAACAACATTCATCATACTAGTTATAAAAGCATTTTCCCTATATCTTGCAAGCATTTGAGCTTTCCTACTTGATCTCCTGAGTGGTGGGGTGGTGGTTTCAAACCTTATTTCTTCCTACTGTTGTTGTTGTTGTTGTTGTTACTGTTGTTCATCCTCTACCTTTGTCTGCTGCTGACCCTGATTGTTCTCTTCTTCTTCTTCTTCAAAGTACGGAATGTCCCATCCATCATAGTGCTCATCAGTTTCTTCACTATCCTGCTCATGGAATTTAACATCTCTACTAACAAAGATCTTGTGAGTAGAGGGATTAAATAATCTGTATGCTTTATATGACGAACAATACCCTATAAAAGTGCATCTGATGGCTTTTGAGTCTAATTTCTTTCTATATTCCTTTGGTATGTGGGCAAATGCTTTACATCCAAATATTCTTAAGTGTTTTACTATAGGTTTATATCCATATAAAGCTTCAAAAAGAGTTTTAAACTCAAGACTTCTTGTAGGACTCCTATATTTTAAATAAACCATAATGTTCACTTCTTCAACCCAAAAACCATTTGAAATATTCTTACCTTTAAGCATACTTCTAGCACATTCCACCATAATTTTGTTCTTCCTTTCTGTTACTCCATTCTGTTGTGGAGTATGGGGTACTGTGAACTGCTGCAAAATTCCATGATCTTTACAATACCTGATCAACTCATCTTTCCTGTATTCTCCCCCTTGATCAGAATGGAGAATTTTTATTTGTTTCCCTGTTTGTCGTTCAATCATACTTTTAAACTGCTTAAAGTATTCGAATGTATGACTCTTCTTACTTAAGAAATACACCCAAGAAAAATTTGTACAGTCATCAATAAACAGTAGGAAATACAGTGCACCTCCTAATGATTTTGCCTACATGGGTCCACAAAGGTCTGTGTGCACTAACTTCAGTATATCCCTCTATTTCTTTTCTACTCTAACAGGGAATTCTTCTCCATGCATTTTTCCTAAAGTACATGCATCACAATCATTATGTGCTTGTTGTAGCATAGGAAGATCTCACATCGAACTTGTACAGTCCTCCTGTTCGGATTCCTGTAGCAATTGTCTTCATTCCATCTAGCAGATCTTTAATGTAACAGTAAGATTTTAAAAATTCAACTTTCAAATCTTGATCTGTAATTATAGATACAGAAATCAAGTTCTTTGTTATGCCAAGCACATACATTACATTATAAATTTGTTTGATATTAACATTAGGTACAATAACAGAAACTTTTCCACATCCTTTGATTTGATGGCTTCTGTCATCAACTAGGTAAATCTGTGCGCCTTCGTTGATCTCTTTAAAATCCTCTAGCCAATGCGCGTTCCCTGTCATGTGTGTTGATGCTCCTGAATCTACATAATAGATGTTAGCATCAACATTTTCATCACGATCTGTCGTGAACAACCTCAAATTCTACACCTGATCACCATTCACGAGATGACCTACATGTCTCTTTGGCTTCTATTTTTCTTCATGATACTTCTTTTTCCTACATTCCCTGGCAATATGACACAATTTTCCACAATAAAAACATTTAGTTTCAGAGTAGTTCTTATTCGGATGCATACCTTGGGTCAGATTTGGTTGTTTCTGTGAACTTGCTCCGTTTTGCTGTTGTGGACCTCCTTTCCCTTTGTAGAAGTTTTTCCTTGCCATCAATGCAAGATCGGCACTCTAGGGCTTCAGAGTCGATCTCCTCTCTTCTTCTTGCATCAGTATACCTGTCAACTCTTCAAAATGTGGGATCTTTTCTCTGGCATTGATCCCAGTGATGAACATCTGATAATCATCAGTGACACCATTCATTGTAATGGTCACAAAATCTGTATCGTCCATTGTATGACCAATATCTAATAATTTGGTTTTCAAATCCTTGATCCTTGCTACGAATGAAGAAATTGTTTCATTCTCCTCCATCTTCATGGACAGGATCTTACTCTTGAGGAACAAAAGACGATTTGAATTTCTGATCTCGTACAATTCCTTCAGAATTCCCCAGATCTCGTTAGCTAACTTACCTTCTCTGATGTGCGGTATAATACAGTCTTTCACTAACATCTTTAACATTTTCCTTGCTCTACTTTCTTGTTTCGCCCAATCTGGGACCGATGCTGATCCAGCTGCGGGCCTCAGCTCATCCCCATTCACAATCATCAAAGCACTCTGCGCTTCTAGCAGAGTATGCATCTTAAACTTCCAATTTGTATAATTGGAACCATCGAGCTTGTTATGCTCGTTCATTCATGCTTCAAATATATTTTTATTCATCTTGGCGATTTAGAAAAAAAAATTCGACAGGTAAAAGATGTTAACTTTAACCCAGATCTGTGACAGAGACAGATCACTGTTGTTTGATCTCGCAACACATGCGCAGGTCACCATGGCTTCCTTCTCAGCCTCCAGACAACCTTCTTTTGTCAGCTACAGCCTTGTTCTTGGCTTCCCCACTCAACTTCTCTGACAGCTACAGCGTTGTTCTTGGCTCCCCATTCAGTTTCTTTGATTTACACGATCGTCGGAGATATATGCCCAATATCCAAGACTGTCGCAGATATACATCAATTTTCTGAGACATCGTCATAAATATACACCCAATATCCGAGTTTTACATCAATTTTCTGAGACTGTCGCAGCTGTACACTGAAAAACTGCGACGATCGAAAAATAAAAATTTCGAGAAGTAACAACGTAAACTTTGAAACGGGAACTGATACTGCTACCCGTTTTGTAGATATAGCAAAAAAGTGACTCGATTTTGAAAAGGGGTGATGCAGAACACACGTTTTTTTTAGAGCATAGTTTTTGGCACTTTAATTTTTTTTATGTACATTGCATTTTAGAATGGTAGTGATTTTCATGCTGATTTAAAAAAGTGGTTATTCTACATCAGACCCTTTTCTTAAAAGACCTATTTTTTGACTTTAAATTTTTTTATTGTATGAAATGTAAATAATTGTTTTGTAAATTTAATAATTTTGGAAGTGGTCTTCTTCTTCATATTATCTTGTTTTTTTTTTTTTTTTTTTTTTTTTGTAGTGAGGTTTTTATTGTTTTGCATATTTAAAGAAGAAGGTCGATATTTTGCATTTTCAATATTCTACATATTTATACATCATTAATTAAATTTTCAATCCAAATGAAATAATTGTCTCTAAAAAACAAATATAAAAAAATATATAAAAAAGACAAAAATAAAAAATAAAAAATGTTAAAAAAATTATCTCATAAACCATAAAAGAATTTTGAAAAAAAAATAAAATTAAAAAAATATATATAATCTATATCTATATATATATATATATATATATATATATATATATATATATATATATATATATATATAGTAAAAATAGAAATTAAGAAAAAACATTAGCAAAAACAAGGAAAAAAAAAAATTAAAAACAAATTAGTTTTAAAAAAAACCCAAAAAAATATGAAAATAGCATAAAATACATGTCTTTTCAAATGAAAAAAAAAAAAAAAAAAAAAAACATTTACAATTTAAAAAAAAATGCTTATTTTTTATTTAAAAAAAAATAATTCAAATTAAAAAAGAAGAAGAAGAAGAAGATGCGTATTTTTTATTAAAAAATAATAAGAATAATAATAATTTTTATTAAACCTACAATTTTTATTTAAAAAAAAAATTAAAATTAAAATTTGTTTTTTAAACAAACTTTTTTTTAATTAATATATATATATATATATATATATATATATATATATATATATATATATATATATATATATTTTTTTTTTAAACAATTTGGTTTTTTTTCATTTAAAAATACAAATAATTAAAAAAAATTTATTTTTTTTAAATAAATTTAATTTTTTTATTTTAAAATTTAAAAAATTATTAAAAAATAAATAAATTTTAAATTTGTTTTTTAACGGATTTTTTTAATAAATAAATAAATTTTGTGGTCCTCCGCCCACGGCCACGCCACCACAGGCGGTCGGGGGACTGGATCGCGATTCTGGGAATCGCCCCCCGACCGCCCGTGGTGGCGTCGTCGTGGGCAGAGGGCCTGCGGGCAGGCCCTCCACCCTCTGCCGTGCCACCATGGGCGGCCGGGGAGTGGAGGACCATAAAACTTTTTTTTTAATAAAAAAAAAATTCTGTTAAATTTTTTTTTTTAAATTTAATTTTTTTTTTTTTTAATTTTGAAAATTTAAAATTAACAAATTAAATTTATTTTAAAAAAACTTAAAATATTTTTAATTATTTGTATTTTTAAATTTAAAAAAAAAAAAAAAAACAAAGATTGTTTAAAAAAAAATTAATTTAATTTAAATTAACTTTTTTCTTTTTTTAATAAAAATTGTAGGTTTAATAAAAAATACGCAATTTTTTTAATTTGAATTTATTTTTGTTTATTTTTTAATATTAATTTTAGTAGTTTTTTAATTTTTTTCATTAATTTTCTATTCTTTTTTTTTAACTGGTTTGTTTTTAATTTTTTTCCCCGTTTTTGCTATTGTTTTTTCTTAATTTCTTTGTTTTTACTTATCTATATATATATATATATATATATATATATATTTTATTTTCTTTTCCAAATTCTTTTATGATTTGTGAGATAATTTTTTTTTAACATTTTTTATTTTTTACTTTTGTCTTTATGGATATTTTTATATTTTACAAAAGATTTTTCGGCGAAGATCACATGAAACATCATTTGTCGACGCGTTTCGAACCAACCAATGTTGTTCATCGTCAGGACAAGTTGAAGAAACAGATCCAGCTTAGCAAGTTAAATAGACAGAGCAGAGCCTCCAACTGCTAAAAAGACCAACAGCTACTTTTGACTAGGTACCGGGATCAAAACCGTTTTTAATAATTTAAGGGAAAAAGTTACCCTAGGGTGACCAATCCCTTAAAATAAAATAAATAAAAATAATTTTATGATAATAGTTAGTTAAAAATATTAATAAATAATTAAAATATTATGTAAAAATTAATTCATGATAATTGTTAGTTAAAAATAAATCATTAAAAATTATATTTAAGGGAAAAAATTACCCTAGGGTGACCACTCCCTTAAAATAAATTAAATAAAAATAATTTTATGATAATAGTTAGTTAAAATTATTAATAAATAATTGAAATGTTATGTTAAATTAGTAATTAAAATAATTCATGATAATAGTTAGTTAAAAATAAATAATTTAAATTATATTTAAGGGAAAAAATTACCCTAGGGGGACCAATCCCTTAAAATAAAATAAATAAAAATAATTTAATGATAATAGTTAGTTAAAAATTATTAATAAATAATTAAAATTTTATGTTAAATAATCAATCATCTCAATAATCAATCCTCTGCCATTAAGTTCACTATGGAGCAAGAGGTCAATGGTTGCGTTTCGTTCCTCGATATTCTTATTTCTAAGAATAGTGATGGTTCCCTCGGCCACCAAGTTTTTCGGAAGAAAACGCATACTGAGCAGTATCTTCATGCTAGTTCCCATCATTTCCCGGCGCAAAAGATGGGTGTTCTCAATACCCTTGCTACTCGGGCTCTAAGGATCTCGGATAAGAAGAGTTTTGAGAAAGAAAAATCCCATCTCCTTCATGTCTTTGTTGAGAATGGTTATAGTAGATTCATGGGTCAGAGGGCTTTCCTTAAAGCTTCCAAGAATTCGCTGTCTCAAGGAGAACCAAAGGAGCAAGTTCCAGGTGTCCATCTTCCGTATGTTCAGGGGACTACTGATAAGATTGGTAGGATTCTGAGGACGCATAGTGTCCTTGTGACCTTTAGGCCCCTGAACACCTTTCGCATGTCCCTTCGATCAGCGAAGGATCCTATCGACCCTAAAGATATGAAAGGTGTGTACTTGATCCCCTATTCCTATGGGACCCCCTACATTGGGGAAACTAGTCGCTCCATTAATCAGAGGATTAATGAGCATGCAACAGACCTTAAGCATAGGCGAACTAAGTCTTCCGCTTTAGCTGAGCATGCTGAGAAAACCAATCAGCATGTTTGTATTGAGGAAGCTAGTGTTATTGCTAAGGTTTTGCACTTCCATCATCGAAAATTTAGTGATGCAGGAGCATCTGGTCGACAGGGCACAGACCGAGAAGAGGCAGACCAGGTTTCTGAAGAAGATTGGGAGAAGTGAATATTTCAACAGTTGGACAGCAAGACTGTCATAGTTTTTGTTTTTATATTATCATTTTGTTCTTTAAGGATTAAACTACAGCATTTAGTTTACTAGCTTAAGTGTCTTATTAACTTGTTTCTGTTGCAATTGTAATAACAGGTCCTAACTAAAATTGTTAAGGGCTTGTAGTTATAGGCTTTGAATTAAGATTATTAGAGAATTAGACAAAAAGACCATAAATCATTGTAAAGCATCAGACAAACAAACAATAGCCAAGTCACGTAACTGGAGTAACTGTCAAGTAAACTGTAATCTGGAACTAACTAACAGTTACCTAACTACTGAACTATTGTATAAGAAGACAGGAAAAATACATGTAAAAGGTTTTGGAGTGTGACATTGAAAAAAAGAGAAATAGCAGAATACAATTCTTTTCCTTCATATATTGTTCAGTGCATCCTAAATAAATTTACAGATTGTGATTTTATGTCCTCGAAGATATATCTTGCCTATACAGTGAATTCTTTTCATTACATCTAATACAAATACAACCGTGACAGAGTTTCACACAGCGTCCACGCACATTCATCTATTTTCATTTACTGTTTATATTCACACATTGCAAAGTAGTATTGTGACCAAGTATCATTACTCCGAGAGGTAAACGCACACATACATCAAGTTCTGTTCATGAAAATACATTGCAGGTCGACACAGTAACAGGGTATTCCAATTACAAGCGTCTCACGACCAGCCGAAGCCGAGGTCAAGTGAAGAACGAAAGGAGTCGGGCTATCAAGCAAGAAAACCACGGTCCTCAAACCACAGGTAAGCAATGACACTGAAACCCCAAAATTATTACATTTGCTGTGTATAAATCTTGCCGGTCATAAAATTGCCAACGGCCAAGCAAGCGAGAACTCATAAGACTACCTAGCACTGCTATAGAATGACCGAGTGACGAGAGAGCCAAGGACCGGAGCATTAACCGAAAATTAGCACAGAAACCCTCTGAATCACAAAAGCGGGTTGAACCCTCACACAGACTTGACTCATTAACGTGTACAGACAACCATAGCAAGCAAATACAGTGCAGACCAAAAGCCACAGAAAAGGGTGGAATAGAAACAAAGCTACCCGGAGGATAGGCGGTCGAATCCCCTGCAAGGCCACGGAACCAGTTACCTGCAACCACCGTGACATATATTGTTAGGGTCGCGGATGTAATTAAACTCATGCAACAGCAAATAGCTCAGTGAAAGACGAATAGAAAGAACAGAGGGAGGAAAGACCCGTATAGAGCCACGGTGTGGAACCTTACCAATTGTAACCAGACCCATAAGTCGCAGAAGCTCGGTGACAACCTAACCACAGAGGAGCTGTGAAGGGTTAGGCGAAATTCGAGTTGAGGACAAGAGCATACAGCATGAAACGAAACCCTTACCTGAGCAGACGAAGTTGAATGATGGGTTGAAACCCGAGACGGAGCCGAACCTCTGAACAAAACCCATAGACAGAGCCGAATACCAGAGCAGAACCACAGAGAGCGGAACATTGCAGAGAGTAACAAAACCCATATACAGAGCCGAAAACCAGAGCAGAGCCACAGAGAGCAAACATAACAGTGAAAATGACCAAATGAGCGCGAACTAGCCGGGGAAAAGGGCCAAGTGAGAATTAGGGTTTTGCCAAATCCCGAGACGGACAGGTGGAGCGTGGAGAGACGGAGAAGTACAGGCGGGCGATTAAATATCACCTAATTCATAAAAGCACAATCAAACAAATATCCAATTACGAAATAATCACACAAGTCCACGTAAGGTTTGGGAGTGAGGGACACGTGGGCTGGGTCCCCATCAATTGGTATCAGAGCAGTTTTCTTTAGTTAAGAGAAGATGGCAGAAGGACAAGTGCCAAGACGAGGACATGGAAGAGGTGCACGTAGAGGAGCAGATGAAGGATTGCGAGAACAAATTAGAGTTCTTACAGCTCGCTTGGAAGCAGTAGAAGCGGGTAGACGAAGAGACCCAGAACTGGGAGACACTAGTGAAGAGGAGGTGATGACTGCTGCAGAAGGGGCTGATGAGGAAGCTCCAGAATTGAGGTTGCTGCGACAGGTTTTGATGGCCAGCAGCAAACCAAAAACAGAAATCTCAAATTATGATGGCAGTCTGTCTGCGGAAGTCCTGTTGGACTGGATAAGCGAACTGGATAAATATTTTGAAAATGAAGAAGTCAGTGAGGATAAGAGGGTTAAGTTCGCTGCCACTAAGTTGAAGGGACACGCACTATTATGGTGGGACAGTGTCCAAGCAGACAGAAAGAAAATGAACAAGTCGCCGATACGACTATGGTCCAGAATGATAGCGAAGTTGAAGGGCAGATTTCTGCCGAAAGATTACTAGGTGGAATTATATCGGCGAGTGCAGAGCCTAAGACAAAAAGGGATGACAGTTAGGGAGTATACAGAAGAATTTTACAGGGTAAATTTACGTGCTGGTTAGACTGATGATAACCCAGAAAAGACAGCAAGGTACGTAAATGGATTGAGGATGGAGATACTAGATGAAATTAGTATTCTTTCTCCCCGGAATATTGAAGAAGCCTTTCAGAGCGCTGTTAAGGCTGAGGAAAAGATTAACAGAAAACAGAACAGCAGAAGAGGGAGAGGAAGTAGCAGAGGACGAGGACAGTCCTACGGAAGAGGTAAGAGTGCTGCAAACAGCGAAGAAAGAAGCAGTTCAAAAGCTTCAGGGACAGCCGAAAAAGGAGATAGCACCAGAGGAGGTCGGTCATACCAGAGAGGACGAGGGAATGGCCGCGGAAGAGGGGCGAATGTCCAGTGCTACAGGTGCCACAAATGGGGGCACAGAGCCTTTGAGTGTCCAGAAGCTGAACAAGCTGGTCAAAGGGGAACGCTGATGGCACAGCCTGAAGAAGCTGAAGCACAACCCCGGGAAGTGGAAGACATGGCAGAAACGGGGAAGCTTTAATTTTGAATAAAGTACTGATAAAGCCAACCAAGGAAGTGGCTGAAACAACCCAGAGGAAAGCACTATTCCGGACAGTCTGTAAATCACATGGAAAGTGCTGTAAGGTAATTATCGACAGCGGGAGTACTGACAACTTGGTAGCCACGGAGATGGTGGAAAAGTTGGGGTTGAAGCGGCTGAAGCACCCCACACCTTACAAGGTGTCGTGGCTGCAGAAAGGCCACCAGTTGTTGGTCGATGAACAATGTGAGGTGGAGTTCCGCATTGGCAAGTACCACGATACAGTGGTCTGTGATGTCATGCCAATGGACGTGTGTCACATACTGCTCGGAAGGCCATGGCAGTATGACAGGAAGGTGACACACGATGGCAAAACAAATTGTTATAAATTTACGAAGGATGGGGTCAAACATACACTTGTACCCATCAAGGAGGAAGATACAGCTGAATCCAGCGGGACAAAAGCATTATTACTTGGAGGAAAGCAGTATATAAAACAGATTGAAGAAAATGAGATTAATTTTGCAGTGGTAAGGAGGATGAAGCCAGTATTACTGAGCGTGGAAAGGTCAGAATTGCCCAAGGAGATCCAGGAGCTGTTAGAAGAATTCCAGGATATTGCGGCTGAGGAGTTACCTGATAAGTTACCTCCCAAGAGGAGCATCAGCCACCATATTGACTTTATACCCGGATCAAGTTTACCGAACAAGGCAGCGTACAGAATGAGCCCCAAGGACAACGAGGAGGTACGCAAACAAGTGCAGGAATTGTTAGACAAGGGACTGATCAGAGAGAGTTTAAGCCCCTGTGCGGTACCTACAGTCCTTGCACCCAAGAAGGGGGGAGAATGGCGAATGTGCACAGATTCGCGGGCCATAAACAAGATCACCATTCGATACAGGTTTCCCTTGCCTAGAATGGATGATATGATGGACTGTCTTAGTGGGGCAGCGTATTTTACTAAGATAGATCTGAAAAGTGGGTACCATCAGATCAGGATTAGAGAGGGAGATGAGTGGAAGACAGCCTTCAAGACCAACGAAGGACTGTATGAATGGCTGGTCATGCCATTTGGATTGAGTAATGCTCCAAGCACTTTTATGAGATTAATGAATGAGATGTTAAAAGAGTTTATAGGAAAATTTGTAATAGTCTATCTGGATGATATTTTGATTTTCAGCAGGACGAAAAGAGAACACCTTCAGCATATCCGAAGGGTGTTCGAAAAGCTGCAGCAGAACAAACTGCTGGTAAATTTAAAAAAATGCACTTTCTTGCAGAAGGAGTTGATTAATTTGGCATTCGTGGTAGCAGAGAATGAGTTGAAGATGGACCCAGAGAAGATTGAAGCGATCATGAGTTGGCCGTCACCCAAAAGTTTGTTCGAGGTACGTAGTTTTCACGGTTTAGCAAGTTTTTACCGGAAGTTTATCAGGAATTTTAGTGAAATCTGCGCACCCATGTTGGACACCATCAAGAAGGCCAGCCAACCTTTTTGCTGGACTAAGGCGGCAGAAAACAGTTTCCAACTCCTGAAGCGTAAGATAACAGAGAGGCCAATCTTGAGACTGCCCGATTTCAGCAAACCTTTTCAGGTTCGATGTGATGCCAGCGGGACAGCTATTGGCGCTGTACTCAGTCAAGAGGACAGACCAGTGGCATTCTTTAGTGAGAAGCTGAATGAGAGTCGGCAGAAGTATTCGTCATATGATAAGGAATTTTATGCAGTGGTTCAAGCCTTGAAACATTGGAGGCACTACTTACTGGGAAATGAGTTCGTTTTGTTCTCAGATAATTCTGCTTTGCAGTACATAACTCAGCAGCACAAACTGAACCATAAACATGCCAAGTGGGTGGAGTACCTACAAAGTTTCACCTTTGTGTTGAAACACATAAGTGGGCAAGCCAACAAAGTGGCGGACGCTTTGAGTAGAAGAGCCCTGCTCTTACAGGAAAGTGGCATACAGGTGATGGGATTTGAATACTTGAAAGATTTATACCAGATGGACGCGGATTTCAAGGAAGCTTTTGAAGCATGCCAGAATCCCGTATTGAGGAATACAAGCCCATGGCTAGATTACAATCTACAGGAAGGATTGTTGTTTCGAGGGGGACAGCTGTGTGTTCCAGATTGTTCGATGAGGGAAAATCTGGTGAGAGAGAAACACAGTGGCGGACTAGCGGGACATTTTGGCGTCAATAAGACAGTGGAGCAGCTCGCGCATTTTTATTACTGGCCAAGGATGAATCGAGACGTGCAGCGGTATATAACCAGGTGTAAAATCTGCCAACTAGCGAAGGGACACAGCCAGAACACGGGGCTGTATACACCCCTACCTGTTCCAAGCAGGCCGTGGGATTCAGTCAGCATTGATTTTGTCCTAGGATTGCCTAGAACACAGAGGGGGTATGATTCAGTGATGGTGGTGGTGGATAGGTTTTCAAAGATGGCTCATTTCATTCCTTGTCGGAAGACAAGCGACGCCACGAACGTGGCACATCTTTTTTTTACGGAAGTAGTTCGACTACATGGCTTACCAAAAACTATTGTTTCAGACAGGGATGTGAAATTTACAGGACATTTTTGGCGCACCCTGTGGAAAAAGCTGGGCACACAATTAAACTTCAGCTCTGCGTATCACCCGCAGACTGATGGACAGACAGAGGTGGTAAACAGGAGTTTGGGCAACTTATTACGCAGCTTGACGGGGGAGAACTCACGATTGTGGGACCGAGCTCTTGCCCAGGCAGAATTCGCTTATAACGATTCGCCAAATAGGAGCACCGGTCTTAGCCCATTTCAAATCTTGTATGGTATGCATCCGCGAGGAGTACATGAATTACGAGATTTGGGACAGCTAGAAAGAAGGAGTGCAGACGGGGAAGATTTTGCAGAAGCAATGAGTGAGCTGCATGAAAAGGTCAAGACGAGACTACAGGACAGCACGCAGAAATATAAGCAACCTGCAGACACAAGGCGGCGAGAGGTAAACTTTGAAATTGGGGACGAAGTCCTTGCACATTTGCGCCGAGAGCGGTTTCCTAAGGGTACGTATAACAAACTGAAGTTCAAAAAAATCGGCCCATGCAAAATTCTGCGAAAATTCTCAGCGAATGCATATGAAATTCAGCTGCCACCTGATATAGGCATATCACCCATATTTAATGTGGCAGACCTGTTTCCATATCATGCCCAGGCAGAGGAAGAACGAGTGGTACAGCCACAACGGGACACCCAGTTCGAGGACAATCTTTGGAAGAAACAGTTACCATCGGTCAAGACCCATGAGATAGAAGGAATCATCAGCACGCAGGTGGCCAAAAAGACACGCAGAAAGGAATATCTGCGTTATCTCGTTAAATGGAAGGACCGTCCAATGGAGGACAGTTCTTGGCTTGACGAGATGTAGATCCGAAAGGCAGGTTACTCGGTGGAAGAACTCATGGAACGGAGCCATGAGAACTCTCTTTTACCCCGGCAGCCTGATGCAGGAGCATCTGGTCGACAGGGCACAGACCGAGAAGAGGCAGACCAGGTTTCTGAAGAAGATTGGGAGAAGTGAATATTTCAACAGTTGGACAGCAAGACTGTCATAGTTTTTGTTTTTATATTATCATTTTGTTCTTTAAGGATTAAACTACAGCATTTAGTTTACTAGCTTAAGTGTCTTATTAACTTGTTTCTGTTGCAATTGTAATAACAGGTCCTAACTAAAATTGTTAAGGGCTTGTAGTTATAGGCTTTGAATTAAGATTATTAGAGAATTAGACAAAAAGACCATAAATCATTGTAAAGCATCAGACAAACAAACAATAGCCAAGTCACGTAACTGGAGTAACTGTCAAGTAAACTGTAATCTGGAACTAACTAACAGTTACCTAACTACTGAACTATTGTATAAGAAGACAGGAAAAATACATGTAAAAGGTTCTGGACTGTGACATTGAAAAAAAGAGAAATAGCAGAATACAATTCTTTTCCTTCATATATTGTTCAGTGCATCCTAAATAAATTTACAGATTGTGATTTTATGTCCTCGAAGATATATCTTGCCTATACAGTGAATTATTTTCATTACATCTAATACAAATACAACCGTGACAGAGTTTCACACAGCGTCCATGCACATTCATCTATTTTCATTTACTGTTTATATTCACACATTGCAAAGTAGTATTGTGACCAAGTATCATTACTCCGAGAGGTAAACGCACACATACATCAAGTTCTGTTCATGAAAATACATTGCAGGTCGACACAGTAACAGGGTATTCCAATTACAAGCGTCTCACGACCAGCCGAAGCCGAGGTCAAGTGAAGAACGAAAGGAGTCGGGCTATCAAGCAAGAAAACCACGGTCCTCAAACCACAGGTAAGCAACGACACTGAAACCCCAAAATTATTACATTTGCTGTGTATAAATCTTGCCGGTCATAAAATTGCCAACGGCCAAGCAAGCGAGAACTCATAAGACTACCTAGCACTGCTATAGAATGACCGAGTGACGAGAGAGCCAAGGACCGGAGCATTAACCGAAAATTAGCACAGAAACCCTCTGAATCACAAAAGCGGGTTGAACCCTCACACAGACTTGACTCATTAACGTGTACAGACAACCATAGCAAGCAAATACAGTGCAGACCAAAAGCCACAGAAAAGGGTGGAATAGAAACAGAGCTACCCGGAGGATAGGCGGTCGAATCCCCTGCAAGGCCACGGAACCAGTTACCTGCAACCACCGTGACATATATTGTTAGGGTCGCGGATGTAATTAAACTCATGCAACAACAAATAGCTCAGTGAAAGACGAATAGAAAGAACAGAGGGAGGAAAGACCCGTATAGAGCCACGGTGTGGAACCTTACCAGTTGTAACCAGACCCATAAGTCGCAGAAGCTCGGTGACAACCTAACCACAGAGGAGCTGTGAAGGGTTAGGCGAAATTCGAGTTGAGGACAAGAGCATACAGCATGAAACGAAACCCTTACCTGAGCAGACGAAGTTGAATGATGGGTTGAAACCCGAGACGGAGCCGAACCTCTGAACAAAACCCATAGACAGAGCCGAATACCAGAGCAGAACCACAGAGAGCGGAACATTGCAGAGAGTAACAAAACCCATATACAGAGCCGAAAACCAGAGCAGAGCCACAGAGAGCAAACATAACAGTGAAAATGACCAAATGAGCGCGAACTAGCCGGGGAAAAGGGCCAAGTGAGAATTAGGGTTTTGCCAAATCCCGAGACGGACAGGTGGAGCGTGGAGAGACGGAGAAGTACAGGCGGGCGATTAAATATCACCTAATTCATAAAAGCACAATCAAACAAATATCCAATTACGAAATAATCACACAAGTCCACGTAAGGTTTGGGAGTGAGGGACACGTGGGCTGGGTCCCCATCATTTAGGGAGGCGCTTGAGATTGAAAAGAGGCCGAGTAATCTCAATAGAGATGATTTGGGTCCCAGCACTCTCGACCTAGTCGTCCTTCTTTTGTGTTTATTATTATTATTATTATTATTATTTAGTTTAGTTTATTTGATTTTGATTATTTATTTATTTATTTATTTTTAATTAATAAATTAATTAATTTTTATTATATATATATAAATATTAATTAATTAATTTTATTTATTTATTTATTTTTATTTATTTATTTATTTTTTTTAACTTACTTTATTATTTTTAAGTTGACTTATATTAATTTTTTCATTAATACCTTCTCTTTCTTTTATATTCATTTATTTATATAAAAATAGTCCTGTTTTTAATTCCTCTAATACTAATTTAAGTTACTATTTTTAATTATTTATTTTTATTTAACATAAAATTTCAATTATTTATTAATAATTTTTAACTAACTATTATCATTAAATTATTTTTATTTATTTTATTTTAAGGGATTGGTCCCTCTAGGGTAATTTTTTCCCTTAAATATAATTTTTAATTATTTATTTTTAACTAACTATTATCATGAATTATTTTAATTACTAATTTAACATAACATTTCAATTATTTATTAATATTTTTAACTAACTATTATCATAAAATTATTTATTAATAATCTTTCACTAACTATTATCATAAAATTATTTTTATTTAATTTATTTTAAGGGAGTGGTCCCCCTAGGGTAATTTTTTCCCTTAAATATAATTTTTAATTATTTATTTTTAACTAACTATTATCATGAATTAATTTTTACATAATATTTTAATTATTTATTAATATTTTTAACTAACTATTATCATAAAATTATTTTTATTTATTTTATTTTAAGGGATTGGTCCCTCTAGCGTAACTTTTTCCCTTAAATTATTAAAAAGGGTTTTGATTCCGGTACCTAGTCAAAAGTAGTTGTTGGTCTTTTTAGTAGTTGGAGGCTCTGCTCTGTCTATTTAACTTGCTAGGCTGGATCTGTTTCTTCAACTTGTCCTGACGATGAAAAACACTAGTTGGTTCGAAACGCATCGACAAATGATGTTTCATGTGATCTTCGTCGAAAAATCTTTTGTAAACTTGATATGGATCACAGAAGCCTAAACTCTACTATTTTTATATTTGTTTTTTTAAGTAATCCACATTTTAATCTCAATTTTAGTATTTTTTATTTTTTTTGTTAATGTTATATTTTTTTAAATCTAGTTTGTTTTTAATTTTTTTTGTTTTTTCTTAATCTTAATCTTTTTTTTTTTTTTTCACCTACTTAATTTTTAGTTTTTTTTAAATGTTTGTTTTTTTTTTTTCTTTTGCCAATTTTTTTTATGGTTTACAAGACAGTTTTTTTTATTATTTTTTTTTTACTATTTATTTGTTTTTAATTTTTAATCTTTTTTAGTTTTTTAATTTTTACCATTAATTTTGTTTTTTTTACATTTTTATGATTGATATTTTATTTTATTTATTTATTTATTTTTATATATTTGATTTTTTTTTAGTTTTATATTTTTATTTTATGTTTTGTTTTTAGTATGTATTTAAATTTATATTTTGTTATTTTTTTTAAACTTTTTTTTGTTTTGTGTTTTTTCATTGTTTTAATTTTTTTAATTTTTATTTTATTTTATGTTTTCATTATTTTTTTAAAATTTAATGTTTTTTGGGGTCATGATAAAATATTTTACGCCATTATTTCGACATGTTGAAATTTTACTTTTGAAAAAAAAAGTGTTCTTCCAGAATTAACACTTTTCGTTTTGAAGTTGTTTTTTGGATAATTTTTGCAAAAAATTGGTTTTCACCGCCATTTTTAAAACATGTTGAAAATTTACCCAAGAAAAAAAAAGGTGTTATTCCAGCATCAACACTTTTCGTTTTTAGCACTATTTTGATGTTTTTTTAGGGTTTTTTTGCCAGAGTTCACGTTTTGAGTTTATAGTTCCCATTTCAAAGTTTACATTGTTAAGTGTAATAGTGCTACCATCGTGGCTATCCACCAAAAACCTATGATGATTTTGGTTCAAAGAACCACCCACCAGGCAGTGTACAGGTTCCTCAGCCCTGACGCTCTAATACCATGATAAAAATGGCAATGTTTGTATTAAAATAAAACCCACTGGTCAGCTCTACGAAAGAGAGTCTGAACCAGGAGAGTCTGGCTCTGCAGAACGCTCTACATTGTTCATCAACATTACACATTAAATAGAATACATGGTTTTAGGGAAGTTAGAACAACATCCTAAGAAATAGAAACTAATTCCTATCTTGAGGCTACGTGAACTAATTCTACCTATTCTAGGATATTCTCCATTATCTTCAACACTCCCCCTTAATGGAGAATGGGTTCACATATATGCCTAACATCTCCCTAAACATTTGAAATTTTACTTTTCCAAGGGACTTAGTGAAAATGTCTGCAACATTATCACATGTATTACAATATTCCAGAGGAATTTCTTTAGATTGCACTTTCTCCCTAACAAAATGAAATTGAGTATCAATATGTTTAGTGTTTTTGTGAAACACCGGATTGTTGGCCAGCTTGATTGAGCTTTGATTGTCGCATCTTATCATTTTTGCGACTCTCTGTTCTTCCCCAACATCCTGGAGAAGTCTCCGCAACCAAACTGCCTCGCACGTTGCTACACACATGGCTTGATACTCTGCTTCTGCTAAGGACAAGGAGACTGTGTTCTTCTTCTTACTGCTCCATGTGCTCACCCCAGATCCAAGACTGAATGCATAACTTGTTATAGATCTGCGATCATCTACATTTCCTGTCCAATCTGAATTTGCAAATCCTGTCAATCTAACATCAGAAGAGTCAGTGTAAATAATTCCATAATCTACAGTAACTTGTAGATACCTCAAAACATTCTTCGCTGCATTCTAGTGGCTTTCAAGTGGCTTAGACATAAATTGGCTTAACACGCTGACTGCATAAGCCAATTCAAGTCTAGTGGTGGTTAGGTATATCAAACTCCCAACCAGCTGTCTATAAAGTGTTGCATTTGCCGCTTTTGAGCCATCCTCACACTGCAATTTGATGTTCTGTGACAATGGTACCGGTGCAGACTTACACTAATCCATTCTAAACTTTTCTGACAGGCCTTTGACATACTTTGCTTGAGACAGAAATGTTTAACTTGAATCTCTCCAAATCTCGAGACCTGAACAGTATCTGAGTTCACCGAGATACTTCATCTCAAACATTTGTGACATCTGTTGCTTCATTTCATCAATTAGATATATAGCGTCACCTATAATTATCAAACTGTCTACATATAATGAAATCAGCACTACACACCCTTGTTCACCTTTCATGGTGTAAAGATTAGGGTCATTCTTACTTTTATTATAGCCAGCTTGTAGAAAAAATGAATCAATTTTCTCATACCATGACCTGGGAGCTTGTTTTAGTCCATAGAGTGCTCTCTTCAACCTACAGGCTGAATGTTCCTTTCCCTTCTGGACAAACCCTTCCGGTTGCTCTAAATAAACCTCTTCTTTCAGTTCTCCATTAAGAAATACAGACTTTACATCTAGTTGGTGAATTATCCAATGTTTCTTAGTAGCTAAAGCAATTAACATTTTGATGGTGTTAAATTTAGCTACAGGGGTGAAGGTTTCTTCATAATCTATCCCTTATTTTTGTGTGTACCCCTTTGTAACCAATCTAGCTTTCAGTTTTTCTATAGTTCCATCTGCATTAATTTTCAGTTTATATAACCATTTGCAACCTATGACCTGTTTTCCTCTAGGAAGTTCTACCAATTCCCAAGTTTTGTTTCTAATTATTGAATCACATTCTTGTTCCATGGCTATTTTCCATTCATTACTTTCATTTGCTTCTTTATAACTAGATGGTTCAACAACATTCATCACACTAGTTATAAAAGCATTTTCCCTATATCTTGCAAGCATTTGAGCTTTCCTACCTGATCTCCTGAGTGGTGGGGTGGTGGTTTCAAACCTTATTTATTCCTGTTGCTGCTACTGTTGTTGTTGTTTCTATTGCTGTTACTGTTGCTATTGTTGTTGTTGCCGTTGCTGTTGTTCATCCTCTGCCTTTGTCTGCTGCTGACCTTGATTGTTCTCTTCTTCTTCTTCTTCTTCAAAGTACGGTATGTCCCATCCTTCATAGTGCTCATCAGTTTCTTCATTATCCTACTCATGGAATTTAACATCTCTACTAACAAAGATCTTGCGAGTAGAGGGATTAAATAATATGTATGCTTTATATGACAAACAATACCCTATAAAAGTGCATCTAATGGCTTTTTTGTCTAATTTCTTTCTATCTTCCTTTGGTATGTGGGCAAATGCTTTACATCCAAATATTCTTAAGTGTTTTACTACAGGTTTATATCCATATAAAGCTACAAAAAGATTTTTAAACTCAAGACTTCTTGTAGGACTCCTATTTTTTAAATAAACCGTAGTATTCACTGCTTCAGCCCAAAAACCATTTGAAAGATTATTACCTTTAAGCATACTTCTAGCACATTCCACCAGAGTTTTGTTCTTCCTTTCTGTTACTCCATTATGCTGTGGAGTATGGGGTAATGTGAACTGCTACAAAATTCCATGATCTTTACAATACCTGATCAACTCAACTTTCCTATATTCTCCCCCTTGATCAGAACGGAGAATTTTTATCTGTTTCCCTGTTTGTCTTTCAATCATATTTTTAAACTGCTTAAAGTATTTGAATGTATGACTCTTCTTACTTAATAAATACACCCTAGAAAACTTTGTACATTCATTAATAAACAATAGGAAATACAGTGCACCTCCTAATGATTTTGTCTGCATGGATCCACAAAGGTCTGTGTGCACTAACTGCAGTATATCCCTCTGTTTCTTTTCTAATCTAACATGGAATTATTCTCTATGAATTTTTCCTAAATTGCAGGCATCACAATCATTATGTACTTGCTTTAGCATAGGAAGATCTCTTACCTTTTCTTTCCTCTGTAATAACAGCAAATCATTGTAATTGATGTGGCCGAATCTCTGATGCCAAAGCTCTTTTGTAGTTAGAACAATGTAAACTTTGAAACGGGAACTGATATTGTTACCCGTTTCGTAGAGATAGCAAAAAAGTGACCTGATTTTGAAAAGGGGTGATGCGGAACGAACATGTTTTTTTTAGAGCATAATTTTTGGCACTTTAATTTTTTTTATGTACTTTACATTTTAGAATAGTTTTAGAATGGTAGTGATTTTCATGCTGATTTAAAAAAGAGAGTATTCTGCATCACCACCTTTTTTTAAAATACCTGTGTTTTGGCTTTAAATTTTCTAATGTATAAAATGTGAATAATTATTTTGTAAATTTGATCATTTTTGAAGTGGTCGTTTTCTGCACATTTTCTTGTTTTTTATTTTAATTTTAATTTTTTTTAGTGAGATTTTTATTGTTTTGCATTTTTAAATTAGGAGGTCGATATTTAGAATTTTCGATATTCTACATATTTATACATCCTTAATTAATTTTTGAATCCACATGAAATAATTGTTTCTAAAAAACAATATTTTTTAACAATGCACATAAAAATAACCATTTTTAACATAAATATAACTAAAAAATTACATGTTTTGATAATTTTTTGCTAGAATTGATATGTCAAAATCACAATTTTTATACAATAATTTTAACCAAAAACAGTTAAATAATAGCTTTTTTTATGAATTTCATGTCAAAAAATAATAGTAATCACTTTTTTTTTTCAAAAAATAATGATTAACTTAAAAATCAATGCAAAAATCACATATTACAAATATTGAACGTATAACAACCCTAATTGAGTATTTATTATTCTCATAAAATGTCAAAGTCAAAACATTGCAAAGCTTGATTTACAAGCATAACTTAAATTTAATCAACAATGTCACGTAATCCAAACTCTTCGTCCTCTAGAGTTTCATCATTGTCTTCTTCCAAAATATTTTCTGTTTCCTTTTGCTCATTTTCCTCTTCTAATGGGTCTTTGATGTCTGCGAATCTCCCAATGTATGTCTTTCCAAACATTCCATGTAATGGTGGTTGGGGTTCCTTTGTCTTTTTTTCCACACGTGATTCACTAAAGTCACCTTAATTCAACACAATTTCTTGCATTACATCTGGAAGAAATTGAAGAACATTAATTCTTTGCTGAATGAAATTGCACTGTACTGGATCTTTTTCAATTGCAATGCAATTTCTTCATTTTTGAAGGCAATATGCTAGCGTTGTACCTAATTATCAAGAACAAAAAAAATAATGAAATAAATTAGTACAATGACATATTAATTAAAAAATAACATATTGAAATTCAATTCCATATAATAAAACTTACCTGAGCCAGAAAATAAATCCAGAACCCAATCTCCTTCATCTGACAAATGTCTATAAGATAGTTAATCAATAATTGTGGTTTTTGATAAATGTTAACTATATCTCCTTTTGCTTTTGATTCCGGGAATCAACCAGCCACCAGCCGGGCGGGCACCTGGTGGCTGGGTGATTCCCACCAGCCGAGCAGGCGACTGGTGGCTGGTTCATTCTCAGAATCACCCAGCCACCAGCAGGGCGGGCGGCTGGGTGATTCCGGGAATCAACCAGCCACCAGTCGGCCACTAGTTGATTCCGGGAATCAACCACCCACCAGCCGCCCGCCCGGTTGGTGGCTGGTTGATTCGCGGAATCACCCAGCCACCAGCCGGGCAGGCAGCTAATGGCTGGTTGATTCCGGGAATCAACCAGTTGGCGGCCAGTGGCTGGTTGATTCCGGGAATCAACTAGCCACCAGCCGTCGACTGGTCAACCAGCCAGGCAGCTGGTGGCTAGGTGATTCCGTGAATCAACCAGCCACCAGCAGGCGGCCAGCTGATGGTTGGTTGATTCCCGGAATCAACTAGCCAACAACCGCCTGGCTGGTGGCTGGGTAATTCTGGGAATCAACCAGCCACCAGCCAGGCGGCCAGCTAGTGGCTGGTTGATTCCGAAAATCAACCAGCGACCAGTCACCCGCCCGACTGGTAGCTGGGTGATTCCAAGAATCAACCAACCACCAGCCGGGTAGCCAGCTAGTGGTTGGTTTATTCGGGAATCAACCAGCCACCACCACAAGCTGGCCACTCAACTGTTGGTTGGTTGAATCCCAGAATCAACCAGCCACCAGCGGGTGCCCCGACCAGTGGCTAGGTGATTCCAAGAATTAATCAGCCACCAGTCGGCCGCACAAGCCACCACCCGCTCACCCGGCTGGTGGCTAGATGATTCCGGGAATCAACCAGCCACCAAACGGACGGCCGTCTAGTGGCTGGTTGATTCCACCAGTCGGCCGCCAGGTTGGTGACTAGGTGATTTCAGGAATCAACCAGCCACCAGTTGGGCGACTACCTAGTGGCTGCTGCCCAACTGGTGGCTGGTTGATTCCCGGAATCAGCCAGCCACCAGCTGGCCGTCCGGTTGGTGGCTAGGTGATTCCCGAAATCACCCAGCCACCAGTCGGGCAGGGGAATCACCCAGCCACCAACCAGGCGGCCGGTTGGTGGCTGGTTGATTCCGGGAATCAATCAGCCACCACTCGGGCAGAGACCCCAGCCGGGCGGGCAGCTGGTGGCTGCTTGATTCCGGGAATCAAATAGCCACTAGCTAGCCACCCGGGTGGTGGCTGGTTGATTGCCAGAATCAACCAGCCATCCGGCTAGTGGCTGGTTGATTCTGGGAATCAACCAGCCACGAGCCGCCTGCCCAGCTGGTGGCTGGTTGATTTCGGGAATCACCCAGCGACCAGTCGGGCGGGCGGCTGGTGGTTGGTTGATTCCCAGAATCAACCAGCCACGAGCCGGGCAGCCAGCTGGTGGCTGGTTGATTCCTGGAATCAACTAGCCACCAACCGCCCACCCGGCTGGTGACTCCGTCTGGCTGGCGGCTGGTTGATTCCGGGAATCAACTAGCCACCAACTGGGCGGAGCCACCAGCCGGACAGTGATTCTGGGAATCAACCAGCCACCAGCCGGGCGGGCGGCTGGTGGCTGGGTGATTGTTACACAGTAATTTGTCACTGTCTTCCTGTCAGTCTTCCTACTGTGTCATGAGTTCAAATTAATCATGCTCATGCTCTCTAATGTTGCCAAATGACCCATTTTGCCAAAGTTTTTGCTGTCATCGCGACTGTTGTCAAGATAAACGCGCTGACGGGCGCTCCATAACAGACGGAATGTGTTGCCAGCGCGGAAGCACACGTGTTTCCTGCGCTGGTCGAATTTGACGAGCCAGCGTGTCTGTTATTCATATCTGATCGCGTTGACATGACCTTCTTTGTTATTCAGCTGCGATGTCAGCGCTCCAGTGCAGTTATGGACCCGCGTTGATCCAGTTTGGGCGAGTTTGTTCTAACAGCCGGCCTTCCAGATGACTCCAGACCTGGTTGTTGGCCTTGTAAATGTTGCCCTCCCTTCTCTGGCATGTCTGTTTTGTCATTTGAGCCACCTTCCTTGGAGATAAGCTCATCCTCCCACCATTCGTGGAGACTGCTTCTCCTATTTAAGCCTCTACCATTGCCATGAACAGCTAGTTTGGATAGTTTGGAATTGATAGTGCTTGGAGTGTTGCTGCTAGTGTGTGAACTTGATAGGTAGTTGGTGTGATAAGTGTGGGATTGCTAGAGAGCTTAAGGAAGGTTTTGAAGTGCTTCTTTCTTATGTAAACTTGTGTGAGAGAGAGTTTTTGTCTTGGGAGATCTACATTCAAGGGTGAATGCTTAAGAGACTTGCTGGTTGGACCCTCTTGAGAAGGATTTGACGTCAGAACTTTGGTTGTATTCTTTTCTGTTATTTATTAATAATAGATGACTATCATTATGGTTCCACTCTCATTATTTTATGTTTGATGTTGAGTTATATCTTTTCTGATTGATATATAATTGCATCTACTAGATTTTATGCTTGTTTTCGTGTTGTTCTTTGCATGTGCAGGTGTCAAATCACAGAGATCGTGGGGATCGTGACCGGCTAAGGTAAAGGAATAAGGGCGACATCTCTTCGACGAACACTAGCATTGGAATCCAAGTAGGTTCTCACCATCTACTTTTTATTTGCAATTAGGAACTTGCGTGATAGCAATGTGTGATTGTTGCTAGACCCGGTCTGGGCTAGTAGGGATCGTCTCTATCCGCAAAGAGGATTTACCTCTACAACAGTGATTCTGGGAATCATCGAGCCACCAGCCAGGTGGGCGACTGGTAGTGGCTGGTTGATTCCCGGAATCAACCTGCCACTAGCCGGGCAGCCAGCCGGTGGCTGGTTGAATCCCGGAATCAACCAGCCACCAACCGGGTGGCCGGTTGGTGGCTGGTTGATTACGGGAATCAACCAGCCACCAGTCGGGCAGGTGACTGGTGGCTGGTTGATTCCGGGAATCAACGAGCCACCAACCGCCCGCCCGGCCGGTGGCTGGGTGATTCCGATAATCACCCAGCCACCAGCGGGGCAGGCGGCTGGTGGCTGGTTGATTTCGGGAATCAATGAGCCACCAGCCGCCCGCCCGACTGGTGGCTGGGTGATTCCCAGAATCAACCAGCCACCGGCCAGGCGGGCGGCTGGTGGCTGGTTGATTACCAGAATCAACTAGGCACCAGCCGGCGACCAGCTGGTGGATGGTTGATTCCCGAAATCAACCAGCCACCAATCGGATGGCTTATTGATTCCCCCGCCCGGCTCGTGGCTGGATGATTCCGGGAATCAATGAGCCACGGGGCAGGCGGGCGGCTGGTGGCTGGTTGATTCCGGGAATCAACCAGCCACGGGGTGGGCGGGCAGCTGGTGGCTCGATGATTCCGGGAATCAACCAGCCACCCGTTCGGCTGGTGGCTATGCCTGACAGGTGGCTGGTTGATTTCGGCTGGTTGATTCCCGGAATCAACCAGCCACTAACCGGCCACCCGGTTCATGGCTGGTTGATTCCCGGAATCAACCAGCCACCAACCGGTCGTCTGGTTGGTGGCTGGTTGATTCTGGGAATCAACCAACCACCAGTTGGTCGCCCGGCTAATGGCAGGTTGATTCCGGGAATCAACTAGCCACCAGGCGGGCGGGCGACTAGTGGCTGGTTGATTCTTGGAATCAACCAGCCACCAGCGGGGCGGCCAGCTGGTGGCTGGTTAATTCCCGGCCACTATCTGGTTGAATCCCGGAATCAACCAACCACCAGTCGGGCGATCGCTTGGCAGCTGGTTGACTCCGGGAATCAACCATCCATCAACTGGGTGGCTAGTTGGTGACTGGTTGATTCCAGAATCAACCAGCCACCAGCAGGGCAGGTGGCTGGTTGATTCCGGGAATCAACCAGCCACAAGCCAGGTGGGTGGTTGGTTGATTCTAGGAATCAACGAGCCACTAGCTGGTTGCCCGGTTGGTGGCTGATTGATTCTGGGAATCAACGAGCCACTAGTTGGCCGCCCGGCTGGGGGCTGGTTGATTCTGGGAATCAACGGGCCACCAGCCACCGGCCGGGCGGGCGGTTGGTGGCTCGTTGATTCCCGGAATCAACCAACCACTAGCCGGGCGGCCAGTTGGTGGCTCGTTGATTCCTGGAATCAACAAGCCACCAGCCACCAGCCGCCCGCCCGGCTGGTGGCTGGGTGATTCTCGGAATCAACCAGCCACTGGCTCGGTGAGCGGTTGGTGGCTCGTTGATTCTCAGAATCAACCAGCCACCTGCCGGGCAGCTAGCTGGTGGCTCGTTGATTCCCGGAATCAACTAGCTACCAGCCACCCTCCCGGTTGGTGGCTGGTTAATTCCTGGAATCTATCAGCAACCAACGAGCCACCAGCTGGCCGCTCAGCTGGTGGCCAGTTGATTCTGTGAGTCAACGAGCCACAAGCAACTGGCCGGGTAGGCGGCTGGTGGCTGGTTGATTCTCGGAATCAACCAGCCACCAACCGAGCGGCCAATTGGTGCTCGTTGATTCCTGGAATCAACAAGGAACCAGCCACCAGCCGCCCGCCCGGCTGGTGACTAGGCGATTCCTGGAATCAACCAGCCACCGGCCGGGCGGGCTGCTGGTGGACCAGCCGGCCGGCCAGTTGGTGGCTCCGCCCGGCTGGTGGCTGGTTGATTCCCGAAATCAACCAGGCACCAGCCGGGCGGCCAGCTGGTTGATTCTCGGCACCATCCGAGCGGACAGCTGGTGGCTGGTTGATTCCCGAAATCAACCAGGCACATGCCAGGCGGCCAGCTGGCGGCTGGTTGATTCCCGGAATAAACCAACCACCAACCGGGCGGCTGATTTATTCCCCCGTCCTGCTGGTGGCTGGATGATTCCGGGAATCAACCAACCACCGACCGGGCAGGCGGCTAGTGGCTAGTTGATTCCGGGAATCAACCACCGATGGCTGGTTGATTGTCGGAATCATCCAGCCACCGACTGGGTGGCCATATGGTGGCTGGTTGATTCCTTAAATCAACCAGCCACCAGTCGCCCACCCGGCTGGTGGCTGGTTGATTCAGGGAATCAACCAACCACCAGCTAGCCGCCCGACTATTGGCAGGTTGATTTTGGGAATCAACAAGCCACAAGCCGTGTAGGCGGCTGGTGCCTGGTTGATTCTGGGAAGCAACCAGCCAACAGCCGCCCACCCGGCTAGTGGCTGGTTGATTCCCGGAATCAACCAGCCACCAACCGGGCGACCGGTTGGTGGCTGGTTGAATCCAATCAACCAGCCATCAACCGGGTGGATGGTTGGTGGCTGGTTGATCCAGGAATCAACGAGCCACCAACCGACCGGCCGGTTGGTGGCTGGTTGAATCCGGGAATCAACCAGCCATCAACCGGGTGGATGGTTGGTGGCTGGTTGATCCAGGAATCAACGAGCCACCAACCGGGTGGGTGGCTGGTGGCTGGTTGATTCCGTCAAGCCACCTGCTAGCCCCCCGGCTGGTGGCTGGTTGATTCCAGGAATCAATGAGCCACCAGCCGCCTGCCCGGCCGGTGGCTGGTTGATTCCGGGAATCAACGAGCCACCAGCCGCCTGCCCCAGCTGGCCGCCTGGTAGTTGCTTGATTGTCGGAATCAACCAGCCACCCTCCCGGCTGGTGGCTGGTTTATTCCGGGAATCAACCAGGCACCAACCGGGCGACCAGCTGGTGGCTGGTTGATTCTCGGAATCAGCCAGCCACCAACCGGGCGGTTGATTGATTCCCCCGCCCATCTGGTGGCTGGATGATTCCGGGAATCAACCAGCCACTGGCTGGGTGGGAGGCTGGTGGCTGGTTGATTCCAAGAATCAACCAGCCACCGACCGGGCGGGTGGCTGTAGCTGGATGATTCCGGGAATCAACCAGCCACTGGCCGGGCAGCCATCTGGTGGCTGGTTGATTCCCGGAATCAACCAACCACCAACTGGTCGCGCCACCCGTCTGGTGGCTGTGTGATTCCAGGAATCAACCAGCCACCTGCTGGTCGCCCGGCTGGTGGCTGGTTGATTCCCGGAATCAACCAGCCACCAGCCAGGCGACTGGTGGCTCGTTGATTCTCGGAATCACCCAGCCACCAACTAGGCGGGCGGCTGGTCGCTGGTTGATTCCCGGAATCACCCAGCCACCAGCCGGGCAGGCGACTAGTGGCTGGTTGATTACTGGCGGCTGGTGGCTGGGTGATTCCGAGAATCAACCAGCCACCAGCCGCACAGCCGCCCGCTCGGCTGGTGGCTGGGTGACTCCCTGAATCAACCAACCACCAGTCACCCGCCTGGCTAGTGGCTGAGTAATTACAGGAATCAACGAGCCACCAGTCGCCCACGTAGCTGGAGGCTGGGTGATTCTGGCTGGTTTATTCTACGAATCACCCAGCTACCTGCCAGACGGGCTGCCAGGGTGGAGTGACCCGGAATCTCCCAGCCACTAGTCGGACGGGCGGGCGGGCCACCGGGGTGGTGCCACCCTAGGCTGCGCCACTCCGACAGCCCGCCCGCCCGCCCGGCTGGTGGCTGGGTGATTCTGGGAATCACCCAACCACTAGTCCCCTGCCCGGCTGGTGGCTGGGTGATTCTGGGAATCACCCAACCACCAGTCCTATGCCCGGCTAGTGGCTGGGTGATTTTGGGAATCACCCAACCACCAGTCCCCTACCCAGCTGGTGGTTGGGTGATTCTAGGAATCACCCAGGCACCAAACGGGAAGAGGGAATCTCCCAGCCACCAACCAGGCGGGTGCGTGGGCTGCTGAGGTGACGCGGCCTGGCCTGGTGCCACAGTGGTGGCCCGCCCGGCTGGTGGCTGGGCGATTCCCGGAATCGCCCAGCCACCAGCCGGGCGGGCTGTTGGTCGCTGGGTGATTCCAGTGGTTTGGGTGATTCCTGGAATCACCCAGCCACGAGTCGGGCAGGCGCGGGCGGCTGGTGCCTGGGTGATTCCCGAAATCACCTAACCACCAACCAGCCGGGCAGGCGGGGTGGCGCGAATCACCCAGCCACCAGCCGAGCGGGCGCGCCGGCAGGCCGCTAGGGTGGCCCGGCCTGGGCTGGCGCCACCCTGGTGGCCCGCCCGCCCGCTCGGCTAGTGGCTGGGTGATTCTGGGAATCACCCAACCACCAGCTGAGCGGGCGGGTAGGCCGCCGGGGTGGCACAGCTTGGGCTGGCGCCACGACGATGGCCCACCTGCCCACCTAGCTGGTGGCTTGGCGATTTCGGGAATTGTCCGTGGGTGATTCTGGGAATCACCCAGCCAATGGGCGGGCGGGCCGCCTGTGTAAGGCCTCCAAGCTGCGGTGCGATGAGCTGATGGGCGCGGGTCTGCATGGGCGGGTCACCCGGTGAGTTGACATACATAGGCGAGTGCGGGCGCGATCACCCGACGAGTGGGTGCGGTCACCCGGCGAGCTGACATACGAGCGGGCGCGGGCGCGATCACCCGACGAGCGGGTGTGGTCACCCGACGAGCTGACATACGAGCGGGCGCGGGCACGGTCACCCGACGAGCGAGTACGGTCACCCGGCGAGCTGACAACAGGCGGGCGCGGGCGCAGTCACCCGACGAGCGGGTGCGGTCACCCGGCGAGCTGGAAATGTGACAAAATGCGACGATAAGGAGCGTGTGCAAAAATGGCTAAGTGTTAGTACACTTGAGCGTATATGGGAGTTTATATGAAAATAATATGAACGTATTATATATGAACATACGACATAATAATATTATGGGATGAACATAATAATATAATATTATTATGTGAAAAAGGCTTCATATATTATATGTGAATAAAATATAATATAATAAGCCACATGTAAAGGGGATATGTGAATAATGGAGCACATACGACAAACACTTATGTAATACGAAAGGTATATATACATGGAAGAATAAAATAATACATATACGTGGGCTTACATGTGTAATAGTGGGGTCGGCCATGAGTGGTGCACCCCCCCCCCTTAAATCACATGAGGAGAGTGTATATATTAATGGAGCATAGAGCTTCATTATCCATCGAACTTCACTTGCTTTCCTTCGCATAAGAACAAGGAAAAAGTGCGAGGACTTGAGATATGCGCATATCTCATGCGCATAAGGGTTAAGGAAGGTCTCGCATGTTTTAGGTTGGGTTATGTGAAAGGTTGTCACGGTGGAGGAGTTTTGTACTCAGTTTTTATGCAGGACTTAAAGGAGGAGGTCTTGTGCCCCGGTTGAGCACCCTCCTACCTTAAGGAGTTAGCATATGTATTGTAAGGCCGTCTTTGCCTTGTTGCTAAGTGTTGGCCTTGGATTTTTCCAGGCACACTTGTTGATGTAATATTGAAGATTATCATAATATATTATTATTGGGCGAACTTGTTCAGGAGTTGCCCCTCCCTCTATTACTTGTGTGCAATTGTTATGTTCTCGGTTTAATTGCATATTGGTTAATGAACGTGGATGAAGATTTATGCATTATACTTGGTTGGGAAAGATAAATTAAGTATGTTAATGTGGAAAGTCATAGTCCATGTGCATAAGTATTGTTAAAAAGAAAGTGCACGGTGGTGCCGCACCTCGCCGGGCATGGTTGGAAGACTACCGTAGACCTGGGGGCGTGACAGTTGGTATCAGAGCTCGGTCGGAGCTGGTGAGCAAAGGTTGCTCATAACATGGCAGATATGGAACTCAAGGAACTTGATGATCTTCAAGAGCTCTTTGATGAAAGAGCCCGGTTGAAAGTCGAAATCAAGCAAGTTGAGGAAGAGATAAAGAAGAAGCTTCTTGGTAAGAAGGCTGTTGTAATTGAACAGGAGGAGCTTGACTACATTGACAGGTTGGGAACTCAATACCGAGAGAGCATTCGGGAGATAAGTTCCATGAACTTGGTCAATGGACACTTGGTTGGTACACTTGAGCAGAACAAGGTGGAAGGAAAGCTTGAAGCAGATCAAGCTAAGCCAGAACTGAGTTCCCTAGAAGAGCCAAGCAAGGAGGTGAAGTACCTTAAGGAGGATGTCAAGAGGGAACATGAGCCTATTGACACTTCTGAGGCCGAATTCTTGAAGAAGATTGCTGAGGTGAGACACAAGACAAAGCCAACCGAAGGAGATGATTCCTTGGAGCCAAGTTTTGTGCAAGTAATCGTGGAAGGGAAGAAGTTTGTAGCTTTGGTTGATACAGGAGCTACTCATAGCTTCTTAAGTAGGAAAGCAGCAAAGTCCCTGAGAGAGAAGACAAAGATGGAAAAGGAATGGAGTGCTTTCAAGGCTATCAACTCTACCATTAAAACAGTTGATGGTGTATTGAAGGACACACAGGTGAAAGTAGGACCGTGGTTCGGGAAGTTGGACTTGAGAGTCATAGACATGGATGGTCATTCTATGGTGTTGGGGTTGGACTTCATGGAGCTAGCACAAGCCATGCTAATGGAGGACCAGGACATTCTCTTGATTACAGCTGAAGGAAAAACCACGATGGTGCCTACAAATAGGAGGAGTTGCTTGGGTTATAGACCAAGGATAAATTCTATGATCTTGTATCCCAAAGATCCTAATGTGAAACATGAGGATGTGGAGCAAAGAGGACTTGGGAGTATTATGCAAACAAAGGAAAAGAAGTTGGAGGGCTTCGTAGCAAAGGCTGGGAAGAAGAATGGAGGAAGTGAGAAGAAGGTCTTACGAACTTGGAGACACTTGATGGGGGCATCTTCTACTAAGGATCTTCACAATGGAGTTGCAAATGAAGAAAGCCCGAGTGCTACTTCAAAGGTAGTGGTTGGTGAAGGTTATGAGGGTAGAGATCCTGCCGGGATAGTGGACTTTTGCAGGTATGCCATGGGCATATATGACTTTCAGCTAACAAAGGACAAGCTAGGTGAGCTTGGATGTACATGTGAGGAGATTGAGGTTGTGCATCGATACTTGAGGACACAACATCAATCTAATACATGGGTGGATGAGAGTCAGGGAGGGAACTTCCTGGCTTTCCTTTCTCAATAAACAACCTCGGAAGAAGGTTGGTGTGGAGGCCTTGGTAGGGAGGAACCACACCAACTCTATAAGGAGCCTTGAGAGAAGGCTTCCTTGTGATGATGATGAGATGGTTGAGTGACCGAGTTCACTAAACCGAAGTTTGAAGACATGAGACTTGAGGATGGCACATTTCAGATGATGGAGAGAGCTTCATGGACCTGAATGGGGCACATCAAGAGTCGGTTTGATATGGACAACATGTTGCAGATGAGATGGATGGAGTTTCCATGGACCTGAGCATGGATTATGGAAGGTGAGCTTGGTGGCAGTGGTCACTAGGCCGAGACATAGTGGAGAAAGAGTCTCTACATATGTTGCAAGGATGTTTGCCTTGTGTAGAAAGGTCAACATCCCGAATGATGATCTTGGTGGAGAGCTACCGAGATGATATGTTGTCGAGGACGACAACGATTTCAGGTGGAGGAGAATGTAAGGCCTCCGAGCTGCGGTGCGACGAGCTGATGGGAGCGGGTCTGCACGGGCGGGTCACCCGGCGAGTTGACATACATAGGCGAGCGCGGGCGCGGTCACCACGACGAGTGGGTGCGGTCACCCGGCGAGCTGACATACGAGCGGGTGCGGTCACCCAGCGAGCTGACATACGAGCGGGCGTGGGCGCGGTCACCCGGCGAGCTGACAACAGGCGGGCGCGGGCGCGGTCACCCGACGAGTGGGTGCGGTCACCCGGCGAGCTGACAACAGGCGGGCGCGGGCGCGATCACCCGACGAGCGGGTGCGGTCACCCGGCGAGCTGGAAATGTGACAAAATGCAACGATAAGGAGCGTGTGCAAAAATGGCTAAGTGTTAGTACACTTGAGCGTATATGGGAGTTTATATGAAAATAATATGAACATAGGACATAATAATATTATGGGATGAACATAATAATATAATATTATTATGTGAAAAAGGCTTCATATATTATATGTGAATAAAATATAATATAATAAGCCACATGTAAAGGGGATATGTGAATAATGGAGCACATACGACAAACACTTATGTAATACAAAAGGTATATATACATGGAAGAATAAAATAATACATATACATGGGCTTACATGTGTAATAGTGGGGTCAGCCATGAGTGGTGCACCCCCCCTTAAATCACATGAGGAGAGCGTATATATTAATGGAGCATAGAGCTTCATTATCCATCGAACTTCACTTGCTTTCCTTCGTATAAGAACAAGGAAAAAGTGCGAGGACTTGAGATATGCGCATATCTCATGCGCATAAGGGTTAAGGAAGGTCTCGCATGTTTTAGGTTGGGTTATGTGAAAGGTTGTCACGGTGGAGGAGTTTTGTACTCGGTTTTTATGCAGGACTTAAAGGAGGAGGTCTTGTGCCCCGGTTGAGCACCCTCCTACCTTAAGGAGTTAGCATATGTATTGTAAGGCCGTATTTGCCTTGTTGCTAAGTGTTGGCCTTGGATTTTGCCAGGCACACTTGTTGATGTAATATTGAAGATTATCATAATATATTATTATCGGGCGAACTTGTTCGGTAGTTGCCCCTCCCTCTATTACTTGTGTGCAATTGTTATGTTCTCGGTTTAATTTCATATTGGTTAATGAACGTGTATGAAGATTTATGCATTATACTTGGTTGGGAAAGATAAATTAAGTATGTTAATGTGGAAAGGCGTAGTCCATGTGCATAAGTATTGTTAAAAAGAAAGTGCACGGTGGTGCCGCACTTCGCCGGGCACTGTTGGAAGACTACCGTAGACCTGGGGGCGTGACAGCCCAGGTGGCGCGACCTGGGCTGGCGCCACACCGGTTGCCCTCCAGCCTGCCTTGCTAGCGGCTGGGGGATTTTGGGAATCACCTAGTCATGAGCCGTGCTACCCCGGCGGCCTACCCGCCCGCCCAGCTAGTGGTTGGTCGATTCCCGGAATTGACCAGCCACCAACTGGGTGGGCAGGCTAGTGGCTGGTTGATTCCCGGAATCCACCAGCCACCAGCCGGGCGGCCAGCTGGTGGATGGTTGATTCTCGGAATCAACCATCCACCAGCTGGCCACCCGGTTGGTGGCTGGTTGATTCCGGGAATCAACTTGCCACTAGCCGGGTGGCCAGCTGGGTGCTGGTTGAATCCCAGAATCAACCAGCCACCAACCGAGTGGCCGGTTGGTGACTGGTTGATTTCGGGAATCAACGAGCCACCAACCGGGCGGGTGACTGGTGGCTGGTTGATTCCAGGAATCAACGAGCCACCAGCCGCCTGCCCGGCTGGTGGCTCGTTGATTCCGAGAATCACCCAGCCAACAGCCGCCCGCCCGGATGGTGGCTAGGTGATTCCCGGAATCAACCAACCACCGGCCGGGTGGGTGGCTGGTGGCTGGTTGATTCCCAGAATCAACTAGGCACCAACTGGGCAGCCAACTAGTTGCTGGTTGATTCCAGGAATCAACCAGCCACCAATCGGGCAGCTGATTGATTCCCCCGCCTGGCTCGTGGATGGATGATTCCGGGAATCAATGAGCCACCGGCCGGGCGGGCGGCTGGTGGCTATTTGATTCCGGGAATTAACAAGCCACCGGCCGGGCGGGTGGCTAGTTGATTCCGGGAATCAACAAGCCACCGGCCGGGCGGGTGGCTGGTGGCTCGATGATTCTGCGAATCAACCAGCCACTCGCTCGGCTGATGGCTCTGCCCGACAGGTGGCTGTTTGATTCCCGGAATCAACGAGCCAATAACCGGCCACCCGGTTGATGGCTGGTTGATTCCCGGAATGAACCAGCCACCAACCGGTCGTCCTGTTGGTGGCTGGTTGATTCTGGGAATCAACCAACCACCAGGTTATCGCCCGGCTAATGGCAGGTTGATTCCGGGAATCAACCAGCCACCAACGGGGCGGCCAGCTGATGGTTGGTTGATTCCCGGAATCAACCAGCCACCAGCGGGGCAGCCAACTGGTGGTTGGTTGATTCCCAGAATCAAGCTAACACTAGCCGGGCGGCCAGCTGGTCGCTGGTTGAATCCTGGAATCAAACAACCACCAACGGGGCGATTGGTTGGTGGCTGGTTGATTCCTGGAATCAACCAGCGATCAACTGGGGTGCCGGTTGGTGACTGGTTGATTCCGGGAATCAACCAGCCACCAGCCGGGCGGGTAGCTGGTGGCTGGTGGCTGGTTGATTCCGGGAATCAACGAGCCACTAGCTGGCGGCCTGGCTGGTGGCTGGTTGATTCCGGGAATCAACAATCCACTAGCCGCTCGCCCAGCCGGTGGCTGGTTGATTCCGGGAATCACGGCTGATTGATTCCGGGAATCAACGAGCCACCAGCTGACTGCCCGGCTGGTGGCTGGTTGATTCCGGGAATCAACGAGCCACCAGCTGACCGCCCGGCTGGTGGCTGGTTGATTCTGGGAATCAACGAGCCACCAGCCACCGGGCAGGCGGCTGGTGGCGCGTTGATTCCTGGAATCAACCAATCACTAGTCGGGCGGCTGGTGGCTCGTTGATTCCCGGAATCAACCAACCACTAGCCGGGCGGCCAGTTGGTGGGTCGTTGATTGTCGGAATCAACAAGCCACCAACAACCAGCCGCCTGTGAGGGTGGTGGCTGGGTGATTCCCGGAATCAACCAGCCACTCGCTGGGCGAGCGGCTGGTGGCTCGTTGATTCCCGGAATCAACCAGCCACCAGTCGGGCGGCCAACTGGTGGCTCGTTGATTCCTGGAATCAACCAGCCACCAGCCGGGCAGCCAGCTAGTGGCTCGTTGATTCCCGGAATCAACCAGCCAACAGCCACCCTCCCGGTTGATGGCTGGTTGATTCCCGGAATCAACCAGCAACCAACGATCCATCAGCTGGCCGCCCAGCTGGTGGCTAGTTGATTCCGAGAATCAACGAGCCACCAGCCACCAGCTGGGCGGATGACTGGTGGCTCGTTGATTCCCGAAATCAACCAGCTACTAGCCAGGCTGCCAGTTGGTGGCTCGTTGATTCCCGGAATCAACAAGCCACCAGCTACCAGCCGCCCGCCCGACTGGTGGCTAGGTGATATCCAGAATCAACCAGCCACCGGCCAGCGGGCGACTGGTGGCTGGGTGATTCCCGGAATCAACTAGCCACCTGTCGGGCGGGCGGCCAGCTGGTGGCTGGTTGATTCCTGGAATCAACCAGGAATCAGCCGGGCGGCCAGCTGGTGGCTGGTTAATTACCGGAATCAACCAGCCACCAACAGGGCGATTGATTGATTCCCCCGGCCGATTGGTGGCTGGACGATTCCGGGAATCAACTAGCCACTGACCGGGCGAGCGGCTGGTGGCTGGTTGATTTCTGAAATCAACCACCGGTGGCTGGTTGATTTCCGGAATCATCCAGCCACCGGCCGGGCGGCCATATGGTGGCTGGTTGATTCCCGGAATCAACCAGCCACTAGCTGCCCGCCCGGCTGGTGGCTGGTTGTTTCCGGGAATCAACCAGCCTGGCTGGTGGCTGGTTGTTTCCGGGAATCAACCAACCACCAGCTGGCCACCCAACTATTGGCAGGTTGATTCCGGGAATCAACTAGCCACCAGCCAGGTGGAGCCACCAACCGGGCGGGCGGCTGGTGCCTGGTTGATTCGCAGAATCAACCAGCCACCAGCCACCCACCCGGCAGGTGGCTGGTTGATTCCGGGAATCAACCAGCCACCAACCGGGTGGCTGGTTTATTTTGGGAATCAACCAACCACCAACTGGGTGGCCAGCTAGTGGCTAGTTGAATCCCGGAATCAACCAGCCAACAACCGGGCGACTGGTTGGTGGCTGGTTGATTCCGGAATCAACCAGCAACCAACCGGGCGGGTGGCTGGTTGATTCCGGGAATTAACAATCCACCTGCTAGCCGTCAGGCTGGTGGCTGGTTGATTCCAGGAATCAACGAGCCACCAGCCGCCTGCCCGGCCGGTGGCTGATTGATTCCGGGAATCAACCAGCCACCAACCGGGTGGGTGGTTGGTGGCTGGTTGATTCCGGGAATCAACAAGCCACCTGCTAGCCGCCCGGCTGGTGGCTGGTTGATTCCGGGAATCAACGAGCCACCAGCCGCCTGCCCGGCTGGTGGCTGGTTGATTGCCGGAATCATCCAGCCACCAGCCACCCTACCAGCTGGTGGCTGGTTGATTCCCGTAATCAACCAGGCATCAACTGGGCGGCCAACTGGTGGCTGGTTGATTCCCGGAATTAGCGAGCCACCAACCGGGCGGCTGAGTGATTCCCCCGCCCGGCTGGTGGCTGGATGATTCCAGGAATCAACCAGCCACCGGCCGGGCGGGCGGCTGGTGGCTGGATGATTCTGGAAATCAACCAGCCACCGGCCGAGCGGCCATCTGGTGGCTGGTTGATTCTTGGAATCAACCAGCCACCAATCGGTCGCGCCACCCGACTGGTCGCTGTGTGATTCCAGGAATCAACCAGCCACTGGCCGGCCACCCGGCTGGTGGCCGGCCAGTGGCTAGTTGATTCCGAGAATCACCCACCCACCAGCCGGGGGGGCCACCAACCAGGCGGGCGGCTGGTCGCTGGTTGATTCCCGGAATCACCCAACCACCAGTCGGGCAGGCGGCTGGTGGCTGGTTGATTACTAGCGGCTGGTGGCTAAGTGATTCCGAGAATCAACCAGACACCAGCCACCCGCCCGACTGGTGGCTGGGTAACTCCCGAAATCAACCAGCCACCAGTCACCCGCCCGGCTAGTTGCTGAGTGATTTCGGGAATCAACCAGCCACCAGTCGCCCCCCTAGCTGGAGGCTGGGTGATTCCGGCTGGGTGATTCCAGGAATCACCCAGCCACCAGCCAGACGGGCTGCCAGGGTGGGGCGGCCCGAAATCTCCCAGCCACCAGCTGAGCGGGCGGGTGGGCCACCGGGGTGGTGCCACCCTAGGCTGCGCCACCCCGGTGGCTCGCCCACCCTCCCGGATGGTGGCTGGGTGATTCTGGGAATCACCCAACCACCAGTCCCCTGTCTGGATGGTGGCTGGGTGATTCTGGGAATCATCCAGACACCAGCCGGGCCGAGGGAATCTCCCAGCCACCAACCAGACGGGCGGACGGGCCGCCGAGGTGGCGCGACCTGGGTTGGTGCCACCCTGGTGGCCCGCCCGCCTGCCCGGCTGGTGGCTGGGCGATTCCGGGAATTGCCCAGCCACCAGCCAGGTGGGCTGCTAGTCGCTGGGTGATTCCAGCGGCCTGGGTGATTCCCGGAATCACCCAGCCACGAGTCGAACGGGCGCGGGCGGCTGGTGCCTGGGCGATTCCCGAAATCATCCAACCACCAACCAGCCGGGCAGGCGGGGTGGCACGAATCACCCAGCCACCAGCCGGGCGGGTGGGTCGGTCGCTCAGGTGGCCCGACCTAGGCTGGCGCCACCCTGGTGGCCCACCCGCCCGCCCAGCTAGTGGATGGGCGATTCCGGGAATCACCCAACCACCAACTGAGCGGGCGGGCAGGCCGCCGGGGTGGCACAGCTTAGGCTGGCGCCACGCTGACGGCCCGCCTGCCCACCTGGCTGGTGGCTTGGCAATTTCGGGAATTGCCCGGGGGTGATTCTGGGAATCACCCAGCCATTGGGCGGGTGGGCCGCCTGGGTGGCGCGCCCTGGGCTGGCGCCACACCGGCTGCCCGCCAGTCTACCTGGCTGGTGGCTGAGGGATTTCGGGAATCACCCAGTCAGGAGCCGTGCCACCCCGGTGGCCTGCCCGCCCGCCCAGCTGGTGCTTGGTCGATTCCCGGAATTGCCCAGCCACCAACCAGGTGGGAAGGCTGGCCACTGGAGTGGCACGGCTAGGCTGGCGCCACCCCAGCGGCCCGCCCGTCCACCCGGCTCGTGGCTGGGCAATTCCTGGAATCATTTTTCTTTTGTATCTAGCATGTTATGGCTGAAAACATGTTGAATTTATACTTAGGAAAGAAAAATGATATCCTACCAGAAACATTAATGTGTTTTTTTCCTCATAAACAACTTTGTTTGGCACAAAAATTTGGTTTTACTAACATTTTTTTAAAATTTTGATAATTGACCCTAAAAAAAAAAGTCATTGTTCCAGTATCATCACTTTCGTTTTTAAGCTATATTTTGCATGAAAATTTCGTAGTAAATTTCGTAGTCACTGTCATTTTTAAAACATGTTCAAAATTGACCCCTAAAAAATAAAATCATCATTCCAGTATACACACTTTTCATTTTTAGCACTGTTTTTGATGTTTTTTCGGGGTTTTTTTGCCAAAGTTCCTGTTTTGAGTTTATAGTTCCCGTTTCAAAGTTTACATTGTTTTAGGCTTGCTGTTGTCAGTGCTCAAACTGATGTAAGTCTCACATCCAACTTGTACAGTCCTCATGTTCAGATTCCTGTAGCAATTGTCTTCATTCCATCTAGCAGATCTTTAATGTAACAGTTATATTTTAAAAATTCAACTATCAAATCTTGATTTGTAATCATAGATACAGAAATCAAGTTCTTTGTTATGCTAGGCACATACATTAAAATATAAATTTGTTTGATATTACCATCAGGTAGAATAACAGAAACTTTCCCACATCCTTTGATTTGATGGCTTCTGTCATCACCTATGTAAATCTATGCGCCTTCGTTGATCTCTTTAAAATCCTCTAGCCAGTGCTTGTTCCCTGTCATGTGTGTTGACGCTCCTGAATCTACATACCAAATGTCTGCATCAACATTTTCATCACAATCTGCCATGAACAACCTCAAATTCTGCACCTGATCACCATTCGCGAGATGACCTACATGTCTCTTCGGCTTCTCCTGTTCTTCATGATACTTCTTTTCCCTACATTCCCTGGCAATATGACCCAATTTTGCGCAATAAAAACATTTAGTTTCAGAGTATTTTTTATTCGGATGAATACCTTGGGTCAAATTTGGCCGTTTCTATGAACTTGCTTTGTTTTGCTGTTGTGCACATCCTTTCCCTTTGTAGAAGTTTTTCCTTGCCATCAATGCAAGATCGGCACTCTATGGCTTCAAAGTCGATCTCCTCTCTTCTTCCTGCATCAGTATACCTGTCAGCTCTTCAAAATGCAAGATCTTTTCTCTGGCATTGATCCTAGTGATGAACATCTGATAATCATCAATGACACCATTCGTTGTAATGGTCACAAGATCTATATCATCCATTGTATGACCAATATTTGATAATTTGGTTTTCAGATCCTTGATCCTTCCTATGAATGAAGTAATTGTTTCATTCTCCTCCATCTTCATGGACATGATCTTACTCTTGAGGAACAAAAGATGATTTGAATTTCTGATCTCATATAATTCCTTCAGAATTCCCAAGATCTCGTTAGCTGACTTACCTTCTCTGGTGTGCGATATAATACAGTCTTTCACTGACATCTTTAACATTGTCCTTGCTCTTCTTTCTCATTTCTCCCAATTTGGGACCGATGCTGATCCAACCGCAGGCCTCGGCTCATCCACATTCACAATCGTCCAAGCACTCTACGCTCTAGCAAAGTCTGCATCTTAAACTTCCAATTTGCATAATTGGAACCATCGAGCTTGTTATGCTCATTCATGCATGCTTCAAATATATTGTTATTCATCTTGGCGATTTAGAAAAAAAATAGACAGGTAAAAGATGTTAACTTTACCCTAGATCTATGATAGAGACAGATATGTTATAGACATTTTTGGGCAATGCAACCCCAATCATATATGTCCATAAACCAAGGCCTCCTAAGTCCCTAAAAGTGTTGTTCTATACCCTAAAAGAACAAGGTCAGCTGATTACATCATCTCCCAGAAGTTCTCCACAGGGAACTACTCAGAACTGGTCAAAACTGGACCATACAGGTTGCTCAATGCTAAGGGTACGATGCATCCCACCTTCCTAGTGTAAAGGGTGCAATGCATACTGAAAATCCCTTCTATAGGGTGCGATGGGTGAGAGTGGACAAATGGCAGAGACAATTTGCGAGTTGGATGATCATAGAATCTCCGAGAAACTTATCCTATGACACTTGCCTCTCTGGATTCACCCAGGATGAGTAAGAGATCATCAATCTCCAAGTGGAACCAAGAACTATCAGAGAGAGGACACTAATCAAAATCGCAGAAGCTGACTCACCCCCCTGTAATCATCTATATATGGATCCCTCATCCCAGAGATTCGGAGGCTGGAATTTTGTATCTTGTAAGGAAGTGTTGTTGGTTTCTTGGTGGAACATCATAGTGTTGGGTGATCTAAGCTTTTCATGAGGTGAAAAATGGCTTTCATGTTGGAGGATGACGCTGGGTTAGAACAATTGGTTGTAATCCTCTTTTCTATTCTTGATATTAATAAAGCTATTCAAGTTTTCCTCCACATTCTTGTATGTTTGATGATATATGCAGTTGTGTGGTCAATATATATCTGGTCCTATATTGTTTATGATTGTAGATCTCTGTTCTTCGATAGTATTGTGTTGCTTTGATTCCATAGGTGCTCTTTGAAGCTAGGTAGACGAAGGCAAAGCGGAAATGATCTGTCAGAAGGGAGAGGAACGAAGCAAGGAACTAAGCGCAAGACTGAGGTTGGTGTCCTTTGTTCCCCTCTTATCTACTTCTCATAAAAGAAAGCGAAAGTAGTTTTAGTTTGTTTGTTTCTAAGATAGCTACTAGTCTTAGTGGGACTAGCAACTCCGACTGGACACTAGATTTCCCGATAACAAAATGGTGACTCCGCTGGGGAGCGAATAGATTGTTTGCTTGTCTATGCTTGTTTTCTTTATAAACTTATAGACGGAGCCTGAAGTTAAGCCAGCTAGCCTTCGAACTGCATTTGCTATGCAAGTGTAAAGTAGATTAATGCTACTTCACTCTACCTCCGGGTTTTGTTTATAAACTAAACAATCGATTTGCAAACCTTCTAATTGCCCTAGTGGTGGCTCTAGTAACCTCATTAGATCATCCCCTGTGATTTCTATTTACTGTACATCACTTACTCGGCCTAAATCCCTGAACTGAACTGTAAATTGTGACCCGGAACCCAGTTGAAGTCTCGTCCCTAGACCATCAAACCTTCTACTCTTGGGAATCTGGATGCATCGCACTTCCCATGTGTAGTAGGTGCGCTGCATCACACTTTTCCTGTGTTGCAGGTGCGCTAATCAGACAAGACCCCTTCTGCTCTCAGGTTTTGGTTTCTATGTTCACTCTTTTCAGCTCTATTCAGGATTTTTGATGTCTGTGATCAGTATACCACTGTGGAAACCCCCTTCCTTTCCATCATTTCGCCTCCATTGTGCAAAGAACTGTGAATGTTTTTATGTATTATGTGCCATTTTCAGTTCTCTTTTACGAAGAAGTAGCATAATCAAACTGTCGTCTTTTGATTTGAAAGTGTCGCAAGTGTCGTTTTCAGTCAAAGAGAAGAATTCTATTGTTCTAGATGGTCGATTATACAGTTACTCTTGTATTTGATTTGAATTAGTAGTTTTTCAAGTGTCGAAAATAGTTTTCAATTCAAAATAGCAAAGTTTCGTCATTATCTTCCTTTCATTTTGAAGAGAAATTTGTTAGTACTTTCGCTTTGAAAAGATAATTCAGATTTGTACTTAGCATTCTTCTTGTCATTCACACATTAAGAAAGCTGAAAAAAATACATGCATGTGCCTTTGCATTTAGACTGCTTGTTGATTTGATTTAGGACAGTGCATCTAGTGTGTGCTCTCTGCTCTATGTTGAAAGAATATCATCTCTCTTTCTTTAGTAGCTAGGATTTTCTTTGCAAAAAGAAGATTAAACAATTGTTTATCATCTTAGATTGCAATTTAGGAATTATATATCTACATCACGCGGTGAAACTGAAAGGCGAATTTCTTAAGAAAGATCAACTGTAAAATAAATTCAATGAACATAAAAATGTGACCTATACTTCGTGCCCAATAGGTCATCGTACCCACTAGTCCACATATCAACATACATGTTTCCTCATAGCTACTTATATAACATATCCGCTTATATCCGCTTCTTACTCTTCTTACTCTTCATACCGTAAAAATAAAATAGCTACGGCACGCTGCACATGATGGTTTAAATGGAATGGAATCAGAACATCTAGAACTTAGATTGATATCTCTATGCCTTTGGAACCTAACACACAACATCTAGAAGTCTAGGCTAGAGACGTATTCCAGCGTTGTAAAGCCTGGTAACTGTCGCCTTCATTGTTGGTTGGGTGATTCCTCCTCTTTGAGACAACAAGTGCCAGTACAGACTTGTGCTCCCATGTACTATTGTGTATATACTGGGAGACCACAATAGGATATATCCTTTATCCATAGGAAGCCGTGTCTGCCACCCTATCGATCGCAATGCACTGAACACAGCATTCGGGAAGATTAACTGTCGTACCGTAAAAAGTATTCTGCAGTTTTACGATTGGTTTGGTAATCCCTCTGTCTAGATTTCTAGAGTAGTCTCTTTCGTTCCTTTTTAGACTCCTTAAAGGAAAAGGTCCATCTGAGCACTTGTCACTTCAAGGTCATTAAAAATCGAAGGCGACTAGAGTCATCTTTTGTTTTTTCTCGACTCTTAAAACTTGAAAAAACAAGTTGTGTCAAAGCGTCCAAAATTTATTTTAATCGAAATAATATCACCATTCCTGCATTTGTCTTAGGTTGAGAAAAATGGAGTCCACCAACCAAGGATTTCCCCTTTGAGGGAATCCTAGTCCTTTCTCCTCTTAGGGAGATGTTGGTGCACCTCATATGGCCACATTGTCACTTCCAGGATTGACTATTGGCTTGCCAATATGGCTCTTCTCGACTTCCGTCGTTCAGAACACCGTAATTCCTGAACAATCAAGTCAGCAACTAGATGATACTAGAGTTACCCCCAACCTTCTGCTTCACTTGTTTCTCCCTCCCCTCCTTCCTCTTCGCTTGGCGAAATTGGTAAAGCTAAAAACCAAGTAACTAAGAAGCAGAAGGAGAAGAAGAAGAAAGAGAAGAAGAATAAGAAGCCAAAGGCGAAAAAGGGCAACCATGCATCGTCTAGTGAAAATCCACACACTACACCGTCCAGGCCTAAATCTCCATGTGTCATTTGCAAAGGAGACCACTATCATCGAGATTGTCCTTGCATCCCTCGGATCTTAAGGGACTAGTCTCCCTATTTGCATGATCCGGTGTCATCAACCTTTGACGATCATGTTGAGAGTACACCGTCAACTAGTGAAAATGAAGTCTCTGGACAAAAAGGAAAATGTAAATTCCCTTGTAGACTATGTGAAGGCGATCATGTCGTCCACCGTTGTCCCTTCCAGGATGAAGCTAAAAGAGTCTTGGATAATTGTCCCGCTTCACCGCTACGGCTTCCTCTTGGGTACAAGAAACTCTTGCCAAGTCCATCGCTGGTTGAAAATCTGACTGAAATGCCTTTGTGGTTAGTCGAAGCATCTGTCATTGAAGATAAACCCACTAAACCCATACCAGACGAAAGTCAAAAGGTTGAGGCGGCAGTCAACCCAGTGTTGACTTCAGAAGGTCCATCTTCAAATGGTATAGTTGCCAAAGAGAACGAGAACGACACCATTCAAATTATTTTCATAAACACAAACTCCGATGAACATGGGGGAAATCTACCTGTACCTTTACCATAGGAAGGAAGTTCGTCAAAGTCATATCCGGCCGTCTATTCGGTCCCACCTCCAAGCAACCTAGTCATTTCCTTCGATTGGAATCTACTAGGCAGACCCCATCTACCAACTAGTAAACCATTCCACATCATTGCACAAGTATACAGAATGGTCACGGTCAGTACCATCATTGATGAAGGGGCTTCTGTGAGTATCCTTTCCTCGACTTCTTGGAAAGCGCTTGGTTCGCCATCGCTTATGCCTGAGATGAGAAATCTGATAGGCTTTGACAAAGGAACCAGTCGACCGTTAGGGATCCTTCCCAATGTGCCCATAACATTGAGAAGGAAAACCGTTCATCTAAATGTAATGGTATTCCAAGGGCCTTTAGATTACAATCTACTCATTGGGCGTGACTATATTTATTGCATGGGAGCCATTGTCTCCTCACTCTTTCAACTAATGTGTTTTCCGCATGAAGGCAAAGTGGTCCAGCTCGTAGACCAGCTTCATTCCCCGGCTTACACATAGAAAATAGTCAAATGTCATCCCTAAATGGTCTTTTCATGAAAGGAATGTCTCATTAGTCTCCAGTCCATCCACCTGAAGAGCGTGAGTGATTCGGGAGGACATGACTAAAACCCAAGGGGCATGCACCCTGGTCTACTTTGGTAGGGAAACTCTGGGTATAGGGTAGGTTTCCGCAAAGGATATATGACTGGTCCAATCCCCGTCCGTATAGGAAGAGGGGATTAGACCAGATAAGATACCTCCGTTAAAAGGTAGGCCTTTCCCGACAGAACAAACGTTTTGTCTACAAATTGAGGGGTAACCTAGAAACTCTACTTCGCTATACCTGGGGGCATGCAAACATCTTGTGAGCAAGCGAGAAATGACCAACTAACGTTAACTCTATGATTCTGCTGACTTCAACCACCTAGGTCAGGTGAGTGGTCAAATCGACCATTCATCTTCGCAGGGGCCACCATGGCACCGAAAAAGTAAAGGAAAAAGTTTCCTACCTAACCTTGGTAGTGATCTTGGTAGTTAAGTAGAGGGGCATAGTTGGTCGTTCCCAGCTTGCATGCGTGAGGCGCCGGAGCATAGTTTCAAATGGTGCAAGCTTCCTAAAAATTGAACCTATCGATGAGACATCCTTATTATACGACTGGCATGAGCAGTTTTTATGTGGAGTTCAAGCTCGTTAAAAATTAAACATAAGCAATGAGCAAATGTTTCCCCCAAAGTTTAAGCTCATTAAAAACTGAACCAATTTATGGTAAATAACCATTGTGAATGCATTATCATCAGATTTTGAGCCCTGGTCGTGTTCTTACCATCACATCCACTCTGTTTTATTCGATCATTCACCTCCATTTGATTGTTTACCCCTTTTGAGGAATCGCTGCGAAGAGTGATCCTATTAGCCGTCCTTGTGACACTGCCATGATTGGAAAATTCCAAACCTTACCTGGAATCAGCTGCTACTTGAAATTATCACTCATTCCTCAAAAAACGAGTCTCCTTTAAGCTCTTTTCATATGACTCGTAAAATATGAAAAGATCGCCGAGCAATTGGCCTCTCCAGCTTGTTAAAATTACCGGAAGTGCTATCCCTCCTCTAGATTTTAATCTTTTTGGACCTGAGGGATTATTACAAAAAACGATCGAGCACTTGTTTTGTTCAGCTCGTTAAAATTACCGAAAATTCATCCCTTTCGTATTATTTTATACTTTTTCAGACTTAAGGGATTATATGATGAAAAAGGATTATTGGAGTTTCCTTTACGTCCCTTTCAGACTCTTTAAAATTGAAAAGGACCGAGTTATCCTTGTCATTAAATTTGTTAAAACCGAATAGCGACAAACTTGTCCATACAGACAAGAACGAGTTTCACTGTCGCTAGGCTCGTTAAAACATAGCGACGGGTTTGCCCAAAGGGAAAATTATAGAACAAGCATATGTTATCCTCCTCAAGATTGACAAAAATAAAGAGGTACTAGTCAGCAATGATTGGGGAAAAATTGGGAAGAAAACTTGAAGAAACTTTATTGGTAGCAAGTCGCTCTTGAACATGACACTTTCACTCCACGTCCAAGTCGGGTTGGGTTATTCCATTCACTGGTCATATTACCATTGGTCCATCACACCATCCATATTTGGGGTTAACGCTACCAATCCATGTCAATGTTGTCGGTATGTTCAAGAGAAGTCGCTCAGAGAATTCACTTGTGTCTCACCCGCTGCAATACATTCACGCTCCATTCTTTCATGACCGCCACCCTGAACCCTGTATCATCAGATCATTTTCACCTCCAAAAATCATTTAATCCGTTCCGTGTCATAGATGTGGGATTCATTAAGGCCTTCCTACCATGGGTCACTTCTTGTCGACATCAGCTCATTATCCGAGAAGTCGAATTAGGAACAACCCTTTCAGTACTTTGAAGCTTGCATGCCTCAATGGCAAGTTTCTCACTTCCGGCGACAGGTTTACATCAATGGCCTTCAACCGAAAGATTTTGCATGGTGTTCAATACCAAGTCCTTTTTCACACCATGCGAATTGTATTGTAGTACCTTGAGGGTCATCATCATTATCGGTGATTCCTCTCACACTTGTTAACAGCTTACATCATTGGCTAGTAATCAGGCGATGTTTTTCCATGTTTGACTCCAGAACATCTTTCACATGGATCGACTTGTACTCCGAGTGAAGATTGGACGAGTTTGAAGACCCCGGATCTAGTTTCATCCATCCAGACTGCGATATTTTCAGGAAAATAAAGACATCAAATGTACATTGTTGCTACACAGATGATCATCCGAATAAAAGGATGATGACTCTATCAGAATCATCAATCTCCCGCACAGACGGTTGTCTGTCTTATGTACATGAAAATGAATTTATAAAGCTGAGCATGGGAATGCCCACCTTAGCTAGATCATGAAAAATATTATGAAGATAATGTATTATATTGTATCTTATTACAGGTCATCTTCCAGCTCGAAAAAACTTCAGATCCTCATGATAAAGCATTTCACCCTACATGAAAAGATTAACGACCTCATGCTTTAGGGGGCAACTGTTATAGACATTTTTGGGCACTGCAACCCCAATCATACATGTCCATAAACCAAGGGCTCCTAAGTCCCTAAAAGTGTTGTTCCATACCCTAAAAGAATAAGTTCAGCTGATTACATCATCTCCCAGAACTTCTCCACAGGGAACTGCTCAAAGCTGGTCAAAACTGGACCATACAAGTTGCTCAGTGCTAAGGGTGCGATGCATCCCACCTGCCCAGTGTAAAGGGTGTGATGCATACTAAAAAGCCCTTCTATAGGGTGCGATGGGTGAGAGTGGACAAATGGCAGAGACAGTGTGCGAGGTGGATGATCATAGAATCTCCCAGAAACTTCTCCTATGACACTTGCCTCTCTGGATTCGCCCAGGGATGAGTAAGAGATCATTAATCTCCAAGTGGAATCAAGAACTATAAGAGAGAGGACACTAATCAAAATCCCAGAAGCTGACTCACCCCCCTGCAATCATCTACATATGGATCCCTCATCCCAGAGATCCAGAGGCTGGAATTTTGTATCTTGTAAGGAAGTGTTGTTGGTTTCTTGGTGGAACATCATAGTGTTGGGTGATCTAAGCTTTTCATGAGGTGAAGAAGGGCTTTCATGTTGGAGGATGATGCTGGGTCAGAACAATTAGTTGTAATCCTCTTTGCTATTCTTGATATTAATAAAGCTATTCAAGTTTTCCTCCACATTATTGTATGTTTGACGATATTTGCAGTTGTGTGGTCAATATATATCTGGTCCTATATTGTTTATGATTGTAGATCTCTGTTCTTCGATAGTATTGTGCTACTTTGATTCCACAGGTGCTCTTTGAAGCTAGGTAGACGAAGGAAAAGTGGCAAGGATATGTCAGAAGGGAGAGGAACCAAGCAAGGAACTAAGCGCAAGACTAAGGTTGGTGTCCTTTGTTCCCCTCTTATCTACTTCTCATAAAGGAAAGTGAAAGTAGTTTTAGTTTGTTTGTTTCTAAGATAGCTACCAGTCTTAAGGGGACTAGCAGCTCCGAGTGGACACTAGATTTCCTGATAACAAGATCACTGTTGTTTGATCTCGCAACACACACGCAGATCACCATGGCTTCCTTCTTAGCCCCAGACAACCTTCTGTTTTCAGCTACAGCCTTGTTCTTGGCTTCCCCACTCAGCTTCTCTGACATCTACAGCCTTGTTCTTAGCTTCTCTGATTTACATGATCGTCGCATATATACACCCAATATTCGAGACTGTCACATATATACATCAATTTTCTGAGACGTCATCACAGATATACGCGCAATATCTGAGACTGTCTAAGTTTTACATCAATTTTCTAAGACTAGCTGTACACTAAAAAACTGTGACAATCGAAAAATAAAAATTTGGAGAAGTGTAATAGTGCTATCGTCACGGCTATCCACTCAAAACCTGCGACGATTTCGGTTCAAAGAACCACCCACCAGCCAGCGTACAGGTTCCTCAGCCCTGACGCTCTGATACCATGATAAAAATGGCAATGTTTGTATTAAAATAAAACCCACTGGTTAGCTCTACGAAAGAGAGTATGAACCAAGAGAGTCTGGCTCTGCCGAATGCTCTACATTGTTCATCGACATTACACATTAAATAGAATACGTGGTTTTAGGGAAGTTAGAACAGCATCCTAAGAAATAGAAACTAATTCCTATCCTAAGGCTACATGAACCAATTCTAAATATTCTAGGATATTCTCCATTATCTTCAACACTCCCCCTTAATGGAGAATGGGTTCACATATATGCCTAACATCTCCCTAAACATTTGAAATTTTACTTTTCCAAGGGGCTTAGTGAAAATTTCTGCAACATTATCACATGTATTACAATATTCCAAATGAATTTCTTTAGATTGCACTTTCTCCCTAACAAAATGAAATTGAGTATCAATATGTTTAGTGTTTTTGTGAAACACCGGATTGTTGGCCAGCTTGATTGAGCTTTGATTGTCGCATCTGATCGTTGTTGCGACTTTCTGTTCTTCCCCAACATCCTGGAGAAGTCTCTTGTTATCGGTAAATCTAGTGTCCACTCGGAGCTGCCAGTCCCACTAAGACTGGTAGTTATCTTAGAAACAAACAAACTAAAACTACTTTTGTTTTCCTTTATGAGAAGTAGATAAGAGAGGAATGAAGGAAACCAACCTCAGTCTTGTGCTTGGTTCCTCGCTCGGTTCCTCTCCCTTCTGACAAATCCTTGCCGCTTCTCCTTTGTCTACCCAGCCTCAAAAAACACCTGTGGGATCAAAGCAGCATAATACTATCGAAGAACAGAGATCTACAACCATAAACAATAGAGGACCAGATATATATTGACCACACAAATGCATATATCATCAAACATACAAGAATGTGGAGGAAAACTTGAATAGCTTTATTAATATCAAGAATAGCAAAAAGGATTCCAACCAATTGTTCTTACCCAGTGTCATCCTCCAGCATGAAAGCCCTTCTTTCACCTCATGAAAAGCTTAGATCACCCAACACTATGATGTTCCGCCAAGAAACCAATAGCACTTCCTTACAAGATACAAAATTCTAGCCTCTGGATCTCTGGGATGGGGGATCCATATATAGATGATTGCAGGGTGGTGAGTCAGCTTCTGGGGTTTTGATTAGTGTCCTCTCTCTGATAGTTCTTGATTCCACTCGGAGATTGATGATCTCCTACTCATCCCTCGGTGAATTCAGAGAGGCAAGTGTCATAGGAGAAGTTTCTGGAAGATTCTATGATTATCCACCTTGAAAACTGTCTCTGCCATTTGTCCACTCTCGCCCATCGCACCCTACAGAACGGCTTTTCAGTATGCATCGCACACTTAGCATTGAGTAGCCTGTATGGTCCAGTTTTGACAAGTTCTGAGCAGTTTCCTGTGGAGAAATTTTGGGAGATGATGTAATTAGCTGACCTTGTTCCTTTAGGGTATGAAACAACACTTTTAGGGACTTAGGAGCCCTTGGTTTATGGACATATATGATTGGGGTTGCAGTGCCCAAAAATGTCTATAACAGTTGCCCCCTAAAGCATGAGGTCGTTAATCTTTTGATGTCGGGTGAAAAGCTTTATCATGAGGATCCGAAGTTTCTTCGAGCTGGAAGGCGACCTGTAATAAGATACAATACAATACATTATCTTCATAATATTTTTCCTGATCTAGCTGAGGTGGGCATTCCCGTGCTCAGCTTTATAAATTCATTTTCATGTACATAAGACAGACAATCGTTTGTGCGGGAGACTGATGATTCTGATAGAGTCATCATCCTTTGATTCGGATGATCATCTGTGCAGCAACAATGTACATTTGATGTCTTTATTTTCCTAAATATATCGCAACCCAGATGGATGAAACTAGATCCAGGGTCTTCAAACTCGTCCAATCTTCACTTGGAGTACAAGTCGATCCCTGTGAAAGACGTTCTGGAGTCGAACATGGAAAGACATCGCTTGATTACCAGCCAATGATGTAAGCTGTTAACAAGCGTGAGAGGAATCACCGATAATGATGATGACCCGCAAGGTACTACAGTACAATTCGCGTGGTGTGAAAAAGGACTTGGTGTCGAACACCACGCAAAATCTTTCAGTCGAAGGCCATTTATGTAAACCTATCACCGAAAGTGAGAAACTTGCCATTGAGGCATGCAAGCTTCAAAGTACTGAAAGGGTTGTTCCTAAGTCGACTTCTCGGATAATGAGCTGATGTCGACAAGAAGCGACCCGTCGTAGGAAGGCCTTAATGAATCCCACATCTACAACACGGAACAGAGTAAATGATTTTTGGAAGTGAAAGTGATCTGATGATACAGGGTTCAGGGTGGCGGTCATGAAAGAATGGAGCGTGAATGTATTGCAGTGGATGAGACATAGGTGAATTCTCTGAGCGACTTCTCTTGAACATACTGGCCACACTGACATGGATTGGTAGCATTAACCCCAAATATGGATGGTGCGGTGGACCAATGGTGATATGACCAGTGAACGGAACAACCCAACCCGACTCGGATGCAGAGTGAAAGTGTCATGTTCAAGAGCGACTTGCTACCAATAAAGTTTCTTCAAGTTTCCTTCCCAATTTTCCCCATTCATTGCTGACCAGTACCTCTTTATTTTTTTCAAGCTTGAGGAAGATAACATATGCTTGTTCTATAATTTTCCCTTCGGGCAAACCCGTCGCTGTGTTTTAACGAGCCTAGCGACAGTGAAACTCGTTCTTGTCTATATGGACAAGCTTGTCGCTATTCGGTTTTAACGAGTTAAACGACAAAGATAACTCGGTCCTTTTCAATTTTAGAGTGTCTGAAAGGGACGTAAAGGAAACTCCAATAATACTTTTTCATCATATAATCCCTTAAGTACGAAAAAGTATAAAATAATACGAAAGGGATGAATTTTTGGTAATTTTAACAAGCCGAACAAAACAAGCGCTTGATCTTTTTGTGTAATAATCCCTCAGGTCAAAAAGATTAAAATCTAGAGGAGGGATAGCACTTTCGGTCGCTTTAATGAGCTGGAGAGGCCAATTGCTCGGCAATCTTTTCATATTTTACGAGTCAGGTGAAAAGAGCTTAAAAGAGACTCATTTTTGAGGAACGAGTGATAATTTCGGGTAGCAGCTAATTCCAGGTAAGGCTTGGAATTTTCCAATCACGGCAGTGTCATAAGGATGGCTAACAGGATCAATCTTCACAGATGTTCCTCAAAAGGGGTAAACAATTAAATGGAGGTGAATGATCAGCTAAAACAGAGTGGAGGTGATGATGAGAACACGACCAGGGCTCAAAAGCTGATGATAATGCATTCACAATGGTTATATACCAAAAATTGGTTCATTTTTTAATAAGATTAAACTTTGAGGGAACGTTTTCTCATTTCTTATGTTTTATTTTTAACGAGCTTAAACTCCACATAAAAAATGCTCGTGCCAGTCGTATATAAGGATGTCTCATCGATAGGTTCAATTTTTATGGAGCTTGAACCATTCGAAACTATGCTCCGGCGCCTCTCACATGCAAGCTAGGAATGACCAACTACGCCGCTCTACTTAACTACCAAGATCACTACCAAGGTTAGGTAGGAAACTTTTTCCTTTACTTTGTCGGTGCCATGGTGGCCCCTGCGAAGATGAATGGTTAATTTGACCACTCACCTGACCTAGGCAGTTCAAGTTAGCGGAATCATAGAGTTAACGTTAGCTGGTCATTTCTCGCTTGCTCACAAGAGGTTTGCATGCCCCCAGGTATAGCAAAGTAGAGTTTCTAGGTTACCCCTCAATTTGCAGATAAAACGTTTGTTCTGTCGAGAAAGGCCTACCTTTTAACGGAGGTATCTTATCTGGTCTAATCCCCTCTTCCTATACGGACGGGGATCAGACCAGTCATATATTCTTCGTAGAAGCCTACCCTATACCCAGATTTTTCTTGTCGAAGTAGACCAGGGTGCATGCCCCCTGGGTTTCAGTCATGTCCTCCCGAATCACTCACGCTCTTAAGGTGGATGGACTGGAGACTAATGAGACATTCCTTGCATGAAAAGACCATTTAGGGATGGCATTTGACTGTTTGCTATGTGTGAGCCGGGGAATGAAAGCTGGTCTACGAGCTGGACCACTCTGCCTTCATGTGGAAAACACATTAGCCGAAAGAGTGAGGAGACGATGGCTCCCATGCAATAAATATAGTCACGCCCAAGGAGTAGATTTTAATCTAAAGGCCCTTGGACTACCATTACGTTTAGATGAACAATTTTCCTTCTCAATGTTATGGGCACATTGGGAAGGATCCCTAACGGTCGACTAGTTCCTTTGTCAAAACATGTCAGATTTCTCATCTCAGGCATAAGTGATGGCGAACCAAGTGCTTTCCAAGCAGTAGAGGAAAGGATACTCACAGAAGCCCCTTCATCAATGATGGTACCGACCATGACCATTATGTATACTTGTGCAATGATGCGGAATGGTATACTAGCCGGTAGACGGGGTCTGCCTAGTAGATTCCAATCGAAGGAAACCACCAGGTTGCTTGGAGGTGGGACCAAATAGACGGTCGGATATGACTCTGGCGAACTTCCTTCCTACGGTAAAGGAACGGGTAGATTTCCCCCATGTTCATCGGAGTCTGTGTTTACGAAAAGAATTTGAACGGTGTCGTTCTTGTTCTCTTCGGTGACTATATCATCTGAAGATGGACCTTCCGGAGATAATACCGGGTCAACCACCGCCTCGACATTTTGACATTCGTCTGGTGTTGGCTCAGAGGGTTTATCTTCAATGATAGATGTTTCAACTGACCACAAAGGCATGTCAGTCAGATTTTCAACTAGCGACAGACTCGGTAAGAGTTTCTTGTACCTGGGAGGAAGCCGTAGCAGTGAAGCGGGACGGTCATCCAAGACTCTTTTGGCTTCGTCCAGGAAGGGACAACGGTGGAGGGCATGATTGCCTTCACACAGTCTATAAGGGAACTTACATTTTCCTTTTTTTTTAGGGACTTCATTTTCACTAGTTGACGGCGTACTCTCAACATGATTGTCAGATGTTAATGACACTGGATTGTGCAAACGGGGAGACCAGTCCCTTAAGATCTGAGGGATGCAAGGACAATCTCGATGATAGTGGTCTCCTTTACAAATGACACACGGAGACTGGACGGTGCAGTGTGTGGATTTTCGCTAGACGATGCATGGTTGCCCCTTTTTGCCTTTGGCTCCTTCTTCTTCTTCTCTTTCTTCTTCTTAGTTACTTGGTTTTTAGCTTTACCAACTTCACCAAGCGAAGAGGAAGGAGGGGAGGGAGAAACAAGTGAAGCCGAAGGTTAGGGGGTAACTCTAGTATCATCTAGTTGCTGACTTGATTTCTCAGGAACCGCGGGGATTTGAACGATAGAGGTCGAGAAGAGCCATATGGGCAAGCCAATTGTCAATCCTGGGAGGGACAGTGTGGCCATATGAGGTGCACCAACATCTCCCCAAGACGAGAAAGGACTAGGATTTCCCCCAAGGGAAAATCCTTGGTTGGTGGACTCCATTTTTCTCAACCTAAGACCAGCGAGGGAACAATGACGTTATTCTGATTAAAATAAATTTTAGACGCTTTGACACAACTTGTCTTTTTAGTTTTAAAGAGTTGAGAAAAAACAAAAGATGACTCTAGTCGCCTTCGATTTTTAATGAGCCTGAAGCGACAAGTGCTCAGATGGACCTTTTCCTGTAAGGAGTCTGAAAAGGAATGAAAGAGACTACTCTGGAAATCTAGACAGAGGGATTATCAAACTAATAGCAAAACTGCAGAATACTTTTTACGGTACGGCAGTCAATCTTCCCGAATGTTGTGTTCAACGCATTGCGATCGATAGGGCAGCAGACACGACTTCCTATGGATAAAGGATATAGCCTATTATGGTCTCCCAATATATACTCGACGGTATGTGGGAGCACAATTCCGTACTGGCACTTGTCGTCTCAAAGAGGAGGAATCACCCAACCAACAGTGAAAGCGACAGTTACTAGGCTTTACGACGCCGGAATACGTCTCTAGCCAAGACTTCTAGATGTTGTGCGTTAGGTTCCAAAGCATTTTTAGGTTCATTAAATTTATTTTACAGTTGATCTTTCTTAAGAAATTTTCCTTTCAGGTTCACCACGTGATGTAGATATAATTCCTAAAATGCAATATAAGATGATAAACAATCGTTTAATCTTCTTTTTGCAATGAAAATCCTAGCTACTAAAGAAAGAGAGATGATATTCTTTCAACATAGAGCAGGGAGCACACACTAGATGCATTGTCCTAAATCAAACCAAGAAGTAGTCTAAATGCAAATGCAATGCAAATGCAATGCATGTATTTGTTTTTGGCTTTCTTAATGTGTGAATGACAAGAAGAATGCTAAGTACAAATCTGAATTATCTTTTCAAAGCGACAGTACTAACAAATTTCTCTTCAAAATGAAAGGAAGATAATGACGACACTTTGCTATTTTGAATTGAAAACTATTTTTGACACTTGAAAAACTACTAATTCAAATCAAATACAAGAGTAACTGTATAATCGACCATCAAGAACAATAGAATTCTTCTCTTTGACTGAAAACGACACTTGCGACACTTTCAAATCAAAAGATGACAGTTTGATTATGCTACTTCTTCGTAAAAGAGAACTGAAAATGGCACACGATACATAAAAACATTCACAGTTCTTTGCACAATGCAGGCGGAATGATGGAAAGGAAGGGGGTTTCCACAGTGGTATACTGATCACAGACAGCAAAAATCCTGAATAGAGCTGAAAAGAGTGAACATAGAAACCAAAAACTGAGAGCAGAAGAGGTCTTGTCTGATTAGCGCACCTGCAACACAGGGAAAGTGTGATGCAACGCACCTACTGCACATGGGAAGTGCGATGCATCCAGATTCCCAAGAGTAGAAGGTGCGATGGTCCAGGGACGAGACTTCAACTGGGTTCTGGGTCACAATTTGCAGTTCAGTTCAGGGATTTAGGCCGAGAAAGTGATGTACAGTAAATAGAAATCACAGGGGATGATCTAATGAGGTTACTAGAGCCACCACTAGGGCAATTAGAAGGTTTGCAAATCGATTGTTCAGTTTATAAACAAAACCCGGAGATAGACTGAAGTAGCATTGATCTATTTTGCACTTGCATAGCAAATGCAGTTCGAAGGCTAGTTGGCTTAACTTCAGGCTTCGTCTGTAAGTTTATAAAGCAAACAAGCATAGACAAACAAAAAATCTATTCACTCCCCAGCGGAGTCGCCATTTTGTTATCAGGAAATCTAGTGTCCACTCGGAGCTGCTAGTCCCACTAAGACTGGTAGCTATCTTAGAAACAAACAAACTAAAACTACTTTTGTTTTCCTTTATGAGAAGTAGATAAGAGAGGAATGAAGGACACCAACCTTAATCTTGCGCTTGGTTCCTCACTCGGTTCCTCTCCCTTCTGACAGATCCTTGCCGCTTCTCCTTCGTCTACCCAGCCTCAAAGAACACCTGTGGGATCAAAGCAGCATAATACTATCAAAGACCAGAGATAACAATGTAAACTTTGAAACGGGAACTGATACTGTTACCCATTTCGTAGAGATCGCAAAAAATTGACTCGATTTTGAAAAGGGGCGATGCAGAATGCACATATTTTTTTAGAACATAGTTTTTGGCACTTTAAATAACCTTAAATAACCGATATGATTACCCGTTTCATAGAGGTAGTAAAAACATGACTCGATTTTAAAAAGGGGAGATGCAGAATACACATATTTTTTTAGAACATAGTTTTTGGCACTTTAAATAACCTTAAATAACCGATACGATTACCCATTTCATAGAGGTGGTAAAAACATAACCCAATTTTAAAAAGTGGTGATGCAGAATACAATAATTATTTTTTGGAGCATATTTTTGACAATTTAAATATTCTCATGTATCAAATATAAATATTCGTTTTTAAATGTTAGTGATTTTTATGTTGATTTTGAAACGTCGTTATACATCATACTTTTTTTCTTAGAGGATTTATTTTTCACACTTTAAAATTTATTATGTCCATTTTTTTTTTTTAAATTATGATTACTTAAAGAATTTTTAAGTTGTTTTATTTTTATTTTTCTAAACGTTGATTACTTCAAGAAATTCATATAAAAATATATATATATAAAATAAGACAAAATAAAAATGTTAATAAAAAAAAATCTATTTCATAAACTATAAAATTAAGTAAGTCAAAATAGAAAAAATAAAAAAACATTAATAAGAAAAAGAAGAAAAAAATAAAAAATAAATGAAAACAAACTAGCTTAAAAAAAATAGAAAATTAACAAAAATAAAAATAAAAAACTAGTAAAATTAAAAAAAAAAAAAACTAAAAAGACAAAAATACGCTGAAATTTACAAAAAAAAACCATAAAAATATAGAAATTTTAGAAATATATGTTTATAAAAAAAAAAAAAAAAAAATTTAAAAAGCATGTATTTAAAATTAAAAATTAAAATTTCCAATAATTATGTATTTTCAATTTAAAAAATAAAAAACAAAATTGATTAAACACAAAAACACAAAAAAAAAAAATGAAGAAAATTTAAAATTTTTTAAACTTACCTTTTTTTATTTAAAACACCCAAAAAAAAATATAAAAAAATTTATACAAATTTGATATTTATAAACAAATTTGTTTTCTTTATTATTTAAAAAAAAACAATTATTAAATTTTATTTTTTTTAAACACCATTTTTGTTTTTCATTTTAATATTTATAAAAAAACAATGATTAATTTTATTTTTTTTAAACGGTCTTTTTCTTATTTAAAATGTGTAAATTTAATTTTTTTTTATTTAAAAAAAATTAAAAAAAAAAAAAAGATTCTTTGCCCCCCGAGCGGCCCGCAGCGGTGCGGCCCAGGGTGGAGGACTGCACGCAGGACCTCCGCCCTGGGCCGCGCCGCCGCGGGCCGCCCGGGGGGCAAAGAAATTTTTTTTTTTAATAATTTTTTTTAAATAAAAAAAATTAAATTTACACATTTTAAATAAGAAAAAAACCGTTTTAAAAAAAAATAAATTTTTTAATCATTGTTTTTTATAAATATTAAAATAAAAAACAAAAAACATTGTTTAAAAAAAATAAAGTTTTTAATAATTGTTTTTTTAAAATAATAATAAAAAAACCAAATTTGTTTATCAATTAATTTAAAAAAAATTAATATATACTTTTTTAAATTAAAAAAACGATATGTATTAAAAAAATTTAATTTCTTTTTTTTTAAATAGATAAATAAATGTTTCTTTAAAAATTTTAAATTTTTTGGTTTTTTTTTTTAAATTTGAAAAGACATATTTTTAAATTTTTGGGTTTTTTTTGTTTTAATTTCAGTGTATTGTTATTTTTTTAGTTTTTTAAAATGTTTATGATGTTAATTTTGCTAGATTTTTATTTTTAATTTTGTGGATTTTCTATGTTTTTATTAAATTTAGTTTGTTTTTAATTTTCATTTTTTTTTTAGTTTTTTGATAATGTTTTTTAATTTTTTTTTATTTTTACTTAAATTTTATAGTTTATATAATTTTTTTTTTCTTTTCCATATATAAATATAGTTTCTTTTCTTTTCTTTTGACAATGTTTTTTATTGTTTACAGATTTTTGATATTTTTTATTATTATTTTCTTTTCCCATTTTTTAAAATATGTTTTTTATTATTTATTTGTTTATAATTTTTAACTGTTTTTTAGTTTTTTTTAACATTTTTATGATTGACTTTTTTTTTGTTTTTTTTTTTATGTTCTTTTTTTAGTATATGCTTGAATTTATGTTTTGTTAATTTTTAAATATTTTTGTTTTGTGTTTTTTCATTGTTTTAATTTTTTAATTTTTAATTTTGTTTTATGTCTTCATTATTTGTTTGAAATTTTAATCTTTTTCAGGGTCATGATAAAATATTTTACGCTATTATTTCGAAATGTTGAAATATTACCCTTGAAAAAAAAAGGGAAAAAAAAAAGTGTTATTCCAACGTTAACACTTTTTGTTTTGAGGGCATTTTTGGGACAATTTTTGCATAAAAAATTGGTTTTCACCGCCATTTTTAAAACACGTTCAAAATTTACCCTAGAAAAAAAAGTGTTATTCCAGCATCAACACTTTTTGTTTTTAGCACTGTTTTTGATGTTTTTAAGGGGTTTTTTGGCTAGAGTTCTCGTTTTCAATTTACAGTTCCCGTTTCAAAGTTTACATTGTTAGATCTATAACCATAAACAATATTGGACCAGATATATATTGACCACACAAATGCATATATCATCAAACATACAAGAATGTGGAGGAAAACTTGAATAGCTTTATTAATATCAAGAATACCAAAAAGGATTACAACCAATTGTTCTGACCCAGCGTCATCCTCCACCATGAAAGCCCTTCTTTCACCTCATGAAAAGCTTAGATCACCCAACACTATGATGTTCCACCAAGAAACCAACAGCACTTCCTTACAAGATACAAAATTCCAGCTTCTGGATCTCTGGGATGAGGGATCCATATATAGATGATTGCAGGGGGGTGAGTCAGCTTCTGGGATTTTGATTAGTGTCCTCTCTCTAATAGTTCTTGATTCCACTTGGAGATTGATGATCTCCTACTCATCCCTGGGCGAATTCAGAGAGGCAAGTGTCATAGGAGAAGTTTCTGGAAGATTCTATAATTATCCACCTCGCAAACTGTCTCTGCCATTTTTCCACTCTCACCCATCACACCCTACAGAAGGGCTTTTCAGTATGCGTCGCACCCTTAGCACTGAGCAGCATGTATGGTCCAGTTTTGACCAATTCTGAGCAGTTTCTTCTAGAGAACTTTTGGGAGATGATGTAATCAACTGACCTTGTTCCTTTAGGGTATGAAACAACACTTTTAGGGACTTAGGAGGCCTTGGTTTATGGACATGTATGATTGGGGTTGCAGTGCCCAAAAATGTTTATAACATCTTTGCAACCAAACCGCCTCGCACGTTGCTACACACATGGCTTGATACTCTGCTTCTGCTGAGGACAAGGAGACTGTGTTCTGCTTCTTGCTGCTCCATGTGATCACCCCGGATCCAAGACTGAATGCATAACCTGTTATAGATCTGCGATCATCTATATTTCTTGCCCAATCTAAATCTGTAAATCCTGCCAATATAACATCAGAAGAGTCAGTGTAAATATTTCCATAATCTACAGTACCTTGTAGATACCTCAAAACATTCTTCGCTGCATTCCAGTGGCTTTCAAGTGGCTGAGACATAAATTGGCTTAACACACTGACTGCATAAGCCAAGTCAGGTCTAGTGGTGGTTAGGTAGATCAAACTCCCAACCAGTTGTCTATAAAGTGTTGCATCCACCGCTTTTGAGCCATCCTCACACTGCAATTTGATGTTCTACTGCAATGGTACTGGTGCAGACTTACACTGATCCATTCTAAACTTTTCTAATAGGCCTTTGACATACTTTGCTTGAGACAAAAATGTTTGACCTGAATCTCTCCAGATCTCGAGACCTAAACAGTATCTAAATTCACCGAGATTATTCATCTCAAACATCTGTGACATCTGTTTCTTGATTTCATCAATTAGATATATAGCATCACCTGTAATTATCAAATCGTCAACATATAATGAAATTAGCACTACGTACCCTTGTTCATCTTTCATGGTGTAAAGATTAGGGTCATTCTTACTTCTATTATAGCCAACTTGTAGAAAAAATGAGTCAATTTTCTCATACCACAACTTGGGAGCTTGTCTTAGTCCATAGAGTGCTTTCTTCAACCTACAGACTAAATGTTATTTTCCCTTCTAGACAAACCCTTCTGGTTTCTCTAAATAAACCTCTTCTTTCAGTTCTCCATTCAAAAATGCGGACTTTACATCTAGTTGGTGCATTATCTAATGTTTCTTAGTAGCTAAAGAAATTAACATTCTGATGGTGTTCAATTTAGCTACAGGGACGAAGGTTTCTTCATAATATATCCCTTATTTTTATGTGTACCCCTTTGCAACCAATATAACTTTCAGTTTTTCTATAGTTCCATCTGCATTAATTTTTGGTTTATATAACCATTTGTAACCTATGACCTGTTTTCCTCTAGGAAGTTCTACCAATTCCCAAGTGTTGTTTCTGATGATTGAATCAAATTCCTGTTCCATGGCTATTTTCCATTCATTACTTTCATTTGCTTCTTTATAACTAGATGGTTCAACAACATTCATCATACTAGTTATAAAAGCATTTTTCCTATATCTTGGAGGCATTTGAGCTTTCCTACCTGATCTCCTGAGTGGTGGGGTGGTGGATTCAAACCTTATTTCTTCCTGTTGCTGTTGTTGTTGTTGTTGCTGTAATTACTGTTGTTGTTGTTGCTGTTGTTGTTGTTGTTGTTGTTGTTGTTGTTCATCCTCTACCTTTGTCTGTTGCTGACCCTGAGTGTTCTCTTCTTCTTCTTCTTCAAAGTATGGAATGTCCCATCCATCATAGTGCTCATCAGTTTCTTCACTATCCTGCTCATGGAATTTAACATCTCTACTAACAAAGATCTTGTGAGTAGAGGGATTAAATAATCTGTATGCTTTATATGATGAACAATACCCTATAAAAGTGCATCTGATGGCTTTTGAGTCTAATTTCTTTCTATCTTCCTTCGATATGTGGACAAATGCTTTACATCCAAATATTCTTAAGTGTTATACTACAGGTTTATATCCATATAAATCTTAAAAAAGAGTTTTAAACTCAAGACTTCTTGTAGGACTCCTACTTTTTAATAAAACCGCAGTATTCACTGCTTCAGCACAAAAACCATTTGAAAGATTCTTACCTTTAAGCATACTTCTAGCACATTCCACCAGAGTTCTATTCTTCCTTTCTGTTACTCCATTCTGCTATGGAGTATGGAGTACTGTGAACTGCTGCAAAATTCCATGATCTTTACAATACCTGATCAACTCATCTTTCTTGTATTCTCCCCCTTGATCAGAATGGAGAATTTTTATCTGTTTCCCTGTTTGTCTTTCAATCATATTTTTAAACTGCTTAAAGTATTTGATTGTATGACTCTTCTTACTTAAGAAATACACCCAAGAAAACTTTTTATAGTCATCAATAAATAGTAGGAAATATAGTGCACCTCCTAATGATTTTTTCTGCATGGGTCCACAAAGGTCTGTGTGCAGTAACTCCAGTATATCCATCTGTTTCTTTTCTAATCTAATAGGGAATTCTTCTCTATGCATTTTTCCTAAAGTACAGGCATCACAATCATTATGTACTTGCTTTAGCATAGGAAGATCTCTTACCATTTCTTTCCTCTGTAGTAACAACAAATCATTGTAATTGATGTGGCCGAATCTCTGATGCCAAAGCTCTTCTACAGTTACGCTCGCTGCTGTCAATGCTCGAACCAGTGCATGTCTCACATCCAACTTGTACAGTCATCCTGTTCGGATTCTTGTAGCAATTGTCTTCATTCCATCTAGCATATCTTTAATTGATCCGGACTTAAACAGGAACACAACAAATTATAGAGATAATAGAAATATGCTTACAAACAGTAAGGGAAATAAACCGGCTAGGGCGATGGTAGCTTATCTCTGAGAAGAGATGTGGTGGCTACATGCCTCTGAATTGTGTTACAATGAGGCTCGAAGGCCTATTTATTTTTGAGAAACAATGGAAAACCCTTAACATTCCAAAACCTAACCCTAGAAGATGAAACGCCAAACTATGGGCCCCGTTTGGGTAAATTGGTACATCAACTTCCCGGGGTCATAACTTTGGCATACGATCTCCGTTTGACGTGTACAATAGCTCGTTAGAAAGATCTAGCTGAGAACTACCACTTTGGGAAGGGAAACATGGTTCTATGGACCCATGTTGCCCCCAGATTTCCAAAAAAAATCATTTAGGGCCTCAAAACAGCTTCGGAAGTTCAAGACCCGAAAAACTGCTAAAAATAGTAAGTTGTGCTACAGTTAAGGAAACTAAAAATGCTGAGAGAAACAATGGTGGGGATCCAGGTGGACTTGGTAGGTGGCCACCAATATCCACCTGGATCATTCCTCCCCCCTTAGGAAGCAATGGTCCCCATTGCATTGAGTTCCTCCATGAGATGAGGAAAATTTTGCTGAACTTGGTCCCTCGTGAGCCACTTGCCCTGGTGAAGGAGTTGGCCTACTTTGACAACTCGATAGAGCTGGATATTTTGTTGGTGAGTTTTCTTGATCTATGTGTCCATGATCTGATCAATTGCAGCTTGTTCCATGCAATCTGGATTTAATTCTGTGGGTGTGAGCTATTCTGCAATGTCGGATGTGTCTAGCAATGGTGGAAAGTATGGCCGAAGGCGGTCCACATTGAACACTGGGTGCAGGCCAAGGAATGGGGGAATGTGAGCTCAAATGAATTGTTTCCCATAGCCTTATTAATGGTGTAAGGACCATATTGAAGTGGTCTCAGTTTCCGATAGGCTCCAGTAAGGCATTCCTTTTGCAAATGCAACTAGACTTTGTCGCCCACCTGAAACTTGTGTGGCACCCGATGTTGATCATGTCGCTGCTTGTACTTGGAATTTGATTTCTCCAGAATGTCATGGACCTGCTAGCGAATATGTTGGATGTGCTCAATGAAGCTGGTTTCCTTGTCTGTTTCAGACTGGACATGAGCTGAATCTGTGTGAGTAGCTGCAAGTGGCATGGCCACATCAATGGGGCATAGGGGCTGGAATCCCAAGCCCACCTGAAAAGGGTTGTGTCCAGTTGAGCTGTGAAGAGCTCGGTTGTAGCTGTGCTGAACATAGGGGAGGCTCTCGTCCCATGTGCGTGGATGCTTTGAGTTGTACATGCGCAAAATGTGTACAATCATCCTATTGACAACCTATGTCTGGCCATCAGTTTGAGGATGGAAGGCTGTGGACTTAGTGAGTTTGGTGTCCAGCATTGACCAGAGACTGGACCAAAATGTACTAAGGAACCAACTGTCCCGATCTAAGATGATAGACTGTGGGATCCCAAAGTGCACCCACACTCGTTCAAAGAAGAGTTTAGCAGTGGCTTTTGTTGTGATATTCTTCTTGCAGGCCGCCATAATGGCCATCTTCAAGAACCTGTCGACAACTGCAAAAACATAATCGTTTCCCTGCTTAGTGGAAGGAAGGCCTGACATGTAATCCATGGAGATGGATTCCCAAGGTCGACTAGGGGTAGGAAGAGGGGTATAGAGGCATTGCTTCTTGATGGTCGGTTTGGCAATGGCACAGGCAGTACATGATCTGATGTACTTCCCGACATCCTGTCGAAGATTCGGCCAATAGAAATACTTTTGCAATACTGCCACCATTTTCTCGACCCCGAAATGCCCAGCAGCCCGACTGTAGTGTGCTTCCCAAATCATCTTGGCATGCTCACTTGAAGGAACACAAAGGTGACCCAGGTGGCATAATAGGGCATCCTGGAGGTGAAAATCTGGAACATGCTGACCCTCCAAGAGTGTCTGGTATGTGTGGCCAAATTCTGGGTCACTTTTGTAGAGAAGTGGCCAATCAGAAGTCTCGTGCCCATAAGAGTTGAGCACGGTGGTTAACGCCATGATCGGTGGTCGACTAAGACAATCTGCAACATTATTGGTGCTGCCCTTCTTATACTTGATATTCAAATGGAACTGTTGTAGGTATGTAAACCACTTCTGATGGCAATCATTCTGCAATTTCCCTTTGGTCTGTATGAACTACAGGGGTCGGTGGTCTGTGTCGATGACCGTTTCCTTCCCCAAAATGTAATGCTTCCATTGTCGGCAGGCCTACACAATGGAATACATCTCTTTATCATAAGTGGGATACTTCTGGACTGTGTCTGAAAGTGTTTCACTGTGATATGCCATTGGATGCCCGTGTTGAGTAAGGACTGCCCCAATAGCATAGTCAGAGGCATCTGTCTCGACCTCAAATGGTTGTTGTAAATCTGGTAATGTGAGCACTGGTGTCGTGCAGAGGTGATCTTTCAACTCTATGAATGCCTTCTGTTGAGATTCAGACCAAAAGAATTTTGCTTTCGCTCCTCCCTTGGTGACTTGACTCAAGGGCCAAGTGATATGAGAAAACCCCAACACGAACCTACGGTAGAAGTTGGCAACACCTAGAAAGCTGCGGAGCTCTATCAGGGTGGTTGGAGATGGCCAATCTCGAATGACTTGGATCTTGGCTGGATCCACATGCACCCCCTGTTCATCAATAATTTATCCCAGATACTAAACCTGGGTCATGCCAAAAGTGCATTTCTCCAAATTGGCACATAGCTTGTGTTTCCGTAGTGTTTAGAGAACCTGTCGGATGTGGTGGAGGTGCTCTTCCCAACTCCGGCTGAAAATCAGAATGTCATCCAAGTATACCACTACAAATGAGTTGGTGAATGGCCAGAAGATGTCATCCATTAGCCTCATGAAGGTTGGAGGAGCATTCATCAATCCGAAAGGCATAACCAACCATTCGAAAAGGCCCTACTTGGCTTTGAAGGTAGTCTTCCACACATCAGAGGGTTCGATTGGTACCTGGTGATATCCTGACTTTAGATCGATCTTGCTGAAATATTTTGCCCCCTTTAGTTGGTCCAGAAGGTCATCAATCCGCGGGATCGGGTACCTATTATGCACAGTGATCTTATTCAGCGCCCGATAGTCAATACAGAGTCTCCAAGTCCCATCCTTCTTCTGTACCAACACGATCGGGCTCCCACAAGGCGATGAACTTGGACGGATGTGACCTTTTTGCAGCAGCTCCTGAATCTACCTCTTGATTTCATCGTTCTCCAAAACGGAGCGCCGATAAATTGGTCCATTGGGTAGCGGCGCACCTGGGGTCAGATCGATGGAGTGCTTGACCTGACAGTGCAGAGGAATGCCTACGGGGGAGGTGAAGATGTCCTTGTACTCCTCAACGACCTTGTCCATCTGTACTTGTCGTGCGGAGGGGCCCTGTCTAGAGGCTGTGGCCACTGTCTTCTTCTTTCCTTGAGGGCGTATCATTAGGAAAACAAATTTCCCGGTTTTGGAAATGAGCTTACTACATTGTTTTGCAGTAATCAAAGAGATGGCAATAGGCGGTGCTACCCCTGGTAACATGTACAACTTATTTCCCAATGTAATAATAATAGCATGGGGCCTTGATTCATACACAGCATGTCGCTTCCACAAGTATGGTTGTCCTAATAATACAACACAAACTTCAAGGGGAGAAATGTCACACAATACCTCATCCCTAAAGGGCTTAATGTTGTATGGAAGGCGACACTACTGGCTCACGCAAAGATCACGTCCTTGGTGAAGCCACCTGATGGTGTACAGTTGTGGACGTGTTGTGGTCGATAAGCCCAACCGCTTCACGACCTCTGCCGAAATGAGGTTCTTTTGGCACTCGCTATTGACAATTAACTATAGCGGGGAGCCCTTTACCCACATTTGGGAGTGGAAGAGATGCTCCTCCTCCTCTGGATCTTCAGGTTCATTTTTCTGGATCTTTGTGGTAGCAACAATGGCGTTGGGATCCGCATCAATGATCTGCTTCCCTTTTTCATTCCCCTTGTCAGGTTCTAACTCAAAGTCGGAACATGCATCTGATTCTAAAACCTTTAGCTCAGCCACCAGTGACTGCTTGGCCCGACACTCACTTGTGTTGTGAGTGGAGCTCTTATGGAACTCACACCATTTTCCCGTGTCCTTTTTTGGCTTCGCGACACTGTTCTTTGCTTGCAGCTTTGGCGGGGTGTCTTGGGCTGCCCCGCTTTGGCTTTGTCCTTTGTTCTGTGGTTTAGGGGCACCTTTCCCTTGCTTCAGATTTGCAGATCCAAAGTCTCACTTCTTTTGTTTAAACTTTTTCTCAACCTTGAAAGCATATCGATATGTTGTGCTGAGCGAGGAGATGTTCAGGAATTCTATTTCTTCTTGGATGTACTTGTGCAGGCAGCCGCAATATTTGAGTATCAAATGATGCTCCGAATCCTTGATACCCAACTTTGTGCAAAGGGTATGGAAAAGATTGGTGAACTCTGGCACGTCTTGGTCCCTTCCCTGCCGCAGCGTGGTCCACTTTATGTATTCATCCTCATAGCTTCTGACAGGGTAGTACTGCTCCTTGATGGCATCCCGAAATGAATTCCAGGTGGGTGCGGTTGAAAATAGTGATCCGGTATTTTCATCCTTCTACTCACAGTAGGCCTCCCACTAGTCCTTGACGTGGGGGACTGCTTTGAGAAGAGCGAAAACAATATTTTCCCAATTCGAAAATTCATGAACAGAAAAATAACCCTATAGTAGATTTAACCATTGATCTACAGCATCTGCGTCTATCTGACCCTCGAATATGGGGATTTCAAAATTAACTTGTACCTTAAAGGGCATGGCGTTTCTAGAGTAGTTGTCGGAAGCCAATGCGTTGCTTCCGGGTAGCCGCTGAAGGATTTGGGCAAAGCTGTCCATCATCGCACTCCATTGTCGTGTTGGAAATAATACTGAGAGGGGGGGTGAATCAGTATTATCAGATTAATCAAACTTTTCAAATGCCCAAAACATATACGCTACTTCAGTTAAGTGAACCAGCGTGTACACGCTACTGTGACGAAGTAAAACAGTGTATAAGCAGAAAACTCACAATTTAGTTGGCTTATTCTTCAATTAAGTGCATCAGGACATTATTCATCATATTAACAGTAAACATGTGCAGTATAACAGAACAGATAAAAAGCCACACACATGAACACCAAGATATAAGGTGGAAACCCAATGTGGGTGAAAACCACCTGCTGCAAGTTGTCTCTATCTTTCTTAATATGAAACTTCAGTTTACAATCTTTTGTACTGGTGCAGCCTTATACCAGTACGCAGGCTACAACCTGCAGAAGGCTTCAACCTTCTCTCGTTCTCCAAACTTCCTTGGAAGGGAGCTCCAACCCCCTTTTGCTTTTGTACTAGCCAAGATACTAGTACGTAGGTGCTGACCTACAATCTTCCTTCTTCCAGGTATCACTTTTCATACATTTTCAGACTTGGATATTCCTGAAGCACAACATTACAATCTGAAGACCACAATTCATTCAATTTTCACAACAGATCATTGAAGCATAAAACAACCAACTTTGAATCACTGAACCACTGAACCCTGTCAATCACCAGTTACCAGAACACAGAGCAGACTACAGAACTCTGTAATAACAGTCAGATCCCACTGTAAACCCAAATCAAGCTTCAAAAGATATACGCTACTTTAATGAGCAGAAACCGCGTATACACGCGCTTTTACCGAAGCCAACCTGCGTACAGATCTAAAAATAAACTTTCTCAACTTGCAGCTGTACCAGATATTAGTTAGACTCAGAACGTAACATTGCGACAATATGCAGATCTAGAAATACGCATAATCAACCATAACATGATAGTGCATTTCAAACCATTTGATCCCGATCTCTCCTTAGATCTAGTTCTCCATCAACCGATGAGATCTCTCCTTAGCTCATATCAACCAACTCAGAACCTGCATATCAGATCTCTTTCTCTCTTAGATATTCATGCCTTGTCGAAAGATGATCTTTGCCTAATGATCTTCTTCTCCTTATATAGCCTTAGGCCTTTCTCAATACCAAGAGCCAAAACCATAGTAACACAATACCATCAACTTTAAAACTAGGGATCGACACGCCCGTCGAGACATAATGGTCCGAAATCATAGGCACAACTTCCAAGGTCTAACCACCATGAACCAAAGGAACCTTTCCACATACACGCGCTTTTTATGAATCTAACTTGCGTGTACACGCGACTTGGGCTTAACGAAACAGCGTGTATGAGCTTTCTTGCCATGCTGTACTGAGATCTGTCTTCTGATTAAGTTGCCATCACCTGTACTAACCTTTGAGCACCTGTTCCATCCACTGAGTGAGTTGCCATCAAGGACAACACTTGAACCATAATGCCAACAATCTCCCCCTTTGGACTTGATGGCAACCACCACACCAAGTCACTCTCCCCCTTTGACATCAAGGGCAAAGGGAGGACCAAGATATTCTCTTCCTTGGTAATCCTTCTGCTGTCCATACTGCTGTCCATACTCCCCCTGAGTACATGCTGAAATCTCCAAGTGTGCTCCCCCTTTGTGAATGCCAAAGAGTACCAGTCTATCCATCCTGCTCACCAAGTGCTGTTCATGCTCCCCTTGACTGTAGGCAAGATCTGCAAAAGATGTTCTTCAAGAAGAACATGACTCTATACATCATAAAAGACCTTCCTATAACCAAAGACTCATACATACATCCATTTCTCAACTAAGTGAGGATATACAAAAAATGACTCATCCACCCAACCAAGTGGGGATACATCAATATTGACTCATCCACCTAACCATGATAATACATGAACATTTCATCATTCATCCCAGGCATAGTGGGGAAACCAACAAAGGCCGTTACATGACCTTGACACCATAAAAGAGACAAGAGAGATACATGACATAGAGACAACAGATCTAGACCAAGACTTAGGAAAGACACCAGCAGCATCTGATAAACATCTTGTTAGATCAGCAACGAGAATTTCTTTCTGAGCTCCTTCTTAAACCAATCAACCAAAACATCTGAATGCCAACAATGCTTTATGAGACTTTTGAGCTGCTCCCCCTGAACCTGTGCCTGTTGCACTCCCTGAAACTGTGCCTGAATACTTCTGACATTCCTATTGCTGTTCAGAACTTCAGAGTTTTCCTTTGCTGTTCAGAACTTCATATACGCGTTTTATCCTGTATAAAGCAGCGTATGTACGCGGATATTCTTTCTGCAACAAGCGTCCAGCATACACGCGACTTACTCAACATAAATCCGCGTGTATACGCTCATATCCCTTCCGTAACCTGCGTATACCAACTTTTCTGTAGAACAAACAAATTTCAACAACAGGATGAAGCATCAACTACTCCCAGCTTTTGTCTGAGATATTCAAAAGTTTCCCTGGGCAGTGGTTTTGTGAGAATATCAGCAACTTGCTCCTTAGAAGGAACATACTCCAATTTGACCTTCTGCTCAAGCACTTGTTCCCGAAGAAAATGGTACTTGATTGGTATGTGCTTGGTCTTTGAGTGCATGACTGGATTCTTTGAAATGCTGATTGCACTTGTATTATCACATAAGATAGAGACAGGTGGAGTGCAAGTGATTTGAAAGTCCTGCAAGGTCTGCATCATCCAAAGAAGTTGTGTGCAACAAGATGCTGCAGCCACATATTCTGCTTCAGCTGTAGATAAGGCAATCGAACTTTGCTTCTTGCTGAACCAAGACACTAATCTGGAACCCATGAAGAAAGCACCTCCACTTGTGCTTTTCCTATCATCCACACTTCCAGCCCAATCTGCATCTGTGTAAGCATGAAGAGTGAGATCTGTATTTCTAGGATACCATAAGCCATAGTTTTGGGTCCCTTGAAGATATTTGAAGATTCTTTTGACTGCCTGAAGATGGGTTTCCTTTGGGTTGGCTTGAAATCTTCCAACCATCCCTACTGCATGAGTAATATCTGGTCGAGTACCTGCCAAATAAAGCAAACTCCCAATCATGGATCTATAAGTGGGTTGGTGAACTGCTGCTGATTCATCATTTGCACTGAGGCTGCATCCTGTAACCATGGGTGTACATACTGGTTTTGACTCTTCCATGCCATACTTCTTCAAGATCTGCTTGAGGTATTTGGTTTGAGACAAGAAGATACCTCCTTCATTTTGTTGGATTTGCAATCCAAGAAAATATGTCAATTCTCCAAGAAGTGACATTTCGAACTCTTTCTGCATAACCAAGGCAAAGTTTTGACTCATAGTTTCTTCATTGCTGCCAAAAATAATATCATCTACATAAACAACAAGAATTAGCAATTTGTTATTTTCAACTTTTATATAGAGATTGCTATCTGCTGATCCTTTTGAAAAGCCTTGTTGGTGAAGATATTTGTCCAACCGATAGTACCAAGCCCTTGGGGCTTGTTTGAGCCCATAGAGAGCCTTTTTCAATCTGCATACAAGGTTTGGATCATTCCCAAGAATGAACCCATCTGGCTGCTCAATATATACTTCTTCTTCTAAGTCTCCATTCAGGAAGGCTGATTTCACGTCCATTTGAAATACCTTGAAGTTTTGAAAGCTTGAGAGAGCAAGGAACATTCGGATGGCCTCTAGTCTTGCCACAGGAGCAAAGGTCTCTTCAAAATCTATTTCTTCTTGCTGTGCATACCCTTTACAAACAAGTCTGGCCTTGTTTCTAATTACTTCTCCATTTTCATTTAACTTATTCTTGAAGACCCATTTTGTTCCTATTACATTCTTATCTTTTGGTCTAGGAACCAATTCCCAAGTGTTGTTCCTTTCGATTTGCTCAAGTTCTTCATCCATTGCTTTGACCCAACATTCATCTTTGCATGCTTCTTTCACATTTTGTGGTTCAATGGAGGAGAGTAGAGCCAAGTAGCTTGAAGCTTCTGCAAGTGTCCTTCTTGTTTGTACTCCTGCTTCTTTCTGCCCCACAATCTGAGTTTCTGGATGATTCTTTTGGACATATCTGGATGGAGTCTTCTCTTCTATTCTTGTCTGCTCCTCTGGTTCTTCTTGAGATTCTTCTTCTTCTTGAGGTTCTTCTTCTTCATCATTTCGCCTTTGAGAGTAATCTTCATCTTCTTCATGATGAACTTGCCTAGGAATATATCCCTTCTCATCAACCACTATATCAATACTGTCAACAATTCTGCCAAGTCTTTTATTGTAGCACTTGTATGCTTTGCTATGTGGAGAATAACCAAGAAGAATGCCCTCATCTGCTCTAGGTTCAAGTTTGCCAAGTTGCTCATCAGTGTTCTTAATATAACATTTGCTCCCAAAGATTTTGAAATGCTTCACGGAAGGAGTTTTACCACTCCAAAGCTCATGAGGTGTTTGAGTGCTGTTTACTCGGACATTTGTTTTGTTAAGAATGATAACAGCAGCATGTGCGGCTTCTCCCCAGAAGGTTGCAGGAGTACCTGATTCATCGAGCATAGCACGAGCCATTTGTTGGATAGTTCTGTTCATTCTTTCCACAACCCCATTTTGCTGAGGAGTTCTAGCTGTAGAGAATTCTCTTCTTATCCCATGTTCATCGCAGAAATCAAAAAATTCATTTGATGTGAACTCCCCACCTCTGTCAGATCTGAGGCACTTGATTTTGTGTCCTGATTCATTTTCGGCCAATGCTTTGAAGGATTTGAATTTTTCGAATGCTTCATCTTTGTGCTTCATAAGCCCTAACCAAACAAACCTTGAGAAATCATCAATGAATAATATCAGATATTCTTCTCCTCGAGGTGACCTTTTCCTAAATGGACCACATACATCTGTATGGACTAGCTCAAGAGGCAAGCTAGCTGACCCTTCCTTCTCTGGAAAGTTAGTTCTGGTCTGCTTTCCAAACTGACAAGATTTGCATATGGTGTTGTCTGGAATTTTGATATCTGGAAGATCGCGAACTGCCTGATATTTGCATGCTTTCCTTATTTGTGAGAAGCTTAGATGTCCCAACCTTCGATGCCATAACCAGTGCTCTTCATCCTTGCTAAGATAGCATTGTTGTTGTTCTTCTTCAAATATGTACAGATTATTTGGAGTTCTTTTGCCTTTGAGAACTGTTTTACCTGTATCAAGATCACGAACAAGACATCCATTCGATCTGAAAATAACCTCTGTTTTTTGATCACACATCTGGCTGACACTTAGAAGATTATGTTTCAATCCATCAACATACAAAACATTTCCAGCCTTGACCTTTTCTTTTAAAGGAGCAATACCTTTTCCTTTTATAGTAGCAGGAGTATCATTTCCAAAAGAGACTTTCTTTCCCTTTTCTAAAGTAGAATAAGATTCAAGTTTTTCTTTATCACCTGTCATATGTTTCGAACATCCACTGTCAATGTACCATAGATTTTCCTGTCCTTCTGCATAAAATGCTATCCCACATCTTTCTGTTTGAGGTTCCTTTATTCTCCATGTTTTGGTGCTTGTGGCTTGTTCCTTTTTCTCCTGAAACCTGCTCCTGCATTCAGAGTCTTTATGACCAAAATTATTGCAAATAGAACATTCAACTTCATTTTCAAGCACCGAAAAGTTGTTATAGGTCCTTTTTGTAATCCCTGTCATACTTCTTTGTTTTTGAGCTTCCCTAGTCATGATTGTTTTATATGCAACACATTGAGCTGCTCTGTGACCAAAGTTGTGGCAAGAAAAGCATTGTCCATTGAAGAAGCTTCTGCGGTTATTGAATCTACCAGCCAACTGATTGTAATTTCTATTTTCATCTATTCTTGAGCCAAACTGAGAAGATTTTACCTGTGGTTGGTTGTAGCTTTTGTTCATCCTTAAGGAGGATTGTCCCTGATAGTTTTTGTTTGTAACTCGTCCCTGCTTTACCTGATTATCTTCATTGTTCTTCCGCTCATTTCCTCTTGCTGCATCAAGATAACTTTTTGAGGTGGATGCTTGAGAGGTTTCTCCATTATAGCCCAAACCTGTTTTGTTTAGAGGAGACCGCTGCACACTAATAATCTCATCCAAGGTTTCAGATCCTTTGACAAATTTAAGATTAATAGTTTTTGTTTTCTCAATTTCTTTTCTGAGACCAACAATTTCACCTTCTAGTTTTTCAAGATGTTTTTCCTTTTCATCAATTTGAAATTGCAAAGTATCAATAATCACATTCCTTTCTTCTATGCTTCTCTTGAGTCTAGTGATTTCATTATAGAGATTATCCACATCTATAGCATCCTCATAATCATCATCTTCAAATGCCATTAACAGCTTATATTTATTACCTTGTTCATCTTCATCACTGTTTGATAAGCCATCACTATCTTCATGGGTGTAGTAGCTTTTCCTATTTGCACTTTGTTTCTTGTTCCATCTAGCAGGTTCTTTTCCTTTATCCTTATAAGGACATTTTGCAGCATAATGACCTACTTTCCCACAAGCAAAACATTTGAAAGGTAGCTTACCTCTGAACCTTCCAGAACCCCTTTGAAGATTTCTGACAAAATTTGATTCTTCTTCCTCTTCTTCTGGAACATGGCTTGCTTCATAGTAATCTTCTTTTCCTGATGCCTTAAAAGCAGCTTCCCTTCTGTCAGATGGACCTCCCTTTCTCATTTCATAAGCGGTTAGAATTCCATGTAGCTGAGACATAGTGAGAACACGGAGATTTTCCTTTTCTTCTATTGCAGATACTTTAGATTCAAACTTGGGGGATAAAGATCTTAGAACCTTTTGAACTACTATAGTTTCTCTTATTTCTTCACCCAAGTTTTTCATACAATTAACAATCTCATCTACCCGGAGAAAATAATTAGCCACACTTTCATCATTATACATCCTGAGAGTCTCATATTGAATCCTGAGTGTTTGAAGTTTAGCTTCCTTTACCTGTTCATCTCCTTCATAGCTAGTGATCATTTTGTCCCATATTTCTTTTGCTGATTTGAAGTGCATGACCTTCATGAATTCTGTTTGAGATATACTTCCTAATAGGGTAGCGACTGCTTTTGCATTTGTTTCATATGCCTTTTTTTCATCTGGATCTGTAGGAGTAGCTGAAGGAAAAGCATAGCCTTTTTCTACAATGTCCCAAACTTCTGTACCAAGAGATTGAAGATATGCAGTAACTCTTACCTTCCAATAATTGAAATTTGTTCCATCAAAAACCGGTGGCCTGATTGATGCTTCTTTCTCGTAGTTGCTCATGATGAATGATCTTCCTTCAAGCGATCAAGCTTCTCTGAAGGACGTGCTCTGATTCCAATTGTTGGAAATAATACTGAGAGGGGGGGTGAATCAGTATTATCAGATTAATCAAACTTTTCAAATGCCCAAAACATATACGCTACTTCAGTTAAGTGAACCAGCGTGTACACGCTACTGTGACGAAGTAAAACAGCGTATAAGCAGAAAACTCACAATTTAGTTGGCTTATTCTTCAATTAAGTGCATCAGGACATTATTCATCATATTAACAGTAAACATGTGCAGTATAACAGAACAGATAAAAAGCCACACACATGAACACCAAGATATAAGGTGGAAACCCAATGTGGGTGAAAACCACCTGCTGCAAGTTGTCTCTATCTTTCTTAATATGAAACTTCAGTTTACAATCTTTTGTACTGGTGCAGCCTTATACCAGTACGCAGGCTACAACCTGCAGAAGGCTTCAACCTTCTCTCGTTCTCCAAACTTCCTTGGAAGGGAGCTCCAACCCCCTTTTGCTTTTGTACTAGCCAAGATACTAGTACGTAGGTGCTGACCTACAATCTTCCTTCTTCCAGGTATCACTTTTCATACATTTTCAGACTTGGATATTCCTGAAGCACAACATTACAATCTGAAGACCACAATTCATTCAATTTTCACAACAGATCATTGAAGCATAAAACAACCAACTTTGAATCACTGAACCACTGAACCCTGTCAATCACCAGTTACCAGAACACAGAGCAGACTACAGAACTCTGTAATAACAGTCAGATCCCACTATAAACCCAAATCAAGCTTCAAAAGATATACGCTACTTTAATGAGCAGAAACCGCGTATACACGCGCTTTTACCGAAGCCAACCTGCGTACAAATCTAAAAATAAACTTTCTCAACTTGCAGCTGTACCAGATATTAGTTAGACTCAGAACGTAACATTGCGACAATATGCAGATCTAGAAATACGCATAATCAACCATAACATGATAGTGCATTTCAAACCATTTGATCCCGATCTCTCCTTAGATCTAGTTCTCCATCAACCGATGAGATCTCTCCTTAGCTCAGATCAACCAACTCAGAACCTGCATATCAGATCTCTTTCTCTCTTAGATATTCATGCCTTGTCGAAAGATGATCTTTGCCTAATGATCTTCTTCTCCTTATATAGCCTTAGGCCTTTCTCAATACCAAGAGCCAAAACCATAGTAACACAATATCATCAACTTTAAAACTAGGGATCGACACGCCCGTCGAGACATAATGGTCCGAAATCATAGGCACAACTTCCAAGGTCTAACCACCATGAACCAAAGGAACCTTTCCACATACACGCGCTTTTTATGAATCTAACTTGCGTGTACACGCGACTTGGGCTTAACGAAACATCGTGTATGAGCTTTCTTGCCATGCTGTACTGAGATCTGTCTTCTGATTAAGTTGCCATCACCTGTACTAACCTTTGAGCACCTGTTCCATCCACTGAGTGAGTTGCCATCAAGGACAACACTTGAACCATAATGCCAACATGTCGCTCGAGGGCTTCTTCAAGAAAGATTTTGATAGGATCTACTGCCCCCTCATCTTTCTTCTCATCCGCCATGGGAGGCCATCGGGGTTTGCGAGGCTCGTCTTGCAAAGATTCGACCAGTTCAAGCCCTAACTCCTTATATCCCGACCTCGTTGGGGACATGCAAAGAAAAATAGAGAAAAAGTAGACTGCTCTGATACCACTGATCCAGACTTAAACAAGAATGCAACAAATTACAAAGATAACCATAAACACAAATATGCAGTGGAAATAATACTTCATTTCATTAATGTAAAATACTGAAATATCATTACAAACAGTAATGGAAATAAACCGGCTAGGGCGATGGTAGCTTATCTCTGAGAAGAGATGTGGGGGCTACATGCCTCTGAACTGTGTTACAATGAGGCTCGAAGGCCTATTTATTGTTCAGAAACAATGGAAAACCCTTAACATTCCAAAACCTAACCCTAGAAGATGAAACGCCAAACTGTTGCCCCCAGATTTCCCAAAAAACATCATTTAGGGCCTCAAAACGGCTCTGGAAGTTCAGGACCCAAAAAACTGCTAAAAATAGTAAGTTGTGCTACAATTAAGGAAACTGAAAATGCTGAGAGAAACAATGGTGGGGGTCCAGGTGGACTTGGCAGGTGGCCACCAATATCCACCTGGATCATTAATGTAGCAGTTAGATTTTTAAAATTCAACTTTCAAATCTTGATCTGTAATCATAGATATAGAAATCAAGTTCTTTGTTATGCCAGGCACATACATTACATTATAAATTTGTTTGATATTACCATCAGGTAGAATAACAAAAAATTTCCCACATCCTTTGATTTGATGGCTTCTGTCATCACCTAGGTAAATATATGCACCTTCGTTGGTCTCTTTAAAATCCTCCAGCCAGTGCTTGTTCCCTGTCATGTGTGTTGACACTCCTGAATCTACATACCAGATGTCTGCATCAACATTTTCATCACGATCTTCCATGAACAACCTCAAATTCTTCACCTGATCACCATTCATGAGATGACTTGCATGTATTTTTGGCTTCTGTTGTTCTTCATGATATTTCTTTTTCCTACATTCCCTGGCAATATGACCCAATTTTCCGCACTAAAAACATTTAGTTTCAGAGTAGTTTTTATTCGGATGCATACCTTGGGTCAAATTTGGCCATTTTTGTGAACTTGCTCTGTTTTGTTGTTGTGGACCTCCTTTCCCTTTGTAGAAGTTTTTCCTTGCCATCAATGCAAGATCGACACTATGGGGTTTCAAACTCAATCTCCTCTCTTCTTCCTGCATCACTATACCTTTCAGCTCTTCAAAATGCGGGATCTTTTCTCTGGCATTGATCCTGGTGATGAACATCTGATAATCATCAGTGACACCATTCATTGTAATGGTCACAAGATCTGTATCGTCCATTGTATGACCAATATCTGATAATTTGTTTTTCAGATCCTTGATCCTTGCTACGAATGAAGCAATTGTTTCATTCTCCTCCATCTTCATGGACAAGATCTTACTCTTGAGGAACAAAAGATGATTTGAATTTCTGATCTCGTACAATTCCTTCAAAATTCCCCAGATCTCGTTAGCTGACTTACCTTCTCTAATGTGCGGTATAATACAGTCTTTCACTAACATCAGTAACATTGTCCTTGCTCTGCTTTCTCATTTCTCCCAATCTGGGACCGATGTTGATCCGCCTATGGGCCTCGACTCATCCCCATTCACAATCGTCCAAGCACTATGCACTTCTAGTAGAGTCTGCATCTTAAACTTCCAATATGCATAACTGGAACCATCGAGCTTGTTATGCTCGTTCATGCATGCTTCAAATATATTATTATTCATCTTGGTGATTTAGAAAAAAAATCGACAGGTAAAAGACGTTAACTTTACCCCAGATTTGTGACAGAGACAGATCACTATTGTTTGATCTCGCAACACATGCACAAATCACTATGGCTTCCTTCTCAGCCTCCAGACAACCTTCTGTTGTCAGCTACAACATTGTTCTTGGCTTCCCTGACAGCTACAACCTTGTTCTTGGCTCCCCATTCAGTTTCTTTGATTTACACGATCATCGCAGATATACGCCCAATATCCGAGATTGTCGCAGATACACATCAATTTTATGAGACGTCGTCATAGATATACACCCAATATCTGAGACTGTCACATTTTTACATCAATTTTCTAAGACTGTCACAACTTTACACTGAAAAATTGCGACAATCGAAAAATAATAATTTGGAGAAGTGTAATAGTGCAATCGTCGCGGCTATCCACTCAAAACCTGTGATGATTTCAGTTCAAAGAACCATCCACCAGCCAACGTACAGGTTCCTCAGCCCTGACGATCTGATACCATGATAAAAATGGCAATGTTTGTATTAAAAAAAAACCCACTGGTCAGCTCTACGAAAGAGAGTTTGAACTAGGAGAGTCTGGCTCTGCAGAACACTCTACATTGTTCATCAACATTACACATTAAATAGATACATGGTTTTAGGGAATTTAGAACAACATCCTAAGAAATAGAAACTAATTCCTATCCTGAGGCTACATGAACCAATTCTACCTATTCTAGGATATTCTCGATTATCTTCAACACTCCCCCTTAATGGAGAATGGGTTCACATATATGCCTAACATCTCCCTAAACATTTGAAATTTTACTTTTCCAATGGGCTTAGTGAAAAATTCCTCAACATTATCACATGTATTACAATATTCCAGATGAATTTCTTTAGATTTCACTTTCTCCCTAACAAAATGAAATTGAGTATCAATATGTTTAGTGTTTTTTTGAAACACCGAATTGTTGGCCGGCTTAATTGAGCTTTGGTTGTCACATCTGATTGTTGTTGCAACTGTCTGTTCTTCCCCAACATCCTGGAGAAGTCTCTGCAACCAAACCACCTCGCATGTTGTTGCACACATGGCTTGATACTCTGCGTCTGCTGAGGACAAGGAGACTGTGTTCTACTTCTTGCTGCTCCATGTGATCACCTCGGATCCAAGACTGAATGCATAACCTATTATAGATCTGTGATCATCTACATTTCCTGCCCAATCTAAATCTGCAAATCCTGCCAATCTAACATCAGAAGAGTCAGTGTAAATAATTCCATAATCTACAGTACCTTGTAGATACTTCAAAACATTCTTCGCTGCATTCCAGTGGCTTTCAAATGGCTTAGACATAAATTCGCTTAACACGCTGACTGCATAAGCCAAGTCAGGTCTAGTGGTGGTTAGGTAGATCAAAATCCCAAACAGTTGTCTATAAAGTGCTGCATCTACTGCTTTTGAGCCATCCTCACACTGCAATTTGATGTTCTACTGCAATGGTATCGGTGCAAACTTACACTGATCCATTCTAAACTTTTCTAACAGGCCTTTGACATACTTTGCTTGAGACAGAAATGTTTGACCTGAATCTCTCCAGATCTCAAGACCTAAATAGTATCTGAGTTCACCGAGATGCTTCATCCCAAACATCTGTGGCATCTATTGCTTGATTTCATCAATTAGATATATAGCATCACCTCTAATTATCAAATCGTCTACATATAATGAAATCAGCACTACGCACCCTTGTTCATCTTTCATGGTGTAAAGATTAGGGTCATTCTTACTTCTATTATAGCCAGCTTGTAGAAAAAATGAATCAATTTTCTCATACCACGAATTGGGAGCTTGTTTTAGTCCATAGAGTGCTTTCTTCAACCTATAGATTAAATGTTCTTTTCCCTTCTAGACAAACCCTTCCAGTTGCTCTAAATAAACCTCTTCTTTCAGTTCTCCATTCAGAAATGCAGACTTTACATCTAGTTGGTGAATTATCCAATGTTTCTTAGTAGCTAAAGCAATTAACATTCTGATGGTGTTCAATTTAGCTACAGGGGCGAAGGTTTCTTCATAATCTATCCATTCTTTTTGTGTGTACCCCTTTGCAACCAATCTAGCTTTCAGTTTTTCTATAGTTCCATCTACATTAATTTTTGGTTTACATAACCATTTGCAACCTATTCCCTGTTTTCCTCTAGGAAGCTCTACCAATTCCCAAGTGTTGTTTATGATTATTGAATCATATTCCTGTTCCATGGCTATTTTCCATTCATTACTTTCATTTGCTTCTTTATAACTAGACGGTTCAACAACATTCATCATACTAGTTATAAAAGCATTTTCCCTATATCTTATAGGTATTTTACTTTCCTACTTGATCTCCTGAGTGGTGGGGTGGTCGTTTCAAACCTTATTTCTTCCCGCTGCTACTGCTGTTGCTATTGCTGCTGTTGTCGTTGTTGTTGTTGTTGTTGTTGCATTTGCTGCTATTGCTATTGTTGTTGTTCATCCTCTGCCTTTGTTTGTTGCTGACCCTGATTGTTCTCTTCTTCTTCTTCAAAGTACGAAATGTCCCATCCATCATAGTGCTCATCAGTTTCTTCACTATCCTGCTCATGGAATTTAACATCTCTACTAACAAATATCTTGTGAGTAGAGGGATTAACTAATTTGTATGCTTTATATGATGAACAATACCTTATAAAAGTGCATCTAATGGCTTTTTAGTCTAATTTCTTTCTATATTCTTTTGGTATGTGGGAAAATGCCTTACATCCAAATATTCTTAAGTGTTTTACTATAGTTTTATATCCATATAAAGCTTCAAAAAGAGTTTTATACTCAAGACTTCTTGTAGGACTCCTATTTTTTAAATAAACCGCAGTATTCACTGCTTCAGCCCGAAAACCATTTGAAAGATTCTTACCTTTAAGCAGACTTCTAGCACATTCCACCTGAGTTTTGTTCTTCCTTTCTGTTACTCCATTCTGCTATGGAGTATGGGGTACTGTGAACTGCTGCAAAATTCCATGATCTTTACAATACCTGATCAACTCATCTTTCCTGTATTCTCCCCCTTGATCAGAATGGAGAGTTTTTATCTGTTTCCCTGTTTGTCTTTCAATCATATTTTTAAACTGCTTAAAGTATTCGAATGTATGACTCTTCTTACTTGAGAAATACACCCAAGAAAACTTTGTACATTCATCAATAAACAGTAGGAAATACAATGCACCTCCTAATGATTTTGTCTGCATAGGTCCACAAAGGTCTACGTGCACTAACTCCAGTATGTCCCTCTATTTCTTTTCTACTCTAACAGGGAATTCTTCTCTATGCATTTTTCCTAAAGTACAGGCATCACAATCGTTATGTACTTGCTTTAGCATAGGAAGATCTCTTACCATTTCTTTCCTCTATAGTAACAGCAAATCATTGTAATTGATGTGGCCGAATCTCTGATGCCAAAGCTCTTCTGTAGTTAGGCTCGCTCCTATCAATGCTCGAACCGATGCAGGTCTCACATCCAACTTGTATAGTTCTCCTATTCGGATTCCTGTAGCAATTATCTTCATTCCATCTAGCAGATCTTTAATGTAACAGTTAGATTTTAAAAATTCAACTTTCAAATCTTGTTGTGTAATCATAGATACAGAAATCAAGTTCTTTGTTATGCGAGGCACATACATTACATTATAAATTTGTTTGATATTACCATGAGGTAGCATAATAGAAACTTTCCCACAACCTTTGATTTGATGGCTTCTGTCATCAGCTAGGTAAATATGTGTGCCTTCGTTGATCTCTTTAAAATCCTCCAGCCAGTGCTTGTTCCCTGTCATGTGTGTTGATGCTCCTGAATCTACATACTAGATGTCTGCATCAACATTTTCATCACGATCTAACATGAACAACCTCAAATTCTGCACCTGATCACCATTCACGAGATGACCTGCATGTCTCTTTGGCTTCTGTTGTTCATCATAATACTTCTTTTTCATACATTCCCTGGAAATATGACCCAATTTTCCACAATAAAAACATTTAGTTTCAGAGTAGTTTTTATTGGGATGCATACCTTGGGTCAGATTTGGCCATTTCTGTGAACTTGCTCCATTTTGTTGTTTTGGACCTCCTTTCCCTTTGTAGAATTTTTTCCTTGCCATCAATGCAATATCGACACTCTGGGGCTTCAGAGTTGATTTCCTCTCTTCTTCCTGCATCAGTATACCTGTCATCTCTTCAAAATGTGGGATCTTTTCTCTGGCATTGATCCCAGTGATGAACATTTGATAATCATCAATGACACCATTCATTGTAATGGTCACAAGATGTATATCGTCCATTGTATGACCAATATCTGATAATTTGGTTTTCAGATCCTTGATCCTTGCTACGGGTGAAGTAATTGTTTCATTCTCCTCCATCTTCATGGACATGATCTTACTCTTGAAGAACAAAAGATGATTTGAATTTCTGATCTCATACAATTCCTTCCGAATTCCCCAGATCTCGTTAGCTAACTTACCTTCTCTGATGTGTGGTATAATACAGTCTTTCACTGACATATTTAACATTGTCCTTGCTCTGCGTACTCGTTTCTCCCAATCTAGGACCGATGCTGATCCACCTACGGGCTTCGACTCATCCCCATTCGCAATCGTCCAAGCACTCTGCACTTCTAGCAGAATTTCCATCTTAAACTTCCAATTTTCATAATTGGAACCATCGAGCTTTTTATGCTCATTCATCCATGCTTCAAATATATTGTTATTCATCTTGGTGATTTAGAAAAAAAAATTCGACAGGTAAAAGATGTTAACTTTACCCCAGATCTGTGACAAAGACATATCATTGTTGTTTGATCTCGCAACACATGCGCAGATCGTCGTGGCTTCCTTCTCAGCCTCCAGACAACCTTCTATTGTCATCTACAACCTTTTTCTTTGCTTCCCCACTCAGCTTCTCTGACAGCTATAGCCTTGTTCTTGGCTCCCCATTCAGTTTCTTTGATTTACACGATCCTCGCAGATATACGCCCAATATCCAAGACTGTCGCATATATACATCAATTTTCTGAGACTCGCCGATATATGCCCAATATCTGAGATTGTCACAGTTTTACATCAATTTTCTAAGACCGTCATAGCTATACACTGAAAAACTGTGACGATCGAAAAATAAAAATTTGGAGAAGTGTAATAGTGATATCGTCACGGCTATCCACTCAAAACCTGCAATGATTTCAGTTCAAAGAACCACCCACCAATTAGCGTACAGGTTCCTCATCCCTGACACTCTGATACCATGATAAAAATGGCAATGTTTGTATTAAAATAAAACCCACTTGTCAGCTCTACCAAAGAGAGTCTGAACCAGGAGAGTCTGTCTCTTCAGAACGTTGTACATTGTTTATCAACATTACACATTAAATAGAATACATGGTTTTAGGAAAGTTAGAACAACATCCTAAGAAAAAGAAACTAATTCCTATCCTGAGGCTACGTGAACCAATTCTACCTATTCTATGATTCTCCATTATCTTCAACAAAAGGTCCCTAAAAGTTTAAAAAATTGTATTGATTATTCAAAATTTATACAATATAATAAATGTCCCTAAAAGTTTTACTTAATTTTAAGTTATCTAATTTTAAGTCATCTAATATTATTAATATTTCATCATAATATTATATGAATGGAAACTTTAAATTTCTATATCATCATATTCCAACAAGAAGCTGAGAGAAAATTTGCAGCTTTAACATGGTAGATTTTTTCTTTTTGAGAAAGTCCAAAGACAAAAAAAAAATTCTTCATATAGATGGCTCATAAAGCCTAAGCAATTGAATTTTTATCGGAGGCTTTTTAAGTGGTGTACTTAAAACATATAAGCACCATATATAAATCACACTAGCGTGTAAGTATATATAGCATATGGACACATCTATCTATAATTAGGTGCTTCATAAGTCATTATAACTAGTCCATATAAAAAAATGTTTAATTTAAATCTTAAATAAACTTTGAGTGGTGCACCATAATCTTAATATCAACCCATAGCCAGTCCACCATGGATACATTATAATGGCCTTATCAAACACGTTATACTGGCCTTAAAACTCGCAATCATTAAAAACGTTATAATGGGATATACCGTATGGACTCGTTTAAGTTGACGAGACAGCATTCAAAGGTCGGATCGGACTCATGAACACCTTATAATGGGGTTGAGACTATGGTGTGGTAGCAGGGTAGCTCAGTGATTATTGATTTTAGAATGGGAATCGGAGAAAAAAATATGAGAGAGAAATTTCCACAGATTCTGTCTTGTTTTTTTCTCCTTCTTGTGTTGCTACTTCTTCATATAAAACCTAGCAATGCGAAAAATGCAGCTTCTGACAGAATAGTGTTGGGCTCTTCTCTCACCGGTAATCAGACCAGGAGTTCGAAGCATGGTATCTTCAAATTGGGATTTTTCAGTCTTAACCACAACAATGTTGAAAAATGGTATGTAGGAATATGGCTTGCCCAGGCTTCAGAGCAGACAATCGCTTGGGTGGCCAACGTGTAGCATCCGCTGTAGAACTTGTCCAACGTTCTGAATCTCACAGAGGACGGGAGTCTCCTTTTGTCTTATGGGAGATCCACCATTTGGTCTTCCAAGGGAAACGGGAATAAACCTTCTGCTGTGATAACGGATTCTGGTAACTTGGTTGTTGTGATTGGCAAGAATAACACTCAAATCATTTGGCAGAGCTTCGACTATCCGCAAAATACATGGTTTCCAGGCATGAAGGTTAGTAACAGCCAGAGGCTATCGGCGTGGAGGAACCCTTGGGACCCGAGTCCTGGACCCTTCACCCTGCGGATGGATCCAAAAGGAGCCGTTTACTTCGTGCTGATGTGGAATAATGACACTACATATTAGCACAGCGGTCCTTGGAATGACCAATATTTCAGCACTAATCCTGAAGCCGCCAAAAATGGGTACGGTTTTACATATTTCAGAAACGGTTCATCCATGTATTTTACTTCAACTCTACTGCTGGCGGGAATCCATGTCTTTTTGGATAATAAGTCAGGACAAATTCGAGTAGACACGTTGCTGGAAAATAAAGAATGGATGATGGTCTAGCAACGGCCCGTCACTCAATGCGAGGTTTATGCCATATGCGGGCCTTATGGATCGTGCAATAATGACAATGTTCAGTCTTGCAACTGCATGTTGGGCTTTGTACCAAGAGATAGCACAGACTGGAAATATTTCCAGTGGTCAGGGGGCTGTGTTCGGAAGACATTGTTATGATGTCGTGATGCGGAAAACCAAAGCAGCACAGACGGGTTTGTATAAATAAGTGGCACATCTGTGCCCTCTCACGAGGTTGAATACAAAGGCCAAAAGTGGTGCCAAGTAGCTTGTCTCGACAATTGCTCATGCACCACATACACTTACGTTAACGAAAGTTCATAGAGGTGTGCAATGTGGTTTGGTGAATTGCTAAATCTGTACGATACTTCCAATGGGATCTCTCTGTTTCTGAGGTTAGACGCATCTGATGTACCTCACTCCTCAATTCCAACAAGAAGGTGAATCTCCCAGGCATGGTGTGTAAGGACCTGCAGTTCCGCCGAGGTGCGACCACGGCCGGTTAGAGAGGGCGTGCGGTTAGAAGGTCGAACAAGCTGCGATCCAGTTGAAGTGTGAGCTCCCTTGGGTGTGCGATAATGAGTTATGCGCATATGGAGGGCGAGCTGATGTTTATATGCATGGTGGCATGGTGTTAAACCTTATGGAGGCCGACCAACAAACGCGTGGAGCCGATGGTGGTTGGAGCTTTTGAAGGAAGGCCGACACACATATTATGATGGCGTGTGAAGGCATAGGCAGGTCGGTTGGGTAGCTATGACCTCGCCCTACGCCCCATATATATTGGAGTTGTGATGGATCTCATTTGATCAATCGCTCAATGATCAAACACACTTGCTCATAAGAAAGGCGCAGTCTAGTGCGTGGGTGCAGCAAGGCATAGAGGCGCAGAACTTGAGATGCGCCCGTTCTTGGGCAAGGTCGCACGGTGATAGCATAGCGTTGGGCAAAGGCGCAGGCAGGAGACCCCGACAGTTTGGTGAGGGCGTGCATAGTGGGTGTGGCACCCGGTTTGTGCAAAGGAGTGCCCAATAGTGAAATGTTGGTGAGCGCCCGGTTTGTGCGATGACTTGGCACAGGTTCTTGGGTGACTCGGGTGAGTGCCCGTCCGTCATGCAACTGTGCATGGTGACTTGGTGAAGTGTTGAGATTGTGAATGGAGGTGTGTATTGGGTGGAGGCGTTCGTGTGTGGCGACTTGGAGGCGCGCCCAAGTTGGGAAAACAACACGATCGTGCGACGAGGTGAATGAAGGGTTGGTGAGTCGTGCAGCGTCCATGCGGAGGCGCCAACGAGCTGGGCAACCGAGTTTGCTGAAGATTATAAATTTGGCTAAGTATGAAACTTGGGGTTTCCGAGTATACTTGTAAAGCTTTGTAACTGTTGTAAAAGGTTGTATAATATATTATTCAGGCAGACTCATTGTTCAAGGAGTTGCCCCTCCCTTTATACTGTGCAATTGCGTTCTTCATTTAAAATTGTTGATGTTAATGGATGTGTATGGGTGTTCATTGGTATAAAGGATAACATTAATAATACTTGGTTGCGAAACACAAACTAAGTAGGAGTAAGTGGTTAGGCGTAAGTATTGGTGAAAAGAAAGTGTTCAGTGGTGTCGCACCTCGCTAAGAGCGGTTGAAAGACTACCGCCGGCTTGGGGGGGTGACAGGTGGTATTAGAGAAGCTGATTCGGGCATTGAAGGTTGAAGCTGCTACACACCTCCACTGAAGTGAAGGTGGTATCAGAGCTTGGTTGCAGCTGGTGAGCAGGGTTGCTCATGACGAAGTGCAGGTGTGGATACACTTGGAAATTGAAGACAGTGAAGCAGGTACTTGCAGGTGAAGGAAGTTGTTTCACATACAAGTGGAACAAGGGCTGGTTCAGGTTGCAGGAAACTTGGTGAAGCTGCTGGATGGTCGAAACTAGATTGCAAAGAAGAAGGAAGCTGTTAGTAATGGCAGTTGAATCTCAAGCTGGGTCTAGTCACAGTGTGAAGGATGCTACTATGGCATTCATGGAAAAAGTGTTGGAGAAGATGGAGGACTTGGAAGCTTTCTAGAATAAGAAGATGGACTTGTTCAAAAAGGAGAAAGAGGCCAATTCGAAGATGAAGGAAGAACTCGATGAACTCTGGACTCAACATGAGTACACTAATCTTTTGTGTACACAACTTGAAGTAAGGGTCAAGGAGGTTGAAGAGGCAAGAGACCAAGGTCTTGCAGAGATTGTGGGCTTGAAAAAATCTCTTGACAAAGCCAGAGATGAGATCATGGTGTTGAAGAAGGCTGTGAGGCATAGCTCAGGTGGAGGAGTGCCTCATGTGAAAGTCAAGGAACCAGAATCTTACGATGGTATAAGGAGTGCAAAGACTCTTGGCAACTTTCTATGGGACATGGAGTAGTACTTGGAACAATTGGGTCTATCTGATGATGAGACGAAGGTCAAGGTAGCTGCTCAGTTCTTGACAAAGGATGCTAAGATGTGGTGGCGAAGGAGGATGGATCATATTGCCAATGGCAGTGCTCGTGACATTACTTCGTGGGATGAGATGAAGAAAGCTTTGCAGACCCATTTCTATCCTCAGGATGAAACATGGGAAGCAAGGATGAAAATTAAGTTCATAAAGCAGACCAAGAACCTTCAGACATATCAGTGGGAGTTTACAAGTGTGGTTCTAGAACTTCCTGACATGGCAGAGAGGGACAAGGTGTTCAATTTCATTATTTGGTTGAAGCCTTGGGCACGAAATGAAGTGAAGAGGTAGAGGATTAGAACACTTGAAGAAGCTTTTGCTGCTGTGGACAGGAAGAAGAAGTCTGATAAGCCAAAAGATAAGAAGAAAGAGGATGCTTCGAAATCGGATGATAATTCGAAGACGAAGAAAGCCTTGAAGTGTTGGATATGTGCTAGACCACATACAGTGAAGAATTGTCCTTCTAGACTGAAAGTGGCTGCGATTGCACAATCTAATGCAAATGAAGAAGCTTCTGTGGTGTTTTCTAGAAAAGTGTCTATTCAAAACGACCCTATCCCACTGGGTTGTGACAGAGACCTCAGAAACAAACAGGGAAAACTATTCTTGTATTCTCCTTTATGAACTATAAATGAAGATGAATAGGATGGACCAACCTGTGTCTTGCGCTAGTCCTTTGATCCAATCTCTCTTCTCTTTGGTAGCTCCCAGCTATCCGCTCCCTCACTTGCCCAGCGTCACCAAGTTCCTGCAAAGTTCACAGAAGAGAGAATCTACACAAAGACATGGATTTATGTTCATAAAAAGCTTAGGACCAGATTTAAGCTAAACATACAAATATAACAAACATCAGCGATATACAAGCATGTAGGAGAAACTCAAATAGTTTTATTGATGAAACAAGAAGATCCAAGAGGAGTTACAACCGATGATTCCTGATCCACATCAACCTCCCAGCATAGAATCCCTTCTTCACCTCTAACAAAGCATAAATCACCCAATACTCTGATATCTATCACAAAACCAACAGGAATTATCTGCAATGTACAAAATTCCAGCCTCCGGATCTCTTGGTGAGGGATCCATATATAGATGTATGCAAAGAGGATGAGTCAGCTCATGAATTGATTAGTGGCTTCTCTCTGTCATTTCTTGCTTCCACTTGGAGACTGAGAGCCTCTTACTCATCACTGGTCGAATTCAGTGAGGCAAGTGTCATTGGAGAAGATTCTGGAAGCTTCCATTGTCTCTCCACCTCGTGGAATGACTCTGCCACTTGTCATTTCCCACTCAACGCACCCTAGTAGTGCATTCAAGTGCGTTGCAATGCACCTAGCCAGTGTATTTGGGTGCTTTGCAACGCAACTAGCTAGTGGAGCATCTGAAATGATCCTGATTTGACTAGTTTTGAGCAGTTTCTGGTGGAGAACTTCTGGGAGAAGCTGTAATTTGTTGACCTTGTTTCTTTAGGAGCTGGAACAACACTTTTAGGGACTTAGGATCCCTTGGTTTATGGACATTTCATGCTTATAGCTGTAAGGCACAAAAATGTCTATAACAGTTGCCCCCTAAAGTATGAGGTCGTTTATCGGGTGAAATTCTTTATTCGGAGGATCCGAAGTTCTTCTAATGCTGGGGAGGAGACCTGTAATAAGATACAATACAATACATTATTTTCATACTATTTTCATGATCTAGCTGAGGCGGGCATTCCCATGCTCAGCTTTATAAATTCATTTTCATGTACATAGGACAAACAATCGTCTGATGGTAGACTAATGATTCTGATGAAGTCAACATCCTTTTGGTAGGATGATTATCTGTGCTGCAATGCTGTACATTTCAATGTCTTTATTTTTCCTGAATATATATCGCAGCCTGGATGGATGAAACTAGATCCGGGGTCTTCAATCTCGTCCGATCTTCACTCTAAGTACAAGTCGATCCATGTGAGAAATGTTTTGAAGTCGAACATGGAAAGACATCGCTTGATTACCAGTCAATGATGTAAACTGTTAACAAGCGCAAGAGGAATCACCGATAATGATAATTACCCTCAAGGTACTGCAGTACAATTCACGTGGTGTGAATAAAGGACTTGGCGTCGAACACCACGCAAAATCTTTCGGTCGAAGGTCATTGATGTATACCTGTCGCCAGAAGTGAGAAACTTGTCATTGAGGCATGCAAGCTTCAAAGTACTGAAGGGGTGTTCCTAGATCAACTTCTTGGATAATGAGCTGATGTCGACAAGAAGTGATCCGTCAAAGGAGGGCCTTAATGAATCCCACATCAATGACACGGAACGGAGCAAATGATTTTGATGGAGGTGAAAAAGATCTGGTGATATATGGTTCAGGGTGGCGGTCATGAAAGAATGAAGTATAATGTATGGTAGTGGATGGGACACGGGTGACTTCTCTGGATGACTTCTCTTGAACATGTTAGCGACACTTATGTGATGGATTGGTAGCATTTACCCCAAATGTGGATGGTATGGCGTGACCATGGTGATGTGACCGGTGAATGAAACAACCCAACCCGACTCTGGCACGAAGTGGAAGTGTCATGTTCAAGAGTGACTTGCTACTAATAAAGTTTCTTTGAGTTTTCTTCCAAATTTTTCCCTAGTCATTGCTGACCAGTACATCTTTATTTTTGTCAAGCTTGAGGAGGATAACATATGCTTGTTCTATAATTTTCCCTTCAGGCAAACCCATCGCTATGTTTTAACGAGCCTAGCGATAGTGAAACTCGTTCTCGTCTAAAGACAAGTTTGTCGCTATTAATCTTTTTAACGAGTCTAACGACAAAGATAACTCGGTCCTTTTCATTTTTAGAGAGTCTGAAAAGGTACGTAAAGATAAATCCGGAATTCCTTTTTCGTCATCTAATCCCTTAAGTCCGAAAAAGTATAAAACAATACAGAAGGGATGAATTTTCGATAGTTTTAACGAGCCGAACAAAACAAGTGCTCGATCTTTTTGTGCAATAATCCCTCAGGTCCAAAAAGATTAAAATCTAGAGGAGGGATAGCACTTCCGGTAGCTTTAACGAGCTGGAAGGCCAAAACTCGGCAATCTTTTCATATTTTATGAGTCAGATGAAAAGAGCTTAAAGGAGACTCGTCTTTTGAGGAACGAGTGATAAAAAGGGTAGCAGCTGATTCCAGTTAAGGTTTGGAATTTTCCAATCACGGCAGTGTCACAAGGATGGCTAGTGAAATCACTCTTCGCAGCTGTTCCTCAAAATGGGTAAACAATCAAATGGAGGTGAATGATCGGCCAATGGAAAAGTGGAGGTGATGGTGCAAACATGACCAAGGCTTTAATGGCTGAAAATGCTTCATTCACGGTGGTTATTTACCGGAGGATAGTTCATTTTTTAATGAGCTTAAACGCAGGTGGAAACATTTGCTCGATCTTATGTTTATTTTTTAACGAGCTTGAACTATGCGCTAAAACTGCTCGATTAATCTAGTCATATGATAAGAATGTCTCATATAAAAACGACAACTTTTAGATTTTTGCCCCACATCCTCTCTTTATGCAAGTTTGGTGACGACTAATCCTACGAGTTTAAAGGGTTAGAGGTCCTAAAAATTTAAAAAATAAATAGCCGCCCCTTGCTTGCATGCCAAAAGGTTTGCATGCCCCCAGGTATAAAACAGAGTTTCAAACTTACCCCTCAATTTGTAGACAAAACATTTGTTCTATCGGGAGAGGCCTACCTCTTACAGGCTACCCAAAGATTGCTCTATTTGTGGTGCAAACAAAACACTTCTTTGGCGATGTCTACCAAGATAAACAAAGGTGAGTGACTCCGTCTGTCAACCCACATAACTTTGACAAGAGAATCTTATTCTAGAATAACCCCTCTTCCACCGATGGACGGGGTACAGACTAGTCATATTCTCCCACAGAAACCTACCCTATACCCGAAGTTTTCCTGCCGAAGCAGACCAGGACACATGCCCCCTAGGTTTCAGTCATATCCCTCCGAATTACTCACGCTCATCGGGAGGACGGACTGGGAATTGAGACATTTCTTGCGTGAAGAGATCGTTTAGGGACGGTATATGACTATTTGCTATGTGTGATCCGGGAAATGAAAGCTGGTCCACGAGCTTGACCACTCTTCCTTCGTGCGGAAAACACATTACTCTAAAGAGTGAGGAGACGATGGCTCCCATGCAATAAATATAGTCTCGTCCAAGGAGTAGGTTATAATCCAAGGGTCCTTGAACGACCATGACATTCATGCGAACTGTCTTCCCTCTCAATGTGATGCGCACATCGGGAAGGATCCCTAAAGGTCGACTGGTTCCTTTATCAAAGCCTGTCAGATTTCTCATTTCAGGCAACAGCGATGGCGAACCAAGCGCTTTCCAAGCAATAGAGGAAAGGATACTCACAGAAGCCCCCCCATCTATGATGGTGCCAGCCATGACCATTCTATATATTTGAACGATAATTCGGAATGGTATGCTTGCTGGCAAATGGGGTCTGCCTAGTCGATTCCAGTCGAAGGATACAACTAGGTTGCTTGGAGGTGGGACCGAGTAGACGGCCGGGTATGGCTCTGACGAACTTCCTTCCTGCGGTAAAGGAATGGGTGGATTGCCCCCATGTTCGTCAAAGTCTGTGTTGATGAAGAGAATTTGGACGATGTCATCCTTATTCTCTTAAGTGACTGTATCATTCGAAGATAAAACCTTTGAAGGCAAGACCGGGTCAACTGCCGCCTCGACCTTTTGACTTTCGTCTGGTATGGATTCAGTTGGTTTATCTTCAATGATAGGTGCTTCAGCCGACCACCTGAGCGGGCCAACTAGGTTCTCAACTAGTGACGGACTCGGCAAGAGTTTTTTATATCCAGGAGGAAGTCCTAATGGTGAAACCGGACGATCATCCAAAACTCTTTTAGCCTCGTCTAAGAAGGGAGAATGGTGGAGGGCATGGTTGCCTTCGCAGAGTCTACAGGGAAATCTAGCTTTCCCTTTTTGTCTTGGGGCTTCACTTTCACTAGTTGATGGTGTGCTTCCAACATGATCTCCAGAGGTTGATGACACCGGATTGTGCAAATGAGGAGACCAGTCCCTTAGTATCCGAGGGATGCAAGGACAATCTCTGTGAAAGTGGTCTCCTCTACAAATGACACATGGCGATTTAGGCCTGGTCGGTGCTGTGTGTGGATTTTCATTAGACGACACTCGTTTTCCCTTATTCGCCTTTGGCTCCTTCTTCTTTTTCTCTTTCTTCTTCTTTTCCTTCTTCTCCTTAGGAACTTGGCTTTTAGTTTTACCAGTCCTGTCAAGCGAAGAGGAAGGAGGAGAGGAAGAATTAGAGGAAGTAGAAGGCTGGTGGGTAACTCTGGACTCGTCTAATTGTTGATTCGATTGTTCAGGAATAGGGGTGTTATGAACGACATTGGTTGAGAAGAGCCATACTGGCAAGCCAATTGTCAGTCCTGGAAACGACAAGTGGCCATATGGGGCGCACCAACATCTCCCCAAGAGGAGAAGGGACTAGGATTTCCACCAAGGGGAATTCCTTGGTTGGTAGGCTCCATTTTCTCAACCTAAAGATCAACGCAGGAAAAGGGTATGAATATTCCGTTTAAAATAAATTTTAACACGCTTTGACACAACTTGTTTTTTCAGTTTTAAAGAGTCGAGAAAAAACAAAAGATGACTCTAGTCTCCTTCGATTTTTAATGAGCCTGAAGTGACAAGTGCTCAGATGGACCTTTTCCGTTATGGAGTCTGAAAAGGAACGAAAGGGACTGCTCTGGAGGTCTAGGTAGAGGGAGTACCAAACCAATTGCAAAACTGCAGAATACTTTTTAGGGTACGGCAGTCAATCTTCCCGAATGCTGTGTTCGGTGCATTGCGATCAGTAGGGCGACCGACACGGCTTCCTATGGATAAAGGTTTTATGCCTATAGGGGTCTCCCAATATATACTCGACGGTACATGGGAGCGCAAGTCCGTACTGGCACTTATCGTCTCAAAGTGGAGGAATCACCCAACCATCAGTGAGGACAACAGTTACCAGGTTTTACGACGTCGGAATACGTCTCTAGCCTAGACCTCTAAATGTTGTGCGTTAAGTTACAAAGCGTTGTTAAGTTCATTGAATTTATTTTAGGTTGATCTTTCTTATGAAGTTTGCCTTTTGGGTTCACCACGAGATGTAGATGGAATTCTTAAAATGCAATCTAAAGATGATAAGCAAGATTTTATCTCTTTTCAGCAATGAAAATCCTAGCTACAAGGGGAAAAGAAAGACACAATCTTTTCTCAAAGAGCAAAGAGCACACTGTAAATGCACTTTTCCTAAATCAAGCCATACAAACTGTCAATATGCAAATGCACTTGTGCATGTATTTGTTTTTCACTTTCTTAATATTGATGCCTAAAAAGAAAGTTGTTGTACAAATTTGAATTCACTTTCAAGTGAAAAACACAAACAAGCTTCTTTTCGAAATCAAAAGGTAGAGACGATTACGACACTTTATGATTTTGAAGTAAACACTTGTTTCGACACTAGAAATTCACAAATTCAAGCCAAAGGCAAAAGTAAAAGCGTAATCGACTGTCAACAGCAAATAAACTTTCTCCTAAGATCAAAATTGACACTTACGACAAATCTAAATCCAAGGACGACAATATGACTAGTTTACTTTTGCAATGGGAAACTGTAAATGACATAACAAACACACAAAAACAAATACAGTTTCTTTTATACAACTGAGGCGGAATTAAGGTAAAGAAAAGGGGCTTTTAAACAGACATACACACTGATCACAGGCTGCAAAAATCAGAGGTAAAACTGGAAAAAGTGAGCAAAGAACCTCAGCTAGACAGGGCTAAGCTGATCAACGCACCTGCTACACAGAGAAACTAAATTGCAACACAGGTAGCCCTCTCGGGAACTGCGTTGAAATGCAGAGTCTCTTCACAGAGCCTGCACTGGAGCAGAAACGATAATTCTCTCTGGGTTCTGGGTCACGGTTTGCAGTTTAATCTATGGCTTTTGGCCGGGTAAAAGCAATCAGTAATGCACAATCAGAGGATTCATTTACAAGAGGTGTAAGAGCTATCAGAAAGGGTAATCAGATCATTTGTGAATCAACTGTTCAGATCATAAACAGATCCAGTGAATGGACTAGAGTAGCAGATGTCTACTTTGCATTTGTAAATGGCAAATGCAGTTCGATTTGCTACTCCTAAGCTTATGAGATGAACAACAATAGAAACACAAACAAACTAACTAGACACGATCCCTTGCGGAGTCGCCATTTTGTTTTCGGGAAAAGTGTCTATTCAAAACAACCCTATCCCACTGGGTTGTGACAGAGACCTCAGAAACAAACAGGGAAAACTATTCTTGTATTCTCCTTTATGAACCATAAACGAAGATGAATAGGATGGACCAACCTGTGTCTTGCGCTAGTCCTTTGATCCAATCTCTCTTCTCTTTGGCAGCTCCCAGCTATTCGCTCCCTCACTTGCCCAGCGTCACCAAGTTCCTGCAAGCTCACAGAAGAGAGAAACTACACAAAGACATGGATTTATGTTCATAAAAAGCTTAGGACCAGATTTAAGCTAAACATACAAATATAACAAACATCAGTGATATACAAGCATGTAGGAGAAACTCAAATAGTTTTATTGATGAAACAAGAAGATCCAGGAGGACTTACAACCGATGATTCCTGATCCAGCATCAACCTCCCAGCATAGAATCCCTTCTTCACCTCTAACAAAGCATAAATCACCCAATACTCTGATATCTATCACAAAACCAACAGCAATTCTCTGCAATGTACAAAATTCCAGCCTCCGGATCTCTTGGTGAGGGATCCATATATAGATGTATGCAAAGAGGATGAGTCAGCTCATGAATTGATTAGTGGCTTCTCTCTGTCAGTTCTTGCTTCCACTTGGAGACTGAGAGCCTCTTACTCATCACTGGTCGAATTCAGTGAGGCAAGTGTCATTGGAGAAGATTCTGGAAGCTTCCATTGTCTCTCCACCTCGTGGAATGACTCTGCCACTTGCCATTTCCCGCTCAACGCACCCTGGTAGTGCATTCAAGTGCGTGCAACACACCTAGCCAGTGTATTTGGGTGCTTTGCAACGCAGCTAGCTAGTGGAGCATCTGAAATGATCCTGATTTGACTAGTTTTGAGCAGTTTCTGGTGGAGAACTTCCGGGAGAAGCTGTAATTTGTTGACCTTGTTTCTTTAGGAGTTGGAACAACAGTTTTAGGGACTTAGGATCCCTTGGTTTATGGACATTTCATGCTTATAGCTGTAAGGCACAAAAATGTCTATAACATGTGGGGATGATGCAGATACTTGGTGTTGTTGCTGCTACAGAGGTGATCTCTCGGAGGGATCCTGAGAGGAACAATTTGGAGTATGTTCGGATGAAGGTTGGAGGTGCTGATATACTCACTATGGTGGATAGTGGGGCCTCTCACAACTTCATGGGAGAAGATACTGCAAGAAGAATTGGGCTGAAATATGTATCGGTGAAGGCATAGATGAAGACAATCAATTCTCCTCCTAATAATGTTCTTAGTGTAGCTAAAAAAGTGGACACAACACTAGGTGAGTGGACAGGGAAGGTCAACTTCATTATAGTGTGGATAGATGACTATGAAGTTGTGCTGGGAATGGAATTCATGAAACAATTCGATGTTATGATTGTTCCACATTTGAAGAAGCTATACATTTACGATGGAAGGGAAGATGTACCCATTGGTGTACCAACCATTGGAGTGACAAGACCTAATTGTAAGTTGGCAGTGATGCAAATGGAGGATGAGAAGCGGATGGAAGACATGAGTAAGCGATTGTCTACGGTTGAGACAAAGCTTACCGAGCAGTCATTGGTCATCAGGACACTTTCAAATAGTATCTTGGAATTTTCAAGAAGGCTAGAAGTGGTCGAGGATGATGATGATGAGGCATATGTGAGGCCGAATGTCTGGGAGGAGGATCGGGTCACTTATCTACATAGGATTGAGATAGAAGATCCTGACAGATGGATTGAGTTGATTAGTGAGGGTGAGCCTCCAGGCTCTACCCCCTCCACATCTTCTTAGATGACAAGAAGATGGGGCTCATTGTTAGCTGCTCATGGCAGTGAGTCCTTAAAATAGGTTAAGCAGGTATGGCAGATGGTGCAGCGATGGCTTGGCATCAAGCATCATGACATGTTTCAGATGGGATGGAGTTTCCATGGACCTGAGCATGGGTGAGATTCTTGGTGAGTCCAAGATGTGGCAAAATCCGAGATAGATTGGTGAAGGCATAAGGATGTTCACTCTCATGGCTTGAGCATGACAGTTGGATTAGCTACCCAACTAGTTCAGACATGGGGTCCGGAAGTGCACGGAGAGATGTTGGCATCAGGCAGACGAGGAGGACAGTTCACAGGATGAGGACGACACATGGTGGAGATGAAGTTCTACATATGTTGCAGGGATGTTTGCAGTATGTGGAGGAGTTGACATCATGGACCGAGGATGAGACATACATTGATGTTAATCTTGGTGGATGGCTACCAGGTTGGTATGTTGTCGAGGACGAAAAAAATTTCAGGTGGAGGAGGATGTAAGGACCTGTAGTTCCGCTAAGGTGCGACCGCAAACGGTTAGAGAGGGCGCGCGGTTAGAAGGTCGAACAAGTTGTGATCTGGTTGAAGTGCGAGCTCCCTTGGGTGTGCGATAATGAGTTATGCACATATGGAGGGTGAGTTGATGTTTATATGCGTGGTGGCATGGTGTTAAACCTTATGGAGGCTGACCAACAAATGCGTGGAGCCGACGGTGGTTGGAGCATTTGAAGGAATGCCGACGCACATATTATGATGGTGTGTGAAGGCATGGGTAGGTCGGCTGGGTAGCTGCAACCTCGCCCTATGCCCCATATATATTGGAGTTGCGATGGAGTTCATTTGATCAATTGCTCAATGATCAAACACACTCGCTCATAAGGAAGGCACAGTCTAGTGCGTGGGTGCAGCAAGTCGTAGAGGCACAGAACTTGAGATGTGCCCATTCTTGGGTAGGGCTGCACAGTGACAGCATAGTTTTGGGCGAGGGCGCGGGCAAGAGCGCCCGACAGTTGGGTGAGGGTGTGCACGGTAGGTGTGGCGCCTGGTTTGTGCGAAGGAGCACCCAACAGTGAAATGTTGGTGAGTGCCCGGTTTGTGCGATGACTTGGCACGAGTCCTGGGGTGACTTGAGTGAGTGCCCGCCCATCGTGCAAGTGTGCATGCTGACTTGGTGAAGTGTTGAGATTGTGAACGGAGGTGTGTCTCGGGTGGAGGCGCCCGTGTGTGGCGACTTGGAGCCCCGCCCAAGTTGGGCAAACAACACAATCGTGCGACGAGGTGAACGAAGGGTTGGTGAGTCGTGCGGCGACCATGCGGAGGCCCGACGAGATGGGCAACGGAGTTTGCCGAAGATTGTAAATTTGGCTAAGTATGAAAATTGGGGTTTCCGAGTATACTTGTAAAGCTTTGTAACTATTGTAAAAGATTGTATAATATATTATTCGGGAAAACGCATTGTTCAGGGAGTTGCTCCTCCCTTTATACTATGCAATTGTGTTCTTCATTTATAATCGCTGATGTTAATGAATGTGTATGGGTGTTCATTGGTATAAAGGATAACATTAATAATACTTGGTTGCGAAACACAAACTAAGTAGGAGTAAGTGGTTAGACGTAGTCCATGAACATAAGTATTGGTGAAAAGAAAGTGTTCGGTGGTGCCATACCTCACTAAGAGTTGTTGAAAGACTACCGCCGGCTTGGGGGCGTGACAACGGCCCATCACTCAACGCGAGGTTTATGCCATATGCGGGCCTTATGGATCGTGCAATAATGACAATGTTCAATCTTGCAACTGCATGTTGGGCTTTGTACCAAGAGACAACAGAGACTGGAAATCTTTCCAGTGGTCAGGGGGCTGTGTTTGGAAGACACCATTATGATGTCGTGATGCGGCAAACAAAAGCAGCACAGACAGGTTTGTAGAAATAAGTGGCACATTTGTGCCCTCTCACGGGGTTGAGTACAAAGGCCAAAGGCGGTGCCAAGCAACTTGTCTTGACAATTGCTCATGCACCACATACACTTACATTAACGACAGTTCATAGAGGTGTGCAATGTGGTTTGGTGAATTACTAAATCTGTACGATACTTCCAATGGGATATCTCCGTTTCTGAGGTTAGACACCTCTGATGTACCTCACTCCTTCAATTCCAACAAGAAGGCGAATCTCCCAAGCATGGTGGGTGGCGTCGTGGGAGGGCTGGTTGCTATTTTGGCATTTGTGTTGTTGTTTATCTAGTGTTGCAAGCGATCGATTTTGTATTCCACAGAATACGTCCTCGTCAGACTAACTTTATTCACTTACAAATTGTTGCAGAATGCAACGAAGAAATTTTCTTAGCGTCTGGGAGGTGGGAGTTTCGGCGCCATCTTCAAAGGGACTTTAGCGGATGGCTCTCTTGTGGCAGTTAAAAACTTGGAGAGTGTAAGCGAAGGAGAGAAACAATTTTACATGGAGGTGAGTACCATCAGAGTTGCCCAGCATGTGAATTTGGTTAGGCTGCTGGAGTTTTGCAAAGAGGGCTCCCAAAGGCTGTTGGTGTACGAATACATGCCTAATGGCTGCCTCAACTCCTTCCTTTTCAAGAAATCCTCGAGAAATGATGAACAACACAAGTTGTTGAACTGGAAAACGCGCTTCTACATCTCGGTGGGAACTGCCAGGGGAATTGTTTACCTACACGAGAAGTGCAAGGTCCTGTTGATGCCTCAAAAATCGCTGCAACAACATTGGGGAAACCACCCGGTCCGGACCTTAATACAGCTCCTTTTCCGTTTGGAATAGTGGCTCCGACTGGGGATAATGGGACCAGTTTCCCAAAAAATATAAGTAAACGGGATGGATGAGCGACTTATAGAATATGATGGTGATAAGCGGATAACTAAAACTATCAGCAAAATATAATAACTATGGTCTAATCCTGGGACTTATCGATTTTTTAAAGCGTAGCATTTGATAATCTGTGCTTCAAGATAGGCATATAGATGACTCTATCGCTAAAACATAGATATTTAAATCATTCAAGATTGCGATAACAGCGAATTACTACACTTTGTCATTCATATCATTGTTACATGCATGATTAAAGGAAAAGGCGTATCACAAAACATCCAATAGTGGAATGAAATGGAGATTTGTTGTTACAGCGCATACATGTATTCAACAATAGCAAGAAATAATAACACAGCAATTCATATAAAAGGAATGAATACAGATGCAGATAAAAGTACCATGTAAGCTGCTTAACACTCCCATATATTAATCGCTACGTCGTAGTCCTTCCTTCAACTCGGAAAGCATTCCAAACAACAGACAATAGTGCGCAATTGCATAAAACAACTTTCCCGTTAAATTAAGAACCATTGGTCGAGTTTCATAAAAGAATATAGGCTGAAGCACAGTAGTGCAAACTTCAGTCTTTAAGTCTGTTACAAAATTTTACGACCCTTTCTAAAAACATGAAAGGGTCTATAAATACTAAGCTAATCTAAATATCTAAGAAACTGAAATGCTATTAAATTGGCATCAATTAATATTTCTCCCATCTTCCTTGGCGATCTGGCAATTGGCGGAAATGATTCATCAGGTGGGCTCTTTGCCTTTAAACCTGAGCTGACATATCGCCAGCATTGGCTCTACTTCAGGCGGTTTGTTGAGGCGCGAACTGAGCTGGGCACCATATGTGGCATCTTGAATATCGGGGATTATGCATCCGAGAGCATCTGTTAAACACTTGAGGGCCGACCTTTGTGTGTGTGGCTTGATCAGAAAGAGCCAATATGCCTCGGAAGTCAAAGTATTTACTCCAGCGATTAACCTTCCCTTTTCCTCCAAGTCATGATAACTTGTTTGCTCAATCATGTTTGCTGTTGTTATGCTTCCACGTGTACACTGGGAGATCATGTTTGCCAAGTAGAGTGTGTTGTTGACTAAATCAACCATATTGCTGGCAGTTAATTTACACCTCGAAGCAGCCCTTTCCGTTTTCATCACTTGAGTGTGCCATTCCGTGAAAAGTATGTCCTTGTATGTCTCATGGATTCTGGGCAAGTTTGCTGCTTTTCCCACATCAGAATCTTGCCAGTCAAGATATGTGACTATGGTTTCTTCAGCTTGATCTAGCTCATTTATGGCCTTTTCTACCTGCTGACATACTGATGTAGTTAGCTCGCACAATGGTTCCGCCTCAGTGAGTTGTCGGCATAGGAGCCTAATCTGAGATATTAATGCGTTGTTTATCTGAGATGCCTCGGCTCTGAAATCCTCCACTTTTTGAGTGCCCTTGATGTCTTCGAGCTGCGCTAACAGTTGAGCTATTTGCTCGTCCTTTGATTTCATCATTAGCTCATTCGCTGTTCTCAACTGTGCCAATGCCTCCGATAATTCTTTTTGTTTCTGGATCGCGCTTTGGTCGATCCTCTGCTTCTCGGTTTGTAATTGCTGGGTTAATAAACTGTTAGCTTGCCTTTGTTCTAGCAACTGTTCTTCTGCTTGTGCTTCCTTTTGCTTTGCCTCGGTCACTTCTGCCTGTAATGCAAAAATTTCCTGGTCCTTAGTCTTCAATAGAAGACTTACCTCCGATGCCTTATCAATAGTCGCTGCAGAATAAGCTCCTGTATACTGCGATAGCTTTGTTAGGTCATCGAAGGGGTCCATTTCTTCCTTCCATACTACATTACCCGTGACTGTTTGCTCAGGAAAGATAGAAGGTTGATCAAGCTTTCGTCTCTTCCTTGATCGCTTAACAACTGCTCTATGCCTTGGGCTATAGAAAACATCCAGGGGAGGAATATCTTCCACCTGGAGAACAATTTGATCGGAAGGGTCTTTAGGAATTACCTCAACATCCTTGGAAATGGGTGGGCCGCTGGTTCCACTTAGAACCTGAGAAGAAGTGATATCTGGTGTATCACTTGTTTTGGAGGTGTCCGTATCTTTGGAGCCTTCCTTTCCACTGATAATGGAATCGAATTGCTTCCATTGCTTAAGCAATTCGGGATCAATGGTGGTCTGTTTATGCTGCTCGGTTTGGGACTCGCTCCGCTCTTTTTCCTGTTCTTTCCTCTGCTGCTCCTCTAGTTCTTTCCTCTGCTGCTCCTCTAGTTCTTTCCTCTACTGCTCTTCCTGTTCCCTTTTCTGCCTATCTGCCAATTCCTTTTTCTGCCTATTTGCTAGTTCTTTCTTTTGTTTCTCCTCTTCTTCCCTCTTCCGTTGTTCCTCTATCTCTTTCTTCTTTCTCTGTTCTTGTTCCATTTGCACTTTCTGCTGTTTTTCTATTTGTTCTTTCTTTTGCCTCTCTGCTTTCTCTTTTCTTTGCCTTTCTGCCTGCAGCTTCTTTTTCTTTTCCTCCTGTTGCTTCTTTTGTTCTTTCGTTGTAGCAGGAGGTTGGCTCGTCTGTTGCCGACCAGGCACGCTTGAAGAAGTCGCCGGGGTTGTTGACAGTAAATCTAGAGGCAAAGTTTGCAACCTCTGCTCTCTAAGTTTATTGAACTCAGTTAACCCCTCATCATTGTATTTCATCCTCGCAAGCTCTTTAGCATGACCTATTGTTTCGGAGGCAACGAACAGGTCATCAAACATATCCTCTTGATGGTCAACTTTTGTCAATTTGGCCTGTTCTAATGCAGTGTAAGCAGTTTTCTTTGGATCATAGAGTCTGTTTGGGATAGTGGCCAGGGCTAAAGCTTGCATCTTTGTGGCTTCCTTTTCTGCATGCTTGAGATCATGCAGAGTAAAGACACCAATTCTTAAGGGAAAAGAGGGCCAGCCCCTCTTCTTTTCTTTCTTGAGAGTCTGTGTAACACTCTCGGCCATAATCTGGTAGGAGATTTCTCATGCTAGCAGTTTGTCTGGAATATATAAAGGGAGAACATGCGGATTCACTTGGCTCCCAAAAACCCTAACATAAGTAAATCGCTCTTCTCCGAACCAACTTGCTACCGCTGGTAAATCAAAGGAAGCTAGATAGGAGATTTTGGGAATGGGCCTATCAAAAATAGAATAATGAATGGGAACCATAAAACCATTGCAGATTTGATACAAATGGTCTTTGTAAGAGGACTTCCACAACTTCTGGTGGTATAGATGAATGGGTGAGGGGTCTTGGGCGGTCCACCTCCAACCGAGGACGGGAAAATCAGAATTGAAACATAATGTATCTAAAATGTAAGCACTATAATAAAACGGGGGAATTTTCCTTTCGGTGACTACGGAATTGGCTCTAAAGTCACGAATAGCTACGGCCAACTTATCAGAGAGAATAGTGGCCCAATCCATGATTATGCTATTTACAGCTGCTTCCATTAGGGGAACCATCTCTATGGTAAAATTAGCAGAGTCGTGTAATCCCCATAGCCTACACATCATTATCCCCGCATAACAATAGGGAGAAGCCAAAGAATCGACTGAGTACTTACCAGAAGTTTCGTGCTTGTGTTTGGCTGGATTCTGCCTCCAATCCCGGATGGGCTCGGATTCCACTTCATTGTCAGCTGCAAATTTCTCCAGGAAAGTCTTGTTGTAGACCTTCTCTGGCTCGGGCAAATGATACATTTGCCTTAGATGCTCCGGCTTGAACGACCCGAAAATCCTCCCATCCCTGGTGTTAAATGTTCTGTCGAGGATTGGAATTTCCTCAATTGCCCATCGCACTACATCTGTGTAGGGAAGAATTTGTTCTCTGGCCGCTATCCTGTGAAGGAAAGAGTCGGCCAAGTCTTTGAGAGTAGCATCGGACTTCTTGAGCACGTCCACACTAGCTTCCGTCACTGCTACTTTTGGTTGCTCAGCCTCTAATAGATTATAAGTGCCTTGCCATGTAGTCCTAGTGAGACCAGTGCATGTAGTGTCTGAAATTAAGCCTTTCTTCTTATCTACAGCAGCTTGTCCTGCAACAGATGTAGCAGCGGAACCTGCGGTCCTTTTGGATTTCTTTCCCATCTTGCTCAGGCTTCTCTCGACAGATGAATTCTACACAAATGCAAGAGAAATCGTAACAAGGAAATATAACAATGACAATCCATAGCGGGAAAGATATATCAATTGAAGCGTGCTGGGATTAATTCTCAAAAGTGGCTGCGGATCCAATCACTGGGAAGATATTGCAGATGCATTAATGGTCGTTTAAGGCCTGCTACTCATTAAATGATTATTACACCGTTATCCGGCTGAATGACCCCCTTAAGCGTGCAATAGATATTTTGGCGGTTGAGCGCAGGTGATCGTTAATCGAAGGGGCAAAACTTTAAATACAAATACATCACCTTATCCCTGCATTTAACGGCTTTTTTGAAATCCGCGCTTTATCAATCGGATATCAATAATACTTTTAGATCTTCAAGTCATGACTTTTTGGGAACGCCGATTGCCGATAACCGATATCGCATCGCTTCGGGGAATAGATGTTATACAATCATAAGCGAAAGATCCTGCCGATTGCCGATTGCGACATCGCATCGGATTAGCGCGAAGAAACATAACAGGGTGCATTTAAAGTGATTTGCCGATTTCCCGATCGCCGATATCGCATCGCATCGGGGGTAAGACCTGGGTGCCTTATTAGGGTACATGGTATGTTGCCGACTGCCGATTGCGAAATCGCATCGGGTCGGAGTTTATAACTTAAAGTGTTCTGACCACATATGAGGCATCGCCGATATCACGTCGCGTCGGGGCTTATGTTATGTGTGTTTATAAGGTGTGCATGGAGTATCGCCGATCGCCGATAGCGAAATCGCATCGGCGGAGACCAAGGTACCACTTTAATGTGTTTCCCATGTCATTGCGATATGCGATCTTGCGATCGCTTTATCGTAATAACAAAAGATTGTTTTATTATTGAAAAACTATTGTTCGAAAGGCTTAAATACATAAACTCATTTGATTATCAAACCTTTTTGAACAACAGAAGGATTGATGCCAATCAAACTTTAAAAGGGACCCATTCCATATGTTAATCTTTGTAAATAAAAATGATATGAAATGGGGGGTTGTTGTAGAGCACAACAATTGGCGATTCGCTGGAAGAACCAGTTATCTCTGAAACTGATACAAACACTTAAGCTTTTTCAAATAGAGTCTCAATCAGAAGGGGAAAATTCTAATATAACTGGATATCTGTGCATTCTGAACAAAGTGAGATTATTTTGTTATCTTCCTCCCCCTTTTTAAAGAAAATAAATACATTCTAAGTTTTTTTTAAAATGGCCTTTGTTGGTTTATAATGATAAAACAGAAAACTTTCCCAAATCAGCTTTTAAAATTGACCCCTCTGTCATAGGTAGAGCCTCTGTTGCCAGCAAACGTTTATAGTCTCGACAGGGATACCTTTTAACCATGTTATTGTCCACTGTTCCATTCACTTAAGAGTGTGACTAACAGAATGAATCCAAAACATTTTCATATTTTGTATTTCATCTCCTTTTTCTTCTTTGTTATTGATAAGATAAAAAGCCATTGTCCTGGTTTGGTGGCCAGCTGGTGACAATGCCATTCACTGGTGGTAATCTAACTGAACAAGCTGGCTCGTGATGAGACCCCTTGTCTTGTAATTTCAAGCCATTACCCTGTTTTGATATGCAGTATTGGTAATGTCAGTCAAACTATTTTCCTATGAACATGGTAAGCAGGCTTGTAATAAGACCTCTTATCTTTAATCTTTTATATTTTAGAATTACACTCTGAGTAATCATAAACTTTAGTGAATGGGGTGAACAATCTTCTCCTTAAGAGCAAATGGATGACAGGTGAAGAGTTGAAGGTGCTGAAAATGGGTTAGCTTCTATCTTAAAATGGATAACCTTTGGAGACCAATTTTGAAAACAGAAAATGATTCACAGAACTTTTACATTTTGAGAGGAGTCTTCAAAAGTTAGATTGTGGTTTCAGAACACAAAGATATCTAATTTCCTAGAAATTATCCCTTTTGGTTGAGAGTTCTATTATCTAAAAGCAAATATTCATATTATTCTTGTGAGACAACTTCTTCAAACACAGCAAAAGGTCAATGGAGGATATTCTACAATTTTATTTCCTGCAAATCCTACAAACTACACAAATCTACAAAGAGGAGAAGGGATTACCTTCTCAATTAAAGAATTTCTTCAAGATCAGGCCATTAACAGGGAGAGAATCTCTCAACCCTGATAAGTCTTGCAATACAAAGGTTGAATGGCCTATCTTTTCACAGATCTGAAATGGTCCAAACCACATCTTCTGGAACTTGGTATGCTTCCCTTTATCTTCATGGGCCTTGTCCCATTTTAGAACTAAGTCGCCTACTTGAAACTATTTTGAACCGGATGAGGCTGAGTCAAAAGATGCTTTAATGATTTTTTGATGTTTGGCATGAGTGATTCTAGCTTTTTCTCTCTCTTCTTCTAATTTGAGAATTTGGTCATGCCTAAGCTGGATAGAAGAAGAAGGAGTCTCTTCAATGTACTGTACTAGGGCCAAAGAGGGCAGAACAAGATTCGTAGGCAATACTGCTTCTTTTCCATATACCAGATTAAATGGGGAGGATCCTATAGAAGCCTTTTGTGTTATCCTATCAGCCCATAATGCAAACATCAAAGATTTGTGCCAGCTTCTATGATTCTGTTCAATAGTGCGTTTAATGATTTTGATCAGGTTCTTATTAGTAGATTCAGCTAAACCATTTCCCTGGGGATAATAATTAGCAGAATACTTCAGTTTAAACCCCCTTTTAATAGCGAAATCATATATAGCATTGCCTGAGAAATAGGAAGCATTATCAAAAACAAGAGCATTAGGGACACCAAACCTGGTAATGATGAATTGATCTATGAATTCAATGATTGCCTCTGAATTTGCTGTTTTCAAAGGAATAGCCTCCACCCATTTAGTAAAATAATCGGTAGCAGTGAGGATATACCTATGTTGTTTGGAAGATGGTGGAGTAATTTCCCCAATGATATCCAATCCCCATTGCTCAAATGGTTGTTCAATGTTGATTGGTTGCAGAGGGAAGGCTGATTTTCGTTGTCTTCCACTAGAAGTTTGGCAATTGAAACATTTCCTTACATATTCATGGGCATCTCTAAACAGAGTAGGCCAATAATATCCAGCATGAATAACTTTGTGAGCTGTTGTGTCTGCTCCAAAATGTCCTCCTGCTGGTCCATCATGTAGCTCCTGCAAAACTTTTTTAGCTTCAGGTTTCTCAAGGCATCTTAACAGGATAGAATCATAATTTCGCCTAAAAAGCACATCATCAATAAGAGTGAAATTCTTTGCTTTTAACCTTATGGCCCTTTTATTTTTGTAAGACAAATGTGTGGGGGCATAGCCATTCTTTAAGAAAAAGATTAAATCTGCATATTGTGATTGAGAATCAGTGGCACTTAGCTGATTGACTTCTTCAGTTTGGCTTGTATCTCCTGATTCTGGAATGTTGGATGCTCCTGCCAATATCCTGCAAAAACCTTGACCTCTAACAATCTTTGCTGGTTTAATTTCTAAGTCATATTCTTGAAGTGCTGTGACCCAATTTGCTCTTTTTTCACCCAATTCCCTTTGGATTAATAATTGCCTGATTGCTAGAAAAGGGACTATAACTTTTGTGTGGGTTTTCAAAAGGAAGGGTCTGTAATGCTTGACCGCTTTAAAAACTGCAAAGGCTTGTTTTTCTACGTCAGAGTAATTCAATTCAGCACCCTGAAGATTAGAGCTAAAGAATGAGATAGGTGCTTCCAAGTTGTCATCATTTAATTGCGTGAGTACTGCAGCATAAGATAAGTCGGATGCCATGGTATACAATGTAAAGTGATTGGAGAAATTTGGAGTACTTAAGGCCGGGGCACTGATTATTGATTGCTTGATTAGATCGAAAGCTTCCTTCTCCGCTGATCCCCACTTAAAGACTGAATTCTTCTTAATCATTGCTTGAAGTGGCAAAACAACTTGGGAAAAATCTGGAACAAATCTTTTAACGAAATTGATCTGGCCTAGAAATGACTGCATTGATTTTTTATTGTGAGGAAATGGGATTTTAGAGATTTCTTTGATTCGATCGGGATCAATATAAATGCCATGCTTGGATACAATAAAGCCCAAGAGCTTCCCTTGATCAAGAGCGAAGAATGACTTTTTAGGGTTCAGAGAAATACCGTACCTTTTGCACCGCTGAAAAATTTGATTTAAGTCATGCAAATGATTAGACCTCTCTTTAGAGAATACAGTTATATCATCTAAATAGACGACCACTGTTCTATTAATCAACCCTTTAAAAGCTGTATCCATAGCTCTCTGGAACGTCGCTCCTGCATTTATAAGTCCAAAAGGCATTTTCTGATATGCATATGTTCCCCATTTTGTCCTAAATGTGGTTTTGAGTTGGTCATCAGGATGAACCAGAACTTGGTTGTATCCTGAGAAACCATCCAGAAAGGACATCAATTCAGAACCTGCCACAGATTGAAGTATTTGCTCCATAGTGGGTAATGGGAAATTGTCTTTTAAGCTTGCTTTGTTGAGGTTTCTGAAATCAATACAAATTCGGATGTCGCCGTTTTTCTTTCTGACTGGCACCATATTAGAAACCCAGTTTGAATGCCGAACTGGAAAAATAATCTTGGCCTTCAGGAGCTTGTTAAGTTCTGACTTTATTTGACTTTCTAAGTTTGGGTGTATTTTCCTTAACTTCTGCTGGATTGGTTTTTGATCAGGAAGCATGGGAATGGTGTGTTGAATAATAGATGTGTCATAAGTCTTCAAATCATCATATTTCCAAGCAAAAATTTGTTTGTTTTTCTTTAACAATCTAATGAATGCCTCCTTTTCACTTGAAGAAAGTCCTAATCCTAAATTGATATTTTGAGGAGCTTGCTCAGTACCTAAATTTATCAATTCGAACCTTAGAGTAGAGCTTTGGAGCTTTGCATTAATCACAGGTCTAAACCTGTCTTTAATATCATAAAGATCTTCTAGCTTTACTACAGGCTTAGGAATTGCATTCTCTTGAGGTGATTCTTTCATTTGTGAGTCATGCTCATTTTCTTCAATGATTTGGTTATCATAGGACTTCTCAGAGGTTAAGAATTGTAAAATATCCTCATCATGGTTGAACACCCTCCAATTAGTTACATTATCAGGAACTGAAGGCCTAAAAATCAATTCTACAGAAAATCTATCAAGGCTGTAGTCTTCAGAAGGCAAAAGCTTAGAAGCTACATTGGCTAGTAGGTCAGCTGCTGAGTTCTGAGACCTAGGAATTGAGGAAATGTTGAATGCTGAGAAATGTGATGTAAGATCCTGCACTAGTGATTGGTAATGCTTGAGGTGAGTTGAGAGACAATGAATTGCATTTCGTACCTGTTTAACGATTATTTCAGAATCACCAAACACTTTAAGGTATTTTACCTTCAAGTCGATTGCTTTATATAACCCATGGATTAAGGCTTCATATTCGGCCGTATTGTTAGTGCATTCAAATTCTAATCTACAAGACAACATTGTTTTCTCCCCCTGTGGGCTAACCAGAACACATCCTGCACCTGAGCCTTCGCTTGACTTGGAGCCATCAAAATACAAAGACCAAAATGAAGGAAAATTAGAGATCATATTTACAGCTTTCTCATCATCATTGAAACATCTAGATTTATCTGTTTGTGAGAAATTTTCAATCTGCGATGACAAATGATTAACTGAGAAAGGTGAGGTTTGGGCAACAAAGTTGCCAAAGAATGATTCTGATGAATAATTTCCCAAAATGTTATTATTGAATGCCACAGGCGGATTTTCTTGTTCAAATTCAGTTACTGTGTGGTTCATATGTTTTTCCCGATCGATCCTTATCTGATTTGGCTTTCCCTTATAGGGAAGCCACATGTGTGACCAGTCGGTTGAAATATACCCATGTAATTTTTCGGACCAATCCCTACTTAAAATTAAACCATAAAACTCAGGTATATTAGCTATTAAGATATCAATTCTTTGTACTATCCTGGGATCAGCTGACAATCTGATAGTTACGGAATTAATTTCTCCCACAACCTGTACTTTAGTTCTGTCCAACTGTACAATATGAATGGTGGATTTCTGGGGTTCAATGTCCAGTTTAGAGCAAACTGAAGCAGGAATTATGTTAGATGATGCCCCTGAGTCAATTAAACAGTTGTGCAGGTTTCGATTATAAATCTCATAGGTTAGAAGGAATGGTGGAGTATGAGAGTTTGATCTATCTCCGATCAGAACTGAGTCGGTAGCTTCAACCATACTCGGAGGGGGTTGGCCTGAATCATTAGCAGCTTTAGCACTGGGAAGAGGTGTAGAAGGAACATCATTCAACTCTTTAAGAAGCAACTTTTGCTGATGTTTTAATTTACTAAGTTTGAACATGGTTATGTTTGCTTTAGTTTTCTTCATGTCATCAACAATATTGTACTCCATTGGATCGGATACCACCAACGTTTTAGATGTTGAAGGAGAATTAGAAGTTGAAGGCTGGTTTTGGGGACTAATTGCTGGTGATTTCTTTGGAGGTACTTTTTCCTTTGTTGTGGCAGCACCTGCACTCCTTTTCTTTGAAGTGGCTTGGATAGGGTCAGGAGTACTTCTACTTCTTGTAGTGACAGGGAAGGCTTCTTCTTCGTTATCAGTATCAGAGTTAGGGAGTATAAAATCCCACATTCCATGGCATTCAGCTACTTCTTCTTCATCATCTGTTTGTGAAGTTGTTTCCTCCTCTTCTTCTTCTTGCTCTGAATCCGCATTAGATATAACATTCGGTGGTTTTGATTCAGTTCTCTTATAGGTCCTAAATGGTCTTTTGTTTGACGTTTCGGCTACCTGCTTCTTTATATCAACCATTTCGTTGGACAAAGTCTTCAGGACTTTTTGCAAACCCTCCATGTCGTATGGGTCTTTTGGGGTTTTCTTTTTAGAATCTTCTTTAAAGGAAACTTTTTTGGCTTTTCTATCCTCTAGAGCAGCTTTCTTTTCTAGAGCATTAATGCGCTTTTCCATAGCAAGTGCTTCTTTCATGTTTTCGGCTAAGGTTGGTTTCCCAGCCCTGTCTACAAAAATGGCTATATTGGCAGGCAGAGTGGTTATATACCATTCGCTCCGAATTTGTTCACTTGGTTTGGAAGCTGTGGGGATTTTGTTCAGGAGCTTATTGAATCTAGCATTAAATTCCTTTATTGGTTCCCTATGCTCTATTCTCAGATTGGAGAGATCGTTTATTAAAGTAGCCAGAGACCGATCATCTCCATATTTGGTCAGAAACTGCTCTTGGCAAGTATTCCAACTGGTAATGGAACCAGAGGGTAGAGAAAAATACCAGGATCCTGCTGATCCTTGCAAGGTATAAGGGAAAAGCCTAACAACAACATCTTCTTCTGTTACTCCTTTCAAGTTGACTGCCAACATGAAATTGTTGATATGTTCCTCAGCTTGAGTCCCATTATCTGGATTAAACTTGGGTAGCCATTTTTCAGGGAGATCTGGTAATGGATGCAATGGTGCAGGCATATTGACTGCACCAGGTCTTGACCATGGATCTGCCATTATAACAGCAGTAGTAGAGGATACTACCGCTGAAGTTCCAGATGCCTGGGAAGGAAACAATATTGAGGAGTGAGCAGGTTGGGATGTTACAGCACTTAGTCCCTGGTGAACATTGGTATGTGATGGAGGAGTGGGTGGTTGACTTTGCAGATGAGAAGTTGAGATGGAGGATATGGATGAAAGCCCCTCACTATCAGATCCTTCAGTAATTTTCTTTGCCTTTTTCCTTTTCGGTAAAGGGAACTCAGTAGGTTCAATACCGAGTTTTTCGCTCTGAAGTCTGGTGAGAGGGTGGGGTAATTTAAACTGCGAAGTCGCACTGCTGTGAGATACCTCAGATCTCTGTGGAGAAATCGAGAAACTCTGAAGTTTATGGATAAGAGACTGAACTTCAGGCGATTCAAGACTCAATTGTTCTGAAGTATGATAGGCTTGAGCAGTGGTAGTCGATTCCTCTTCTTCTTGCTCGGATACTGGTGAACCAGCATGCGAATGGGAAGTCTGAGGGGATTTGGAGGGAGAATTACTCTTAGAATGGCTTGCAGATTTAGGTTTGCTTGCCATTCACAGTCGGGCCCTCCTTCTAGTGCCAAAAATGTTGATGCCTCGAAAAGCGCTGCAACAACATTGGGGAAACCACCCGGTCCGGACCTTAATACAGTTCCTTTTCCGTTTGGAATAGTGGCTCCGACTGGGGATAATGGGACCAGTTTCCCAAAAAATATAAGTAAACGGGATGGATGAGCGACTTATAGAATATGATGGTGATAAGCGGATAACTAAAACTATCAGCAAAATATAATAACTATAATCTAATCCCGGGACTTATCGATTTTTAAAGCGTAGCGTTTGATAATCTGTGCTTCAAGACAGGCATATAGATGACTCTATCGCTAAAACATAGATATTTAAATCATTCAAGATTGCTCTGCATAAATAGTTATGCAGAGCGATAACAGCGAATTACTACACTTTGTCATTCATATCATTGTTACATGCATGATTAAAGGAAAAGGCATATCACAAAACATCCAATAGTGGAATGAAATGGAGATTTGCTGTTACAGCGCATACATGTATTCAACAATAGCAAGAAATAATAACACAGCAATTCATATAAAAGGAATGAATACAGATGCAGATAAAAGTACCATGTAAGCTGCTTAACACTCCCATATATTAATCGCTACGTCGCAGTCCTTCCTTCAACTCGGAAAGCATCCCAAACAACAGACAATAGTGCGCAATTGCATAAAACAGCTTTCCCGTTAAATTAAGAACCATTGGTCGAGTTTCATAAAAGAATATAGGCTGAAGCACAGTAGTGCAAACTTCAGTCTTTAAGTCTGTTACAAAATTTTACGACCCTTTCTAAAAACATGAAAGGGTCTATAAATACTAAGCTAATCTAAATATCTAAGAAACTGAAATGCTATTAAGTTGGCATCAATTAATATTTCTCCCATCTTCCTTGGCGATCTGGCAATCGGCGGCAATGATTCATCAGGTAGGCTCTTTGCCTTTAAACCTGAGCTGACATATCGCCAGCATTGGCTCTACTTCAGGCGGTTTGTTGAGGCGCGAACTGAGCTGGGCACCATATGTGGCATCTTGAATATCGGGGATTATGCATCCGAGAGCATCTGTTAAACACTTGAGGGCCGACCTTTGTGTGTGTGGCTTGATCAGAAAGAGCCAATATGCCTCGGAAGTCAAAGTATTTACTCCAGCGATTAACCTTCCCTTTTCCTCCAAGTCATGATAACTTGTTTGCTCAATCATGTTTGCTGTTGTTATGCTTCCAGGTGTACACTGGGAGATCATGTTTGCCAAGTAGAGTGTGTTGTTGACTAAATCAACCATATTGCTGGAAGTTAATTTACACCTCGAAGCTGCCCTTTCCGCTTTCATCACTTGAGTGTGCCATTCCGTGAAAAGTATGTCCTTGTATGTCTCATGGATTCTGGGCAAATTTGCTGCTTTTCCCACATCAGAATCTTGCCAGTCAAGATATGCGACTATGGTTTCTTCAGCTTGATCTAGCTCATTTCTGGCCTTCTCTACCTGCTGACATACTGATGTAGTTAGCTCGCACAATGGTTCCGCCTCAGTGAGTTGTCGGCATAGGAGCCTAATCTGAGATATTAATGCGCTATTTATCTGAGATGCCTCGGCTCTGAAATCCTCCACTTTTTGAGTGCCCTTGATGTCTTCGAGCTGCGCTAACAGTTGAGCTATTTGCTCGTCCTTTGATTTCATCATTAGCTCATTCGCTGTTCTCAACTATGCCAATGCCTCCGATAATTCTTTTTGTTTCTGGATCGCGCTTTGGTCGATCCTCTGCTTCTCGGTTTGCAATTGCTGGGTTAATAAACTGTTAGCTTGCCGTTGTTCCAGCAACTGTTCTTCTGCTTGCGCTGCCTTTTGCTTTGCCTCGGTCACTTCTGCCTGTAATGCAAAAATTTCCTGGTCCTTAGTCTTCAATAGAAGACTTACCTCCGATGCCTTATCAATAGTCGCTGCAGAATAAGCTCCTGCATACTGTGACAGCTTTGTTAGGTCATCGGAGGGGTCCAATTCTTCCTTCCATACTACATTACCCGTGACTGTTTGCTCAGGAAAGATAGAAGGTTGATCAAGCTTTCGTCTCTTCCTTGATCGCTTAACAACTGCTCTATGCCTTGGGCTGTAGAAAACATCCAGGGGAGGAATATCTTCCACCTGGAGAACAATTTGATCGGAAGGGTCTTTAGGAATTACCTCAACATCCTTGGAAATGGGTGGGCCGTTGGTTCCACTTAGAACCTGAGAAGAAGTGATATCTGGTGTATCACTTGTTTTGGAGGTGTCCGTATCTTTGGAGCCTTCCTTTCCACTGATAATGGAATCGAATTGCTTCCATTGCTTAAGCAATTCGGGATCAATGGTGGTTTGTTTATGCTGCTCGGTTTGGGATTCACTCCGCTCTTTTTCCTGTTCTTTCCTCTGTTGCTCCTCTAGTTCTTTCCTCTGCTGCTCTTCCTGTTCCCTTTTCTGCCTATCTGCCAATTCCTTTTTTTGCCTATCTGCTAGTTCTTTCTTTTGTTTCTCCTCTTCTTCCCTCTTCCGCTGTTCCTCTATCTCTTTCTTCTTTCTCTGTTCTTGTTCCATTTGTGCTTTCTGTTGTTTTTCTATCTGTTCTTTCTTTTGCCTCTCTGCTTGCTCTTTTCTTTGCCTTTCTGCCTGCAGCTTCTTTTTCTTTTCCTCCTGTTGCTTCTTTTGTTCTTTCGTTGTAACAGGAGGTTGGCTCGTCTGTTGCCGACCAGGCTCGCTTGAAGAAGTCGTCGGGGTTGTTGACAGTAAATCTAGAGGCAGAGTTTGCAACCTCTGCTCTCTAAGTTTATTGAACTCAGTTAACCCCTCATCATTGTATTTCATCCTAGCAAGCTCTTTAGCATGACCTATTGTTTCGGAGGCAACGAACAGGTCATCAAACATATCCTCTTGATGGTCAACTTTTGTCAATTTGGCCTGTTCTAATGCAGTGTAAGCAGTTTTCTTTGGATCATAGAGTCTATTTGGGATAGTGGCCAGGGCTAAAGCTTGCATCTTTGTGGCTTCCTTTTCTGCATGCTTGAGATCATGCAGAGTAAAGACACCAATTCTTAAGGGAAAAGAGGGCCAGCCCCTCTTCTTTTCTTTCTTGAGAGTCTGTGTAACACTCTCGGCCATAATCTGGTAGGAGATTTCTCATGCTAGCAGTTTGTCTAGAATATATAAAGGGAGAACATGCGGATTGGCTTGGCTCACGAAAACCCTAACATAGGTAAATCGCTCTTCTCCGAACCAACTTGCTACCGCTGGTAAATCAAAGGAAGCTAGATAGGAGATTTTGGGAATGGGCCTATCAAAAATAGAATAATGAATGGGAACCATAAAACCATTGCAGATTTGATACAAATGGTCCTTGTAAGAGGACTTCCACAACTTCTGGTGGTATAGATGAATGGGTGAGGGGTCTTGGGCAGTCCACCTCCAACCGAGGATGGGAAACTCAGAATTGAAACATAATGTATCTAAAATGTAAGCACTATAATAAAACGGGGGAATTTTCCTTTCGGTGACTACGGAATTGGCTCTAAAGTCACGAACAGCTACGGCCAACTTATCAGAGAGAATAGTGGCCCAATCCATGATTATGCTATTTACAGCTGCTTCCATTAGGGGAACCATCTCTATGGTAAAATTAGCCAAGTCGTGTAATCCCCATAGCCTACACATCATTATCCCCACATAACAATAGGGAGAAGCCAAAGAATCGACTGAGTACTTACCAGAAGTTTCATGCTTGTGTTTGGCTGGATTCTGCCTCCAATCCCGGATGGGCTCGGATTCCACTTCATTGTCAGCTGCAAATTTCTCCAGGAAAGTCTTGTTGTATACCTTCTCCGGCTCGGGCAAATGATACATTTGCCTTAGATGCTCCAGCTTGAACGACCCGAAAATCCTCCCATCCCTGGTGTTAAATGTTCTGTCGAGGATTGGAATTTCCTCAATTGCCCATCGCACTACATCTGTGTAGGGAAGAATTTGTTCTCTGGCCGCTATCCTGTGAAGGAAAGAGTCGGCCAAATCTTTGAGAGTAGCATCGGACTTCTTGAGCACGTCCACACTAGCTTCCGTCACTGTTACTTTTGGTTGCTCGGCCTCTAACAGATTATAAGTGCCTTGCCATGTAGTTCTAGTGAGACCAGTGCATGTAGTGTCTGAAATTAAGCCTTTCTTCTTATCTACAGCAGCTTGTCCTGCAACAGATGTAGCAGCGGAACCCGCGGTCCTTTTGGATTTCTTTCCCATCTTGCTCAGGCTTCTCTCGACAGATGAATTCTACACAAATGCAAGAAAAATCGTAACAAGGAAATATAACAATGACAATCCATAGCGGGAAAGATATATCAATTGAAGCGTGCTGAGATTAATTCTCAAAAGTGGCTGCGGATCCAATCACTGGGAAGATATTGCAGATGCATTAATGGTCGTTTAAGGCCTGCTACTCATTAAATGATTATTACACCGTTATCCGGCTGAATGACCCCCTTGAGCGTGCAATAGATATTTTGGCGGTTGAGCGCAGGTGATCGTTAATCGAAGGGGCAAAGCTTTAAATACAAATACATCACCTTATCCCTACATTTAACGGATTTTTTGAAATCCGCGCTTTATCAATTGGATATCAATAATACTTTTAGGTCCTTAAGTGATGATTTTTTGGGAACGCCGATCGCCGATAACCAATATCGCATCGCTTCGGGGAATAGATGTTATACAATCATAAGCGAAAGATCCTGCCGAGTGTCGATTGCGACATCGCATCGGATTAGCGTGAAGAAACATAACAGGGTGCATTTAAAGTGATTTGCCGATTTCCCGATCGCCGATATCGCATCGCATCGGGGGTAAGACCTGGGTGCCTTATTAGGGTGCATGGGATGTTGCCGACTGCCGATTGCGAAATCGCATCGGGTCGGAGTTTATAACTTAAAGTGTTTTGACCACATATGAGGCATCGCCGATAGCCGATCGCCGATATCGCGTCGCGTCGGGGCTTATGTTATGCGCGTTTATAAGGTGTGCATGGAGTATCGCCGATCGCCGATAGCGAAATCGCATCGGTGGAGACCAAGGCGCCACATTAATGTGTTTCCCATGTCATTGCGATATGCGATCTTGCGATCGCTTTATCGTAATAACAAAAGATTGTTTTATTATTGAAAAACTATTGTTCGAAAGGCTTAAATACATAAACTCATTTGATTATCAGACCTTTTTGAACAACAGAAGGATTGATGCCAATCAAACTTTAAAAGGGACCCATTCCATATGTTAATCTTTGTAAATAAAAATGATATGAAATGGGGGGTTGTTGTAGAGCACAACAGGTCCACATTATTCACTGCGACATCAAGCCCGAAAACATCCTTCTTGACTCCAATTTCTGCCCGAAGGTGGCAGCTTTTGGAATGGCAAAGCTCCTGGGCAGAGAATGTAGTAAGGTCTTGATGACCATGAGAGGAACAAGAGGGTACCTGGCCCTCGAGTGGCTCTCAGGTCTGCCGATCACTGTGAAGGCCGACGTCTATAGCTTCGGCATAACATTGCTTGAAATAATTGTAGGTCAAAGAAACATGGACAAGTTCTCTGAATCCTTTGAACTGTTCATTCTAGCTTGGGCTGCAACTCACATTAGTAGAGGAAACGCCATAGATGCGCTGGACAAGGAATTGTTGAATGATGCAGACGCAGAACAAGTGGAGAGGGCTACCATAGTGGTAGGATGGTGCATTCAAGATGACGAAGAACCAAGCCATCTATGACTAAAGTATTACAGATTTTGGAAGGCATTGTAAATGTACCCCCTCTTCCCCCACTTCCCCACTCTCTTAATACATGTGATGACAATCTAGTCATTTTCTTCTGGGATAAAACTACTTCACCATGTGCGCAAAATGAACAGGCGTCTCCATGTTAGAATAAGTTAATTACTTGAGTGCGAGACTTGGCTAGTGAGTAACTGAACTTAGTGTTGAACCTGTGGAGTTAAGTGATAGATGAATTTAGTGTGTGGTTGCATGTCAAGGTATTTTAGGCTCGGCGCTAGTTGGAAATATATAAATATCTCTCAGGGCTCATTGTAATCATCAAGTTTTGTGTAATCAATAGAAGAGTCATAGCAGCTCGTGTGTTTTTTGTGTGGAATTTGTGTTTTGGCTCCTTGCATTTCCAACAAATTGGTATTACAAAGAGCCACAGAAATGTTAAAATAAGCTAATTACTTGGGCATGATGAGTTGGCTAAAATTAAAGAGTTAATTAAGAGTGTTGAGTGTTGAGTGTTGAAGCATTGAGTCAAGTGAGTTAAGTCAGTGGATTAAGAATGTGGTTGCATGTCAAGATATTTTAAGTGAGTCGCCAGTCGAAAAGGTTTAAATACCATTCACCGAGTTCATTGTAAGAATGAAATTTTTGTGTGATCAATAGTAGCGCTGCAACTCCTCTATTTTGTGTGGAATTTGTGTTTTTCCTCCTCTATGTTTCCAACAAATTGGTATCGGAGCTAAAGAAAGATTAAAAAATCTGTAGTGCCTGCAGAGCCAGTGAGAAGAGAGCCAAAAGAAAAAAATCTAACAATTTTTTTTATAAATTTACATTGCAAATTTGTCAAATTATTAAATTGTTAAACAGGGCGCAAAATTTATGTGGTCGAAAGTGCACAAAACTTATGTGGTCAGTAGTGCTCAAGCCGTTAATAACTATGGAACCATGTCATTAATTGTGGTTGACCAAAGTCAAACTTCATGTGAGCCGCATTACTTTATATTAAAACCTTTTACAAAAACAGGTAGGTGACATCTTTTTCAAAGTTTTTTTTTCACCAAAATAAGAATTTCGAGTGACTTTATAAAAGATTTGAAAATATTCTTTATAAAAGGAATTTATAAGTTTATAAAAGTTTTTTTATATAAAAAATTATATAAAGGATTATTTTGTTAAAAGGCTTTTTAAGATTTTTTAAAAATGGTTTTTTGAAAGTCTAAAGTTTTAAAGTGTTTTTTTTAAGAAAGAGTCTTATTATAAAGGTTTTGTTTTAAATGGTTTATAAAGGTTTTTAGTAAAAGAGGGTTTTATTATTTGAAGTGTATTTTTTGAAGAAAGATCGTTTTCTCAAATTTCTAGTCGAGTTTCCACTATTTACATGGAAGGATTATGATGTGTGGGGGATTAAGATTGTGTTGTAGCAGCTACAACACTCCAAAATTTTGAATTGCATGCGAATTTTGGAGCTTACCTTGAATCTTGCAATTGATAATCCTTGGTCACTTGTTGGTAAGATGATGATTTCAAGCTCCCCTCCTTGATCTTAAGAGTTGTCCGTGTTCTCATCTTTATGCAGCATGTGTCATCTTTGGGCATAGGGGTTATTGTTTGTCATGCAAAAGGAATGTTGTTTTGCTTCAAGGGAAAGCACATGTGCATGGGTGGTTGTCATTACATAGACATGTTTCACTCTCACTTCATGCACTCTTGTCACGAAGGTTGTTGCATCAAGCAAAGTATGTCTTATGCATTCTGGATGGTCTATGTTTTGTCATCAAGTGTCTATGTGCAATCACAATTAATTCCTATCAATGTTCACATATGTTTCACTAATCTCACACTTAGCCATTTTCCCGAGCAACCTAGCTTCACCTAGCTTCCCTGAACTGTGCGCTTTGCTTCTGCAACCATCAAGCATCCTCCCTTGCCTGTTGAAACCTTGTAGTGCGGAGAGACACCAACCTCCCTTGCCTATTGAAACCCCACAGCCCGCAAAGACACCAACCTTCTTTGCCTGCTGAAACCCCACAACCCACAGAGACCCTAGCCAACACTACTCTCCAAAAATTCGCAAAGTAGTCAAGCAGCAAGCACTGCTCTCTAGAAATGTGCAAATAAGTCCAGTTGCACTACACTCATAAATTGTGCAGGGGTTTCCTCCCAGGACCCCCATCCCACAGCAGTGTCATGTGCCTCAAAACTGTGCATTGTTGTCTGAGTTGCCCTATTTTTCTTGCATGCAGAAAATGAATAGAAAGGCCTCCCAAGGCCTCATTCTGACAGCAGTCATTGTCCACTGAAATTATGCAGATCTACCTCTCAGTGACAACAGGAAAAGGTGACATGCTGAAATTGGTTCCAAGGAGTTGAGGAGAAAGACCAAAAAACCAAGTAATGGAAAAGATCAGGACCACATGGAAACTCCGTCGGATGCATGATCATCTTGAGGGTAAGTATGGTAAGTAAAGAACACCTTTCGAAGTACACCTCTTAGTTGAGTTTGCAGCACTTCGTGTCATTGTCATATCATTCTGTCCTCAGTAACATGCATATCCGCAAACACGAAAAGTCATTTTATGTGTTTATTCTACATATCTTGCTTCCTTTTCACTTGTTTGACCAACTGTCGTCTTTGACATGTTGATTGGTATGTCATGCTTGCGACCTCGTTATGGTGATGTTGAAGGTTTTGTTTGAGTTGTGTTCATTATGTAAACATCTGTCACATTCACACACAATGTTGTAAGTACTGGTGTGCAAGTGTCAACGTGGTCGTTCAAAGATCTATTACAAGTGTCGCACCTGTCAGTTAGTCACACTAACTGTATGTTGTCTTGATGGTTCGAGGTGTCTTGTCTTCAAGTCATGTTAAGTGTGTGTTTGCAAGGTCACGCATGTACACACTTAGTCATTTTTCTGAAACTCTGTCGACCAAACCACCCTCCAAAACTCGAAGCCTCATTGAGCTGCACTACATACTCTCAATTCTTAATGATCATGTACTACTACTCATAATTGCGCAGAGCTTGAGGCTGCCTCCCAGGCAGTCTACATTGTGCAATCCTAGAGTCCACTCGGCTCACTGTCACCCATAATAGAGGAGAAGTTTCTTAGCAAGCCATCTCAATATGCGCTGCCTGCAAGCATCAACCAATCCTCCAGCTGGTCAACCGAAGAGTTTGACCAGGCAGTGACCCCCGGCCTCACTCCTCCAAAAAATTGCGCAGAAGCTGCCAAGCATGCTTGCTTCCGCTGACTGAAGAAATTGCGCATACATGCCAGACAGACACCTATTTCCTCTCACTGTACTACCCTAAAAAATTGCGAAGTTTTTCCAGCCAGTCACCCTGCCAGCTGGCCTACTGCTCTAAAAACTGCGCAATTTTCATGAGCAGTCTCCCAACTGGCCAACATCCCGCTCAACTTAGAAACTGCACAAGGATGTCCAGCAGGCTAGCCTTCTAGCTCTACGTAGTTTTTGCTATCAACTTCCTACAGCCCACTTCGAGCTCCCTGGAGAAATTACGTAGTTTTTACTGCCAGTCTCCCTTCTGATGCCTGCACTGTCTCCCCAAAAAATTGCGCAGATCTGCCCTCCAACCAAGCTAGATTTAGCAGACAGACACTGCTGATCCGGATTTCCCATCTAAGCCTCCTAGTGACCTCTGCACAATTTTCATGGATAGTGCCCACATCCCAGCCTGAAATGTGCTCCATGCAGTTTCAAAGCCTTATCCTCTCTCTCGGTCACCTGCATCTAAATGTGAAATACAATGCATCATGGTAGACTAGGAGAATTATGGATTTGATGTCATCTCGTAATGAGTGATTGTAGATACAAGTACATGGATGAGAGATGGCACGACGACGAATGAGATGAACAAGTGTCAAGGAGTGCATGCAAGGAGACTTGTTCATGAACGGACGAACACATGGAGCATGCCAAAGGACGAGTGAAGGAGAGACATGCACGTGCAACATTAACTGAACACCAAGACCATTGAAGACTTTGCACACCTTTGCATGCAGAGGTGAAGTTATGATACACCAAGAACACATCCATCACTCAGCAGCACTAAAGCTCGACATGCACACCTCCAGCAGCATGAACACACCAGCTCTGTCGTGTCGAGTCATGTCATGAGTCATCTCGGCCACATCACTACTGTGGGCCATACTATAGTAATAAATGTAATGTAACGTGGAAGTCCAAGAGACCCACATGTAAATCTGAAGAGTCATGTAAGTCAAACAGTCATGAGGGAAGTTGAACAGTCACAAGGGCCAGTTTTACCCTTAGCTATAAATACCCCTCATTTGTACATGCATAGGACATTTCACCTTGGCTCCTCCCACATAGCCTTGAGAGTCTATAATATTTTCTTTGATGAGCAAGCAATGGCTTCAACACCTCGCTATTAGGGTTAGTGATGTAATGGTGTATGGATGTGTCTTGGAACTTAAGCTTAATTTAGAAGCTTGTTAACATTCCATCACGTTTTCACACATGTATTGTATTTGTTTGTAAGACTATTCTTTGGACGCTTGTAATGCATGTTGTTTTAACATGTATTAAGACAGTTGAACTATTTCGGTTGTTTTAGTACATATGCTATTTGAAATGTGTTGTATCAGTTGCTAATGATGTCTCGCCTGTGTGGTCTATCCCGTCGGACACTTGACATATAAATTCTTGTAAACTTGTTATAACGCCCATCGCACTCGTGTGGACTATTTCGCTGGGTGTTGTACGTGCTATCTGTTTACCTTGTGTTTGTGGCTGCCGCATCTGTGTGGACTACTCCATCGGAAGTTGCGCATGTCCTATTGTGTTGTGTGTCTCTAGTAGAGTTGGGACTATTCCCTTTCAACCTAAGACTCACTTCTAGCCTCTCCCTCTGCAGTGAAAGAACTCTGACACAAGCAGCACTAAGCACTCACCAGGCATGCAAACCTCATTGTTCAAAGACAAAGTAAACCACTCTCACGTGTTGACAAGTAAGAGCTAAGGTAAATATTTAAGATAATGGCAACTGGGCCATCGTATCAGATGGGAATCCTACACCAAACAGTGTGAGGTCTAGTTGGGAATTCACACCGAGAGTTCCCCTGAATGTTGGTGGGTCCAACATCGTCAACATTTCTAGTGCTAGAAGGAGGGCCAGATGAAAAGGTGAGTCCTCACAAGTTGTGTTGAATCTCTGCATACTTATCATGAATAAACACAAAATTTCTCTTCTAGAGTGTATGTCTTATGGCAACGACTTTGAAATCTGGGAAGAGCTCTGGAATAACTTGTCACGTTATTGTAACATATTTAGTTTTGATAATTTAAATTTAATGATATAATAGGTTTTAGTAGTTTAGAAATAATAAATGGGTCTGCAAGAGTAAATGTGCCCTCAAAATGTAAATTTAAGTTTCATTAGCTAGATGATTTAGTTAATCATGCATTTAAACATGATTAAATGATGTAATAAAGTAAATTCAAACATGGTTTACAAGCATCTGAGAACGAATTTTCCAGCAATGAAATAGGTTTTTTTTGATAACATCCTCATGTACAAAAAACTCTCTCATTTTTGTAACAAATATTATGGTTTGGGAGATGCAAATGCATCTTTGAAGGCATGTTTTCTAGAAATTTCATGTTTTAGTTACCTTTTTGCAGAGGATATTGTGACTATAAAAAGATGCATATTTGAAACCTGGAAGAGGTTTTCGTTCATAAGATTCTAAAATACAAAAGCTATCTCACTTTTCATACAGGTGTTAAGGGTTGGGAGATACACTCTCATCATGTTTAGCCTATTTTTCCAGCTATGCAATGTCCTGTTTAAGCCACCTTTTTGCAGAAACTATTATGGATAATCATAGATGAATCTTGGGAAACTGGAGGAGGTTTTTGTTCCTAAGATACTATAATACACAAACCTCTCTCAATTTTCACACAAATAACACATATTGAGATATTAGAAGGTATTACTGGATCCTAGTTTTCATAAATTTGGGAGGAAAAAGCTCAAAGACAATTAGTGACTTGGAGGCCACCTCATCAAATATGAGCTGCAATCAAATTCGAATTTGTCTTCTTTATCAACAGAACCCCTCAAGGATAGTACAAGAACTCTTCAAATAGTTTTAGTTATAGTTATTTGTGTTCTATTTTTGTAAGACAGTTTTCAGATATTTGTAATAGCTCTTGATATTGTTATCAAGATATTTTGTGAGGAAATTATATAAATACTTCATCAATTGAAGTAATATGTGTGGGATTTTGATGACAAGGCTCTTCATTTTGTAATAGCTTCTATTATAGGATTTATAATGAAAGCCTTTTGGCTCCAGTTTGACAGAATTTTGTGTTTTCTAGTATGTCTTTCTAGTGTTTCATATCTTATTTCTACACATGTTCAAAGCATTTATAGCAAGGTCTGGGTAAGTGTAGAAAGAGATTATCTTATTAGACTGTTTGTCCAAGATAACTCCTCTTTGACTGGATTTTGCTTTATGCCTTCTGATAGCCATCAAAAGGGATTAGCTTATTGAACTATCTGTCTGAAATAGCTCCTCTTAGAATTGATTTCAGTTTGGCCTTCTTGAATACTCTACAATGTGTTTTGTTGGGTTGTAAAAATCTTCTACACACATCCAAATTTCCCTAATTGTTAAGAAGTCTGTCTGACTACTTAATTATTAGGAATATCCTTACATTATTCTATCATAATCCTTGAAAAGCTAAGTCATTCGGTCAAGTTGGAAGCTGACACGTTTTGAAGGGACCCTGTGAGGGAGGCCTTTAATCATGGATAGAGATTGTCATTGATTACCAACCACCCCCAATTAAAACCATAAATATGGCCATTGTGCTTCAAAAGTTGTTGTTCAGTGACACATGAACAATGTTAAAGAAAGCCTCGTAACAACTAAGGGAGCTCCCTCTCGTTCAAGGGCCATCTTGAACCTAAACATTGGTTGAGTTGATTTCCTGGTGTAGTTTTTGCAGCCAAGGACTACCTACAGGAAATAAGTACAACACATGTAAAACATACAATTGTGGAGGCCAAGTAGCCTTAGTTAGACACGCAGTTGGCATTGTAGGCTCATATGAAAGGCATGAAATCTTTGAAGACTACATGACCTGTGCATATTTTCATACATGCTTCGAGGGCACCCACTACATTGGTGTGCCACGCTGCCCGAAAAATCTATTCACTCTCTTCCTCATCTAGTCACAAATATAGACCGCGCTTTCAATCATTTTGACCATAAAGCAATCAATAAAGAAATTTTGAAATTATGGAAAGCACCTGATGAATCCATTGAGAAATTTCACAAATGCTTTTGTAGTCTTGCATACCAATTTCCTGAAGATGAAATTTATTTGGAATTCATCTATGGAAGATTTAACTATCTTATTTACATCTCTGAAAATTCACAATTCTTGGAATCATTCGAACCCATCCCAAAATACCTTGGTGTTAGAGCTGCCAAATCTAAGATAGACGAGGTCAATGTCACAAGTGATTGTTTGTCCTCTTCTCATCAAATAGCTCTAGCTCCGTAGTGCGAGGTGGTAGAATGTGTGTGCACATCTATTGAACTGTCACATCCTCCTACCCAACCTGCTCTTGATATCTGCATAGATTTGGCTTGCAAGCCTGTCAGATTTCATGTGGACTTGTTACCTCAACCTCTATCCCCATGTTCCACTGATCCTTTGGATTGTATTATATTGTGTTCTTCCATTCCGGACTCCACATGTGTTACGAATGCGGATCAAGTTGCGACAAAGTTGGTGTTGTGCAACCAACCTATGTTATCATTCATGATGAGTGTGTGTGGGAATCTCAAGAAGAATCTTTGGTGAAGGATGACTCCCTTCCATCCACGCCTCATCCGATCTATCCTGACATCCCTTGTAATTCTGCCACTATTGATTTCCCTTGTGAAAACTTGTTTCCAGATGTTTCTACTTCTGATCATTCACAGGACACATTAGATGTCAGTTTGTCATTATATTGCAGAGAGGACACATCTTCCTCTGAAGATCCGTCCTATCTGTCATCTATCATTTCTGAAAACATGAAGGGTAAACATCCTTTCTTCTCATATACCCCTTTGCATGATTCATCAAATCATGAGGATGCCAACGAACATCCCAAATTTTATGATCGTGGCTGTCATGATATTTTTACTTCTTCATTTAATCACGATGTTGATTCACTCATTGTTAATCTATCTAGGCCACTGGTCTTTGATGATCTACCTATTGACGGAGTGGAAACCCCGTAGGCTGTCAAGGCACTTCAGCTTGGGCTGATGGTTATGTCAGGCCCTCGCTGTCCTGATCTTAGTTCTTCTTCCGATCAGAAAATTTTGAAAACACCCAAGGCTCCTTATCACTCTCTGCTTCACACTAAAGATCAACAAAACACCCAAATTTTTCTTCCTCCACTCAAATCACATGATCCCATCACTCAAGCTTTGGAGGAATCTTACACAACGAGCACTTTAGCAAAGCATAATTTGTTGGTATTTCTCATGTCCGCTCGTATGTCACAGTCCAAAGAGTGTGCATGTTTACTGTTTGCATGCAGTGTGTCACAACACCATGGTACATTTGCAAAATTTTTGTTTTGTGCATTCACTCTTTTCTATTATGTGGATGTTTTAGAACTTGGAGCGTGTTGGTCTTTGTTGATATATCTTTCTTGTCTGTTGGTTTACATGCATAACTTTCTTGTTAACCATGCCTTCACCAACATGGACTAGCCAATGGGTCGGTGGCTGCATTGGAAATATCACTTCATGTGAGTAGGCTAATGCATTGTTTAGCGTAGGAGTAGGAGAAGTTTCTTACTTGGTTTGGTTTTCTTGCTTGCTTGCTTTTCTTACTTGTTTTTCTTCTGCTTTAGTTCTGCTTTTTGCTTTTTTCTTTCTTTTCTTACTTGTAACTGTAGGTTAGCCTCTCGTGAAACCATGTTTTTCTCTCGAGACAAACTGATCAAATCTAAGAGGACTTGTAAAACTATCAACACTTGCTTATCTGTTGTCCTCTCTCTTTATGAAGAGCTCATTGTCTTCTGTTGATGATTCCTTGATGGAAAATGCATTCTGTTCAGAGTGAGTCTTGGTGAAACTACAATGCTTGCACTGTTAACTAGTACCACCTACTCTAATAGGTTCTTTTGGGTTAACCCTTGTATGCTCAGTCAAGTAGAGTAAAGTGAGGGGGAAAACCTTAACAAGTATGTCAGAGGTATACATAACATACTTCTCTGAAGGAAAAACCTCTTTTTCTCTCAATAAGTCGGGATCCATCTTCCGCCTCTGAAATAAATAAGTGCCTCCGCACAGTTCTTTTAAAATAATAATAAATAAAAATAAAAATAACAATAATGAAAAATGAATAAGGTGAAAGAAGAGAAAGGCAGCAGAGTGATGCTTCTATTCTTGTGTGACTCTTTCGGGGTATTGTCTAGGCCTGGTGGCAACGGAGCAACACAAGAGATGAAACTTAAACTATGACAATTATATTGCTTGTGCATCCATATACCCCTTGTTACATAGTAATTTGTCACTGTCTCCCTGTCAGTCTCCCTATTGTGTCATGAATTCCCATTGATCATGCTCCTTCTCTCTAATCTGGCCAAAATGACCCACTTTGCCAAAGTTTATTTGATCAGCGCGACTGTTATTAAAATAATCGCGCTGACTGGCGGCTGATAATGCAACTGATGCGCTGCCAGTGCGGAAGCACACGAGTTTTCCGCGCTGAACGAATTTCATGAGCCAACGCATCCTATGTTTGTATTAAGTCGCGCTGACACATCCTGCTCCGTTATTCAGATGCGCTGTCAGTGCTCCAGTGCAGTTATACACCCGCACTGATCCAGTTTGGGCGAGTTTGTTCTAACAGCCAGCCTTCCAGATGACTCCAGACCTGGTTGTTGGCCTTGTAAATGTCGCCCTCCCTTCTATGGCATGTCTGTTCGTCATTTGAACCACCTTCCTTGGAGATAAGCTCATCCTCCCACCATTCATGGAGACTCCTTCTCCTATTTAAACCTCTACCATTGCCATGAGCAGCTAGTTTTTGAATAGTTTGGATTGTGTGGAGTTTATAGTGCTCAGAGTGCTGCTGCTAGTAGGTAGTTGGTGTGATAAGTGTGGATTTGCTAGATAGCTTAAGGAAGGTTGTGAAGTGTTGCTTGTGTGAGAGAGAGTTCTTGTCTTGGGAGATCTATCTCTAAGGGTGAATGCTTAAGAGACTTGCTGGCTGGACCCTCTTGAGAAGGATTCGACGTCAGAACATTTGGTTGTACTCTTCTCTGTTATTGATTAATAATAGATGACTACTATTATGGTTCCATTCTCATTTGTCTCTATAATGGTTAATGTGAATTACGTCTTTTCTGACTGATGTATAATTGCTTTTATTAGATTTCACGCTTGTGTTTGTCTTTCTCTTCGTGTGTGCAGGTATCTATTCACGGAGATCATGGGAGATCGTGACCGGCCAGAGAGAAGGAGCGAGAGAGACATCTCTTCATCAAACAATAGCGTTGGAATCCAAGTAGGTGTTCATTGCCTACCTTTTATTTGCAATTAGGAACTTGCATAGTAGCATTGAATGATTGTTGCTAGACCCGTTCTGGGCTAGTAGGGATCGCCTCTATCCGTAAAGGGGATTTACCTCACCAACAATTTGGTGACTCCGCTGGGGAGCTGGCCTTTGTCCCTTTTTGTTCATTCTTGCTTTGAGTTTTTTGTTTTGGTCTCTTTTGAAGTTTTGGGGATTAATTATCAGTCTTTTGCATTTCCTGGGTTGATCTGGGAAATCCCCCTGTTTGATTGAAAGATTGGTTGTTTTGATTTGGGATTTTTGATTTGCCTGTCACTATTTTTGAGCTCCATCGCGGATTTAATTTTAACAGTCGCGCTGTCATCGCGCTCACCCTGTTGCAACATCCTGTTCATCGCGTAATTACGCCTAACAGTCGCGACGATCCTGGAAATCGGATCAACGCGGAAAAGACGTGTATAGTCGCGACGTCAGCGCCACTTGGTAGTTTTTTACCCGCGCTGATCTTGGGTTGCTAGCTTAATTCCCGCGACGACTGTGTTTTTCTGCGATCAGCGCGGGTTGTCTGTGTAAAAATTGCGCTGACATCTCGGGTTGTCTGTGTAAAAATTGCGCTGACATCTCGGGTTGTCTGTGTAAAAATTGCGCTAACATAGTGATCATCGTGGGTTTTCAGTGTGTAACTTGCGTTGATTCCTGAAAAGTTGTTTTTATAACTTTATCTCCTAAATTCATCAATCTTTCTTATCCCCTGTTGTTTCTTGTCTCCCACTAGCTTGTTTTGATTACTTTTGGTTAGGGGCACTCTCTCTTTGATTTCATTCGAGTGAGTCTTGTGTTTTTTAGGCCATGTGACCTAGCCCTTTAGAAGTTTCATCGAGAAACCACTTTCTTGGGTTACTTGTCTATTCAAGGTTCATCCACAACCCTCTTATTGATTTGCTTGAGGCTTTTTCATTGCTTTTTGCTGGTTGATTTTTAGTGTCGATTATTGAACCAATTTTTTATGTTGATTCGATTTCTTCACTACCAAGCATAGATCACAATTGTTTGGATCGATCAGTTCACACTTGCTTGTTTGTCTTCTTAAATTCACGAAAAAAAAATTGCATCCATTTAGCATACGAAAGTGAAAGTGCATTTGCATTACGAATTTTCATGTTTGAGAAATTGAAAAGCAAAATTTTAATCTTTCATTAGTAGTATTGATGCATCGTGAGATTAGTGTATTGATGCATTGTGTTTCTTAGTGTTTGCATTCGCTTGTCTTGGTTTGGGAATGATATTTCTACCCTCCCATAGGTAGGTGTTCATCAAAGAACAGTTTCATTTCCTTGCCATTAGCTGCATTAGATGGTTTGATTGATTGTGTTCATTTTGTTTGATCGAGAATTCTTAACCCTCTCGTAGTTAGAATTCATCGAACGAAATGGTATTCTTTGGCATGTAGCTGCATCCTAGGCTTTGAGACATTACATACGGTAAGGCCTGAAAACTGAAACCTAATACAAGATCAACCTTAAAATAAACTGAATAAACCTAAAAACGCATTGGAACTTAACGCAAACATCTAGAGGTTTAGGCCAGAGACATGTTCCGGTGTCTTTAAACATAGTCACTATTGTTCCATATTACGGTTGGGTGATTCCTCCTTCTGTGACTCGATAGTGGTCTAACACGGATTGTGCTCCCACATACCGTCGCGTATATAGGGAGACCCCACTAGGCTTTTATCCTTGATCCATAGGAAGCCGAGTCTGCCACCTTACGAACCGTAACGCACCGAACACAACATTCGGGAAGATTGACTGCAGTACGGAAAGTTCTTGGTTCTCATACGATTGCCAAGGTATATAAGTAGTTTTACGGATTGCTTGGTAAACCCTTTGCCTAGAGTCTCCAGAGTAGTCACTTTTGATCCTTTTCGGAATCCTTAAAAGAAAAGGTGCCAGTGAGCGTCTTGTCACTTCGTGCTCATTAAACATTCGAAGGAGACTAGAGTCATATTTTCATCCTTTTCTCGACTCTTAAAACATGAAAAGGTCAAGTTTAGTTCCTGTGTCTAAAAAATTTATTCGGCCGCGTTAACATCACCTGGTCAGATCTTGTGTGCGTTAGCTTGAGTAGGCTTCTTCTTGTTTTCCATGGCAACTTCTCCAGGGTTCACCAACCCAAGTTCCCCTCCTGACGGGAATCCTGGTCATTTCCCTCCTCTCGGGAATGTTGGTGCTCCTTATATGGCAACGTTATCCCTTCTGGGGTTAACTGTCGAGTTGCCTGTTTGGTTGTTTTCAACCTCTTTGGTCCCTGCCGTATCAGCTTCTATTCCATCAGTCCCTCCACCTGAACAACATCATGTTGATCCTAAGGTGGATCTCTCCCCTTCGACGCCTACTTCTACGTCTTCCTCTTGTACTTCGCCTGGTGAAAGTCTCGATTCGAATAACCAGGTGGCTAAGAAGAAGAAGAAGAAGACCAAGAAGAAGAAGTCTCCTAAGGGAGAGGCTACAAGTATAACTGTTACTCCCTCGAGTACACCTGAAGTCGGGCCCCCTTCCACTCCTCCGCGGAAGGTTAAGTTTCCTTGTCGATTATGCAAGGGAGACCATCTTCTTCGCGATTGTCCTGGCATTCCCAGGGTACTAGAAGTATGGTCTCGCGATCCGGCCCACCCCTCATCGTCGTCTGAAGCTCACGGCGATGCTACCTTATCAGTTGGGAATGGTAAGGGAAAAGGGAAGATTCGAATCCCCTGTCGACTTTGTGAAGGTAATCATCCCCTTCACCTTTGTCCACTCATCGATAAAGCCTCCAGTGTTTTGGAAAGTCTCCCAGCTCCCTCACCCCAACTCCCCGTTGGCTATCAACGTCTTTCTGCAGCTGCAGATCATCCACCTCCCGACAATGAGATTGGTTCACATTCTTCTCTTCCCACACCCAGCTGTGTCCAGCCTATTCCAGATCAACCATTGGTCGACAAGAGTGTCGACTCGAGTCCACCGCTCGCTCTCTCTGTTTCGAAAGAGAATCACGCCCATGTTCTTTTCGTCTCTTTAGATTCTCCTGAGTCCCGAAATGACTCTCTTAACCCAGCTGCTCCCGAAGGTTCTCCTTCGGTTCCTTTAGCCCATGGGGGCAATCATACGATTCCCCCACCAAGTAGTCTGGTCGCTTCCTTTGATTGGAATCGCCTGATCGCCGGTCGCCTTCCATCCCATATGCCTTTCCAGATCACAGTACATGCCTGTGCTAAGGCAGTACCTGGCACTGTTTTGGATGAAGGGGCGTCTGTCAGTCTTATGCCGTACACTACTTGGCAAGCTTTAGGTTCTCCGCAGCTTGGTCCAGTCACTCAGAATCTGTTGGCGTTCGACGGAGGAGCCTGTCCATCTCTAGGAGTTCTCCCGAAGTTCCCTATTACTTTGGGAGGCAAAACCATCTATATAGACGTCTTGGTTACCCAAGGTGTTTTAGACTTTAGTCTTCTCCTTGGTCGCGACTATGTTTACGCCATGGGGGCCCTCGTTTCTTCGCTTTTCCGTGTGGTTTGCTTTCCACACGATGGAAGAATTGTGACTATCGATCAATTGTCATTCGTTAGTCCCCCAATGCCTCCTGCGCAGTTGTCATCCCCTCCTAGTTTTTATCCACCAGTTGTATCTGCCCCACCGCGGATCAACTACGTGTCCACCTACCCCGTGCCTGTATCCAGTGATGACACCGTCATGCATAGTGTCCTGGGGGCATTAGGTCCTGACTTCCAAGATGTGGTCCTTTCACCGGGAGTAACACTCTTGGACGCACCGACTTCCTGTTCATTATGATGCAGTTCGGTTGGAGCATAGTTCCTTTCCTATGTCAAGCTCCTTAAAAAATGAAACTAGGCTTGGTCGGAGCATAGTTCCTGATCTTGTGTCAAGCTCGTTAAAAAATGAAACAAGGGTTCTGAGGATAGTTCTTTTACTGTGTCAACCTCATTAAAAAATGAAACAACTCCCTTTCCAAATCGAGTCTTTTGATTAAGATCTCGTAAAATACAAGTCGAGTCTTTCATCGATCTCGAAAGTGAACCTTCATTCCATCCACTTTGTTGAATGCAATGAAGCTTGGGGGGCATGTACCTCGTTTTGCGTCATTACGCTGGGGGCATGCGAACTTATAACAAGCATAGTTTTTCGTTTCAAGCTTGTGTAAACATGAAATAGAATCCAAGCAAAGTTCTCCATGGTTCAAGCTTGTGTAAAAATGAACCCATACCCGATTTACATCTCGTGATTGCCATGTTTATCCACTGAATTCTGCTAGATGAGCCTTGGTTGTTTTCATTCCATCGTCACCATCTCTTTGGCCGATCATATGCTTTCACTTGGTTGTTTTTCCTTTCCTGAGGAACTGCAGTGATGAGTGGTTTTATTAGCCAACCTCTTGACCATTACATGTTTTGAGCAGTTCCACCATTGCCGGAACCAGTTGCTACCCTTTATACCACTCGTTCCTCTAGGACGAGTCGCCTTTAAGCTCTTTTCTCACTCGTAAAATATGAAAAGATTGCCGAGTATTTTTCCCTTTTTGACTCGTTAAAGAGAATAAAAATGGAGGTCTGCTTTCAGCTCTTTTCCGACCGTTTAAAGATGAAAAGATAGCCGAGCCCTCCTCTCGGCTCGTTAAAAAAAAAAACGAGAGGCGGTCGCCTTTAAATCTCTTTTTTCGACCGTTTAAACTAAAAATATTGCCGGGTGTTTGTCGTTTCGCACTCATTATTGGCTCCAAAACGACGTACTTCTGACCGCTTTTCTACTTTTTCGGGTCGAAGTCACTACTTACGAAAAGTACTCCTCGATCATACTAGTCGGGCGGTTCTTTCGAGCATTGTTTTATACTTTTTCGGGCTCGGGAGACACAACTTTACGAAAAAGGACCCCCTGGAGTTTTCTTTTCCGCTGTCTTTTCAGGCTCTCTAAACAGGAAAAGACGCCGAGTTCTTCCTTTGTCAGACTCGTTAAAACTTAATGACATCAGACACCGTCGAAATGACGCTTTCCAAGCATATGCTATCCCCGTCAAGCTTGTCATCCAAAAATAATCGGGGTACCTGCCAGAAATGGTGGGGAAAATGGAACTGTAATAATGGTCGTGTCGGCAGTATGTCGCTCTTGAACATGGCACTCGTCTGCATTCGTGTCTGGGTGGGGATTTCTCATCTTGTTTTACACTAGCCTCCGTGGGTTTGGGTTATCCTGTTTTGACCTCTCATCTGCTCATTGCCTTGTCACCATGACCTCTGCTCATTTGATGTCAAATACTGCCAAATCCGCTGTCGTGCCGCCGATATGTTCAAGAGAAGTTGACCTCTGCAAGCTTACAACCTTCCTCTGATGTCTCACACAAAATCTTTTATCTCTCTGTCTCGTGTCGATGATGTGGGAAACATTATGGCCCACCTTCGATCAAGGTTACTTCCTGTCGACTTCAGCTCATTATCCAGGAAAGTGACCTAGAGACTCCCTTCAGGTGCCTTAGAGCCTGCATGCCTCAATGGCAGGTTCTTCGTGTTCGACGCGAGGTTTTCATCATTGGCCTCCGATCGGATGATTCTGCGGGTGTTCGACACCAGCTCATTGATTCACACGCCGCGGATTGTACCTATAAGTACCTTGAGGACCATTGTCATTATTGGTGGTACCTATCGCATCTGTTAACAGTTTTCATCACCGACTGGTAATCAGACGATGTTCATGCATGTTCGACTTCAGCTCATGTATTCACATGCTTGGACTTGTACTTTGTTCGGGTCGGGATGGAGCGCAAGACCCTGGTTTTTGTCTGCTACAAACCAGGTTGCGATTTTGTGGATTATTATTACATGACTCATTGATGGATGGCTGCGCCCATACCTGAGTCTTTTGGGATGGCTGCGACCATACCTTATTATCATCATGGTCTCTTTAGCTGGGTGGCTGCGTCCATACCACAGACCTGCTTCATATGTCTTTTGGATGGCTGCGCCCATGCCTAGACTACATGTAATCGAGATATCAGTTGTACTTGCAGGTCCTTCCTGGTGGTGTTCCAGTTCAGCGAGTTTGTAAAGCATTTCACCCCTCCCACTCTTTCGGGCTTCATGCTTTAGGGGGCATCTGTTACACAGTAATTTGTCACTGTCTCCCTCTCAGTCTCCCTACTGTGTCATGAATTCCCATTGATCATGCTCCTACTCTCTAATCTGGCCAAAATGACCCACTTTGCCAAAGTTTATTTGATCGGCGCGACTGTTATTAAAATAACCGCGCTGACTGGCGGCTGATAATGCAACTGATGCGCTGCCAGCGCTGAAGCACACGAGTTTTCCGTGTTGATCGAATTTCATGAGCCAGCGCATCCTATGTTTGTATTAAGTCGCGCTGACACAGCCTGCTCCGTTATTCAGATGCGCTGTCAGCGCTCCAGTGCAGTTATACACCCGCGCTGATCCAGTTTGGGCGAGTTTGTTCTAACAGCCAGCCTTCCAGATGACTCCAGACTTGGTTGTTGGCCTTGTAAATGTCGCCCTCCCTTCTATGGCATGTCTGTTCGTCATTTGAACCACCTTCCTTGGAGATAAGCTCATCCTCCCACCATTCATGGAGACTCCTTCTCCTATTTAAACCTCTACCATTTCCATGAGCAGCTAGTTTTTGAATAGTTTGGATTGTGTGGAGTTTATAGTGCTCAGAGTGCTGCTGCTAGTAGGTAGTTGGTGTGATAAGTGTGGATTTGCTATATAGCTTAAGGAAGGTTGTGAAGTGTTGCTTGTGTGAGAGAGAGTTCTTGTCTTGGGAGATCTATCTCTAAGGGTGAATGCTTAAGAGACTTGCTGACTGGACCCTCTTGAGAAGGATTCGACGTCAGAACATTTGGTTGTACTCTTCTCTGTTATTGATTAATAATAGATGACTACTATTATGGTTCCATTCTCATTTGTCTCTATAATGGTTAATGTGAATTACGTCTTTTCTGACTGATGTATAATTGCTTTTATTAGATTTCACGCTTGTCTTTGTCTTTCTCTTTGTGTGTGTAGGTATCTATTCACGGAGATCGTGGAAGATCGTGACCGGCCAGAGCGAAGGAGCGAGAGCGGCATCTCTTCATCAAACAATAGTGTTGGAATCCAAGTAGGTGTTCATTGCCTACCTTTTATTTGCAATTAGGAACTTGCATAGTAGCATTGACTGATTGTTGCTAGACCCGTTCTGGGCTAGTAGGGATCGCCTCTATCCGTAGAGGGGATTTACCTCTCCAACACCCCTCATCCCCAATCGAAACAACTAAGTTAACTTGGCTTGGAACGTTTGCTGACCGATCAAGAGAATGGTAGGGACTACATATTTCAACTAAGTTAGTGTGGAAACCACGATGATCAAAGAATTGAACAATACTTCCAGAAGGGTTAGACTCACTTTTCATGAAACAAGGCCCATACAAAGAGTTTGAGTTCTACTTGTGTGTCGCCAAGTGTTGTAACAACTACAACACCCTCTAAAATTTTGGCTTGCATGCGAGTTTCGGAGCCTACCTTGGATCCTGCAATCGATCATCCTTGGTCACTTGTTACTAGGATGATGATTTCAAGCTCCCCTCCTTGATATTAACATTTTCCCATGTTCTCATCTTTATGTGGCATGTGTCATCTTTGGGCATAAGGGTTGTTTTTTGTCATGCAAAGTGAATGTTGTTTCGCTTCAATGGAAAGCACATACGCATGAGTGGTTGTCATCACATAGACATGTTCCCTCTCACTTCATGCACTCTTGTCACGAAGGTTGTTGTATCAAGAAAATTGTGTCTTATGCATTCTAGATGGTCTACGTTGTGTCATTAAGTTTCTGTGTGATATCACAGTCAAGTCCTATCAATGTTCACATATGTTTCACTCATCTAACACTTAGCCATTTTCTCGAGCAACCTAGCCTCATCCAGATTCCCTAAACTGTGTGCTTTGCTTCTACAACCATCAAGGTTTCTCCCTTTCCTGCTGAAACCACACAGTGCACAAAGACACCAACCTCCCTTGCCTGTTGAAACCCCACAGCCCGCAAAGACACCAACCTCCCTTGCCTTTTGAAACCCCGCAACCCGTAGAGACCCCAGCCAACACTCCTCTCCAAAAATGCACAGAGCAGTCAGGAAGCTAGCACTTCTCTCCAGAAATGTGTGGAGAAGTCCAGCTGCACTGGACTTAGAAATTATGCAGGGGTGTCCTCCCAGGACCCCCTTCCCGCAGCAATGTCCTGTGCCTCAAAACTGTGCAATGTTGTCCGAGTTTCCTTGTCTGTCCTACATGTGGAAACTGCAATGACGGACCTCCCAGGGCATGATTCTGGTAGTAGTCACTATCCAATGAAATTGCGCAGACCTGCCTCTCAATGAATACAGGAAAAGGTATTATTCTAAAATCGCTTCCAAGGAGTTGAGGAGAAGGACCAAAGAACCAAGTAATGGAAAATATCAGGACCGCATGCAAACTTCGCCGGATGCATGATCATCTTGAGGGTAAGTATGGTAAGTAAAGAGCACATTTCGATGTACACATCCTAGTTGATTTTGCAAGAATTCTTCTCATTGTCATATCATCTTGTCCTCAGTAACATGCAAGTGCACAAACACGAAAAGTCATTTTATGTGTTTCTTCTACATGTCTTACTTCCTTTTCACTTGTTTGACCAACTAGCGTCTCGGACATGTTGGTTTCTATGTCATGCTTGCAAGCTCGTTCTAGTGATGTCGAAGGTTTTGTTTGAGTTGTGATTGCTATGTAAACATCTATCGCACTCACACACAATGTTGTAAGCACTTTCACACAAGTGTCATCGCGGTCGTTCAACGATCTATCACAAGTGTTGCACTTGTCACTCACACCCATCGGTCAGTCACACTGAGTGTATGTTGTCTTGATGGTTCGAGGTGTCTTGCCATGAATTCATGTTAAGTGTGTGTTCGCAAGGTCACACATGTACGAAGTCACTCATTTACACACTTAGTCATTTTTCTGAAACTCTGTTGACCAGACTACCTTCCAACAGTCAGACCCTCACTGAGCTGCACTACGTAGTCTCAGTTCTTAGTGATCATGTACTGCTACCCAGAATTGCGAAGAGCTTGAGGTTACCTCTCAAGCAATCTGCATTGCGCAATCCTGGATTCGACCTGGCTGACTGTCTCTAAGAACAACACAAAATTTTCTCAGCAAGCCATCTCAATCTGCATTGCCTGCAAGCATCAACCAATCCTCTAGTTGATTAACCTGAGAGTTTGACCGGGTAGTGACCCCGGGCCTCACTCTTTCAAAACATTGTGCAAAAGCTTCCAAGCATGGCCAGTTCTGATGACTGAAGAAACTACACAGACATTCCAAACATAAACCTGTTGCCTGTCACTGCACTGCCCTAAAAAATTGTGCAGTTTTTCCAGCCAGTGACCCTATTAGCTGGCCTGTTGCTCCTCCTAAAAAATGCACAGTTTTCATGAGAAGTCTCCCATCTTTCTAGCATCCCGCTCAGCGCAGAAATTGCATAGGGAAGTCCAGCAGGCCAGCCTCCCAGCTCTGCATAGTTTTTGTTAGCAGCCTACTGCCAACTCCTCGGAGCAATTGCGCAATTTTACTACTAGTCTCCCTCTGCTGCCTGTACTGTCTCCCTGAAAAAATTGTGCTGATCTTCCCTCCAACCAAGCCAAATCTCATAGACAGTCACTACTGATCCGAATCACCCATCTCATCCTCCTAGTGACCTCTACGTAATTTTCATGGACAGTGCCTGGAGCCCGCATCCCGACCTGAAATGTGCTCCACACAGTTTCAAAGCCTTGTCCTCTCTCCTGGTCACCTGTATCTAAAAGACAAAGACAATGCATCATGGTAGACTAAGAGATTTATGGATTTGATGTCATCTCATCATAAGTGATTTTAGATACAGGTACATGGATGAGACATGGCGCGATGACAAAAATGATGAACAAGGAGCGCATGCAAGGAGACTTGTTCGCAAATGGACAAACACATGGAGCATGCCAAAGTACGAGCGAAGGAGAGACATGCACGTGCAACATTAAGTGAACACCAATACCATCGGGGACTCCGCACACTTTTCCATGTGGAGGTGAATTTATGATACACCAAGAAAACATCCATCACTCAGCAGCACTGCAGCTCGACATGCACACCACCACCAGCATGAACACACTAACTCGGTCGTGTCAATTCATGTCATGAGTCATCTCGGCCACATCACTACTGTGGGCCATACTGTTGTAATCAATGTAATGTAACATGGATGTCCAAGAGACCCACATGTAAATATGAAGAGTCATGTAAGTCAAACAATCATGAGGGAAGTCAAATAGTCACAAGGGCCAGTTTTACCCTTGGCTATAAATACCCCTCATTTGTACATGCATATGAATTTTCACCTTGGCTCCTCCACATAGCCTTGAGAGTCTGTAATATTTTATTTGAGGAGCGAGTAGTGCCTCCAACACCCCACTATCAAGGTTAGTGATGTAATGGTGTACGGATGTGTCTTGGAACTTTCGCTTAATTTAGAAGCTTGTTAATAGGCCATCACATTTTCAAACATGTATTGTATTCGTTTGTAAGACTATTCTTTGGACGCTTGTAATGCATGGTGTTTTAACATGTATTAAGAAAGTTGAACTATTTCAGTTGTTTTAGTACATATGCTATTGGAAATGTGTTGTATTAGTTGCTAATGTTGTCTCACTCGTATGGGATATCCTGTTGGACACTCGACATATTCGTTCTTCTAAACTTGTTATAACGCCCATCACACTCGTGTGGACTATTCCATTGGGTGTTGTATGTGCTATCTGTTCACCTTGTATTTTTGACTGCCGCATTCGTGTGGATTACTCCATCGGAAGTTGCGCATGTTCTGTTGTGTTGTGTGCCTCTAACAAAGTTGGAAATATTCCCTTTCAACCTGAGACTCACTTCCACCCTCTCCCTCTACAGTGAAAGAACTCTAACACAAGCGGCACTAAGCACTCACCAGGCACGCGAACCTCGTTGTTCGAAGTCAAAGTAAACCACTCCAATGTGCTGACAAGCAAGAGTTAAGGAAAATATTTAAGATAATGGCAACTGGGCCATTGTACCGGATTTGGACTTCTACAACAAACAGTGTGAGGTCTAGTTGGGACTTCATATCGAGGAGATCCGCTAAATGTTGGTGGGTCCAGCACCATCGACATTTCTAGCGCTAAAAGGAGGGCCAGATGACAAGTTGATTCCTCACAATCTGTTTTGAATCTTTGGATACTTATCATGACTAAACACACAATTTCTCTTCTGGAGTGTATGTCTTCTAGAAACGACTTTGAAATGTCGGAAGAACTCCGGAATAAATTGTCACGTAAAACATACAATGGTGGATGCCAAGTAGCCTTGGTTAGACATGTGGTTGGCATTGTAGGCTCCTGTGAAAGGCATGAAATCTTTGAAGACTACATGACTTGCACGCTATTTTCATACACACTTCGAGTGCACCCACTACATTGGAGTGCCACGCTGCCTGAAAAATCTATTCACTCTCTTCCTCATCTGATCACAAATATTAACCATGCTTTCAATCATTTTGACCGTAAAGAACTCAATAAAGAAATTATGAAATTATAGAAAGCACCTGATGAATCCATTGAGCAATTTCACATATGCTTTTGTAATCTTGCATACCGATTTCCTGAAGATTAAATTGATTGGGAATTCCTCCATGGAAGATTTAACTATCTTCTTTACATCTCCGAAAATCCACAATTCGAACCCCTCCCGGCACACCTTGGTGTTAGAGCTGCCAAATCGAAGATGGACGAGGTCGCTATCACAAGTGAATGTTCATCCTCTTCTCATCAAACAGCTCAAGCTCTATAGTGCGAGGTGGTAGAAGGTGTGCGCACATCTATTGAACTATCACATCCTCCTACCCCACCTGCTCTTGATATCTGCACATATTTGGCTTGCAAGCCTGTTGGTTGTCATGTGGACTTGTTACCTCAAACTTTGTCCTTGCATTCTACTGATCCTCCAAATTGTATTGTATCATGTTCTTCCATTCCGGACTCCACACGTGTTATGAATGTGGATCAAGTTGTTGACAAAGTTGGTGTTGTGTAGCCAACCTATGTTATCATTCATGATAAGTGTGTGTGGGAATCTAAAGAGGAACACGTGGTGAAGGATGACTCCCTTCCATCCACACCTCATCCACTCTATCATGACATCCCTTGTAATTCTGCCACTATTGATTTCCCTTTTGAAAACTTTTTTTCAATGTTTCTACTTCCGATCGTTCACAGGACACATCGGATGTCAGTTTGTCATTACATTGTGGAGAGGACACATATTCCTCTGAAGGTCAGTCCTATATGTCTTCTATCATTTCTTAAAACACAAAGGGTGAACATCCTTTCTTCTCATCTACCCCTCTGCATGATTCATCAAATCATGAGGATTCCAACGAACATCCCAAATTTTATGATCGTGGCTGTCGTGATCTTTGTACTTCTTCATTTGATCATGATGTTGATTCACTCATTGTTAATCTGTCTAGGCCACTGGTATCCAATGATATACCTATTAACGGAGTGGAAACCCTGCATGCTGTTGAGGCACTTCAGCTTGGGCTAATGGTTATGTCAGGCCCTCGTTGTCCTAAGCTTAGTTCTTCTTCCAACCAGAAAATTTTTGAAACACCCAAGGCTCCTCATCACTCTCTGGTTCGCACTGAAGATCAACCAAACACCCAAATTTTGCTTCCTCCACTCGAATCACATGATCCCATCTCTCAAGCTTTGGAGTAATCTTACACAATGAGCGCTTTAGAAAAGCATAAGTTGCTGGTCTTTCTCATGTTCACTCGTATGTCACAGTCCAAAGAGTGTGTATGTTTAACGTTTGCACACAGGGCGTCACAAAACCATGGTATGTCTGCAGAATGTTTGTTTTGTGCATTCACTCTTTTCTATTATGTGGATGTTTTAGAACTCAGAGCATGTTGGCATTTGTTGATCTATCTTTCTTATATGTTGGTTTACATGCATACCTTTCTTGTTAACCATGTGTTCACCAACATGGGCTAGCAAATGCATCGGTGGATGCATTGGAAATATCACTTCACGTGAGTAGGCCCATGCATTGTTTAGCATAGGAGTAGGAGTAGGCATTGCTTCTTGTTTTTCTTTGCTTTCTGGCTTGCATGTTTGTTTGTTTTCTTACATGGTTTGGTTTTCTTGCTTGTTTTCTTTTCTTAATTTTTTTTCTTCCGATTTAGTTCTGCTTTTTTCTTTTTTCTTTCTTTTCTTACTTGTACCCGTAGGTTACCCTCTCATGAAACTGTGTTTGGTTCTCGAGACAAGTTGGTCAAATCTAAGAGGACTTGTAAAACTTTCAACACTTGGTTATCTATTGTCCTCTCTCTTTATGAAGAGCTCCTTGTCTTCAATCGATGATGCCTTGATGGAAAATATGTTCGGTTCAGAGTGAGTCTTGGTGAAAATACAATGCTTGCATTGTTAACAAGTACCGCCTACTCTAATCAGTGCTTCTGGGTTAACCCTTGTATGCTCAGTCAAGTAAAGTAAGGCGAGGGGGAAAAACTTAACAAGTATGTTAGAGGTATACATAACATACTTCTCTGAAGGAAAAACCTCTTTTTCTCTCAATAAGTCGGGATCCCTCTTCCGCCTCTGAAATAAATAAGTTCCTACGCATAGTTTTTTGAAAATAATAATAATAATAATGAAAAATGAATAAGGAGAAAGAAGAGAAAGGAAATAGAGAGATGTTTGTATTCCTATGTGACTTTGTCGGGGTACTGTCCAGACCTGTTGGCAGTGGAGCAACGTAAGAAATGAAACTTAAACTCTGATAGTTATATTGGTTGTGCATACATATACCCCTCATCCCCAATCAAAACGACTAAGTTAACTTGGCTTGGAATGTGTGATGATCGATCAAGATAATGGTAGGGATTACATCTTTCAACCAAGTTAGTGTGGAAACCATGATGACCAAATAATTGAACAATACTTCCGGAAGGGTTAGACTCGCTTTTCATGAAACAAGGTCCATATGAAGAGCTGGAGTTCTACTTGTGTGTCACCAAGTGTTGTAGCGGCTACAAAACCCTCCAACATTTTGGCTCGCATGGGAATTTCAGAGCCTACCTTGGATCCTGCAATCGATCATCCTTGGTCACTTGTTGGTATGATGATGGTTTCAATCTCCCCTCCTTGATATTAAGAGTTTTTTGTGTTCTCATCTTTATGCGGCATGTGTCATCTTTGGGCATAGGGGTTGTTGTTTGTCATGCAAAGGGAATTTTGTTTTGCTTCAAGGGAAAGCACGTGCACATGAGCGGTTGTCATCACATAGACATGTTTCACTCTCACTTCATGCACTCTTTTCACGAAGGTTACTGCATCAAGCAAAGTATGTATTATGCATTTTGGATGATCTACGTTGTGCCATTAAGTGTCTGTGTGTGATCACAATCAAGTCCTATCAATGTTCACATATGTTTCACTCATAACACACTTAGCCATTTTCTTGAGCAACCTAGCCTCATCCAGCTTCCCTAAACTGTGTGCTTTGCTTCTGCAACCATCAAGATTCCTCCCTTGCTTGCGGAAAGCCCGCAGTTCACAAAGACACCAACCTCCCTTGCCTGTTGAAACCCCCCTTGCCTTGGAGGAAGAAATGAACTCTTTACTGGAAAATAAAACTTGGGGGTTGGTAAAGCTCCCAAAAGGTAGAAAGGCTTTACAAAACAAATGGCTATATAGGATTAAGCATGAAGGTGGTGAAAAGAAGGAGAGGTATAAATCAAGGTTGGTGGTGAAAGGATTTTCCCAAAATTAAGGTATTGACTTCACTGAGATTTTCTCACTTGTTGTCAAAATGACATCCATCAAAGTAATTCTTGGTATTGTTGCTTCTTTAGACTTAGAATGTGAACAGTTAGATGTAAAAACTGATTTCCTTCATGGTGAATTATAGGAAGAAATTTATATGGAGTAGCCAAAAGGCTTCATAGAAAGAGGCAAGGAAGACGTAGTTTGCAAGTTGAAGAAGAGCCTCTACAGGTTTAAATAGGCACATCGACAATGGTATAATAATTTTGATTCATTCATGTTGGAACATGCTTTTCATAGGTTGGAAGTGACCATTGTGTCTAAATCAAGAGGTATGATCAAGGGAAGTATATCATATTATTGTTATATGTGGATGACATTTTGATTGTTAGGCATGATAAGAATATAATCAATAGGTTGAAGAAATATTTGGGCAACAAATTTGCAATGAATGATTTGGGAACATCTCAGCAAATATTGGGCATGAGGATTATGCGTGACAGGAAAAACAAAACATTGTGGTTGTCACAAGAAAAATATATCAAGAAGGTGTTTGACATGTTTAATATGAAGGATGCCAAGCCATTTGGTACACCCCTCGCAACCCACTTCAAGCTAAGTATTGATTTATGTCCTAGTGATGACAAGGAGAAGGAAGAAATGAGCAATATTCCTTATGCTTCAGCAGTTGGTAGCTTGATGTATGCCATGGTATGCACACTACCAAACATTTCATATTTAGTGGAGTAGTGAGCAGGTTGCTTGCCAATCTAGGAAAACAACATTGGCAAGCACTAAAATGGATTTTGAGGTATCTCAAGGGTACTAGTCATTATTTTTTATGTTTTGTTCATAATGAGAGTGTTCTTGAAGTATTTACAAATGAAAATATGGTTGGATATATGGACACCATAAAGTCCACTACATGTTATTTGTATACATTTGAAGGAGCAGTAATATCTTAGGTTTCAAGGCTACAAAGAATAATAGCTCTCTCTACACTGGAGACAAAGTACATAGATGCAACAAAAGGTTGTAAATAAATGTTGTGGATGCAACGATTCCTAGGAGAGATAGGAATAAAGCAAGAAAAGTATGTTCTATATTGTGATAGTTAGAGTGACATTCACTTGGTGAAAAGCCTATCATTTCACTCAAAAAGCAAGCACATTGACTTGCGTTGCAATTTTTTCTTATAAATTTGCGTTCCAAATTTGTCAAATTATTAAAGAGAGCACAAATTTCACAGTTCGTTAATGTAGAAACCACGCAAAATTTATATGTTCAAAAGCGTACAAAACGTATGTGGTCAGTAGTGCTCAAACCATTAATAACCGTGGAACCATGTGCATTAATTGTGGTTGACCGAAGTCAAGTTCATTTGAGTTGCATTACTTTATATTAAAACCTTTTACAAAAACGGGCAGGTGACATTCTTTTCAAAGTTTTTTTTTGCCGAAATAAGAATTCCAAGTGACTTTATAAAAGATTTGAAAATAATCTTTATAAAAGGCATTTATAATTTTATGAAATTTTTTTTATATAAAGTATTTTTATATAAAAAATTATATAAATGTTTATTTTAAGCAAAGTCTTTCGGTAGAAATCACATAAGAGAATTTTTTTGGCCGACGCGTTTCGAACCAACAAGTGTGGTTCATCATTAGGACCAGATGAAGAGGCGGACCATGGTAAAGGCTTAAATAGAGAGCAATGTGCCATGGTCTGCCTCTTCATTTGGTCCTAATGATGAACCACACTTGTTGGTTCGAAACGCGTCGGCCAAAAAAATTCTCTTATGTGATTTCTACTGAAAGACTTTGCTTGATTCGTTATGGATCATAGAAGCTTGAATACAGAAGGTTTATTTTGTTAAAAGGCTTTGTAAAAATTTTTAAAAATGGTTTTTTGAAAGTCTAAAGTTTTAAAGTGGTTTCTTAAGAAAGAGTCTTATTATAAAGGTTTTCTTTTAAAATGGTTTATAAAGGTTTTTAGTAAAAGAGGATTTTATCATTTGAAGTGTATTTTTTTGAAGAAAGATGGTTTTTTCAAATTTCAAGGCCAAGTTTCCACCATTTATAGGGAAGGATTATGATGTGTGGGCCATTAAGATGGTGTTGTAGCGGCTACAACACCCTCCAAAATTTTGGCTCGCATGCAAATTTCGGAGCCTACCTTGGATCTTGCAATTGATCATCCATGGTCACTTGTTGGTAAGATGACGATTCCAAGCTCCCCTCCTTGATCTTAAGAGTTGTCCGTGTTCTCATATTTATGCACCATGTGTCATCTTTAGGCATAGGGGTTGTTATTTGTCATCCAAAGGGAATGTTTTTTTGCTTCAAGGGAAAGCACGTGCGCAAGGGTGGTTGTCATTACATAGACATGTTTCACTCTCACTTCATGCACTCTTGTCACGAAGGTTGTTACATCAAGCATTGTATTTCTTATGCATTTTTGATGGTCTACATTGTGTCATTAAGTGTTTGTGTGTGATCACAGTCAAGTTCTATCAATGGTCACATATGTTTCATTGATCTCACACCTAGCCATTTTCCCGAGCAACCTAGCCTCATCCAACTTCCCTGAACTATGCGCTTTTCTTTTACAACCATCAAGCTTCCTCCCTTGCCTGCTGAAACCCTACAGTGCATAGAGACACCAACCTCCCTTGCCTGATGAAACCCCACAGCCCGCAGAGACAACAACCTCCCTTGCCTACTGAAACCACACATCTCGTAGAGACCCTAGCCAACACTGCACTCCAAAAATGCGCAGAGAAGTCAGATAGACAACACTGGTCTCCAAAAATGCCCAGATCAATCCAGCTTCACTGCACTCATAAATTGTGCAAGGGAGTCCTCCCAAGACCCCCATCCCACAACAGTGTCCTGTGCCTCAAAACTGCGGAATGTTGTTTGAGTTTCCCTATCTGTCTTGCATGCAGAAACTGCACAGACAGGCCTCCCAGGGCCTCATTTCAACAACACTCATTGTCCACTGAAATTGCATAGATCTACCTCTCAGTGACTACAGGAAAAGGTGACATGCTGAAATCACTTCCAAGGAGTTGAGGAGAAATACCAATGAACCAAGTAATGGAAAAGATCCGCATGCAAACTCCATTAGATGTATGATCATCTTGAGGGTAAGTATGGTACGTAAAGAACACCTTTCGAACTACACCTCTTAGTTGAGTTTGCAAGACTACTTGTCATTGTCATATCATCCTGTCCTTAGTAACATGCATGTGCGCAAACACGAAAAGTCATTTTATGTGTTTCTTCTACATGTCTTGCTTCCTTTTCATTTGTTTGACCAACGATCGTCTTCGACATGTTGATTGCTATGTCATTCTTGCAACCTTGTTTTGTTAATGTTGAAGGTTTTGTTTGAGTTGTGTTCGTTATGTAAACATCTGTCGCACTCACACACGATGTTGTAAGCACTGTCATGCAAGTGTCGTTGTGGTCGTTTAATGATCTATCACAAGTTTCACGCTTGTTTCTCACACCTGTCAGTCAGTCACACTGAGTGTTTGTTGTCTTGATGGGTTGAGGTGTCTTGTCGTTGAGTCATGTTAAGTGTGTGTTCGCAAGGTCACGCATGTATGAAGTCACTCATTCACACACTTAGTCATTTTTTTGAAACTCTTTCGACAGGACCACCCTCCAAAAGTTAGACCCTCGCTGAGCTGCACTACATAGTCTCAGCTCTCAGTGATCATGTACTACTGCCCATAATCGCGCACAGCTTGAGGCTACCTCCCAGGTAGTCTACATTGCGTAATCCTAAAGTCGACCCAGTTGACTGTCACCCAAAATAGCGCAAAAGTTTCTTAGCAAGCCATCTCAATCTGCGATGCCTGCAAGCATCAACCAAGCCTCCAGCTGGTCAACCAGAGAGTTTGACCAGGTAGTGACCCCTAACCTCACTCCTCCAAAAAATTGTGCAGAAGCTGCCAAGTATGCCTGCTTCTACTCACTGAAGAAATTGCACAGACATGCCAGATAGACACCCGTTGCCTCTCACTACACTGCCCTAAAAAATTGCGAAGTTTTCTAGCCAATCACCCTGTCAGCTGACCTACTTCTCCTCCTAAAAAATGCACGATTTTCATGAGCAATCTCCCAACTTTCCAACATCACGCTCAACTCAAAAACTGGGCAAGGATGTCGAGCAGGCTAACCTCCCAGCTCTATTGATCTGAATTGACTCAACTCCTGGATTTAACCAAGATCTTTTACTTCTGTGACGTTATTAGAATTTCATTTAAAAGAGCATAAATGAACATATATGCATGTTGTAAAGAATAAGGAACATGACAAGAATCAATAACATAAAACACAAGATATTGATAACGAAGTTCGTCAAGGAGAGACTACGTCTCCGAGCCTGGTGTCAAGATGGTGTTGGTCGTTGCATTAAGTGCTAGAAAGAGTGATGATGTACATGAATGTGTTTTCTCTATCATGTAAGGAATATTCCCTCACGCAGGAGTGGCTCCACAAGATGTTCCGTTGTAGGAACTCTCATTCACAAAAGGACTCCTATTAGCATGACATAATTTCAAGTATGATAATAATGAGCATCCCGCCAACATGGCATCAAAGGGATCTCAATTCAAACATATGTGAAAACACATGAGTATCCTGTCAACATGGCGACAAAGGGATCTCAATCAAAACATGACAATAAGTACATCTCACATCAAGAACAAAACAAGATGCCACATCAAACATAAAACATGGATCTATACAACACAATGCATCTCAAGCAAAGAGACAAAGAAGTACATTATCGCACTACATATACCTCACATCAAGGAGCCATCTGAAGAAGAGGATGATAAATCGTTGGTTATGGCTGTACCATCAATCTCGTGGCATCAAATATCATGGAAATGACTGCTCACACATTGAATGCTCACACCTGCACTCCACTTTGAAAAGTGGCCGAAAAATGGAATGATCAAATGGAAAATCTGATTACACCATCAAATTCATGGCATCGAATAGTGTAAAATCGACTGTCAAATTTCTGAATTCTGACAAAGTGAAAATCTAGGGCTACAGGAATCTTTTAGATTCCCCCTAGATTCCTCAAAGATTCCCTCCTCTAGGTCATCTGAAGATCTTCTGCTCAAATCAGCAAACTGATCTCGCCATTGAGATCCTTGCAAAATTCTAAGAAGAATGAGTATAAAGTTGGTTGCATTCTGAATCTGGGAAAATTCAGCCTCCAAGGAATCTAGAAGATTCCCTCAAGATTCTTGAAGATTCTCCTCCATTGGGAATCTGAAAATATGCTGCTCAAAATATAAATCCAACCCCACCATTATGTTTCCTGTGAAAATCTCAGAAAATTGACTGTAAACTTGATTACATTCTGATAAAATGAATTTTTACCTCCCTAGAGAATCTTTAGGGATCAAAGAATATTTTGCCTCGAAAAATGTGCAAATCATGGTTACACCTCAGCGCTGCAAATCATGATTCCGTTGTATGGAACTCCATTCTCGGCCTCCGTTTTACTCTTTGTTCCCTGTTCCACCTCCGTTCTTCCCCGTGCAAATAAATTTGAAGGCTTAAATATAAATGGGTGGCAGAGTTTACCGAGGTAAAGGTTGTTGATGCATTGGTAATACTGGGAAATGAAAAGGATGGGGTTGGGGGATCAAATCCCGCCCATGCCAAAATTGGCGCACAGTTTATTTTGAAGAACCATTTGTAATATTTTACATAATCATAACCGTGTGAAATGATTGAAATGGGAGGCGCATTTTGTTATGCGGTTGGGCATTGTTTGATCTTGGCATACGCCACATGGGGCTGCCCGGTGCGGGTCAGCCCATGTGGGTCGAGCGGGTTCAATCCTTGCAAGATCCAAAAATCCATTGTTTTAAATGTGGTCGTTGTCATTAGGTGGGGGTGTGGGTCGAGTCCACCGGCGATGGCGCGCCCACCACCACGTAATTTTTTTAATGTAATATAATGGGTATGGTGATATGTGGGTAGGGTCGGTAGAGGTCACGGTCGCAATAATTGAAAACATTATCATGGGGTATACCATATGGACTTGTTTAAGTTGACGAGACAATAATCAAAGGTCGGATTGGACTCATGAACATGTTATAGTGGGCTTGAGACTATGGTGTGGTAGCAGGGTATCTCAGTGATTATTGATTTTAGAATGGGGATCAGTGAAAAAAATATGAGAGAGCAATTCCCACAGATTCTGTCTTGTTTTTTCTCCTACTTGTGTTGCTGCTTCTTCATATAAAACCTGGCCATGCGAAAAATGAAGCTTCCGACATAATAGTGTTGGGCTCTTCACTCACTGGTAATCAGACTAGGAGTTCAAATTGGATTTTTCAAACTTAACCACAAAAATGTTGAAAAATGGTATGTAGGAATATGGTTTGCCCAGGTTTCAGAGCAGACAATCGCTTGGGTGGCCAATGTGCAGCAACCGCTGGAGAACTAGTCCAGTGTTCTGAATATCATAGAGGACGAGAGTCTCCTTTTGTCTTATGGAAGATCCACCATTTGGTCTTCTAAGGGAAATGGGAATAAACCTTCTTCTACTGTGATAACAGATTTTGGTAACTTGGTTGTTGTGAGTGCCAAGAATAACACTCAAATCATTTGGCAGAGCTTCGATTATCCGCAAAATACATGGTTTCTAGGCATGAAGGTTAGTAACAACCAAAGGCTGTCAGCATGGAGGAGCCCTTGGGACCCGAGTCCTGGACCTTTCACCCTACAGATGGATCCAAACGAAGTCATCCAGTTATTGCTGATGTGGAATAATGACACCACATATTGGCATAGTGGTCCTTGGAACGACCAATATTTCAGCACTAATCCCGAAGCCGCAGAAAATGGGTATGGTTTTACATATTTTAGAAATGGTTCATCCATGTATTTTACTTCAACTCTACTGCAGGCGGGAATCTGTGTCTTTGTGGATAATAAGTTAGGAAATATTCGAGCGGACACGTTGCTAGAAAATAAAGAATGGATGATGGTCTGGCAACAACCCGTCACTCAATGTGATGTTTATGCCATATGCGGGGCTTATGGATCATGCAATAATGACAATGTTCAGTCTTGCAAATGCGTGTCAAGCTCTGTACCAAGAAACAACAGAGACTGGAAATCTTACCAGTGGCCAGGCAACTGTGTTTAGAAGAAACCATTACGATGTCGTGATGCAGCAAACCAAAGCAACACCGACAGGTTTGTAAAAATAAGTGGCACATCTGTGCCCTCTCACGGGGTTGAATACAAAGGCCAAAAGCAGTGCTAGGCAACTTATCTCGACAATTGCTCATGCACCGCATACACTTACGTTAACAACAGTTCGCAGAGGTGTGTAATGTGGTTCGGTGAATTAATAAATCTGTACGATACGTCCAACGGGATCTCTCTGTTTCTAAGGTTAGATTCCTTTGATGTACCTCACTCCTTCAATTCCAACAAGAAGCTGAATCTCACAGGCATGGTGGGTGGTTTCATGGTCGGGCTAGTTTCTATTTTGGCGTTTGTGTTGTTGTTTATCTGGTGTTGCAAGCAATCAATTTTGCCTTCCACAGAATACGTCCCTGTCGGGCTAAATTTATTCACTTACAGCACACTGCAGAATGCAACGAAGAAATTTTCTAAGCATCTTGGAGGTGGGGGTTTCGGCGCTGTCTTCAAAGGGAGTTTAGCGGATGGCTCTCTAGTGGCAACTAAGAAGTTGGAGAGTGTAAGCCAAGGAGAGAAGCAATTTTACATGGAAGTGAGTACCATCGGAGTTGCCCAAGATGTGAATTTGGTTAGGCTAGTCGGGTTTTGCAAAGAGGGCTCCCAAAGACTGTTGGTGTACGAATACATGCCTAATGGTTGCCTTAGCTCCTTCCTTTTCAAGAAATCCCCGAGAAATGATGAACAACACAAGTTGTTGAACTAGAAAACGCGCTTCAGCATTGCGGTGGGAATTGCTTGGGGAATTATTTACCTGCACGAGAAGTGCAAGGACCGCATTATTCACTGCGACATCAAGCCCAAAAACATCCTTCTGGACTCCAATTTATGCCCGAAGGTGGCTGATTTTGGAACGACGAAGCTCCTGGGCAGAGAGTGTAGAAAGGTTTTGATGACCATGAGAGGAACGAGAGGGTACTTGGCCCTTGAGTGGATCTCAGGTATGTCGATCACTGTGAAGGCTGACATCTACAACTTCGGCATAACATTGCTTGAAATAATTGCAGGGCAAAGAAACATGGACAAGGTCTCTGAATCCTCTGAATTGTTCTTTCTAGCTTGGGCTACAACTCATATCAGCAGAGGAAATGCCATGGAGGTGTTGGACAAGGAATTGTTGAACGATGCTCATGTGGAACAAGTGGAGAGCGCTGCCATAGTGACAGGATGGTGCATTCAGGACGACGAAGACACCAAACCGTCCATGACTAAAGTATTGCAGAATTTGGAAGGCATTGTAAACATACCCCCTCTTCCCCCAATTCCCTACTCTCTCGATACATGTGATGACAATCTAGTCATTTTCTTCTGGGATAAAACTATTTGACCATGTGCGCACAACGACATTGGTGATCCCTCCACTCCAATATAGTGTCTACTCGATAATATTTTTTACACGAACAAGGGTCTCCCTGTTAAAATAAGTTAATTGCAGTTAAAAATAATGGAGAAATGGTTATATGGTTGTAATGTGTCTCCTTAGTTTAGGATTAGTTCCCAGAGTTTAGGAGGTTGTTTACAACTACCTATTTTTCAGTGATGTATTTAATATTTTAATATTCATTTGATGTAAAGTAGAGTGAATGAGAGTGAGAGTGTCCTCTTTGTTTGAGTGCAGTCTCCCAGGTGCAGTACACACCTGTGAGCTGCAACTCCTTCATTTAATTCAAAGTGTGATTTTTTATCTTGGTATCAGAGCTTAGGATAGAGATAGCCTCATTTTTTTTAGGGATGTATCATTAGTTACATTTCTGTAGTGGTAGGAGTGCATGTACATGTATTTTTGTGATCAGGTGGAACTGCAGTAACACCTGGAGCAAAGGGTCTCAGATGACTGATCATCTTTGAGCCGGAGAAAAGGTTGAGCAATTGGCGCGGATTTTTTGAATACAGTCGCGCCAATCCAGAACAAAACAGAAAGGCGCTATTTTTTAAAGAATAGACGCGCCAATTGGCGCCGATTTGGGGCTGATAAGCGTGCCAGCAAAATTATAACTAAATTGGCATGAATCTGTGGCTGTTAAGCGCACCAATTTCCGTGGACACCGTGAATTTTTCTTTTCAACAATTGGCGCGGATTTGTAGCTGTTCAGAGCGCCACAGAGCCAACCTATTTCTCTCTGGAAATCTGCAATTTTTTGCAGATCGGAGTTGCCCGATGGTGGCATGTGGAGATTTCTACTCGGTGGCAGCAGATTTGATTTGCCCGGTGGTGGTGAATTGAGGTTCCTTGATCTGCTTAGATCAGACCTGCCCGGTGGTGGTGAATTGGGGTACCGTGATCCGCTCGGAGGTAGCAGATCGAACCTACCCAGTGGTGGCGAATCAGAGCTCTATGATCTGCTCGGTGGAAGCAGATCGGTTTTTTGCCCGGTGGTGGCGCAGTGCAGCTCCTTGATCTATTCGGTGGAAGCAGATCGCCTTTGCCCAGTGGTGGCGTGTTGGAGCTTGCTTGTTGATCTGTTCGGTGGTAGCAGATCGGTTTTTCCCGATGGTGGCACAGTGAAGTCCCTGATCTGTTCGGTGGCAGCAGATCGGACTTGCCTGGTGGTGGCACAGTGAAGTTCCTGATCTGTTCGGTGGAAGCAGATCGGACTTGCTCGGTAGTGGCCGATTGGAGTGTTCAGTTGGGCGAAAATGAACAACAGTATAGAATCATACCTCCACGAGTCTGGAAAACTCGATGGAACGAATTTCTCCAACTGGAAATTCAAAATGCAAACTTTGCTGGAGAGCGTAAATGCATGGGCGATCGTTGAAGGAAATGAGCCGAGATCTGGAACAGCGACTCAATAACAAGACTGAGATAAAAGAGAAACGAAAGCAAAAGTTATACTGAAGATGTCCGTTAAGGACAATATTATCCCACATATTAGAGATTCCAAGTCAGCTGTTGATCTATGGACAACGATCAAGAACCTGTACGAGACTCAGAATACAAATCGTGTTTTGGCACTCAAGAGAAAATTGTTTGCATTGAAGACGGACGAGAATGAGTCCGTTGGTGGATTCATGGCCAGAGTCAAGGATCTGAGAGACAAACTGGGAGCTATTGGAGAAAAGGTGTCCGACTCAGATCTAGTTACACTCACATTGAACAGAATGACGGATGAATATCAGACATTCATCACAGGACTGTCAGCGAGGGAGAAAGCCCCTTCATTTGATGAGCTGACAGCGATTCTGCTCCAGGAAGAGGAGCGAAGACAGAATCTGAAAACTCAAATCAATGACCTAGCTCTGATGGCGAAGAGGCGACATTACAGAGGAAAGCAGCACCAGCACCAACATCAGCAGCATCAACCGCAACAGCAGAAGGGGGCCAGCTCTTTTCAAAAGAGACCATTCAGAGGTATAACTGATAATTATGTTAAGAGATGTTTTTATTGTGGGAAACTTGGTCATCAAATTAAAGAATGCTATAAGAGGCAGGCGGATGAAAGAAAAGGCAAACAGAGGAAACATCAGGGCTATTTTGCTGGAGAAGAGGAGGACCACAGCCATGATCTTCAACTATTCACAGTCGATTGTGCTCTTTCAGCATCAAAGGGAGATGAGGACGACATATGGTATGTCGACTCTGGCGCATCCTCACACATGACCCGTAAGAAGGACTGCTTTGAATCTCTTGAAGAATCTGCATGTGGATCAAAAATTTATCTAGGAGATGACAGTGGGTATGAGATCAAAGGGTATGGAGATATTCCTATGAAGCTGCCTAGTGGTGACATTAAACATCTTAAAAATGTATTATATGTTCCAGGAATTAAGAAAAACTTGATCTCTGTCTCAATGATTACAGACCAGGACATGCAGGTGAAATTCTTTAAGAATTGTTGGATAGGTAAATCCCCTCTGTGGACAGAGGCGATCCCACTAGTCTAAAACAGAACTAGCCACAATCAAACCATGCTGCCACGCAAGTTCCTAGTTATGCATCAAAGGTGAATTAAGAAGACCAACCTAGAATCCAACGCTATGATCGAAGCAGAGTTGATATTCCCGCTCCCTCGCTCCAACAGATCATAAACAGACACCTGCACATGCAAAGGAAGAAACAGATGCCAGCATAAAATCCACCAAGGCACAACTATATTTCAGTCAGAAAGGAAATAAATCACACATCACCATAATAGACAATGAGATTGGAACTATAATAGCAGTCGCTCATTAATTAATAATAAAAAGGAAAAGTTACAACCAAGGTTCTGACGTTGAACCTCTCCTCTGGCTGGGCGAGCAACTATATGTGTCTTGCAATGTGTCTCCTCTCCGGCAGCATAACCTCTCTATACTTCATTATCACTCATGATAACCACAACTAGCATTTCTCCGAGAACCCAAGAACTCAACAACTAGCACTAGCTTGTCTAATGCATGAGGACAAATATTTATAGATGGAGAAGGTAGAAAGATTCGATGAACCAGGACACCCATTGTGGATTGGCATTATCCCGGAAAAGCTACTGTGGATAGTTGTCAAGGATAGATGATGACTCTCGAACTCTATCCACTGGATTTTTCCCTCAAAAGGCTTCGTGATCTGAAGGGAAAAAATCATATGGGCGTGCTTTTGGCAAAAATCATTACTAAACTGGGCTGGCGCGGGTGTTGGTCTGTGACAGAGCGCCAGTGGTCGCGCCCTCTTTTGAGGATCTCAGTTATTGGCGCGGGTAAGATACTGTGGACCTGCGCCAATGGAAAAAGAGCACTTTTCAGGGATAATTTGTAGAAGGTGTCTTCAGGGAACATGAAGTACATACTCAGGGGAGCATAATGCAAGTGTTTTTGGGTTATGTCACTGCTCACAGGTCCCGGAATGCGTCCTCCAATGTATGGAAATGGGGCGATAGGGACGGTGACCAACGGTGACAAATTACTGTGTAACAGATGCCCCCTAAAGCATGAAGTCCGAAAGGTAGAGAGAGGGGTGAAATGCTTTACAAGAACACACAAAAACACATATATAGAGCTGCCGCCGAGGATCCGTGTCAAGAGACATGACTGATAGTTCAATTACATGATGTACGTGGTATGGTCGCAGCCATCCATAAGAGAGTACATAAATAATCTAGATCCATAGTATGGACGCAGTCATCTGGTTAGGATCAATGAATTGACTCAGGTATGGTCGCAGCCATCCAGTGAATGAGTCAAGTATCAAGAATCACGCCTGGATTATAACAGACACAATCCAGGGTCTTGCGCTCCATCTCGACCCGAACAAGAGTACAATTTCAAGCATGTGAATATATGAGCTGAAGTCGAACATGCATGAACATTGTCTGATTACCAGTCAATAGTGGAAACTGTTAACAGACACGAGAGGTACCACCAATAATGACAATGGCCCTCAAGGTACTAGAGGTACAATCTACGACGTGTGAATTAATGATCTGAAGTCGAACACCCGTAGAATCATTCGATCGGAGGCCAATGATGAAAACCTCACGTCGAACACGAAGAACCTGCCATTGAGGCATGCAGGCTTCAAGGCACTGGAAAGGAGTCTCTAGATCAATTTCCTGGATAATGAGTTGAAGTCGACAGGAAGTGACCTTGATCGAAGGTGGGCCATAATGTTTCCCACATCATCGACACGAGACAAAGAGATAATGTTGTGAATCAAGATTGTATGAACTATCAGAGGGAGGTTGTTTCTTCGCAGAGGTCAACTTCTCTTGAACATATCGGCGGCACATTAATGGAATCGGCAGTATTTGACATCAATGTATCAAAGGTCATGATGACGAGGCAATGAGTGAATAAGAGGTCAAATAAGGTACCCAAGTCCATGGAAGCAAGTGAAAGATATGAGATGAGGTATCCCCACCCTGGACACGAAAGCAGAAAAGTGCCATGTTCAAGAGCGACATACTGCCGTCACGGTAATAATTATGGTTCCAAACTTTTCTTTTCCCCTCGCCATTTCTAGCGAGTACCCCAGTTATTTTTAACAAGCTTGATGGGGATAGCATATGCTTGTGGTGTGTCATTTCGACAAAATCCGATGTCATCAGGTTTTAACGAGTCTGACAAAGGAAGAACTCGGCGTCTTTTCATGTTTAGAGAGTTTGAAAAGACAGCAGAAAAGGAAACTCCAGGGGTGTCCTTTTTCGTAAAGTTGTGTCTCTCGAGCCCGAAAAAGTATAAAATAATGCCCGAAATAACCGCCCGACCATTACGATCGAGGAGTACTTTTCATAAATAGTGATTTCGACCTGAAAAAGTAAAAAAGCGATCAAAATCACGTCGTTTCGTAACCATTAACGAGTTTGAAATGACAAAAACCCGGTAATCTTTTTATGTTTTAACGGTCGACAAAAAGAACTTAAAACGACCACCCCTTATTAACGTTTAACGAGTCAAGAGGAGCGACTCGGCAATCTTTTCCTCTTTAAATGGTCAGAAAAGAGTTGAAAGCGGACCTCCATTTTTATTCTCTTTAACGAGTCAAAAAGGAAAAATACTTGGCAATTTTTTCATATTTTACGAGTCAGAAAAGAGCGTAAAGGCGACTCGTCTTGAAGGAACGAGTGGTATAAAGGGTAGCAACTGGTTCCGGTAATGGTGGAACTGCTCAAAACATGTAATGGTCAAGAGGCTGGCTAATAAAACCACTCATCGCTGCGGTTCCTCAGGAAAGGATAAAAAACCAGGTGAAAGCATATGATCGGCCAAAGAGATGGTGGCGATGGAATGAAACAACCAAGGCTCATCTAGCAGAATTTAGCAGATAAAAGGCAATCACGGGATGTAAATCAGGTATGGGTTCATTTTTACACAAGCTTGAACCATGGAGAACTTTGCTTGGATTCGGTTTCATGTTTACACAAGCTTGAAACGAAAAAACTATGCTTGTTATAAATTTGCATGCCCCCAGCATGATAATGCAAATCGAGGTACATGCCCCCCAAGCTTCATTGCATTCAACGAGGTGGATGGAATGAAGGTTCACTCTCGAGATCTGTGAAAGACTCGACTTGTATTTTACGAGATCTTAATCAAAAGACTCGATTTGGAAAGGGAGTTGTTTCATTTTTTAATGAGGTTGACACAGTAAAAGAACTATCCTCATAACCCTTGTTTCATTTTTGAACGAGCTTGACACAAGAAAACGAACTGTGCTCCGCCGCGACTTCATCATAATGAACAGGAAGTCGGGGCTTCCAAGAGTGTCACTTTCGACGGAAGGGAAACATCTTGGAAGTCAGGACCCAATGCCCCTAGGACACTATGCACGACGGTGGCATCGCTGGATACAGGCACAGGATAGGTGGCCACGTAGTTGACCTGCGGTGAGGCAGATGCAACTGGTGGATGAACACCAGGAGGGGATGACGACTGCGCAGGGGGGACCCGTGGACTAACGAACGATAATTGATCGATAGTCACAATTCGTCCATTGTGTGGAAAGCAAACCACACGGAAAAGTGAAGAAATAAGGGCCCCCATGGCATAAACATAGTCACGACCAAGGAGAAGATTGAAATCTAAAGCACCTTGGGTAACCGATACGTCTATATAGACGGTCTTGCCTCCCAAAGTAATAGGGAACTTTGGAAGGATCCCTAATGGTTGGCTAGTTCCTCCGTCAAAAGCAGTCAGATTCGATGCTACGGGCGCAAGCTGTGGGGAACCCAAAGCTTGCGAAGTAGTAGCAGACATAAGACTAACAGATGCACCCTCATCCAAAACAGTGCCAGGTATTGCCTTGTCATAGGCGTGTACCATGACCCAAAAAGGCACATGAGATGGGAGACGGAAGGTAGTCAAACGTCTCCAGTCGAAGGAAGCGACTGAACTACTTGGTGGGGGAATCGTATGATTTCCCCCCTGCTTGGGGGAGAGTGCAGTAGGACTCTCAGATGTAGGGGTATTTCCAGATGTAGGAGAATTTGAGGAGATGAGAAGAACATGAGTTTGATTCTCTTCTGAAATAGAGTGGTTGGTGGGTGGTGAACTCGAGTCGACGCTCTTTCCGACCAATGGTTGGTCTGGAACAGGCTTGGCAGAGCCAGATTCAGGAAGAGGAGGCTGGACAAGAGAGGAATCTTGGTTGATTTCTTTGTCAGCAGGGGAACGTTCTGCAATTGCAGAAAGACGTTGATAACCAGTAGGAAGTTGGGTTGAGGGAGCTGTAAGACTTTCCAATACAATAGAGGCTCTATCCATGAATGGACAAAGGTGAAGGGGATGATTGCCTTCACAAAGTTTACAAGGGATTCGAATCTTCTCTTTTCCCTCGCCGCCGAGGAAGGTAACATCGCCACGATCTACCGAGGACGATGCAGGGCGGTCTGGATCATGAGACCATACTTCTAAAACCCTGGGAATGCCAGGACAATCGCGGAGAAGGTGGTCTTCCTTACACAACTTACAAGGAAATTTGACCTTCCGCGGAGGAGCACAAGGTGGCTCGACTTGGGTTATACCTTTAACCTCTGGTTTAGGAGTATTCTTCTTCTTGGTCTTCTTCTTCTTTTTCTTCTTAGCCACCTGGTTACTTGAATCCAGAGTTTCACCAGGCGAAGTAGAAGATGAGGACGCAGCAGTAGGCGAAGAAGGGGAAGGGTCCACCTTGAAATCAGCAAGACGTTGTTCAGGTGGAGGAGGTGGTGGTGGACCCGAACTGAATGAGGGAGCACTAGAGGGTATCTCAGGCTCCTTCCCGGTAGATGGCGGGTAATCTTTTGTTCGAGTACTGATATTGATGGGTATCGTTCCAGCCATAAACACTTGAGAACCAAAGGAAGAGGGAGGCTGAGATGGGTCAGCCACCATTTGAGTTTTTTGAGTTTGCTGTGAGGGAAAGGGTTATTTAAGCACCGCAGGAGTCTCGGGAGTGCCTTTCAACAAACGACTAACTTCGGACCGCCTGGGGCAGTCCTTTGTATAGTGATCCTCATCACAGATAAGACAAGGATACTTGGGTTTGCGTTTGGCACCATCCTCGGGCGGAGGGTTAGGGGCTTCCTGCTTGGGTTGATCTGGCTTATTCTTCGGTTTCCCTTTCTTCTTTGCTTTCGAGGCTTTGTTTGCCATGGTGGTTTGGACGGCATTGACCTCGGAAGTAACATTCGAAGTGGGTATTACCTGGGAGGTGGGTTCATTCGGAGCAGAAGTTATCACACTCGAGACCACCGAGTTTGAAAACAACCATACGGGCAAACCGATGGTTAACCCAGGCAAAGACAAAGTTGCGATATACTGAACACCGACATTTCCAACAGAAGGAAATGGACTAGGGTTTCCATCAGGGGGAACACTTTGGCCGGTGGACTCAGGGAAGGATGCCATTGAACGAGAAATAATCCTACTCAGGCTAACGCAATCAAAATCTAATTGGGTAGATGTTATCGTGGCCAATAAATTTTAAGACACTGAACTTGACCTTTTCATATTTTAAGAGTCGAGAAAAGGATAAAAGATGACTCTAGTCTCCTTCGAATGTTTTATGAGCACGAAGTGACAAGACGCTCACAGGCACCTTTTCTTTTAGGGAGTCCGAAAAGGATCAAAAGTGACTACTCTGGAGACTCTAGGTAAAAGGTTTACCAAACAATCCGTAAAACTGCTTATACACCTCGGCAATCAGATGAAAACCAAGGACTTCCCATACTGCAGTCAATCTTCCTGAATGCTGTGTTTAGTGCATTACGGCTTGTAAGGTGGCAGACTCGGCTTCCTATGGATAAAGGATAATAGCCTAGTGGGGTCTCCCGTATATACGCGACGGTACGTGGGAGCTCAGTTCGTATTGGCACCTATCGTTTCACCGTGGAGGAATCACCCAACCACTCGACGATAAACTACCAGGTTTAAAGACGCCAGAACACGTCTCTAACCTAGACCTCTAGAGTATTTGCGTTATGTTCCAATGCGTTCTTATGTTCATTGAGTTTATTTTAAAAGTTTATCTTCGATTATGTTTCAGTTTTTTGGTCCTACTGTATGTGATATCTCAAAAACTTCTTAAATGCAAACTATATGCCAAAACTATATCATTTGATTCGATGAATTCTATCTACAGGAGGGTTGAGATCTTTACACAAACGAAATGATCACTCAACAAACAACAAAGATCCTAATGCAGCTAATAACAAGAAATGAAATTTTTTCTTTTCTTTTTAATAGCAACAAATAACAATAAGCGCTAACTAATATGATGCAAAAGACATTTTGTTTTTCTTTCCTTTAAGATGGCATGATGCATTTACACAAATCTTAAGAGATATGCACAATCCAAGTTTACTCAATGAAATAGAACCAATTCTGAAACACCAAAATGAACTATGCAAGCAAGGAAAAACACAAAGACTTTCAATGAACCATGTAATTTAAGTTCGAATGAAGTCAAGTAAAATCCAAAGAGGCTAGAAGTGAATCACTCAGAGCATAGAAGATCAAGCTTTAAAAAACACCAAACATATGCAAAAGAGTATCCAAAAAGTTGACTGGGTCAAGAGAAGACCGAAACAGAAACTGGCAAACAACCAAAGTATGCAAATGTAATCTATGCACACTTTTCATTCATATCCTGAAAATGAGAACTCTAATTATGCAAGTGTGATCTATGCAAGAGAATTCTCAAACACACGATGGTTCTAATGTAATCTAAGAACCAATCAAGTGCAAACCAAGAAAAACGGGTGAGAGTTCCAAAGATCATAAACTAAAAACACTCAAAGGCGATTAACACTCATACGCAATTTAGCCCCCCCCGGCAAATGAGGGGGAGATTCTGGGTTCGATCCCAAGCGGAGTCGCCAAATTGTTGGATAGGTAAATCCCCTCTGCGGACAGAGGCGATCCCACTAGTCTAAAACATAACTAGCCACAATCAAACCACGCTGCCACGCAAGTTCCTAGTTATGCATCAAAGGTGAATTAAGAAGACCAACCTGGAATCCAATGCTATGATCGAAGCAGAGTTGATATTCCCGCTCCCTCGCTCCAGCAGATCATAAACAGACACCTGCACATGCAAAGGAAGAAACAGATACCAGCATAAAATCCACCAAGGCACAACTATATTTCAGTCAGAAAGGAAATAAATCACACATCACCATAATAGACAATGAGATTGGAACTATAATAGCAGTCGCTCATTAATTAATAATAAAAAGGAAAAGTTACAACCAAGGTTCTGACGTTGAACCTCTCCTCTGGCTGGGCGAGCAACTATATGTGTCTTGCAATGTATCTCCTCTCCGGCAGCATAACCTCTCTATACTTCATTATCACTCATGATAACCACAACTTGCATTTCTCCAAGAACCCAAGAACTCAACAACTAGCACTAGCTTGTCTAATGCATGAGGATAAATATTTATAGATGGAGAAGGTAGAAAGATTCGATGAACCAGGACACCCATTGTGGATTGGCATTATCCCAGAAAAGCTACTGTGGATAGTTGTCAAGGATAGATGATGACTCTCGAACTCTATCCACTGGATTTTTCCCTCAAAAGGCTTCGTGATCTGAAGGGAAAAAATCATATGGGCGTGCTTTTGGCAAAAATCATTACTAAATTGGGCTAGCGCGGGTGTTGGTCTGTGACAGAGCGCCAGTGGTCGCTCCCTCTTTTGAGGATCTCAGTTATTGGCGTGGGTAAGATACTGTGGACCTGCGCCAATGGAAAAAGATCACTTTTCAGGGATAATTTGCAGAAGGTGTCTTCAGGGAACATGAAGTACATACTCAGGGGAGCATAATGCAAGTGTTTTTGGGTTATGTCACTGCTCACAGGTCCCGGAATGCGTCCTCCAATGTATGGAAACAGGGCGATAGGGACGGTGACCAACGGTGACAAATTACTGTGTAACAAGAATGGTTGTGTCATTAAGGATAGCCAGATGGAAACAGTTGAAACAGGAGTACGCGTGTGGAATTTGTACAGATTGGATGCAAAGAGTATGCCACGACAAGCAATGGTTGTAGCTGGATCAACAGTCGAAAATCTCTGGCATCAGAGATTTGGACATCTCAATTTGCAGGACCTCATCTTACTTCAGAAGAAAGGTATGGTCGATGGACTCCCTGTTTTTCATAATGTCAAGCTGGAATGTGATGAATGTGCATTAGGTAAAATGCATAGAGAAGAGTTCCCTTTGCATGTCAATAGAAAGGAAAGAGTAATCCTAGAACTAGTGCATACAGATATTTGTGGACCTATGCAAACTAGGTCCCTAGGAGGTGCATATTATTTTTTGTTGTTTACAGATGACTACACTAGGTTTTCATGGGTGTATTTTTTAAGTAAAAAGATTTAAGCCTTTCGGTACTTTAAAGAGTTCAAATCTATGATAGAGAACGAAACATGAAAGAGGATAAAGATTCTTCGCTCGGACCAAGGGGGAGAATACAGGTTAGGAGAGTTCATGAACTTCTGCAAGCAGCATGGGATTATGCAGCAATTCACAGTGCCACACACTCCATAGCAGAATGGAGTAGCAGAACGCAAGAACAGAACTCTTGTGGAGTGCTCCAGAATTATGCTTCAAGGTAAAGGTATATCAAATGGTCTTTGGGCAGAAGCCATTAATACTGCTGTTTATTTAAAGAATAGGAGTCCTACTAAATGTCTAGGCTTCAAAACCCCCTTTGAAGCATGGTTTGGACTCAAACCAGTAGTTAGTCATCTAAGAATATTTGGATCTAAAGCTTATGCTCATATACCAAAAGCAGATAGAAAGAAGTTAGACCCAAAAGCCTTGAAATGTATATTTGTAGGATATGGCACAGAGTATAAGGCATACAAGTTATATAATCTTGTGACTCATAAAGTTTTTGCAAGCAGAGATGTTGTTTTTCATGAACAGACTAAAGATGGAAAGGAAGACTCTTGCAATGATAGCCACATTCCATTGCTAATAGAGATGAACAGTGACGAAGATGAAGAGCAGGAGCAAGAGCAGAAACAGGAAGAAGTAGCAGCAGATAGTGTAATAAGTGATGTTGCAGGCCTGGAAAGTGTTGAAACACATAGAGTTGAGGTAAGTCCTCTACCTAGAAGATCAGGTAGAAAAACTAGACTACCTGAAAGATTGAAAGGCTATGCTTTAATGTCCAAAATTTTAAAAATTGTAGAACCTTCAAACTATGAAGAAGCAAGTAAATCAGATGAATGGAGGGCTGCAATGCATGAGTAAATTGAATCAATATATAGAAATCATACTTGGGATTTAGTTGAGTTGCCTGAAGGAAAAACCCCTATAGGTTGTAAGTGGTTGTATAAACCTAATATAAATGCAGATGGGAGTGTAGAAAAATACAAAGCTAGACTGGTAGCAAAGGGTTATTCACAGCAAGAAGGCATAGATTTCGATGACACCTTTGCCCCTGTAGCTAAACTAAATACAATTAGAATGCTAATCTCTTTAGCAACAAAACATAAATGGAAGCTACACCAGCTAGATGTTAAGTCTGCATTTCTAAATGGAGAATTAAAGGAAGAAATTTATTTAGTACAGCCTCCTGGTTTTGTGAAAGAGGGGCAGGAGCATTTAGTGTGTAAATTGCATAAGGCACTTTATGGTTTGAAACAAGCACCCAGGTCATGGTATGAGAAAATTGATTCATTTTTTATACAGCATGGTTTTCATAGGAGCCTCAACGACCCAAACTTGTATACCAAGATAAATAAACAGAGGTAAATCATTTTGATTTCTTTGTATGTGGATGACATGATTATAACAGGAAATGCAAATAATTTGATCAAAGAAATCAAGCAGCAAATGTCACAGGTATTTGAAATGAAAGACCTTGGAGATCTTCATTATTGCCTAGGTTTGGAGGTGTGGAAAGATTCTGGTCAAACTTTTCTAACCCAAGGAAAGTATGCCAGAACCCTATTGGAAAGATTCAGAATGGAACAGTGTAAAACAGTAGCAACACCATTGCAGCAGAATCTCAAGTTAAGTAGTGATGATGGCACAAAACAGGTGGATGCCACTTTGTATAGACAGCTAGTTGGAAGTTTGATATATCTCACGACAACTAGACCTAATCTGGCATATTCTGTTAGTGTGTTGAGCCAGTTTATGTCCAGACCCCTTGAGAGTCACTGAATTGCAGCAAAATGTGTGTTGAGGTACCTTAGTGGTACTTGTAATTATGGCATTTTATACACTGACATTTCTGATGTTACTTTAGCAGGTTATTCAGATTCTGATTGGGAAGGTAACCTGGATGATCGTAGATCCATCACAGGTTACGCATTTAGTATTGGATCCAGGGTTATTTCGTGGAGTAGCAAAAAGCAAAGTACTGTAGCATTATCATCATGTGAAGCTGAGTACCAGGCGTTGTGTGTAGCAACATGCGAAGCCATCTGGTTGAGGAGATTGCTTAGCGATGCAGGCGAAAGTCAGAAAGAAGCAACCAGCATCAAAACTGACAACCAGAGCACAATAAAGCTTGCATACAATCCAGTTTTCCATAAAAATACTAAACATATTGACACTCAGTTTCATTTTGTTCGAGAAAAGATACAGTCAAAAGAAATATGTGTGGAGTATTGTAATACTTGTGATAATTTAGCTGATATTTTTACTAAGCCTCTAGGGCGAGTAAAGTTTGAATTATTTAGAGGGATGTTAGGAGTGCAAAATAACCCTTTCTCCATTAAGGGGGGGAGTTAAAAATAATGGAGAAATGGTTATATGGTTGTAACGTATCTCCTTAGTTTAGGATTAGTTCCTAGAGTTTAGGAGGTTGTTTACAACTACCTATTTTTCAGTGATGTATTTAATATTGTAATATTCATTTGATGTAAAGCAGAGTGAACGAGAGTGAGAGTCTCCTCTTTGTTTGAGTGCAGTCTCCCAGGTGTAGTACACACCTGTGAGCTGCAACTCCTTCATTTAATTCAAAGTGTGATTTTTTATCTATTACTTGAGTGTGATACTTGGCTAAAATTAGTGAATAAGTTAATTTAGTGTCGAACCTATGGAGTTAAGTGATAGATGAATAAGTTAATTTTAGGTGCGTTTCTAGTTGGAAAAATATAAATATATCTCACTGGGTTCATTGTAATTATCAAGTTTTGTGTGATCAATAAAAGATCTAGTCTTTTGTGTGTGGAATTTGTGTTTTGGCTTCTCTGCTTTTCCAGCAATTTGGTATTACAAAGAGCCACGAAGATGTTAAAATATGAAGAGTTGGCTAAAATTAAAGAGTCAATTAAGAGTGTTGAGTGCTGAAGCTTTGAGTCAAGTGAGTTAAGTCACTTGAATTAAGAGTGTGGTTGCATGTCAAAAGGGTTACCCTTCACCGATTTCATTGTAAGAATCAAGTTTTTGTGTGATCAATAGTAGCGCTCTGGCATGTTTCGTGTGAAATTGTTGTTTTTCCTCCTCTGCCTTTCCAACAAATTGGTATCAAAGCTAAGGAAGGATTATAAGATCCGTAATGCTGGCAGAGCCAATGAGAAGAAGGCCAAAGAAAAAGGCTAACATTTTTTTTATAAATTTGAGTTGTAAATTTGTCAAATTGTTAAAGAAAGCGAAAATTTCATTAAAAACCGTGCAAAATTTATGTGGTAGGAAGTGCACAAAACTTATGTGGTCGGCAATGCTCAAGCCATTAATAACCGTGGAACCATGTGCATTAATTGTGGTTGACCGAAGTCAAGTTCATGTGAGCCGCATTACTTTATATTAAAACCTTTTAAAAAAACAGGCACGTGGTGTCTTTTTCAAATTTATTTTTTTTACGGAATAAGAATTTCTAGCGACTTTATAAAAGATTTGAAAATAATCTTTATAAAAGGCATTTATAAGTTTACGAAATTTTTTTTATAAAAAAAAATTATATAAAGGTTTATTTTGTTAAAAGGCTTTGTAAGATTTTTTAAAAATGCTTTTTTGAAAGTCTAAAGTTTTAAAGTTTTTTTCTAAGAAAGATTTTTATTATAAAGGTTTTTTTGAAATAGTTTATAAACATTTTTAGTAAAAGAGGATTTTATTATTTGAGGTGTATTTTTTTGAAGAAAGATGGTTTTCTCGAATTTCTAGCCTGAGTTTCCACTATTTACATGGAAGGATTATGATGTGTGGGCCATTAAGATGGTGTTGTAGCGGCTACAACACCCTCCAAAATTTTGGCTCGCATGTGAATTTCGGAGCCTACCTTCGATCTTGCAATTGATCATCCTTGGGCACTTGTTGGTAAGATGATGATTTCAAGCTCCCCTCACTGATCTTAAGAGTTGTTCGTGTTCTCATCTTTCTGCAGCATGTGTCATCTTTGGGCATAGGGGTTGTTGTTTGTCATGCAAATGGAATGTTGTTTTGCTTCAAGGGAAAGCACGTGGGCATGGGTGGTTGTCATTACATAGACATGTTTCACTCTCACTTCATGCACTCTTGTCACGAAGGTTGTTGCATCAAGCAAAGTATGTCTTATGCATTCTAGATGGTTTACGTTGTGTCATTAAGTGTCTGTGTGCGATCATAGTCAAGTTCTATAAATGTTCACATATGTTTCATTGATCTCACACTTAGCCATTTTTCCGAGCAACCTAGCCTCATCCAGCTTCCCTGAACTTTGCGCTTTGCTTATGCAACCATCAATCTTCCTCCCTTTCCTACTGAAACCCTACAGTGCACAGAGACACCAACCTCCCTTGCTTGCTGAAACCCCACAACCCATAGAGACACCAACCCCCCTTTCCTGTTGAAACTTTGCAGCCTGCAGAGACCCTAGCCAACACTCCTCTCCAAAAATGCGCAGAGCAGTCAAGCAGCCAGCACTGCTCTCCAAAAATGTGTAGAGTAGTCCAGCTGCACTGCACTCATAAATTGTGCAAGGGTGTCCTCCCAGGACCCCCATCCCACAGCAGTGTCATGTGCCTCAAAACTGTGCAATGTTGTCTAAGTTTCCCTGTCTGTCTTGCATGTAGAAACTGCAGACAGGCCTCCCAAGGCCTCACTCCGACAATAGTCATTGTCTGCTGAAATTGCACAGATCTACCTCTCAGTGACCATAGGAAAAGGTGACATGCTGAAATCACTTCCAAGGAGTTGAGGAGAAAGACCAACGAACCAAGTAATGGAAAGATCAAGACTACATGAAAACTCTGTCAGATGCATGATCATCTTGAGGGTAAGTATGGTAAGTAAAGAAAACCTTTCGAAGTACACCTCTTAGTTGAGTTTGTAGGACTACTTGTCATTGTCATATCATCTTGTCCTGAGTAACATGCATGTGTGCAAACACAAAAATTCATTTTATGTGTTTCTTCTACATGTCTTGCTGCCTTTTCACTTGTTTGACCAACTATCGTCTTCAACATGTTGATTGCTATGTCATGCTTGCGACCTCATTCTGCTGATGTTGAAGGTTGTGTTTGAGTTGTGTTCATTATGTAAACATTTGTCACACTCACACACGATGTTGTAAGCATTGTCGTGCAAGTTTCGTCATGCTCGTTCAATGAACTATCACAAGTGTCGCGCTGGTCGTTCACACTTGTCGGTCAGTCACACTGAGTGTATGTTGTCTTGATGGTTCGAGGTGTCTTGTCGTCAATTTATGTTAAGTGTGTGTTCGCAATGTCACGCATGTACGAAGTCACTCATTCACACACTTAGTCATTTTTTTGAAACTTTGTCTATTGGACCACCCTCCAATAGTCGAACCCTTGCTGAGCTGCATTGCATAGTCTCAGATCTGAGTGATCATGTACTGCTGCCCAAAATTGCGCAGAGCTTGAAGCTTCCTCCCATCCAGTCTGCATTGCACAATTCTGAAGTCGACCGACTGACTGTCACCTAGATAACACAGAAGTTTCTCAGCAAGCCATCTCAATTTGTATTGCCTCCAAGAATCAACCAAGCATCCAGTTGGTCAACCAAAGAGTTTAACTAGGCAGTGACCCTCAGCCTCACTCCTCCAAAAAATTGCACAGAAGATGCTAAGCATGCCCGCTTGATCCAGGTGGATATTGGTGGCCACCTTCCTATTCCACTTGGACCCCCACCATTGTTTCTTTCAGTTTTTCAGTTTCCTTATTTGTAGCACAATTTACTATTTTTGGCAGTTTTTCGGGTCCTGAGCTTCTAGATCCATTTTGAGGCCCTAAACGACGTTTTTTGGGAAAACCAGGATAAACATGCGACACTCATTAATGTTTCTCACTCAAAAGTTGTAGTCCTCGGATAGGTCTTCCTAATGAGGTATTGTGCGTGTCAAACGGAGATCGTATGCCAAAGTTACGACCCCGGGAAATTGATGTATCAGTTTACCCAAACGGGGCCCATAGTTTGGCGCTTCATCTCCTAGGGTTAGGTTTTTGGATGTTTAGGGTTTTCCATTATTTCTCAACAATAAACAGGCCATTGAGCCTCATTGTAACACAGTTCAAAGGCATGTAGCTACCACATCTCTCCTCAGAGATAAGCTACCATCGCCTGAACTAGTCTTATTTCCATTATGTTTGCAATCATATTTCAGTATTTGATATTAATGAAATGAAGTGTTATTTCTAGTGCATATTTGTATTTATGGTTATATCTATAATTTGTTGTGTTCCTATTTAAATTTGGATTAGTGGTATCAAAGTGGTCTGCTCTTTCTCTATTTTTCTTTGCATGTCCCCAACGAGGTTAGGATATAAGGAGTTAGGGCTTAAACTGGTCGAACCTTTGCAAGACCAGCCTCACAAATCCCGACGACCTCCCATGGCGGATGAAAATATAGATGAGGGGGCAAAAGATCCTATCAAAATCTTGCTCAAGGAAGCCCTCAAGCAAGAAAGGAACGTGATGATGGACAACTTTGCCCAGATCCTTCAACAACTACCCAGGGGCGATGCATCTACTTCCAACATCTACTCTAGAAGTGCCACACCCTTTAAGGTACAAGTTAACTATGACATTCCCATATTTGAGGGTTAGATAGATGCAGACACTGTTGATAAATGGTTAAATCTACTAGAAGGATATTTTTCGTTCATGATTTTTCCAGCCGGGAAAATATTACTTTTGCACTTCTCAAAGCAGCTCCCCATGTCAAGGACTGGTGGGAAACCTACTATGAGTAGAAGGATGAAAGTACGAACTCACTGTTTTCAGCTACACCCACTTGGAACTCATTTTGAGATGCCATCAAGGAGAAGTACTACCCTGTCAAGAGCTATGAGGATAAATACATAAAATGGACAACACTGCAATAGGCAAGGGACCAATATGTGTCGAAGCTTACCAATGTTTTTCATACCCTTCGCACGAAGTTGGGTATCAAGGATTCTAAGAAGCATTTGGTTCTCAAGTACCTCGAATTCCTACACAGGTACATCCAAGATGAGATAGAATTCCTAGACATCTCCTCGCTCGGCACGACATACCGATATCCAGTCAAGATCAAGCAAAATTTTAAATAGAAGATGCGAGACTTTGGATATACGAATCTGAAGCAAGGGAAAGTTGCCCTCAAAACGTAAAACAAAGGAAAAAGCCAAGGCAGGGCAGCCCAGGACAACCCACCAAAGCCGCAAGCAAATAAAAATTCCGCAGCCAAAGAAGGACACGAGAAAGTGGTGTGAGTTCCATAAGAGCTCCGCTCACAACACAAGTGAGTGTCAGGCCAAGCAATCACTGGTGGCCGAGCTAAAGGATTCAAAGTCAAATGCATGTTCTGACTTGAGTCATAACCCGACAAGGGGAATGAAAAAGGGAAGCAAATTATCAATGCGGAGCCCAACGCCACTGTTGCCACCATGAAGATCCAGAAGGAGGAACCTGAAGATCCAGAGGAGGAGGAGCACCTCTTCCACTCCCAGATGTGGGTAAAGGGTTCCCCGCTACAGTTCATTGTCGATAGCGGGAGCCAAAAGAACCTCATTTTGACAGAGGTCATGAAGCGATTGGTCTTACCAACGACAGCACATCCACAACCATACACCATCGGGTGGCTTCACCAAGGACAGGCTCTTCGCGTGAGCCAACAGTGTTGCCTTCCATACAACATCAAGCCCTTCACGGATGAGGTATTATGTGACGTTGCTCCCCTTGATGTTTGTGATGTATTATTAGGCCAACCATACTTATGGAAGCGACATGATGTGTATGAGTCAAGGCCTCGTGTTATTATTATTACTTTGGGAAATAAGTTGTACAGGATACTGAAGGTGCCACTTCCTACTGCCATCTCTTTGGTTACTACAAAACAAAGCAGTAAGCTCATTTCCAAAACCAGGAAATTTGTTTTCCTCATGATACGCCCTCAGGGAAAGAAGAAGACAGTGGCCACAACCTCTAGACAGGGCTCCTCTGTAACAAGGTCGTGGAGGAGTATGAGGACATCTTCACCTCCCCCACATGGGTTCCTCTGCACTGTCAGGTCAAGTACTCCATCGATCTGACCCCAGGTGCGTCGCTGCCCAATGGACCAATCTATCAACGCTCCGTTCTAGAGAACGATGAAATCAAGAGGTAGATTCAGGAGCTGATGCAAAAAGGTCACATCTGTCTGAGTCCATTGCCCTGTGGGAGCCCGATCATGTTGGTACAGAAGAAGGATGGGACTTGGAGACTCTATATTGACTACCGCGCACTGAACAAGATCACTGTCCGGAATAGGTACCCAATCCCACGGATTGATGACCTTCTGGACCAACTGAAGGGGGGAAAATATTTCAATAAGATCGACTTGAAGTCTAGCTATCATGAGGTGCCAATCGAACCCTCCGATGTGTGGAAGGTTGCCTTCAATGCGAAGGAGGGCCTTCGAATGGTTGGTTATGCCTTTTAGGTTGACGAATGGTCCTGCAACCTTCATGAGGCTAATGGATGACATCTTGTTGTCATTCACCAACTCATGTGTAGTGGTATACTTGGATGACATCCTGATCTTTAGCCAGAGTTGGGAAGAGCACCTCCACTACATCCGACAGGTTCTTCAAACACTGTGGAAACAAAAGTTGTGTGCCAATTTGGAGAAATGTGCTTTTGGCATGACCCAAGTTCAGTATCTGTGATACATTATTGATTAACGAGGGGTGCATGTGGATCCATCCAAGATCCAAGTCATTCGAGATTGGCCAGCCCCAACCACTCTGATAGAGTTCCATAGCTTTCTGGGTCTTGCCAATTTCCACCGCAGTTTCGTGTTGGAATTCTCTCATATCACTTGGCTCTTGAGTCAAGTCACCAAGGGAGGAGTGAAAAAAAAATTATTTTGGTCTGAATCTCAACAGAAGGCATTCGCAGAGTTGAAACATCGCCTCTGCTCTGCACCAGCGATCACTTTACCAAACTTGCAACAACCATTTGAGATCGAGACAGATGCCTCTGACTATGCTATTGGGGCAGTCCTTACTCAACAGGGGCATCTAGTGGCATATCATAGTGAGACACTTTCAGACACAGTATGGAAGTATCCCACTTATGACAAAGAGATGTATTCCATTGTGCAGGCCTACTGACAACAGAAGTGTTACATTTTGGGGAAGAAAATAGTCATCCACACAGACCATTGACCCCTGCAGTTCATACAAATGCAAGGGAAGTTCCATTTGAATATCAAGTATAAGAAGGGTAGCACCAATAATGTTGCAGACTGCCTCATCCAACCACCGATCATGGCATTAACCACCGTGCTCAACTCTTGTGGGCACGAGACTTCTGATTGGCCACTTCTCTACAAAAGCGACCTAGAGTTCGGCCACACATACTAGATGCTCTTGGAGGGTTAGCAACTTCCATATTTTCACCTCCATGATGTCCTGCTATGCCATTTGGGACACCTTTGTGTTCCTTCAAGTGAGTGAGCCAAGATGATTTGGGAAGCGCACTATAGCTAGGCTTCTGGGCATTTCGAGGTCGAGAAAACAATGGCAGTACTACATAAGTATTTCTACTAGCCGAATCTTCAACAGGATGTTGGGAAGTACATCAGATCCTGCACTACCTGCACCATTGCCAAAATGATCATCAAGAAGTAAGGCCTCTATACTCTGCTTCCTACCCCTAGTCCACCTTGGGAATCCATCTCCAAGGATTACATGTCGGGCCTTCCTTCTACTAAGCATGGCAATGACTGTGTTTTTGTGGTCGTCAATAGATTCTTGAAGATGGCCATTCCAGCGACCTACAAGAATAATATCACAGAAGAAGTCACTGTTAAACTCTTCTTTGAACGGGTGTCGATACATTTTGGGATCCTACAGTCTATCATCTCAGATTGGGACAACAGGTTCCTTCGTACATTTTGGTCCAGTCTCTGGTCAATGCTGAACACCAAGCTCACTAAGTCCCCAACCTTCCATCCCCAAACTGATGGCCAGACAGAGGTCGTAAACAGGATGATTGTACATATTCTACGAATGTACAACTCAAAGCATCCACGCACATGGGATGAGAGCCTTCCCTATGTCCAGCACAGCTATAAGCGGGCTCTCCACAGCTCGACTGGCCGCAACCCTTTTCAAGTGGGCTTGGGATTCCAGTCACTATGTCCCATTGATGTGGCCATACCATTTGCAGCTACTCAGGCACATTTGACTCATGTCTAGTCAGAAGACGATAAGGCAAATAGCTTCATTGAGCACATCCAACATATTCACCAGTAGGTCCATGACATTCTGGGGAAATCAAATTCCAAGTACAAGCAGTGACATGATCAACATCGGGTGCCACACAAGTTTCAGGTGGGTGACAAAATCTGGTTGCATTTGCAGAAGGAATGCCTTACTGGAGCCTATCGGAAACTCAGACCACTCCGATATGGTCCTTACACCATTACCAAGGCTATAGGTGACAATGCATTTGAGCTTAGCATTCTCCCATTCCTTGGCCTGCACCTAGTGTTCAATGTGGAACGCCTTTGACCATACCTCCCACCATTGTTGGACACATCATACATCACAGAACAACTCACACCTACAGAGTTAAATCTAGATTGCATGGAGCAAACCACAACTGATCGAATCATGGACACGCAGATCAAGAACACCCGACAGCAAAGGATCCAACTATATCGAGCTGTCAAAGCTGGCCAACTCCTTCACTAGGGCAAGTGGCTCACCAGGGACCAAATTCAACAGAAGTTTCCTCATCTCATGGAGGAACTTAATGCAATGGGGACCATTGCTTCCTTGGGGGGGGAGGCAAGGAATGATCCAGGTGGATATTGGTGGCCACCCGCCTATTCCACTTAGACCCCCACCATTGTTGCTTTCAGTTTTTCAGTTTCCAACAATGTAAAATTTGAAACGGGAACTATAAACTCAAAATGGGAACTCTGTCCAAAAAACCCCGAAAAAACATCAAAAACAGCGCTAAAAACAAAAAGTGTGTATACTAGAATGATGGTTTTTTTTAAGGGTCAATTTTGAACATTTTTTAAAAATGATAGTGAAAATGAAATTTTCATGCAAAAAACACCTTGAAAACGAAAAAGTGTTGATATTGGAACGATGATTTTTTTTTTAGGGTCAATTTTCATCATTTTTAAAAAATGGTAGTAAAACCGAATTTTTATGTGCCAAAAAATGTTGTTTATGAGGAAAAAAACACACTAATGTTTTTGGTAGAATAACATTTTTATTTCCTAAGTATAAACTCTACATGTTTTCAACCATAACATGCTAGATACAAAAGAAATTGGAAGTTTTTCAACCATAAAATTAAAAAACCATGACATTGTGAACAAATTACATGACTAAATGAATTCAAATTTCATTATTTGTATATTGAATGAAACATACATTATATCTCTAATTTAATGTTGCATTGTAGATATTCTAAACAATAAAAATTATCATAATTAAGACATATAATCCAACAACATAAAAATGAATCATAACTTCTTATTTAACACCATATGGAAATCAAAAATTTTATTTCAAGATACGATGCAAACATCAGTTATATAAATTGTCTTAGACAATTATTCAAAATCACTAATATTTTCTTGCACACCATCAAAATTCACATCCTCAAATGAATGACTGGATGCTGACAAAGATGTTCCATATTCTTCTCTTTCATCAACTAGTGCCCCATCTGAGTCCACATGCATGCCCACCATTTCAGGTTTAAAAATTCTTCTAGATCTTCGACTAGTTTCAGCAGACTCCCATCTCAACATTGTTCCTTCTGGTAACAACCTTTTCAGAATCTCTATTGTCTTGAAGCGAAGAGTTCCTCTCTTTGTTAAATTGAAATCATAAACAAGTATTTCAACATCTTCCAATTTTAAGATGTTTGTGCGGAGGTGATTTATATTTATACCCTTTCTTTTTCTCTTTCCGCCATTTTTTTTGTCAACTACAATCTTTGGATTATACACACCATTGAATGGGTGTGTATTTGTGGCATACCAATGTACTTCAACACTTATAACATCCTCATTTTTTGTAAAGACCTTTATAACTTTAGCAACCCAGAATGGATAGCCATTGGGATCTCCAACTGCTACATTGCGATCGTGCAACCCTCCTTAATATCCTGTACTGAACCCCTGTAAAGGTCTTCCATGGCCTCATGTTGTGCACGAGATCTTTTGGAACCAATATACATCTCTCTTTCCTCTGCCTGTGAAGAATTAATAATACCTTGAGATTGTTGCTGTTCAAAAATGTTTATTTCCTCATGTTCATTTGACACATTTTGTGGCCAAATAAATGGATTTTTCAAAGGTATATCTTCATTTGCTATTGTCTAAATGATATCACTTTGATTATTGAAAAATGACTGTTGGATAGGTAAATCCCCTCTGCGGACAGAGGCGATCCCACTAGTCTAAAACAGAACTAGCCACAATCAAACCACGCTACCACGCAAGTTCCTAGTTATGCATCAAAGGTGAATCAAGAAGACCAACCTGGAATCCAACGCTATGGCCGAAGCAGAGTTGATGTTCCCGCTCCCTCGCTCCAGCAGATCATAACCGGACACCTGCACATGCAAAGGAAGAAACAGATACCAACATAAAATCCACCAAAGCACAACTATATTTTAGTCAGAAAGGAAATAAGTCACACATCACCATAATAGACAATGAGATTGGAACTATAATAGCAGTCGCTCATTAATTAATAATAAAAAGGAAAAGTTACAACCAGGGTTCTGACGTTGAACCTCTCCTCTGGCTGGGCGAGCAGCTATATGTGTCTTGCAATGTATCTCCTCTCCGGCAGCATAACCTCTCTATGCTCCATTATCACTCATGATAACCACAACTAACATTTCTCCAAGAACTCAAGAACTCAACAACTAGCACTAGCTTGTCTAATGCATGAGGACAAATATTTATAGATGGAGAAGGTAGAAAGATTCGATGAACCCGGACACCCATTGTGGATTGGCATTATCTCGGAAAAGCTACTGTGGATAGTTGTCAAGGATAGATGATGACTCTCGAACTCTATCCACTGGATTTTTCCCTCAAAAAGCTTCGTGATCTGAAGGGAAAAAATCATATGGGCGTGCTTTTGGCAAAAATCATTACTAAACTGGGCTGGTGCGGGTGTTGTTCTGTGACAGAGCGCCAGTGGTCGCGCCCTCTTTTGAGGATCTCAGTTATTGGCGCGGGTAAGATACTGTGGACCTGCGCCAATGGAAAAAGAGCACTTTTCAGGGATAATTTGCAGAAGGTGTCTTCAGGGAACATGAAGTACATACTCAAGGGAACATAATGCAAGTGTTTTTGGGTTATGTCACTGCTCACAGGTCCCGGGATGCGTCCTCCAATGTATGGAAACGGGGCGATAGGGACGGTGACCAACGGTGACAAATTACTGTGTAACAGATGCCCCCTAAAGCATGAAGTCCGAGAGGTAGAGAGAGGGGTGAAATGCTTTACAAGAACACACAAGAACACATATATAGAGCTGCCGCCGAGGATCTGTGTTAAGAGACATGACTGATAGTTCAATTACATGATGTACGTGGTATGGTCACAGCCATCCATAAGAGAGTACATAAATAATCTAGATCCATAGTATGGACGCAGCCATCTGGTTAGGATCAATGAATTGACTCAGGTATGGTCGCAGCCATCCAGTGAATGAGTCAAGTATCAAGAATCACGCCTGGATTACCACAGACACAATCCAGGGTCTTGCGCTCCATCTCGATCCGAACAAGAGTACAAGTTCAAGCATGTGAATATATGAGCTGAAGTCGAACATGCATGAACATCGTCTGATTACCAGTCAATAGTGGAAACTGTTAACAGACGCGAGAGGTACCACCAATAACGACAATGGCCCTTAAGGTACTATAGGTACAATATACGACGTGTGAATGAATGATCTGAAGTCGAACACCCGTAGAATCATTCGATCGGAGGCCAATGATGAAAACCTCACGTCGAACACGAAGAACCTGCCATTGAGGCATGCAGGCTCCAAGGCACTGGAAAGGAGTCTCTAGATCAACTTCCTGGATAATGAGTTGAAGTCGACAGGAAGTGACCTTGATCGAAGGTGGGCCATAATGTTTCCCACATCATCGACACGAGACAGAGAGATAATGTTGTGAATCAAGATTGTACGAACTATCAGAGGGAGGTTGTTTCTTCGCAGAGGTCAACTTCTCTTGAACATATCGGCGGCACATTAATGGAATCGGCAGTATTTGACATCAATGTATCAAAGGTCATGATGACGAGGCAATGAGTGGATGAGAGGTCAAATAAGGTACCCAAGTCCATGGAAGCAAGTGAAAGATATGAGATGAGGTATCCCCACCCTGGACACGAAAGCAGAAAAGTGCCATGTTCAAGAGCGACATACTGCCGTCACGGTAATAATTATGGTTCAAAAATTTTCTTTTCCCCCCGCCATTTCTGGCGAGTACCCCAGTTATTTTTAACAAGCTTAATGGGGATAGCATATGCTTGTGGTGTGACAAAATCCGATGTCATCAAGTTTTAACGAGTCTGACAAAGGAAGAACTCGGCGTCTTTTCATGTTTAGAGAGTTTGAAAAGACAGTAGAAAAGGAAACTCCAGGGATGTCCTTTTTCGTAAAGTTGTGTCTCTCGGGCCCGAAAAAGTATAAAATAATACCCGAAAGAACCGCCCGATCATTACGATCGAGGAGTACTTTTCATAACTAGTGATTTCGACCTGAAAAAGTAAAAAAGCGGTCAAAATCACGTCGTTTCGGAACCATTAACGAGTTTGAAACAACAAAAACCCGGTAATCTTTTTATGTTTTAACGGTCGACAAAAAGAACTTAAAACGACCACCCCTTATTAACATTTAACGAGTCAAGAGGAGCGACTCGGCAATCTTTTCCTCTTTAAATGGTCAGAAAAGAGCTGAAAGCAGACCTTAAAGTAACCTTTTCTCGTGTTTTACCGAGCTTGAAAAAGTCAAAAAAGGAGCTCGTTATGCTGCTTGAGTGGCACTAAACCCTGTCAACATTCAAAAAACAGCGTAAAACCCTACTTTGACATAAAAATATTCCACAAAACGTTATTTTAATGTATTTTTAAGCCAAAAGAAGTTATAAATAGTGAAATAGTAAAAAATAAAATTACTTTTCACTTTTTACCTTGTGAGTTTACCGTTGGAGGGTTTTGGGTGCAAATTTCAACTGCTAATTGCGATCAATCCAGGAGACCATTCGAGCCGCCGTTTGAAACAGGTAAGAGGCCTCATCTTTAGCTCCATTTCTATTCCATTTATTTAGTTTTCCTTCCACAGAATGATCCTCTGCAAAGGGGATTGCAAAAATTAGGGCTGCGCCCATTGGCGCGAGTATCCTTCACGGGTCCGCGCCAATGGGCAATTTTCTCTAAAGGAGAAGCGCCATTGGCGTGACTGTTTTTAAAACAGTCGCGCCAATCGCGCGAACCAAGTTTTACCCTATTTCCACCGTTGGATTTGCAATTTTCTTTGATATTTGGTTTCATCATTGATCTATTGATGACATCTTTGGTTTTTGGTTGCAGGTATTAGTCAAAATGTCGATAGAATGGAGAGAAAGGGAACATGAGGCCATAGATGCCATGGCAATGGAAGATGATGCATGCATGGATGCGTTGCGAGATTGTGGCTTGAAAAAATTCTTCCTTACCTCATACCTACGTGCACAGCCCGAGTTACTAAGGTTTATCGTGGATGCCTGGGATATTGAGGATCAGGTATTCCGCCTGAAGGACCAGACATTGGAGTTGGATGTCTCTGATGTCTATTTTATTACTTGATTATCTCGGCGGGGCGCACGACCCATCTTGTCCGGTAGCAGGCCTTCCGGGGAAAAGATGGGTGAGGTAATGGAAAGGGTTTGTCCTAGGGCTCATTTTGGATCCAATGTCGCCAAGGTAGATATTGTCACTATCCCAGATTTGGTGCTACGAGTGGTACTGTTTACTATCACCCAGACAGCTGGGATACAGGCACCCCATGAGGCCGGCAAGAATCTCTTACTGCTGGCAACTGAGTGTCTGCAACCGACACTATTTGATTGGGCATCGGCAGTGACAACAAATATAAAGAGGCATCTTACCAAGTGTAAGCGTGATGGCAATAAGCAGTTTGGATATGGATCCATTATAGTGTTGTTTTTCCTGGAGCGGTTACTGATATTCCGAATCCCGGGAGGCATAGTGGCAGACCCAGTGCCACGGGAGCCGAGGTTGGCTCGATGGGCACCACTTATGCCTAGAGGAGGTGGGGGCCAGCAGATGGCCTGGAGGCCCGAGTTCTTCATTTGGCTCCAACACTAGATGATCATCGTGGAGGACTGGCCCTATGCGGGCACTGATTTCACTGGAGACCCAGACCTCCCGCTGCCTGAGGGAGAGGACTGGGACGAGGAGCTAGGTAAGAACCCTTTATGTTTTTAATATTTTTACATAATCAAGTTTTTGTAATACATGTCCGTTTCTTACAGCACCTATATGTATGTAGATGTTGGTGTAGAGCGACCAGCCGACTTGCCTCATAACGTGCGGAGAGCACAACCTACAGCAGACCCTCAGGTAGAGGGTGAGGATGATCTAGTTCAGAACCTTGAGGCCCTTACTCGAGGAATACCAGATTATGGCAGATTGGCCGATGTGCCTAGAGCGTATCAGAGACACACGGTGGGAGTATCTACTCGCGTCCATCGTCTGTTGAGACGTTTTGTGCGGGTGGTGACATGCTATCATGAGCATCACCGTGCTTAGACGCCTAGGTTTCATTTTTGTATATTTTGAGAGACATGTTGTCTGCGGCTGTATGGGACTTGGACATGTATTATTTTTGAGTTATGTAATGCGCGCGGCGCAAACATTATGATACACACGTATATACATATGTTTATGGTTCATTATTGTGTTTTTATGTGCTTGCTTATGGACTGTTTTAGTTACAAATTATGTAAATGTCTATCTAATACATGATTGGCCAATGCATCAGATAATGTGTTTAATTGTCTCGGAACATGTTGATATGTAATAAAATCAAAATGCCTTTCTAACAATCTTACACGTAAATACAATCTTAGAATATGACGGTTTTTGACGGAATATTGCCCGTTGAGCTGGTGGACAACAAGTTGAGAGTCCAGGTTCACTATCAATGCGCGAATACCGAAATTAATTGCTCTAGCAAGTAGCTCGATTACAACACAGTATTCGGCGACATTGTTAGTAGTACGACCTAAACACACACCCTGGCAATCTATTAGCTCGCTATGAGGATCGTAGATCACCCATGCTGCAGAAGACAAATCACGGGTACTGCGGCAGGCACCATCAGCGAAACCAACATAAGGTGTATCCGGCATCTGCACAAGAAGCGAAAGACACAATAAGTGGTAGCTATGTCTTGAAGACTGACACACACACACGACACACTAAAGTACATGTATGTATACAATAAAATGTACCTGCATCATGCATAGTACTTTTTCAAATAAAGCCCATTTCGGGGTTTCCCAAGAGGGTTACCTTCATAATCAATCAGCTCGTAGGCCCCTTTCTGCAAAACTTTCTTGACAATGTAAGGGCCTAGCCACATAGACTCGAGCTTTCCTGCACCTAGCTTATCTTTTGCTTGATCATAGAGTAGGACTAAGTCTCCCTCAACGAAAGAACGTGGACGGACGGTCTGATCGAAGTGAGTCTTGACTCACTTCTTTTTCGTTTCGATGGCCAAAGAGGCCAAGCGACGAGTCTCATCTAACCGTTCTAAGTAAAGAAGGCGTTCTTCTAACGGAGTGGTGTCGGGAAGTAGCTCGACAGCTAATTTCAATGAAGGGATCTCACATTCAATTGGCAGGGTAGCCTCTAGTCCGTAAACTAGTTGAAATGGAGTGAAACCAGTGGCATCCTTCATAGAGGTTCGGTAAGCCCACAAGGCAGGGAATAACATCAAATGCCAGTTAGACTTATGCACACCAACGATACGTTGAAGCATTGTAACCAAGATCTTATTGACAGCCTCAACTTGACCGTTGGACTGAGGGTAGTATGGAGTTGAACTATCGTGTTGCAAGCCTAGCTGGGTTGTTAATTCCGACATCATATGATTACGGAAATGTTTTCCGTGATCAGTGACAATGGCTTGAGGGACGCCGAATTGCGAAATAACATGATTGAATAAAAATTGCGCCGCAGTGTGACCGTCTTCAGTTAATGTAGGCATCGCCTCGGCCCATTTAGTAAAGTAATCAATGGCAACGATGACAAACCCATGCCCCCCGGCCGAGCGAGGGTTACAGGTCATATAATCAATGCCCCATTTTGCAAAAGGGCCGACGGAAACAACAGGGTGCAATGGAGCAGGAGGCGCTCGGATTTTCCGGTGGTATATCTGGCACTCATGACAAGAGCGAACGGCAAGAATGCAATCCTTGAAAATAGAGGGCCAAAAATAGCCAGCACGAAGGATTTTTTGGGCTGTAGCATATCCGGACATGTGTCCGCCACAGGCACCGAAGTGGCAGTCATTGAGAACCCGTTCCGCTTCCTCAAAAGTAAGACAACGGCGGAGAACAGAGTCTGCACCAAGACGATATAATGTATCTCCAATGATATGGTATGGTTGAGATTGATGACGGATCCTTCGCCGAGCGTCTTTAGACACACCGGGGCGAAAGGAGGACGTTTGCAGATAGGTGATTATATCTCCGTACCATGGATCGAGGGTGCTAATGAGGAACAGGGTCTCATCCGGAATTTGATCCTCGACAGGCGAGGTCGAGGAAGAAGATGGCAAAGAGCAAATTAACTCAGCAAACACAAGGGATTTCTTAGACTTGGCAGTGGTAAATTCCAAGTCAAACTCTTGGAGGATAACAATCCACTTTGAGTATTTGCCCCCCAGCAACTGGCGTGACAATATATACGTCATGGGGTTGCAATCAGAAATCACAGTAGTCGTACGCAAAAGAATATAATGACGGAAGCGTTGTACAGCACAAACTACGGCTAATGCCAACTTCTCGACATAAGCATATCGAGTTTCCGTGTCTAATAGGTTGCGGCTGAGATAATAAATAACATGTTCAGTGTTATCATCATCGGTTTGGACAAGAACCATGCCGATAGTGGTATCGGCGGTAGCCAAATACAAGGTGTAGTCGCGATGATAATTCGGAGGACGGAGCAATGGAGTAGAAACAAGGAGATTCTTGAGACGCTCAAAAGATTCCTGAGCTGTGGCATCCCAATGAAAAGGGACATCACGTTTCAGTAATCGTGTAAAACCTTTGGCCACCTCGGCATAGTTGGGAACAAAACGACGTAAAAAATTGGCTTTTCCCTGCAAACTCTGCAACTGATGCAAAGAAGCGGGGGGAGGGAGATTCACGATAGCCGCAACTTTAAGGGGATCCAAACGGATGCCCTCTCGAGAAACGATAAACCCGAGAAGTCTGCCAGATTCAACACAGAAGACACATTTGTGAGGATTTAGCCTGATTCGGTAATATCGACAGCGAAGAAAGATTTCGCGAAGGTGTTGAGGGTGGTCTTGACGTTTAGCTGAATGAGCAGGGAGATCATCCAGATAAGGTTGTACAATATGCCGAATGTCATGAAATGCATAAGACATTGCACGCTGGAAGGTAGCACCAGCATTTTTAAGACCGAAAGGGAGCTTCTTATAGGCAAAAGTCCCCCATGGGCAAATAAAAGCAGTTTTGTGTTGATCAGCGGGAGCAATGTTGATCTGGTTATAACCATAGAAACCATCCATAAAAGAATACATTTCACTGCCGGCACACTCGTCAATGATCTAATCAATGAATGGTGTGGGAAAATTATCTTTAGGACAGGATTTCTTTATATCACAATAATCGACACAAACCCGAATTGTACCCTGTTTTTTAGTTACAGGCACAATGTTAGAAACCCAATCTGTAAGAGGAATAGGATAAATAAAACCAGCGTTAAGAAGCTTTTCTACCTCGGCCTTAATTGCTGCAGCCTTTCGGGGGTGTACAGGGCGTAAACGTTGACGAACAGGCTTAGCATCTGGGTACGTGATTATTTCATGCACCACTATACTAGAATCAATGCCGGGCATTTCTTCATAGGACCATGCGAAAACATCACGAAATTCACGAAAAAGTTTGGAATAAAGTTGAATCTCTTCTGGAGTACAAGTGACTCCAATGTGAATATGCTCGACTATCCCGGGTTTGACAGAGATGTCAATGGGTTGGGTTCGCGTAATGTTCGCCATATTCCCTTCAGAAAAAACCTGATCAATTTGAATAGGCGTTTGAAGGATTTGTGATGGGAGACAAGGAGCAAACCGCTCGAGGCATGTCAGAAAATGTTGTAGGGCAGGGAGAAATGAGGAACGATGGTGAGAGTCATGCCAAGGAGGTTCCTTCAGAGACATGGTTTCAATAATGGCTTCGTCGGAGAGGAATGTTTCTCCTAGGGAATCCGAAGAAGCCTTGTCGAGAAGCCCTGAGGATGGAGTGAGCGTAGAAGAGGGAGCCGAGGCAGCAATGATTTCAACATAATTAAGCTCGGCAGGACTCAACGGCATCCGGTCGCCCCAGGAATCTACGTGGTCTGTGGGAGGTATCAACCACGGATCAAAGCCAGTAGTGATCATATTGACAGAGGCGATGTTTAGAGGAGGGAGTGGAAAAACACCCATAAGATCGGGATCTTTGAAAAGTCCAGCTCCCAGACTCTTAGGTAATTTGGAGGTATGCTCCACAAATGGGATGGTGCCTTCGGAAGAAGAAGCAAAAAAGGAGAGCTGGTCAACGGTAACGATCTTCCCTTGATGAGGGAAACGGATGATTCGGAAGAATGATGAAGCAACAGCTTGCATCGCGTATATCTAGCTACCTCCGAGAAGGAGGTTGTAGGTTAGAGTAGCATCAACGACTTCAACTTCCATCTCGACCGTCTTCCCTTCCAAAGAGATTGGTAAACGTTGGAGTATACCATAAGGACGGGACGCTCTTCCATCGAAAGCTTCCAAGGTAGTGGGAGACTGACTCAACGTTGGTGATCCAATAGCTTTCCAACAAGCAACAGACATGATGCAAGTTGAGGCACCTTCATCAATAACTGTACGGTGAATCGTCTTGGAATCAATAATTACCTGTATGAGGAAGGCGATTTGGGGAGGCAGTCTCTGAGTGTGGCGTTCTAAGTCAAAAGTTATTAAATCCGAATCGGCCGGGTCTATGCCACCAATGGCAGATAGCATGGACTTCCTCTGAGAAGGGCAGCTCTGGAGAACCTCTAAAGCGGACATAGCCGACGGAGTCTGTGCTAAGTCCTCAACGATGTTGTAGTGCTATGTAGCATGAGCATTCGGATTGTACGAGGATTTCCGGAGTACTCCTTTTGGAGGGGGTCGAAGAGGCGTTTCAGTGGTAGGTCTCTCAATGTGGAGTGGACCTGAACTGAACGGAGGAGCACTCGAGGGAACCTCAGGCTCCTTCCCGGCAGATGACGGATAATCTTTCGTTCGAGTACTGATATTAATGGGTATTGTACCAACCATAAACACTTGAGAACCAAAGGAAGAGGGAGGCTGAGTAGGGTCAGCCACCATTTGAGTTTTTTGAGTGTGTTGGGTGGGAAAGGGCTCTTTGAGCACCGCAGGAGTCCCAGGGGTGCCTTTCAACAAACGACTAACTTCGGACCGGGCAATCCTTGGTATAGTGATCCTCATCGTAGATAAAACAGGGATACTTGGGTTTGCGTTTAGTGTCGTCCTCAGGTTGAGGTTTTGGGGCTTCCTGTTTGGGTTGTTCTGGCTTATTTTTCGCTTTCCCTTTTTTCTTCTCTTTCGAGGCCTTGTTTGCCGTATTAGATTGGACGGCATTAACCTCAGAAGTAACATTCGAACCAGGCGATGCCTGGGAAGGTTGTCCATTCGAAGCAGATGGTTTTTGCTTCGCAGGGTTCGCGGGATTTTTCTTTGAATTAACCGAACCAATGATACCGTCAACAGTGGGTGTTGGCGAGGCTTTAGACGTTCCTAGTCTTGGGACATCAGGCAAATAATCATATAATGTACCTGACTGAGAATAAACCAAGTCAAGGTACTAAGCTCGAGCAATAGCTTGCTCTTCAGTGACACAGGCCCCCATGGCGATATCCCGAGCTATTGGAGGCACGAACGAAGTCGTAAACCAATCGGTAAGAAGCTGGTCGGGAATCCAAAATTTGATCATACGTCTACGCTGTCTCCATTCATGAATATGATCAGAGATATGCGTAGCCGTCATTTGTCTTAATGAAGTGAGGAGGTGTGTACCCGTTTCGTATCGAATGGGTAGCTGGAAATGAGTGAGAAATGCCATAGCCAAAGAATTGAAATCCTGAAAGGACCCGCGATGAAGTTCGATATACCACTTAGCGGCAGAGCCAGTGAGAGTCCTTTGAAAAAGGTGAAGCCGAATTGAATCGTCAAGCCATGAATTAGATGAACACCACAAATGATAAGTCATAACATGGGCTTGTGGGTCTTCATTGGCTTTACCATCGAATTTTGGACAGTCACCAGGTATTTTAGTTGGAACTGGAGGCCAATAAGGATTATGAAGAATAGGATCATTAGTTAATTTGGATACATCCGGTAATTCTAAAGTCGCTAAGAATGGTAATTGAGGATTGAAAGACATCTGGGGCTGCTGGTAGGGTGGAGCATCAGGGTTCCAACCAAGGGGTGGTTGCCCCCATGGATTTTGTCTGGATGGATTTAGCCCCATAGTGTATTGGCCATAGGGATTTGTATATTGCCCCCCAGCATAAGGATTACCAAACGATGCTGCAGATGCGCCATATGGCTGTTGATAGGTTTGCGAGGGATTCGCTTGCAGTTGTTGGTAGTTCTGGTATGGGGCAAACGAAGGTTGTCCTTGAGGTTGTTGGTAGCCATACGGAGGTGGGGCTCCAAATTGCGTTTGAGGACTAGGCTGGGTTGGATAAAAAGTTTGTGATTGAGACCCAGCCTGCATTTGAAAACCAGGTGGGTATTGGGGTCCCGTTTGGGGCCACGGATCGGATTGAGCCGCGCCAGTAGGCTGTCCTATAGGTTGGGCTATTTGGCCAGAAGGGAAACCTTGTTGATACTGAGGTTGGCCGACCTGTCCAGAAGGTTGTACCTGCTGATACTGAGGTTGGCCTACCTATCTAGAAGGTTGTACCTGCTGATACTGAGGTTGGCCTACCTGTCCAGAAGGTTGTACCTGCTGATACTGAGGTTGGCCTACCGGTTGGGATTGGAACTGTTGTTGCGCAGCTGAAGGTTGTCCTAACAGGCTAGATCACTGAGAAGGCTGGGCAGTTGGTTGGCCCAACCGTGTTTGAGGCTGACCAGCTTGCCCAGAGGGTTGCGGATACTGGACGGTAGGTTGACCAGCTGGTTGAGTAACTTGTCCAGACATTGGACTATACTGGACATTGGATTGGTTTGGGTTAATAGTTTTTTGACCAATTTGTCCAACGGGATAACCTTGCTGGATACCAGGTTGGGCTTGTTGAAAAGACGACTGACCTGAGCTACCAGAAGGTTAGATATAAGAAGAGGAAAAGGGAGCACCAGTAGTGAAAGGGTTTCCATGAAAGGATTGTCCTGGTTGGTCTTGAGGGGGTTGTCTTGGAGATTGCGATGATGAAACTTGACCACCATGAAAAGAGGTGGAGGTCCAATCAATTGACAATGGCACTGATACCTCAACAACCGGTTGAGATGACAAATATGGATCATATGGCCCCTGTATTGGGACACTCGTCATGGGATCAAAGACTCCAAACAAAGAAGCTGAGGGACGACTAGAAATAGGAGTCGAAGAGGCTGCACAAACCGTTGGAGCGGTTGTGACTGAGGTAACAGATGGACTGTGACTTTGCGGAGTAAAAGGCTCCGTAGTAGGAAAAGTGTGTGATGACCAAACAGGACCCGTGAACGGAGTTCCAGACGGCATAGTATCTCTTAAAGCTTTATAGCCTGGTGGTAAATTTGTAGTAGTAGGTGTACTACTATCACGTATAGGGTCCGTTGAGGTGGGAATTTCACCGCTCGTCGCAACGGACTCATCAGTCGTTGTAGGGGACAAATCATCCATGTCAGATGAAGCAGGTGGGACTGACACACGAGGAGAGGTATAATCCCAAAAAGGAACACCGTCCTCAAAAGGTTCCCACGTAGGGTTCCAATGAGACTGGTAAGTCTCGTCACCTGGGGCACGAGAACTAAGTGGTTGTATACTCAGAACCACAGGAAGACTCACAACCGGTGTCTCGGTAGAAGACGAAACTGGTAATTCCGCCAGGATGAAACTTCACAAACTTAAGGAGTCTACCGAGACAACCCCTACTCAAACCGACACAAACAAAATCTAATTGGGTAGATGTTATCGTGGCCAATAAATTTTAAGACACTGAACTTAACCTTTTCATTTTTTAAGAGTCGAGAAAAGGATAAAAGATGACTCTAGTCTCCTTCGAATGTTTAATGAGCACGAAGTGACAAGACGCTCACAGGCACCTTTTCTTTTAGGGAGTCCGAAAAGGATCAAAAGTGACTACTCTGGAGACTCTAGGTAAAAGGTTCACCAAACAATCCGTAAAACTGCTTATACACCTCGGCAATCAGATGAAAACCAAGGACTTCTCGTACTGCAGTCAATCTTCCCGAATGCTGTGTTCAGTGCATTACGGCTTGTAAGGCGGCAGACTCGGCTTCCTATGGATAAAGGATAATAGCCTAGTGGGGTCTCCCGTATATACGCGACGGTACGTGGGAGCTCAGTCCGTATTGGCACCTATCGTTTCAGCGTGGAGGAATCACCCAACCACTCGACGATAAACTACCAGGTTTAAAGACGCCGGAACACGTCTCTAACTTAGACCTCTAGAGTATTTGCGTTATGTTCCAATGCGTTGTTATGTTCATTGAGTTTATTTTAAAGTTTATCTTCAATTATGTTTCAGTTTTTTGGTCCTACCGTATGTGATATCTCAAAAGCTTCTTAAATGCAAACTATATGCCAAAACTATATCATTTGATTCGATGAATTCTATCTATAGGAGGGTTGAGATCTTTACACAAACGAAATGATCACTCAACAAACAACAAAGATCTTAATGCAGCTAATAACAAGAAATGAAATTTTTTCTTTTTCTTTGTAATAGCAACAAATAACAATAAACGCTAACTAATATGATGCAAAAGATATTTTGTTTTTCTTTCCTTTAAGATGGCATGATGCATTTACACAAATCTTAAGAGATATGCACAATCCAATTTCACTCAATGAAATAGAACCAATTCTGAAACACCAAAATGAACTATGCAAGCAAGGAAAAACACAAAGACTTTCAATGAACCATGTAATCTAAGTTCGAATGAAGTCAAGTAAAATCCAAAGAGGCTAGAAGTGAATCACTCAGAGCATAGAAGATCAAGCTTTAACAAATCACTGGATAGGTGCGGAACACAACCAACAAGTTGACTGGATAATCAAGAGACTGAAACTTCCCACAGAAGGCTAGACATGCAAAGTCACTAGATGTTCTAGGGCTGAGACGAAAACCAATAGAAATAAGCAAACAACTGCAGGATAAAGGCTAAAACCAGTCAAGCAGAGGTTCAACACACTTCCAGAGGCTGTAAGAGATATAAAAAGAGGTTGAAAGAGCTTTCCACACACACACAGGCGAAATTTACAGAGCTGGCGCGACTGTCAGCCTGCAACTTGCACTACCAAAGGATTGGCGCGAGTTGCTTTTGAGCAACATGCGCCAACTGGCGCGACTATCAGAGTAATAACCGCGCCAATTAAGCTTGCCGGCTAGAAAAATAAATAACACGACCTCAGGTCGGGCTGACAGTGCTCAGATGGATCAAACAGCAAAGAATAAACTCAGAACTGACCCAGGAAGCTCATTCACTCAAGCAAGCAAGAGAAAATTAACATGCAAGACAAACTCCAAATAGCTTCTCCCCAGCGGAGTCGCCAAATTGTTGGATAGGTAAATCCCCTCTGCGGACAGAGGCGATCCCACTAGTCTAAAACAGAACTAGCCACAATCAAACCACGCTGCCACGCAAGTTCCTAGTTATGCATCAAAGGTGAATCAAGAAGACCAACCTGGAATCCAACGCTATGGCCGAAGCAGAGTTGATGTTCCCGCTCCCTCGCTCTAGCAGATCATAACCGGACACCTGCACATGCAAAGGAAGAAACAGATACCAACATAAAATCCACCAAAGCACAACTATATTTCAGTCAGAAAGGAAATAAATCACACATCACCATAATAGACAATGAGACTGGAACTATAATAGCAGTTGCTCATTAATTAATAATAAAAAGAAAAAGTTACAACCAAGGTTCTGACGTTGAACCTCTCCTCTGGCTGGGCGAGCAGCTATATGTGTCTTGCAATGTATCTCCTCTCCGGCAGCATAACCTCTCTATGCTTCATTATCACTCATGATAACCACAACTAACATTTCTCCAAGAACTCAAGAACTCAACAACTAGCACTAGCTTGTCTAATGCATGAGGAAAAATATTCATAGATGGAGAAGGTAGAAAGATTCGATGAACCCGGACACCCATTGTGGATTGGCATTATCTCGGAAAAGCTACTGTGGATAGTTGTCAAGGATAGATGATGACTCTCGAACTCTATCCACTGGATTTTTCCCTCAAAAAGCTTCGTGATCTGAAGGGAAAAAATCATATGGGCGTGCTTTTGGCAAAAATCATTACTAAACTGGGTTGGCGCGGGTGTTGTTCTGTGACAGAGCGCCAGTGGTCGCGCCCTCTTTTGAGGATCTCAGTTATTGGCGCGGGTAAGATGGACCTGCGCCAATGGAAAAAGAGCACTTTTCAGGGATAATTTGCAGAAGGTGTCTTCAGGGAACATGAAGTACATACTCAGGGGAACATAATGCAAGTGTTTTTGGGTTATGTCACTGCTCACAGGTCCCGGGATGCGTCCTCCAATGTATGGAAACGGGGCGATAGGGACGGTGACCAACGGTGACAAATTACTGTGTAACAATGACTCCCACCAAACTGAATCAGCGATTTCAAAGTACTCATATGTATATCTATTACATTTTTTAATTTCTTCTAGGCAATCAAAATAATTTATATCTCTATTCTGTCTTCGTGCATGATGAACTTCACCAATTGATTGTAATAACAAAATTTTTGATGCAAATATTGGATGATCTGGAATGAACTTCAAAAATTCCAAACCTGATGACAGTGCCCATTCTATAGTAGTTGAATGCTTCTTGCCCCATATTAGTGTTTTCTCATCAATTTTTTTGATATGAAATTGATGTTGGAAGTTAATGTCAGTAAGTTGTTCAATGCATTTCTCCTCACCATGCGATCCTAGAATAAACCTTCACATGTCAACCGTTTCTTCCAACACATCAAAAGTAGGCTCTGGCATGTATGATTTCTTAATGCATTCAATTAATGATGGCAAGATCCCAACTTCCTTCCTCCTCAATGTGACTGAAAAACGACTAAACATCTGATCAATATGGTCATGAGTGTGCCCAACAAGAAGGAAACCAACCTTTACCTTCTAAAAAATTCTCAATTCAACAAGCATGTTTAGATATCCAAAAACAACCTGATTTTTGTTTTCACGGCAAGTGTTGTCCAATTGTAGATACAAAACTTCAGGAAGATTACCCTACCAATGAGAAAGCACATCGTGAATTATGGTTATTGTCATATTTGCATCATTATGAATATTTGGAGCTGTGAAGTACACCCTTGGCAACATTTTCCCATTGAAGAGCATACAATCGACCAAGTGATACTGAATAAAATTTTCCTCCTGTAAATTTTTTGGTGTGCAAACAAAATGTGGTAAAAGTGTTTTCTTCTGGTCCATACCATCAATTATCAAACCCAAATATTTATTCGAATTATCATAACACTTCTTTCGATGCTTGTACAACTTTTTCCTTTCACTTGTTTGTTGCTCACGATGCTCCTAAAGTTCTTTGACTATTGAATCTACACAACATAAAAGAAAGCCATTAAGAAATATGTTTTCATAGTTGATGACTATACAATTTTAAAAGTTAAAGTTAGGAATGCTTACCTCTTTCTGACCCTTCACATTTGTCCCTTTTTTATTTAAGAGAAGCACATGTACTGCAAATCCCCATCCTTGTCTTCTTAGGAATATGAACATTGTTGAATTCTTTCTTCCATACCTTCACAAAATATTGATATGTAATAAACCGGCCATGTCCCTCAACACCTTCTGCATATTCTTTGTACAAGTTGTAGATTTCTCGTCTTGAAAAATTATCTGGAATATGTAGTCTCTCTGTTTGGCATACACTCTCCATGCTTTGAAAGAAATCTTTCATCCATGACATTGCAGTATTTGATAATGGCCCAAACTATCGTTTATGACATACTTCTGAATAAAATGTGGGATCCTTTTCCAAATTTTCTTGAATTCTCGAGAGACGAAAATTCCCCATCGAATGAAACATTTTGAAAGCCTTTCTACAGATAAATAAAGACCCAATATGATAATCATAACCTCACAATGTAGATTGCATGCACCCAACTAAATATGAATTTTGCATGCTTTTATTCATTGACAAATATCTCTTCCTTCTCTCTAATGCAAATTTGAAATCCATATGTTTCAAGCAATATTTTTGACAACATTCACTTGAAATGAGAGCATTGATAGAACTTCTTCTCATCAGATATTCTGCTCTACCCCTTGTATAACTAGAACATCTTGCATTGATACGAAAAGGTCTGCTCCTACTCCTCGATACAATATTTCTTGGCAACATCTCCATCGTTGTATCATCATTTGTATAAGCAATTTCATCATCATTAAGAGGAATGTTATCCACACTATGATCAGTTGTGCTTTTCAAATAATGACTTGGAGGATATTCTTCATCTTCCCCTTCTTCAGTGCTACTGTCATAGTCCTTACAATTAGGACTAAATGGAAAATTTGACTCGATGTTTATTGGATATTCTTCCTCATGTGCATTGTCATTGCTGCTCTCATAGTCCATAGAATTAGGACTATGTCGAATGACTGTTTACTTACTAAAAATGCTACATCCTATCCTTTGTCACTGCTACCTTTATAGCCATTAGGATTAGGACTAAGTGCTTCATCCTGTCCTTCATCACTACTACTCTCATAGTCCATAGGATTGGGACTAAGAGGACACTGTGACACTCCATTCTTTTGAAATTTTTCATCATGATCTTCATCACTACTGCTCTCATAGTCCATAGGATTAGGATTAAGTGGACACCGTGACACTCCATTATTTTGAAATTTGTCATCATGCTCTTCATCACTGCTACTCTCATAGTCCATTGGATTAGGACTCGGAGGACACCGTGACACTCCATTCTTTTGAAATTTTTCATCACGCTCTTCATCACTGCTGCTCTCATAGTCCATAGGATTAGAACTAAGTGGAAACCATGACACTTCATTCTTTTGAAATTCTTCAGCATGTTCTTCATCATTGTTGTTTTCATAGTCCACAGGATTAGGACTAAGTGGACATTGTGACACTCTATTAAGTTGAAATTCTTCATCATTGCTACTCTCATAATGCATAGGATTAGGACTAAGAGGAAACCATGACACTCCACTCTTTTTAAATTCGTCATCATGCTCTTCATCATTGCTGCTCTCATAGTCCATAGGATTAGGACTAAGAGGACACCGTGACACTCCATTCTTTTGAAATTCATCATCATGCTCTTCATCACTGCTGCTCTCGTAGTCCTTAGAATTAGGATTAAGTGGACACCGTGACACTCCATTCTTTTGAAATTAATCATCATGCTATTCATCACTGCTGCTCTCATAGTCCATAGGATTAGGACTAAGTGGACACCGTGACACTCCATTCTTTTGAAATTTGTCATCATGCTCTTCATCACTGCTGCTCTCATAGTCCATAGGATTAGGATTAGGAGGACACCATGACACTCCATTCTTTTGAAATTCATCATAATTCTCTTTATCACTGTTGCTTTCACAGTCCATAGGATTAGGGCTAAGAGGACACTATGACACTCTATTCTTTCGAAATTCGTCATCATGCTCTTGTTGGGTGTGGAGCCTGATTATCTTCTATATTCAAAGGTATCGCCACATAGGACCCCAGTTCGAAATGGGGGCGGCAACGCCGCCCGTAAAATGTTCACTGCAGGGGGGGCGGCTGCGACCTTTGGGAGGCCCCCCCTGACGGGGGGTTTCGGGAGCAGCGCCCCCGAAGCTAAAAACAGCTGTAAAATTGCCTTGTAAAAGTATAGTATTTTCTAATCAATCTGGGCCGTTCATTAGACGGATGATCTAACGGTAGAACTTATGTTTAGTTTAGGGTTTTTTGCCCTAGAAGGCAACCCCTCTCTTTGAATGAGGGTATTGTATTTGAGGCTGTGTGATAGATGTGCATTCTGTGAGCGAGAAACAGAGAGGTGAGACTGTGAGATAAAACAGAGGATATTACAGCGGATTTGCTGTAGGTTGTGTCTCTTCATTTTGCTGGATAATAGAAAGGAAGGACTGGCTGTTCGGGGTGGACGTAGCTCAAACTGGGTGAACCACGTATATCTATGTCTCTCTTGTTTTGTGCGTTTTCTGTGTTTATATTTCTGCAATATTTTATGTGTTCCATTGCTCCGTAATATATAATTTTCTAACAACTGGTATCAGAGCCGAAGGTCTATTTGGCTGATAAACTCGCAGGAAAGAAGGGTTCCTAGTTCGAGTGGGAGCAATGGCGGAAGATGGTAAGTTTAGGGTCGAGAAATTTAACGGCCAAAACTTCTTGTTGTGGAAGATACAGATGGAAGATTATCTGTATCAGAAAGATCTATACCTACCATTGGGCGGAAAAACAAAGATGCCGACAGGTATGAAAGACGAAGAATGGAACCTTCTCGATAGAAAGGCACTCGGAACAATACGGTTGTGCCTTGCTGCGTCAGTCGCCTTCAACATTTCGAAGGAAACCACGACAGAGGGTTTGATGCAGACGTTGTCAAAACTATATGAAAAACCCTCGGCCTCAAACAAGGTATTTCTTATGAAACGGTTATTTAATATGAATATGTCGGAAGGTGGATCTGTTGCAAACCATTTAAATGATTTTAATACAGTTACAAGTCAGTTAAGTTCTGTAGGGGTAAACTTTGATGATGAAGTTAGAGCTCTGTTATTCTTGTGCTCATTACCAGAAAGTTGGAATGGTTTCGTAATGGCCATTAGTAACTCCGTTTCTGGATCTAGTACTTTAAAGTTTGATGATGTTGTCGGTGCTATCCTTAGCGAGGAAATGCGACGGAAAAGCTCCGGTGAGACATCGGGAAATGCTTTGAGTGCAGAGTCTAGAGGAAGAAAAATGGAAAGAGGAAAGAGCTCAGGATATCGCAGTAAATCAAGGAAAGGCAGATCCAAGTCCAGATCAGGGATAGTGTGCTGGAAATGTGGAAAGAAAGGACACCTAAAGAAAGACTGTAGATCTCGGAAGGGAAAAGAAGGAGATGCACAGCAAGAAAACAATCATGAAGCAAATGTGACAGATGAGGTGTTACAAGATGCTTTGATTCTTTCTTTTGAAAATATTACTGATTCCTGGGTGGTAGATTCAGGGGCTTCATTCCATGCCACACCTGATAAGAAATACTTTCATGACTATGTTCAAGGAGATTTTGGACAAGTTCGTCTAGGTGATGATAAACCCTGTAAAATCGTTGGAATGGGTAAGGTTCTTGTAAAACAGCAAAATGGAAACCAATGGCTATTAAAGGAGGTAAGGCATGTTCCAGATCTAAAGAAAAATCTGATTTCAACAGGGCAGTTAGGCGGTGAAGGTTGTGTGACAACTTTCACAAATAAAGCTTGGAAGGTCACTAAAGGAGCCCTGGTAATAGCAAAAGGCGAAAAGGTTGGTACATTGTATTTATGCAATGGTATTTCTAACTCTATTAATGCTTTAACTTCCAGAGGAGCAGATGCAGCATTATGGCATCATAGGCTCGGACACATGAGTGAAAAGGGGATGAAGATTCTTCACTCAAGGAATTTGTTGTCGGGTTTGAAGAATGTTGATTTGGACTTCTGTGAGAATTGCATTTATGGAAAATAGAAGAGAGTCAGATTTCTCAGAGTTGGGAAAGAAAAGAAGAATGAAAATTAGAGCTTGTGCATACAGATGTATGGGGACCTGCTCAGGTATCATCTCTTGGTGGCTCTCGTTATTATGTTACTTTTATTGATGATGCAACTAGAAAAACTTGGATTTATTGTATTAAGAATAAATCTGATGTATTTGATACTTTCAAGAAATGGAAAGCATTGGTTGAGATTGAGACAAGAAAGAAATTGAAGTGTCTTAGATCAGACAATGGAGGTGAATATTGCAGCAAAGAGTTTGATAGGTACTGTTCAGAGCATGGAATTCGCAGAGAGAAGACAGTTCCAAGAACACCACAAGAAAATGGTGTGTCAAAAAGGATGAACAGAACAATCATGGAGTGTGCAAGGTGCATGAGATTGCATGCAGGATTGCCTTTACAGTTTTGGGCAGATGTTGTAGATACTGTTGTTTATCTAATAAACAGAGGGCCTTCAAGTTCCTTGGATGGTGGTGTTCCAGAGGAAGCATGGACAGGTAAAATGGTAAACTACTCTATTTTAAAGCCTTTTGGTTGTGAGGCCTTTGTCCATATTGATAAAGAAAATAGAACAAAGCTTGAGGCAAAGTCAAAGAAATGTACCTTTATTGGATATGGTGTTAATGATTTTGGTTATCGCTTATATGATTACGAAAATCACAAAATCATTAGGAGCAGAGATGTAATATTCAATGAAAAGGTCTTGTATAAGAATCAATTGCAGAAAAAGAAACAGGAAAAGGAAAACAAGGAATACGCAATTCTTGATGAAATAACTGAAAAAGTAAAGGTGCCTAAAAATAATAATAATCGACAACCACAACAACAGCAACCACCACAACAACAACAGGCACCCCAAACACCTGAAAGTGATGTTAGAAGATCTACCAGGATAAGTAGACCCCCTGAACGATACTCTCCTTCATTATATTATTTATTGTTGACTGATTCCGGTGAACCCGAATGTTATGAAGAAGCAATGCAGGTTGAAAGCAGGAAGAAGTGGGAGGTAGCCATGGAAGAAGAGATGGACTCCTTAATGCATAACCAAACTTGGGATTTAGTCAGGTTTCCTGAAGGAAAAACTACATTGAAGAATAAATGGGTTTACAGGCTGAAGGAAGAAGATGGAGGAAAACAGAGGTATAAAGCTAGACTTGTGGTGAATGGGTTTGCACAGAAGAAAGGTATTGATTTTGATGAAATATTTTCTCCTGTTGTTAAAATGACTTCAATCAGAACTATTTTAAGTCTTGTAGCAGCTGAAGATTTGCATCTTGAGCAGTTAGATATAAAGACAGCCTTTCTCCATGGGGATTTGGAGGAAGAGATATATATGCAGCAGCCACAAGGATATGAGGTGAAAGGGAAGGAGAAACTAGTGTGCAGGTTGAAGAAGAGCTTGTATGGCTTAAAACAGGCTCCAAGGCAGTGGTATCTAAAATTTGACAAGTTTATGTCTGAACAAGGTTATACTAGATGTCACTCTGATCATTGTGTTTATTTGAAAAAGCAAAATGATGGCAGCTATATTATATTGTTATTGTATGTAGATGACATGCTTGTTGTAGGATCTAACATGCAGGAAATAAATGTGCTCAAAAGAAAATTGGCAAATTCATTTGCAATGAAGGATTTGGGAGCTGCGAAACAAATCCTTGGTATGAGAATAACTAGAGACAGGAAAAATCGTAAATTAACATTGTCTCAGAATGAGTACATAGAAAAGGTGTTGAAAAGATTTAACATGCACAATGCAAAACCAGTTAGTACACCTTTTGCTAGCCATTTCAAACTTAGCAAGGAAATGTGCCCAAAGACCCAAGAAGACATGGATTATATGTCTAAAGTTCCATATGCATCAGCAGTTGGAAGCTTAATCTATGCAATGGTCTGCACAAGGCCTGATATTGCACATGCAGTGGGAGTTGTAAGCAGGTACATGAACAATCCAGGAAAGGAACATTGGATGGCAGTGAAATGGATTCTCAAATATTTGAAAGGTACCACAAATCAAGCATTATGCTTTGGTGGTTCAAACATCTCCCTACAAGGATATGTTGATGCAGATATGGCAGGTGACAGAGATAACAGGAGGAGCACTACAGGATATGTATTTACTGTTGGAGGAACAGCTATCAGTTGGGTTTCAAAAATCCAAAGTGTTGTTGCACTTTCAACAACAGAAGCAGAGTATGTTGCTGCTACAGAGGCTAGTAAAGAAATGATTTGGTTACAAAGGTTTATGGGTGAATTGGGTAAGGAGCATGATATGGGCACGTTATACAGTGATAGCCAAAGTGCCATTCATCTTGCAAAGAACTCAGCGTTTCATTCCAGGACTAAACACATACAGCTCAAGTATCATTTCATATGATCAGTGTTGGAAGATGGAGAGTTGAAGCTAGAAAAGATACACACTAGCCAGAATCCTGCAGATATGCTAACAAAAGTTGTAACCAGGGAGAAACTGAGAATATGCTCAGTTTCAGTTGGTCTTCAAGGATGACGATGAAGATGAGAAACAGCCAGGTCCAAAGAGGAGTCATTGTCCAGCAAATGGAGCAGCGGTGGAGTTGCTACAATCAGTCTCCAAGTGGGAGATTGTTGGGTGTGGAGCCTGATTATCTTCTATATTCAAAGGTATCGCCACATAGGACCCCAGTTCGAAATGGGGGTGGCAACGCTGCCCGTAAAATGTTCGCTGCAGGGGGGGTCCAGGGGGGGCGGCTGCGACCTTTGGGAGCCCCCCCCTGGCGGGGGGTTTCGGGAGCAGCGCCCCCGAAGCTAAAAACAGCTGTAAAATTGCCTTGTAAAAGTATAGTATTTTCTAGTCAATCTGGGCCGTTCATTAGGCGGATGATCTGACAGTAGAACTTATGTTTAGTTTAGGGTTTTTTTCCCTAGAAGGCAACCCCTCTCTTTGAATGAGGGTATTGTATTTGAGACTGTGTGATAGATGTGCATTTTGTGAGTGAGAAACAGAGAGGTGAGACTGTGAGAGAAAACAGAGGATATTATAGCGGATTTGTTGTAGGTTGTGTCTCTTATTTTTGCTGGATAATAGAAAGGAAGGACTGGCTGTTCGGGGTGGATGTAGCCCAAACTGGGTGAACCACGTATATCTGTGTCTCTCTTGTTTTGTGCGTTTTCTGTGTTTATATTTCTGCAATATTTTATGCGTTCCATTGCTCCGTAATATATAATTTTCTAACAGCTGTTCATCATCGCTACTCTCATAGTCCATAGGATTAGGGCTAAGAGGACACCGTGACACTTCATTCTTTTGAAATTCGTCATCATGCTCTTCATCACTGCTGCTCTCATAGTCCATAGGATTAGGGCTAAGAGGACACCATGACAATCCATTCTTTTGAAATCCGTCATCATGCTCTTCATCACTGCTTCTCTCATAGTCCATAGGATTAGGGCTAAGTGGACACTATGACACTCCATTCTTTTGAAATTCGTCATCATGCTCTTCATCACTGCTGCTCTCATAGTCCATAGGATTAGGAATAATTGGACACCGTGACACTCCATTCTTTTGAAATTCGTCATCATGCTCTTCATCACTGCTGCTCTCATAGTCCATAGGATTAGGAATAATTGGACACCGTGACACTCCATTCTTTTGAAATTCGTCATCATGCTCTTCATCACCACTGCTCTCATAGTCCATTGGAGTAGGACTAATTGGACATCGTGACACTCCATTCTTTTGAAATTCTTCATCATGCTCCTCATCACTGTTGCTCTCATAATCCTTAGGATTAGGACTAAGTGGAATCCGTGACTCTTTATTTATTTGAAATTCTTCATCCCCTCTTTCATCAATGTTGCTCTCATAGTCCTTAGGATTAGGATTAAGTGGAAGAATTGACTTTCTATTCATAGTGGAAGAATTTCCATTATATTCATCAATATGACTAGAGTTGTTACGCGATGAAGATGTTGATGCTTTACAAAGCGAAACTTCACTATCAGGAGAATCCATCCCTTTCAAATAGAGAGGTTGAATGATACAAATGCAGACTCTCCTAAAGATATCATATAGCTTAGAGAATGGAATTTTCCCTCAAGAAAATTTCCCTTTAAAAAGTTTCGCCAAAATATTTCCCTCCAAAAATTTTGTTTCATGTATTTCCCTTCATTATTTTATTCTACAATTTATTGAAAAATGTTAACTAAATTTTTTTATGAAATAAATCTTTAAATTTAAAATTGTAAACTAAAACTTTTACCTAAATTATTTTAATAGTTAAACTATATAATATTTACTAAACAATTGAATGTTTTTTAAATTTTTATACTACTTTCTAAAACAAATTAATCCCACATTCACTGTGTTGTAAAACAATTCCATAATATTCACTTTATCATAGTTTCCCATATCACCATAAAAAAATTAACATGTTAATTTTTTTTTAAAACAAATTAATCCCACATTAACCGTACGGTAAAACATCTCCGTAATTTTACCTATATAATAAATTTCATTATCACTATTACTCACATCACATCAAGGTTTTCCGAGGTTCATTGAAAGACTTGGAGTGAATTTGTGGAGCAGCTACATTGCTATCAACAACATATTCAACGGAGAATTCTCGCAATTGAAAGGTTAGTTAATTTTTTTTCCTTGCAAATTTTAATATTAGATAAGTTTAATGAAGTTTAATTATTTTTTTTAATTAAAATTTTTTGCGGCCCAAATTTACCCACTATGTCCATTGTGGGCATGGTGGGCCCGGTAAATCTCATGGTGGCCAAATGAGCCTGTAGGTTAGGGGCGATGGGGACGGCAGGGCCGCCTGCCCCCGGGGTGGCGAGCCGCCCGGGTGGTGGAGGGGGGGAGTGCTGTGGCAGCCTCCCCCGCACCACCCCGGTGGCCCGCCCGCCCGTGAGGTGGCGGGGACACTTAAGTCACCCTGCCACCCCACGGGCGGGCGAGCTATCGAGGTGGCTGCACAGCACCCCCCCACGCCACCCCAACGGCCCGCTCGCCCACGGGGTGGCGCGGCGATTTAAGAGTCGCCCCGCCACCCCGCGAGCGGACGGACTGCTGGGGTGGCACGGGGGGGTGCTGCAAATGCCCCCCCCCCCCCGTGCTACCCCGATGGCCAGCCCGTTTGGCAGACGGGCCGCCGGGGGGGAGGGGGCTGCAGAAGCCCCCCCCCCCCCCCCCCCCCCCCACCCCAGTGGCCCGCCTGCCCGTGGGGTGCGCTGGCCACCGGGGTGGCAAGGTGACTCTCGGAATTGCCCCGCCACCTCGCAAGCAGGCAGGCCGCCACGGTGATGCGGGGGGGAGCTGTACAAACTGCCCCCCACCCCCCCACGCCACCCTGGCAACTCGCCCACCCGTGGGGTGGCGGGGTGACTCAAAACTGTGAACACAAATCAATTTGTCGACAGAGTTGGTGTTGTGCAACCAACCTGTGCTATCATTCATGATGAGTATGTGTGGGGATCTAAAGAAGAACCTGTGGTGAAGGATGACTCCCTTCCATCTGCGCCTCATCCACTCTATCCTGACATCCCTTGTAATTCTACCACTGTTGATTTCCCCTGTGAAAACTTGTTTCCGATGTTTCTACTTCTGATCGTTCACAGGACACATCGGGTCTTAGTTTTTCATTACATTGCGAAGATTACACATATTCCTTTGCAGATCCGTCCTATATGTCATCTATCATTTCTTAAAACATAGAGGGTGAACATCCTTTCTTCTCATCTACCCCTCTACACGATTCATCAAATCATGAGGATGCCAACGAACATCCCGAATTTTGTGATCATGGATGTCATGATATTTGTACTTCTTCATTTGATCACAATGTTGATTCACTCGTCGTTAATCTGTCTATGTCACTGGTCTTCGATGATCTACCTATTGACGGAGTGGAAACCCCACAGGCTGTCGAGGCACTTCAGCTTGGGCTGATGGTTATGTCAGGCCCTCATTGTCCTGAGCTTTGTTCTTCTTATGATCAAAAAATTTTCGAAACACCCAAGGCTCCTCATCACTTTCTTCTTCACATTGAAGATCAACCAAACACCCAAATTTTGCTTCCTCCACTTGAATCACATGATCCCATTGCTCAAGCTTTGGAGGAATCTTACACAACGAGTGCTTTAGCAAAGCATAAGTTGTTGGTCTTTCTCATGTTCACTCGTATGTCACAGTCCAAAGAGTGTGTATGTTTACCATTTGCACGCAATGCGTCACAATACCATGGTATGTCTACAGAATGTTTGTTTTGTGCATTCACTCTTTTGTATTATGCGGATGTTTTAGAACTCAGAGCATGTTGGTATTTGCTGATCTATTTTTCTTGTTCGTTGGTTTACATGCATATATTTCTTCTTAACCATGCCTTCACCAACATGGGCCAGCCAATGCGTCGGTGGTTGCATTGGAAATGTCACTTCACGTGAGTAGGCCCATGCATTGTTTAGCGTAGGAGTAGGAGTAGTCTTTGCTTCTTGTTTTGCTTTGCTTTTTGGTTTGCATGCTTGTTTGTTTGCTTACTTGGTTTGGTTTTCTTGATTTATATCTTTGCTTACTTGTTTTTCTTCCGCTTTAGTTATGCTTTTTGCTTTCTTTTCTTACTTATACCCATAGCTTAGCCTCTCGTGAAACTGTGTTTGGCTCTCGAGACAAGCTGGTCAAATCTAAGAGGACTGGGAAAACTATCAACACTTGGTTATATGTTGTCCTCTCTCTTTATGAAGAGCTCATTGTCTTCAGTCGATGATGCCTTGATGGAAAATACGTTATGTTCAGAGTGAGTCTTAGTGAAAACACAACGCTTGCACTGTTAACTAGTACCACCTACTCTAATCGGTTCTTTTGATTTAACCCTTGTATGCTCAGTCCAGTAGAGTAAGGTGAGGGGGAAAACCTTAACAAGTATGTCAGAGGTATATATAACATACTTCTTTGAAGTAAAAACCTCTTTTTCTCTCAATAAGTCGGGATCCCTCTTCCACCTATGAAATAAATAAGTTCCTACGCATAAGTTTTTGAAAATAATAATAATAATAATAACAAAAACAACAAAAACAATAATAATAATACTAATAATGAAAAATGAATAAGGTGAAAGAAGAGAAAGGCAACAGAACGATGCTTGTATTCCTGTGTGACTCTGTCGGGGTACTATCCAGGCCTACTGGCAGTGAAGCAACACAAGAGATGAAACTTAAACTTTGACAGTTATATTTCTTGTGCACACATACCCCTCATCCCCAATCAAAACAACTAAGTTAACTTGGCTTGGAATGTGTGCTAACCGATCAAGAGAATGGCAGGGATTACATCTTTCAACCAAGTTAGTGTGGAAACCACGATGATCAAAGAATTGAACAATACTTCCTGAAGGGTTAGACTTGATTTTCACGAAACAAGGTCCATACAAAGATCTAGAGTTCTACTTGTGTGTTGCCAAGTGTTGTAGTGGCTACAACACCCTCCAAAATTTTGGCTCGCATGCGAATTTCGGAGCCTACCTTGGATCCTGCAATTGATCATCCTTGGTCACTTGTTGGTAGGATGATGATTTCAATCTCCCCTCCTTGATATTAATAGTTTTATGTGTTCTCATCTTTATGAGGCACGTGTCATCTTCGGGCATAGGGGTTGTTGTTTGTCATACAAAGGGAATGTTGTTTTGCTTCAAGGGAAAGCACGTGTGCATGAGTGGTTTTCATCACATAGACATGTTTCACTCTCACTTCATGCACACTTGTCACGAAGCTTACTGCATCAAGCAAAGTATGTCTTATGCATTCTGGATGATCTACATTGTGTCATTAAGTGTCTGTGTGTGATCACAGTCAAGTCCTATCAATGTTCACATATGTTTCACTCATCTCACACTTAGCCATTTTCTCAAGCAACCTAGCCTCATCTAGCTTCCCTAAACTGTGTGCTTTTCTTCTACAACCATCAAGCTTCCTCCCTTGCCTACTGAAACCCCGCAGTGCATGAAGACACCAACCTCCCTTGCCTATTGAAACCCCCCCTGCCTTGGAGGAAGAAATGAACTCTTTACTGGAAAATAAAACTTGGGGGTTGGTAAAGCTCCCAAAAGGTAGAAAGGCTCTACAAAAAAAATGGCTATATAGGATTAAGCATGAAGGTGATGAAAAGAAGGAGAGGTATAAATCAAGGCTAGTGGTGAAAGGATTTCCCCAAAAATAAGGTTTTGACTTCACTGAGATTTTCTCACTTGTTATCAAAATGACATCCATCAAAGTCATTCTTGGTCTTGTTGCTTCTTTAGACTTAGAATGTGAACTGTTAGATGTACAAACTTCTTTACTTCAAGGTGAATTATAGGAAGGAATTTATATGGAGTAGCCAAAAGGCTTCATAGAAAGAGGAAAGGAAGACGTAGTTTGCAGGTTGAAGAAGAGCCTCTATGGGTTTAAACAGGCACCTCGACAATGGTATAATAAATTTGATTCATTCGTGTTGGAACATGGTTTTCACAGGTTGGAAATTAACCATTGTGTCTAAATCAAGAGGTATGATCAAGGAAAGTATATCATATTATTGTTATATGTGGATGACATGTTGATTGTTGGGCATGATAAGAATATGATCAATAGGTTGAAGAAATATTTGGGCAACAAATTTGCAATGAATGATTTGGGACCAGCACAACAAATATTGGGCATGAGGATTATGCGTGACAATAAAAACAAAACATTATGGTTGTCACAAGAAAAATATATCAATGAGGTGCTTGACAGGTTTAAAATGAAGGATGCCAAGCCATTTGGTACCACAAAATCAATTTTAGTGCAACAAAATCTTGTAAAGAAATGTTGTGGATGCAACGATTCCTAGGAGAGATAGGAATAAAGCAATAAAAGTATGTTCTATATTGTGATAGTCAGAGTGACATTCACATGGTGAAAATCCTATCATTTCACTCAAAAACAATCACATTGACTTAAGGTACCATTAGATCCATCATGTGTTGGAGGAAGGACAATTATCATTGCAAAAGATCCATACAGATAAAAAACCTGCTAATATGCTCACTAAGATTCTACCAAGAAATAAACATGAGTTCTGTAGAGGCATGGTAGGACTCGATGTGAGTTTTATTCAGGATTATCCATTCGGCTTCAAGTGGGAGAATGTTAAAAGTGAAGCCATAATGAAGACGTCGATGTTGACTCTTTGATAGGCGTGTCGATGCCGAACCTAACACACCGACTTCCACCCACCGTGACTAACTTTCTGGCTTCATTGCGCAACCATGAATTTCACATGAGGAGAAATATCGAACTCTTCTCCCATCTATAAATTTGTAATCTTGCTTCTACTTGTGCAATCCAAGCAAGGCCAAGGCTATTCCTGCTTGTAATAAAAGTGTGATTTTTGTTCTCCATTGAGTAATGTCTTCTTTTTTTTAAGATCTTTGGCGTTGTCTCTCAATTTAGTGTGTTTAAGATCTCTATTGTGTGCTCTATAACCCCATCATTTAAGAACCTTATAATGAAGTTTATTAACTACCTTCCTCCAAGGGATTTCTTGCAATCTTTACCCGTTTTGAAAAATGAACTCAAAGAATAATAACCACTAGTTGATCACATCATGAGCACAGATCTCATTCATTCCACAAGAAACCCAAGAACAAAAAAGTCAAAGAGATTTTAATCAATATGTTATTGATCTTTACACCACAAGATCTCCTTCAATCGTTATTATAAATACCTATGTTTCACAACATTGTGGCAACACATGTCACCAATGACATTTCCAAAAACCAACACTAAGAAGAAGGAACTTCAATTTGTAGGGCCTTGTTTCATAGGACCCAAAAATTATTTACCGAATGCTACTGTGAGTGACCTTAACTTCTATATCTACCACTTGACCTTTCTAAATATTTGGTTGATTTTACAAACTTTTTGTTTGCAACACCTTATTTTTGCAACTTAATTGTGTATATTTCAATTTCTTATACCTTTCACTTCTTGTAGCGTATCCTCGAAGATTCTTCTCCACAACTTGTGCTTGTGGGGTTTTCAAATTATAAGTAGCTCTCAGTTCAACAAGAAAGAATCTTGATAGCAAAATGGCTTGTACAGCAAGATCATCATTGCAAGAAATGACAAAACCACCAATCATCCCAAAATAGTAGCTTCAATAAAATACTCTTTATGGACACTTCTTTCAACCATGGCTATCTTTAGTAGAATAATTACGAGACTACAATACGATAGTAACAATTACATTCTGGTTAAAGAAGACAATAGCAAAATCCATAATTGTATGGAAATCGCATATTGATATAGATTATCAAGAAACAAAACACTCTATCCAAGGATTCACTAACTATGATTGAACTTTGATAATTTGACTTTTAGGTCATTGTTTCCACAAAATAGATAGTAGTAGTGAGCATGCTCTATAATAACATTTTCCATGCACCTAACATTCGTTTTCACATTTAGGACAGTCCAAAAATCCCCTTCATGACATCTAAAATTCCAAAAAAATCATAGTAACAACCCTATAATAGATTCAATGCCATTAAATAATGAGAGCCACACTAAATGAATAGAGTAAATTGATGCTCTAAAAGCATGAATAAAGGTGAGAGATACACCATAATTGAAGTATTATCTGTTTACCTGTGCCAATCAAGAACAAGGGCTCTTGATTTTTGAGCTTAGAAAGATGTCAAATTATTGTCTGCGTTAAATGCTTGGTATTTGTTTCAGAAGTCACTTCAAATAGGTTATTATGGTAATGTAATAACTTGCATTTGTGCTAAGATGAAAGCCTAGGCCAACCACTATAAGAGTTTTATATAATTCACTGTGAGAGTATTATATAATTCATTGCCTAAGAATATTTGGAAAATATATTTCCTACTTGCTTAATTGGGATGGTTTCTAAGTAAAGGAGTTGCCTAATTGGGATGGTTTCTAAGTAAAGGAGTTTGTTCTTATTGTTTAGGAGTTGTTAAGATCTAAATGTTCTTAGATAAGTATTTGGTTGATATATTTCTTCAACTAGTTGATTGTATAGTTAAGATAGAATTACTATCTTCAACCAATATTTGATGTATTTATAGTTGTGATAATCTAATATAAGTGAGGTTATTGGTGTGCAATTGGTTTTTTAACTTGGTATCAGAGCCGTTTTGGGCTTCACTCAAGCATGGAAGGGCTAGGGATATGCAGGCATAATAGTTTTTGCAGTGTGTATTTGTCTATCCATAGAATAGATTTCATGTTTTGTGATAGATCAATGTTTGAGAGAGGGTGTGAGATCTAATATAGACTTTGGACAGGGGCTACATAGCAGGTGTTATGCCACTAGATCGAAGCGGTTAGTGTGGAGAACCGCATGTTGTGGATCAATTTAAAGTCAAAAGACGAGAAGGCTTTGCTGCGTGATGTGTCATACAGATCTATCCACTGCGAAGTGCGTAGAAGGTGCAGAAAGTTGGGCATGCCTCATTGCACCTGCGCATTGGAAGAACGTTTGGAAAATCCAGCAAGTACAACAGTTAAAATTTTACGATGATAGCCACTGTTAGAGCCAGCTCAAGTCAACAAAAATAGATATGTTCAGCCACTTGGTGGAAACACCATTAATGTCGATGTCAACTATTTGGATTTGCAGTCGTTTGAGGAGCTTAAATTATCGAATGTAGTGTGGCCGTTGGGATCCGAGAGGAATGTTTTGTTGACAATAGTTTTGAATGAGCCAACAACGTTGTCGTGATCCCTGAAAGCAACGAAGCTTTCTATCATTTTTTTTGTATTGGCTATCATTAGTGCCATATGTGGGCACTAAGGCTCATGAGATCGGGTGTTGTGAAGATCAGAGTTTGCGGCAAAAATTGAGACCTCAGGTTTCTGGAGTTTAAGATCCAGTGGTCACTGTCGGTTCCGTGTTTTATAACGTGTTGAGTATTATACAGGATCAAAGTTGTTTGGTGGTATACCTAATACATAAAACGAAGTACAACTGTGGAAATATTATAGGGAGAAGTTGGATTCTACACTGGTGATGTTCCCTGGAGAATTTATAGAAGAGTTATGCGTGGCATTGATGCTTAGAGTGTGTTGACTTCCGCAGACAAGAAAATTTGACTTTAGCGAGATTCTTGGTTGCCATGGTGCACAAAGCCTCCACCATGAGTTACGGTTACATTCCATGCTGGAAATGTGGATCCTCTTTACAGGTCATATGTACAGAACTACGAACGTTGTGTTGGAGAATTTATGAGAATGGTAGGGATGCACCAAAAGTAGTTTTTTTCAATAACTATTAAGATTTTGTTTATGTAACAATTAAAATATTCTCAGTATTTTAGTATTTTATTTACGTGTCAAATAAGTTTTTAATTATGGAGTGTACTTTACAATGTGAAGCAAGTCAAAAAAAAATTGGTTAATAGTAAGATTTTGTTTGTGTAACAATTAAAATATTTGTCAGGCCAGGGTAACTCCAGAATGAGCGGGAGAGAAAACTGATCTTATTATTCATTAGCTAACTCATATTTATATACATAATTACAACGGATCAGTTCATCTTCCTGATGACTGTTCAATTCACCCATCCTTTTCGGATTAGGTGTCAACATTCCCCCCCTTAATCTGAAGGGATGTTGGTGAGTCCAAGCATCGTTCTGAATCTTTCAAGCTTTTCTCTTCCAAGCGCTTTGGTGAAGATGTCTGCAATTTGCTCATTTGTGGAACAATGACGGAGATGGATTGTTTTGGCCTCAACATGATGTCGGATCAGATGATATTTAGTATTGATGTGCTTAGTACGATCATGGAACTTTGGGTTCTTGGCCAACTTTATTGCAGATGTGTTATCAATCATGAGTGGAGTTGATTGTATTTGTTTTACCTGCAAATCTTCAAGAATTTTCCTGAGCCACACAATTTCTTTCGTTGCTTCAGCTGCTGCCACATATTTTGCTTCTGTTGTGGAATCTGCTGGTACTGATTGTTTGCGTGATCTCCAGGAGACAGCTCCTGATCCAAGACTCATAGCATACCCTAAAGTAGATACCCCAGTTTTTTTGTCTCCATCGAAGTCTGAATAAGAGTATCCAATCAAGTTGAAGTCGTCCACCTATGTATACTTGATTCCAAGGTCTTGAGTTCCCTTCAAGTACCTTAGAACTCTTTTTGCAGCAGACCAATGTCCCTCACAAGGCTTTTGCATAAACCTGGAGAGGATTCCAACAGCAAATGAAATGTCTGGTCTGGTAGTAGTGAGGTAGATGAGACTTCCTACAAGCTATCTATACTTTGTTGCATCCTCAAATTCCTTTCCTTCAATAGATGTGAGCTTCAGGTTTTGTTCCATTGGAGTACAAAGGGGATTGCACTCTGTCATGCCAAATCTGTTTAACAAATCTCCAATGTATTTCTTTTGAGAAAGAAATATGGACTTTGGATGTTGGGTTACTTCAATGCTGTTGGGTCTCAGGACACCACATATCTCCACAATGGTATGATATTGTCCAATTTGGGCCTAAGCCCTTATGGGTTTGTTTTTGGGTTTTACCCCAAAAGGCCTCATACCAATGGAGATAAATGTTCATCCTTATATACCCATGATCCTTCCCACTTCTACCACTTCTAATCAATGTGGGACTTTGTTCGTATACCCAACAATCCTCCCCTCGAACAAAGGACCATCGAGCCTCCCCTCAAACCATACGCAGGATTCTCCCCTCTCTATCACCCAGGATTCTCTGCTCCAATGCGTTGGTGGCTCACGCCTTACATGGTAGCACCACCTGTCTCGAGAGCTTGCTCCATCCCAGGTCAACTCCTCTTCACCGTGTTGGTAGGCAAGACACGTCCATGAAGAATCCGGAGCACACCGCCTGTTTAACCGAGCTCATCCACAGGCTTACGGGGGCTCACCATCTTTGTTTCGACATTCCGAGGATTCATCTACTTGGGTAACCTCGAACTTGGCTTTGATACCACTTGTTGGGTCTCAGGACACCACATATCTCCACAATGGTATGATATTGTCCAATTTGGGCCTAAGCCCTTATGGGTTTGTTTTTGGGTTTTACCCCAAAAGGCCTCATACCAATGGAGATAAATGTTCATCCTTATATACCCATGATCCTTCCCACTTCTACCACTTCTAATCAATGTGGGACTTTGTTCGTATACCCAACAAATGCCAAGATAGTAATGAACATAGCCCAAATCAGTCATTTCAAAAAAATTTCCTAATTCTTTCTTTATGGATGCAATATAGCTTTCATTGTTCCCTGTCATTAAAAGATCATCTACATATACCACAAGATATACAACTGTTTTACCAACTTTCTTGACAAATAAAGTTGCATCATCAAGATCAAAATGATTGAAGTTGAGTTTCAGAAGATGCTCAGTTAGTTTTTCATACCAGGCTCGTGGTGCTTGTTTGAGGCCATACAAGGACTTCACAAGTTTGCATACTTTATGTTCATGTCCTTTCACAGCAAATCCTTCAGGCTGGGACATAAAAACATTCTCTTTTAGATCTCCATTCAAGAATGCAGTTTTTACATCCATTTGATGGACTTTCCAACCGTTCTGAGCAGCTAATGCAAAGAGTGTCCGGATGGTGGCCCATTTTGCTGTAGGGGCAAAAGTTTCCTCATAATCGACCCCTTCCTTTTGTGCAAAACCTTTTGCCACAAGCCTAGCTTTGTGCTTGTCAAGTGAGCCATCAGCTTTGTACTTGTTCTTGTAGACCCACTTGCAGCCAATTGGTTTGGTTCCAAATGGAGGATCAACCAGCTTCCAAGTGCCATTCTTTATGAGGGCATCATACTCCTTATGCATCGCTTCTTTCCATTCATTATGAGAAGCAGCTTCTTTGAAGGAAGTTGGTTCAAAATCTGTAGACAAGTTCAATTCACAATCATAAGTAACATCCATATCAAAGAGGTGAATTAGAGTTATCTACATCACCTCCATCTTGTCGGTTTGTATTTCTGGTTCCTGTTTTTCCAATTTCATCAGGATGAACACTTTCAAGTGTCTTTGTCAGCCACTTTGGAGGACCTTTCTGAGATGGTCCAGGCTGCTCTGTTGATTGAGTTGGGTCTGAATCAAGATTGAGTCTCCCAATTCTATCAATTACATCACTTAAAGCATCATCCATTGTTGGAGTGTCATGCAGGGGAGATTGTTCTTCAGAAGAAGATTCCACATGTTGATCTAGTATAGGAATCTCCCCTTCAAGATGTGGAATCTGATTATCAAACTCTTGAAATGATTTTGGTTTTGTGAATCTATCCAAGCGATCAAGTTGCCGCTCAACAACACTGTCAGATTTGGATGATTCAAGAAAAATGACATCTCTAGATAAAACAAACTTTTTATTTACTTCATCATAGAGGCGGTATGCTTTAGATGTGTTTGAATACCCCAGGAAGATACACTTATGACTTCTAGCACCAAGTTTGTTTCTATGTACCTTTGGTATTAAAGCATAACAGGTGGAACCAAAGATCCTGAGATGTTTTACCGAAGGAACATGTCCATACCACAATTCATAAGGAGTCTTGTTTCTTATAGCACTAGATGGACATCTATTCTTTATATATGCAGCACATAGAGCAGCATCAGCCCAAAATATTGTCTTTACATTTTTGAAGAAAAGCATGGATCGTACCATATTCAAAATTGTTCTGTTCATTCTTTCAGCTACACCATTCTGTTGAGGATTATAAGGCACAGTTGTTTGATGTTTAATCCCATGTTGGCGAAGATAGTGTTCAAATTCATTTGATGTATATTCTTTTCCATTATCAGTGTGAATAGACCCAATATGAGATTGTGCATCATTTTCAATCCATTTATGAAAATTCTTGAATGTTTGAAAAGCATCAGATTTGTTCTTCAATAAATAAACCCAACACATTCTGGTGTAATCATCAATAAATGTCATGATATATTTATTTCCATTTGCAGAAGAAACAGGCATTGGACCACATAAATCTGAATGAATGAGTTCAAGCTTCCTATGTGCTCTTGAATGTGAATCATGAAAAGACTGTTTGCTATGCTTTCCTAGAATGCAGGCATCACATTGCTTATGTTTTCTAGGAATTGTAGGCAAACCAACAACACCATTTTTCTTCAACAAGCGGAGACTATCATAGTTTAAATGTCCAAATCTAGCATGCCATAATAAACTTGATGGAAGTGTACCTTCTTCATGATGAGAAATATATGAAAAATGTTGTGCATGAGCAGAGGTTCCTTGCAGTTTAAGAAGTCTTTCTTCTTCTATACCCCTCATGACAAGTGAATGGTCAGATGCCTTTCTTACCTCAAGCTTTCCATCAAACATATGAATGGAGTGACCTTGCTGGCAGATGTGGACCAGAGACAACAAGTTTCTCTTGAGCTGTGGGAGATATAGAACATGATCCAGAAGAAAATCTGGAAGACCAGGCAGTTTAAGCTTGATTGTGCCAAGCCCTGATGGCTTGATTTTTTACTGATCTGCAAAGTATACTGCTCCATCAACATTGTCAGTGAAATCTTCAAAAAATTTTTTCCTATGAGTCACATGACAGGTTGCTCCTGAATCAAGCAACCAGTCATTTTTCGAAGAAGCAAGTGAAGCATTAAACAAATCTTCATTTACTCCAATGTTACATTGTGCCTCAATATAGTGAGCGGATTCAAGTGCTTTACCTTTGTCTGTGTCATCAGTTTTACCTTTCTGCTGATTTCTTCTCTGCTCAACTTTGTCCCATGGTAGCTTGCATGTAGAAGCATCATGTGATCCATTTCGTTTGCAGTGAATGCAATGCAGATCTACCTTTTCTGCTTGAGGATGTCTGCCCCCCCTGCCTCTGAAGTATCTTCCTTTTCCTCTTCGTCCACCTCTTCCTCTTGTAGAATCTTGAGCAGGATGCTTTTCTTTATGAGAAAGGCAAACAGTCTCTTCAGAAGATTCAGGGACTGTTTTCTTTCCAAAGGCTTTCTCTCTTTCAGCAAACTTTTTCACAAGAGACTCAAAGGTTATGTCTTTAAGATTTCCATTTGCTTGTAAAGACTCAAGATAATTGGAGTAGGTAGGATAGAGTGCTTTGAGAAAGGAAATAAGAGAGATATCCAGCTCAACCTTAGTGGATTTAATATCATGCATTATAGACTTTATTTCAGATGCAAGAGCAAGGGGATCATTATTTTTCAGTTCAAGAGTGAAGAGTTTAATCATGAGCTGAACAACTTCAAGTGCAGAATGTGAATCATAGAGTTCTTTCAGCTTTTGTAAAGCTTCAAAGGCAGTGGAATAGGATGAAATATGACGACTTACTTCTTCATTTACAGATGCTGCGATCAATGCATAGGCTTTGCTGTTCTTGTTTTCCCAGATGAGAAGTTCTTTATCTGATGTAGGCTGCACAGGGTCTTTGTCTTCTTCTCCGACACACACTCCTTTCCACAGCTCATTGTAGATGAGGGTGTGTTTTACCATCCGAGACCATTCTGAATAGTTCTCCTTGCCAGTGAGAACTATTCCGACCATAGAAATGATTGAATGCATTCTGTAAAAGAATATCTCTGCCAAAAAAAAACTTTTGTTGAAAAAAAAAACTTCTGCTGAAAAAGAAAATCCTTATGCCACAGCCTTATGCACTTTATTTTCTTCCTACGTTTGATAGAAGCATGAGCATTTCTCACTGCAATATTACTATGTTTGAAAAATGCACAATGGATCACTTCACTTCATTCTATTAATATATCACTTCAATATATTAAAAATGCGCAAGGGATATATCACTTCAATATATATATCAAAACTATTATGAAAGCAGCGCAACAAAACTTTTGAATGATACAAATGTTTTGAACAATACTGAACACTTTCAACTATCTCAGCAGCTTCGTGTCAAGAATGCATGGAGAACGACCCTCTCGATCCTTTCCGTTCCAAGTATAAGCATCTGTGTGTGCATACTATAATATTCAATGTCTATACAGCTGACAGCTAATAACTCGTTTCAAATACATGCATACAATAATATCATCATACAATATCTTTATGCCTTGGTCCCGCTGAGCATATTTTGAAACATCAAAGTTTATGAGAGAAATATGATTGGCGCAGTTCTCAGGAACTTGTTCCCGTAGAGCTCAATCTGTTCCTGTACTTAAAAATATATCAATAGTATCTATAGAGACTAAGCTTCGCTATACAAGAGAATATGTATCAACAAGGGTACCGAAAGAAAGCATTCTTGAAGTAAAATGAGTGGTTCCATCTAAACTGCACACGAGAGAGTAATAAAAATATTGCATTGTCGCGCCATATAACATTATATGTCCATCTTCAAACAGCTTCAGCAAATCGAAAAAAAAAATGAGTTTGAGCCAACATTCCCTTATATTAACTCCTGCCAATCATTGAATCCAATCATGGTATTCATAGCTCTGCTAGCTGAGGCCTGAAATTATGTGTCGGAGGTCACCGCGTTTGAATCAGATCCATTCGCAATGGTTCTCCCAAACAAGAAATTGCTGGGGGTGAGGAATACTGGTAAGAAATGCCAGAAGCGGAAGCAGAATAAAAATCATCTTCAAGGATTTCTGAACAATGTGGTGGATGGTTTGAAATCCGTCAATGTGGTGGATAGTTTGAAATCCGTGGCCAAATCATTGAAAGGTGCCCATCACACGGTGTTTAGAGTGCTAGCAGAATGGCTGGAATTGGATCGGGTTTCCCATCAAAGGCAGGCACTAACAGACAAAAAAGAGAGTACAGCTGTTGTTACAAACGCCATTTTGCCGCCCATGGTGGGTTGGGATTTGAAGATGCAGAAGAAGACGATAGTTTTAGATTTGGATGAAACCCTAGTTCATTCAAGCGAAAAGCGTGAAGCGAAAGAGACCTTTCAAAAAACTGGGAAATGTGAGATCAAACGTCCTCAATGAAATGTAACTGATGCGCAGAGAATTAAACAGTCAGAGCAGAGCAGCGCTCAGGATGTTAGAGCAGAGCAGCGCTCAGGAGAGAGTAGCGCTCAGGTATGAACAGCGCTCAGAACAGCAGGAGTTACAACTATTTCTGGGACCTGTGCTCTGATACCATGTCAGGCCAGGGTAACTCCAGAATGAGCGGGAGAGAAAACTGATCTTATTATTCATTAGCTAACTCATATTTATATACATAATTACAACGGATCAGTTCATCTTCCTGATGACTGTCCAGTTCACCCATCCGTTTCAGATTAGGTGTCAACAATATTCTCAGTATTTTAGTATTTTATTTACGTCTCAAATAAGTTTTTAATTATGGTTTGTACTTTACAATGTGAAGCAAGTCAAAAAAAACTGGTTAATGGTCCCAAGTGATTTATAGAAGGAAGCAAGACCAGGTAAAAACTTAGTATGGATGGTTGTCGAGTTAGTTTGATAATTTTGGATCTGGGGAAAGATCCCTCATTTGCATGAGAGTGATCTTGAGGTTATGCGACAACTTGGAATGTTGTTCAATAATTGAATGAGTTTGAGAGTGGAACTATGGAATCCAATTCGTCAATTACACCTTTACGAGGGTTATGAGACAACTTGATAGAGTTAGTAGCCTAGAATATTTTGAATTAACAATGATGGAGAGGTATGCAATTATAATGGTTGACATAACCATGTATGAAAAGTACATCCTAGTAGACTAGCGGTTGTAGCAGTTGGGTACCCATACATTATGGTGGGTGGTTGTTCCTTTATATGGACGTTGACATATTCTTCTGTTTGTTTATAAACACCAAGACCACATCTAGACTTTGATGATTGAGATTGAGACAAGTAGTCATTAAGAGAAGGACTTGGAAAATATAATTCCTACTTGTCTAAGTTGTGATGGTTTCTAAGTAAAGGAGTTTGTTCCTATTTTTAAAGAGTTGTTAAGATCTAGATGTTCTTAGATACGTGTTTGGTTGAGATATTTCTTCAACTAGTTGATTGTATGGTTAAGATAGAATTACTATTTTCAACCAATGTTTGATGGTTAAGATAGAATTACTATTTTTCAACCAATGTTTGATATATTTATATTTGTGATTAATCTAATGTAAGTGATATTATTGGTGTGCAATTGGTTTTTTAACCAGAATAAACAAAGAAGTTCTTCATTTATAACAATCAAAGAGAAATGAGTGAGTCGAAGCGCTGTGCTTCTCTTGCCTTGGCGATTTCAAATTATTAGCGTGCCCTCCTCCCTCGGCTCCTGGGGCCTCCTGCTCCCGAGGCTAGCTACACTGTTACTAGCCCATGATGGCCCATGTGGTGCCTCCTCCTGTGGGTGATTCGATCTCTGCCTCTATTTCTGAATCTTTAGTTCAGTTGGGTGAAAATGCAGAAGCCTTTGCCTCTCTGATCCCCTCCCTTGGTTTGTCTCGACCCAGGCGCTCAATATCCAAGTTTGTAAAGAAGATCGATGAAATACGAGAAATAATCCTCCCTCCTACCCTTCGTCATCACACTTCTCTATCTCTCTCTGAGAGAGGATTGGTTGGACAGTTTACTGGCCTCTGGCCTTCCCCCCAATCGGTTCTCAAATGGGTGGAAAGAAACTGGGCATCCTCTATAATGGGAACATCTAGATCAGGTTTTCTGGAAGAGGTTATTTCACATTTCACTTCAAAACAAAAGAGGATAGAGATTTAATCTTCAGAAATGGACCGTATCTCATGGATTCAAGAGGGCTTTATCTCAATAGATGGACTCCGGACTTCGACACAGAGTTGGATGTGCCGAATGTAGTGCAAGTGTGGGTAAGGCTTCCCCATCTTCATCTGCACTACTGGGGAGATGACTCTGTTAAAGCAATAGGAAATGCAGTTGGGAAATATATCGGCAGAAGTGAGCCAAAGGAAAACATGCACGCATACACAAGAATATGTGTGGAAGTTGACCTGGGGAAAGGACTACCAGAAGTAGTCAAGATCAAAGTTGATAGCTGGATTCACATTCAACAGCTGGATTATGAATAAATTCCTTTGAAATACAAGGTATGTCACGAGTATTGTCATTTTTCCAATAGATGTGCTAAAAAATAGGAAATAGAAGAAACAAAAAACCAAGAACCAAAATGGGTGCAAGTCAAGAAGAAAAAGTTAGCTAACAAATCCTCTTCCCAACCTTCTTCTATCTCCCTTCTCCCTTCTTCGATTCTTCCTTTCCTCTTCCCCTCCTCTTCTCCTTCTTTGCCTATTTATAAAAAATATATTCCCTCTCCCTCCTCATCTTTATTACCTTCTTCTATCCCCCCCCCCTCTTTGGGTTTATTGGCATATAACCCCTTTGGATCTCTTATGGAACATGATCCTCCTTCCTCCCCTCCTCTCCTTCCCTTCCCCTTTATTCCCTCCCCTTCATCTCCCATCCTCTCCCATAGCCCTCCTCCCCCCTATTTCGACCAAATAATCACTTGAACCCTCTCTAAAGATCTCCTCTCCTCCCTCGACCACCCAAAAAGGGATGGTAGAAAATCTAACAGAGAAGTCAGAGATGAAGCTGTGGCAAAGGAAATGGCATTGGGCACCCAATAACCATTGGACACTTTCTTAGAAAAAGGTAAGGAGAAAAATGCCTCACCCTATCAGAGGGAAAGGTCCCTCTAACCTCAACCCAAAGTGATAATGAGTATAGTCTCTTGGAACTGCAGAGGGATGGGAAGTATGCCAAAATTTAAGGTAATGAAAGACTTAATAGCATCAGAGAAGCTTGATATTTTTATGATCCACGAGACAAAGATAAATGAAAAGGAAATGGAAGCAATGACCCAACAAAATAAAAAGCTATCAGGGAACATCAATCCCAGTGATTGGAGGTTCAGGAGGAATATTTACATTATGGAAACAGAGAATTGGGAGTTGATTCAGCAAAAAAAAGAGCTGCATTGGATAAAAACAGACTTGAAAAACAAAAAGTCAAAAGAGATCATTATAAATATTTATGCACATAAACACTACAGAGACAAGGAACCCTGTTGGATCATGTTAAAAAATCATCTTTTGCAGGCTCAAAACAATGGCATAGTTTTAGGAGGAGATTTCAACTTGGTATTGAATGCAGAGGAGAAGTTTGAGGGGAAATATCATGCTGATCCATCAAGGGAAATGGTAGAATCAATCATGGAAACATGCAATTTAATGGGCATGCCTCCTAGTAATGGGAAGTATAGATGGAGCAACAAAAGAATTGGTAAAAATAATATAAAAAAAAGGCTAGACAGATTTCTAATTCAAGACAAAATTGCCACCTCCTTCAATGAAATAAAATAAAAAAACATCCACAACATTGCATCGGATCACAAATCGTTGATGCTTTCACTAGGGATGTCTGGAAACCTTGGTCCAGTCCCTTTCAGATTCAATTCCACCTGGAACGACAACGAAGAAGTCAAAAAGATTACTGCAGAGGTATGGGAAAATCAAATTTTTGGCTCCCAAAGCTATATTTGGAAATCTAAACTTAAAGCCCTGAGGAAAGAGCTGAAACATTGGCCAAGGAACAAACAATTAGAAATAGAAAAAATGAAGCTAGCAATATCAGAAAAAATTGAGAGAACCCAAGTGGAAAAAGAGCAGCATGAGGAAACACATGAGAGCTTATGGTAGGGAAAAGAAGCATATTGGGAATTATACAAGAAAAACAGAATGGAAGAAGAGGAGTGGCAACTAAAATCTCGAAGTCTATGGCTTAAAGCAGGAGACAAGAATACAACTTTTTTCCATAATACTGCTAGGATAATAAGAATTCAAAATTAAATAGACAACATTAAGGATAATGAAGGCAAAGAAGTGAGAGGGCAAGAAGAAATAAAGGAGTCATTTAGATATTACAAAACATTGTTATCATCCTAAGCAACAAATAATGAGTGTGAATAATTTCTACAACATATCCCAAAAAAAATCAGCGATGGAGAAAACAATGAATTCACGAAAGAAGTTGAAGAAAAGGAAGTTGTTGTTGTTGTTTGGGATTTACACCCGGATAAGGCCCCTGACCCGGATGGCTTTCCTATATCCTTTAATAAAAATAATTGGAACATCATCAAAAAAGATTTGATAAGAATGATTAGAAACGTTTTTGGGAAATTCAAGGTAGGAGGTTTTACAAATTCCTCCTTTATTGCCCTAGTTCCAAAAGAGTCGAATGCAAATACATTTAGCGGGTTCAGGCCTATTTCTCTATGTAACTCCTACAAAATCATTACAAAGATTTTGGCAAATAGAAGAAAAGTAGTTCTCCCAGAAATAATCTCAGAAAACCTATTCATAGTGGAAGAATTTCCGTTATATTCATCAATATGACTAGAGTTGTTACGTGATGAAGATGTTGATGCTTTACAAAGTGAAACTTCACTATCAGGAGAATCCATCCCTTTCAAATAGAAGAGGTTGAATGATACAAATGCAGACTCTCCTAAAGATATCATATAGCTTAGATAATGAAATTTTCCCTCAAGAAAATTTCCCTTCAAAAAGTTTCGCCAAAATATTTCCCTCCAAAAATTTTGTTTCATGTATTTCCCTTCATTATTTTATTCTACAATTTATTGAAAAATGTTAACTAAATTTTTTTATGAAATAAATCTTTAAATTTAAAATTGTAAACTAAAACTTTTACCTAAATTATTTTAATAGTTAAACTATATAATATTTACTAAACAATTGAATGTTTTTTTAAATTTTTATACTACTTTCTAAAACAAATTAATCCCACATTCACCGCGCTGTAAAACAATTCCATAATATTCACTTTATCATAGTTTCCCATATCGCCATAAAAAAATTAACATGTTAAATTTTTTTTAAAACAAATTAATCCCACATTAACTGTACGGTAAAACATCTCCATAATTTTACCTATATAATAAATTTCATTATCACTATTACTCACATCACATCAAGGTTTTCCGAGGTTCAGTGAAAAACTTGGAGTGAATTTGTGGAGTAGCTATATTGCTATCAACAACATATTCAACGGAGAATTCTCGTAATTGAAAGGTTAGTTAATTTTTTTTCCTAGCAAATTTTAATATTAGATAAGTTTAATGAAGTTTAATTTTTTTTTTTTAATTAAAATTTTTTGCGGCCCAAATTTACCCATTATGTCCATTGTGGGCATGGTGGGCCCAGTAAATCTCATGGTGGCCAAACAGGCCTGTAGGTTAGGGGCGATGGGGATGGCAAGGCCGCCTGCCCGCAGGGTGGCAGGCCGCCCGGGTGGTGGAGGCGGGGCTTCTGTAGCACCCCCCCGTGCCACCCCAACAGCCCGTCCGCTCTCTGGGTGGCGGGGACGCTTGAGTCACCCCGCGGGCAGGCGAGCTGTCGGGGTGGCGGGGGGGCTACATAGAACCCCCTGCGCCACCCCAGCGGCCCGCCCGCCCAAGGGGTGGCGCGGCGATTCAAGAGTCGCCCCGCCACCCCGCGAGCGGACGGGCTGTTGGAGTGGCACGGGGGGGTGCTACAGAAGCCCCCCCCCCCCGCGCCACCTCGATGGCTAGCCTGCCTGGCAGACGGGCCGCCGAGGGGGGGGGCTGCAGAAGCCCCCGCCCCCCACACCACCCGAGTGGCCCGCCCGCCCGTGGGGTGGGCTGGCCACCGAGGTGGTAAGGCGACTCTCGGAATTGCCCCGCCACCTCGCGAGCGGGCAGGCCGCCAGGGTGATGCGGGGGGGAGTTCTACAAACCCCCCCCTGCGCCACCCCGGCAACTCGCCCACCCGCGAGGTGGCGGGGTGACTCAAAGCTGTGAACACGAATCAATTTGTCGACAGAGTTGGTGTTGTGCAACCAACTTGTGCTATCATTCATGATAAGTATGTGTGGGGATCTAAAGAAGAACCTGTGGTGAAGGATGACTCCCTTCCATCTGCACCTCATCCACTCTATCCTGACATCCCTTGTAATTCTACCACTGTTGATTTCCCCTGTGAAAACTTGTTTCCGATGTTTCTACTTCTGATCATTCACAGGAAACATCGGGTCTTAGTTTGTCATTACATTGCGAAGATGACACATATTCCTTTGAAGATCCGTCCTATATGTCATCTATCATTTCTTAAAACATAGAGGGTGAACATCCTTTCTTCCCATCTACCCCTTTGCACGATTCATCAAATCATGAGGATGCCAACGAACATCCCGAATTTTATGATCATGGATGTCGTGATATTTGTACTTCTTCATTTGATCACGATGTTGATTCACTCGTCGTTAATCTGTCTATGCCACTGGTCTCCGATGATCTACTTATTGACGGAGTGGAAACCCCACAAGCTGTCGAGGCACTTCAGCTTGGGCTGATGGTTATGTCAGGCCCTCGTTGTCCTGAGCTTTGTTCTTCTTATGATCAAAAAAATTTCGAAACACCCAAGGCTCCTCATCACTTTCTTCTTCACATTGAAGATCAACCAAACACCCAAATTTTGCTTCCTCCACTCGAATCACATGATCCCATCGCTCAAGCTTTGGAGGAATCTTACACAATGAGTGCTTTAGCAAAGCATAATTTGTTGGTCTTTCTCATGTTCGCTCGTATGTCATAGTCCAAAGAGTGTGTATGTTTACCATTTGCACGCAGTGCGTCAAAATACCATGGTATGTCTATAGAATGTTTGTTTTGTGCATTCACTCTTTTCTATTATGTGGATGTTTAGAACTCAGAGCGTGTTGGTATTTGCTGATCTATCTTTCTTGTTCGTTGGTTTACATGCATATATTTCTTGTTAACCATGCCTTCACTAACATGGGCCAACCAATGTGCCGGTGGCTGCATTGGAAATGTCACTTCACGTGAGTAGGTCCATGCACTGTTTAGCGTAGGAGTAGGAGTAGTCGTTGCTTCTTGTTTTGCTTTGCTTTCTGGTTTGCATGTTTGTTTGTTTGCTTACTTGGTTTGGTTTTCTTGATTTATTTCTTTGCTTACTTGTTTTTCTTCCACTTTAGTTCTGCTTTTTGCTTTCTTTTCTTACTTGTACCCATAGCTTAGCCTCTCGTGAAACCGTGTTTGGCTCTCGAGACAAGCTGGTCAAATCTAAGAGGACTTGGAAAACTATCAACACTTGGTTATATGTTGTCCTTCTCTTTATGAAGAGCTCATTGTCTTCAGTCGATGATGCCTTGATGGAAAATACATTATGTTCAGAGTGAGTCTTGGTGAAAACAAAACGCTTGCACTGTTAACTAGTACCACCTACTCTAATCGGTTCTTTTGGGTTAACCCTTGTATGCTCAGTCAAGTAGAGTAAAGTGAGGGGGAAAACCTTAACAAGTATGTCAGAGGTATATATAACATACTTCTTTGAAGGAAAAACCTCTTTTTCTCTCAATAAGTCGGGATCCCTCTTCCACCTCTGAAATAAATAAGTTCCCACACATAGTTTTTTGAAAATAATAATAACAATAATAATAACAAAAACAATAATAATAATAATAATAATAATAATACTGATAATACTAATAATGAAAAATGAATAAGGTGAAAGAAGAGAAAGGCAATAGAGCGATGCTTGTATTCCTGTGTGACTCTGTTGGGGTACTATCCAGGCATGCTGGCAGCGAAGCAACACAAGAGATGAAACTTAAACTTTGACAATTATATTTCTTGTGCATACATATACCCCTCATCCCCAATCAAAACAACTAAGTTAACTTGGCTTGGAACGTGTGCTGACCAATCAAGAGAATGGCAGGGACTACATCTTTCAACCAAGTTAGTGTGGAAACCACGATGATCAAAGAATTGAACAATACTTCCTGAAGGGTTAGACTTGATTTTCATGAAAAAAGGTCCATACAAAGAGCTAGAGTTCTACTTGTGTGTTGCCAAGTGTTGTAGTGGCTACAGCACCCTCCAAAATTTTGGCTCGCATGCGAATTGTGAAGCCTACCTTGGATCCTGCAATTGATCATCCTTGGTCACTTGTTGGTAGGATGATGATTTCAATCTCCCCTCCTTGATATTAAGATTTTTATGTGTTCTCATCTTTATGAGGTACATGTCATCTTTGGGCATAGGGGTTGTTGTTTGTCATACAAAGGGAATGTTGTTTTGCTTCAAGGGAAAGCATGTGTGCATGAGTGGTTTTCATCACATTGACATGTTTCACTCTCACTTCATGCACACTTGTCACGAAGCTTGCTGCATCAAGCAAAGTATGTCTTATGCATTCTGGATGATCTACATTGTGTTATTAAGTGTCTGTGTGTGATCACAGTCAAGTCCTATCAATGTTCACATATGTTTCACTCATCTCACACTTAGCCATTTTCTCGAGAAACCTAGCCTCATCTAGCTTCCCTAAAATGTGTGCTTTTCTTCTAAAACCATCAAGCTTCCTCCCTTGCCTATTGAAACCCTGTAGTGCACGAAGACACCAACCTCCCTTGCCTATCGAAACCCCCCCTGCCTTCGAGGAAGAAATGAACTCTTTACTGGAAAATAAAACTTGGGGGTTGGTAAAGCTCCCAAAAGGTAGAAAGGCTCTACAAAACAAATGGCTATATAGGATTAAGCATGAAGTTGATGAAAAGAAGGATAGGTATAAATCAAGGCTGGTGGTGAAAGGATTTCCCCAAAAATAAGGTTTTGACTTCACTGAGATTTTTTCACTTGTTATCAAAATGACATCCATCAAAGTCATTCTTGGTCTTGTTGCTTCTTTAGACTTAGAACGTGAACAGTTAGATGTACAGACTTCTTTACTTCAAGGTGAATTATAGGAAGGAATTTATATGGAGTAGCCAAAAGGCTTCATAGAAAGAGGAAAGGAAGACGTAGTTTGCAGGTTGAAGAAAGAGCCTCTATGGGTTTAAACAAACACCTCGACAATGGTATAATAAATTTGATTCATTCATGTTGGAACATGGTTTTCACAAGTTGGAAATTGACCATTGTGTCTAAATCAAGAGGTATGATAAAGGAAAGTATATCATATTATTGTTATATGTGGATGACATGTTGATTTTTGGGCATGATAAGAATATGATCAATAGGTTGAAGAAATATTTGGGCAACAAATTTGCAATGAATGATTTGGGACCAGCACAACAAATATTGGGCATGAGGATTATGCGTGACAGGAAAAACAAAACGTTGTGGTTGTCACAAGAAAAATATATCAATAAGGTGTTTGACAGGTTTAATACGAAGGATGCCAAGCCATTTGGTACACCCCTTGCAACCCACTTCAAGCTAAGTATTGATTTATGTCCTAGTGATGACAAGGAGAAGGAAGAAATGAGCAATATTCCTTATGCTTCAACAATTGGTAGCTTGATGTATACCATGGTATGCATACTACCAAACATTTCATATTCAATCGGAGTATTGAGCAGGTTGCTTGCCAATCTAGGAAAACAACATTAGCAAGCACTAAAATTGATTTTGTGGTATCTCAAGGGTACTAGTCATTATTTTTTATGTTTTGTTCATAATGAGAGTGTGCTTGAAGGATTTACAGATGAAAATATGGTTGGAGATATGGAAACCATAAAGTCCACTGCAGATTATTTGTATACATTTGCAGGAGCAGTAGTATCTTGGGTTTCAAGGCTACAAAGAATAATAGCTCTCTCTACAATAGAGGCAGAGTACATAGATGCAACAAAATCTTGTAAAGAAATGTTGTGAATGCAACGATTCCTAGGAGAGATAGGAATAAAGCAATAAAAGTATGTTCTATATTGTGATAGTCAGAGTGACATTCACTTGGTGAAAAACCTATCATTTCACTCAAAAAAAAATCAATTGACTTAAGGTACCATTAGATCCATCATGTGTTGGAGGAAGGACAATTATCGTTGCAAAAGATCCATACAGATAAGAACCCCGCTAATATGCTCACTAAGATTCTACCAAGAAATAAACATGAGTTATGTAGAGGCATGGTAGGACTCGATGTGACTTGATTCAGGATTATCCATTCGGCTTCAAGTAGGATAATGTTAAACGTGAAGTCGTAATGAAGACGTTGATGTTGACTCTTTGATAATAGTGTCGATGCCGAACCTAACACACCGACTTCCACCCACCGTGACTAACTTTCTGGCTTCATTGCGCAACCATGAATTTCACATGAGGAGAAATATCGAACTCTTCTCCCATCTATACATTTGTAATCTTGCTTCTGCTTGTGCAATCCAAGCAAGGCCAAGGCCAGTCCTGCTTGTAATAAAAGTGTGATTTTTGTTCTCCATTGAGTAATGTCTTCTTTTTTTTAAGATCTTTGGTGTTGTCTCTCAATTTAGTGTGTTTAAGATCTCTATTGTGTGCTCTATAACCCCATCATTTAAGAACCTCTAACGAAGTTTATCAACTACCTTCCTCCAAGGGATTTCTTGCAATCTTTACCCATTTTTAAAAATGAACTCAAAGAATAGTAACCACTAGTCGATCACATCATGAGCACAGATCTCATTCTTTCCACAAGAAACCCAAGAACAAAAAAACCAGAGAGATGTTAATCAAGATGTTATTGATCTTTACACCACAAGATCTCCTTCAATCATTATTATAAATACCTATGTTTCACAACATTGTGGCAACACATGTCACCAATGACATTTCCAAAAACCAACACTAAGAAGAAGGAACTTCAATTTGTAGGGCCTTGTTTCATAGGACCCAAAAATTATTTACCAAATACTACTGTGAGTGACCTTAACTTCTATATCTACCACTTGACCTTTCTAAATATTTGGTTGATTTTACAAACTTTTTGTTTGTAACACCTTATTTTTGCAACTTAATTGTGTATATTTCAATTTCTTATACTTTTCACTTCTTGCAGTGTATCCTCGAAGATTCTTCTCCACAACTTGTGCTTGTGGGGTTTTCAAATTATAAGTAGCTCTCAGTTCAACAAGAAAGAATCTTGATAGCAAAATGGCTTGTACAGCAAAATCATCATTGCAAGGGAAATGACACAACCACCAATCATCCCAAAATAGTAGCTTCAATAAAATACTCTTTATGGATAGTTCTTTCAACCATGGCTATCTTTAGTAGAATAATTGCGAGACTACAATACGGTAGTAACAATTACATTATGGTTAAAGAAGACAATAGCAGAATCCATAATTGTATGGAAATCGCATATTGATATAGATTATCAAGAAACAAAACACTCTATCCAAGGATTCACTAACTATGATTGAACTTTGATAATTTGACTTTTAGGTCATTGTTTCCACAAAATAGATAGTAGTAATGAGCATGCTGTGTAATAACATTTTCCATGCACCTAACATTCGTTTTCACATTTAGGACAGTCCAAAAATCCCATTCATGACATCTAAAATTCCAAAAAAATCATAGTAACAACCCTATAATAGATTCAATGCCATTAAATAATGAGAGCCACACTAAATGAATAGAGTAAATTCATGCTCTAAAAGCATGGATAAAGGTGAGAGATACACCATAATTGAAGTATTATCTATTTACTTGTGCCAATCAAGAACAAGGGCTCTTGATTTTTGAGCTTAGAAAGATGTCAAATTATTGTCTGCTTTAAATGCCTGGTATTTGTTTCAGAAGTCACTTCAAATAGGTTATTATGGTAATGTAATAACTTGCATTTGTGCTAAGATGAAAGCCTAGGCCAACCACTATAAGAGTTTTATATAATTCACTGTCAGAGTATTATATAATTCATTGCGTAAGAATATTTGGAAAATATATTTCCTACTTGCCTAATTGGGATGGTTTCTAAGTAAAGGAGTTGCCTAATTGAGATGGTTTCTAAGTAAAGGAGTTTGTTCTTATTGTTTAGGAGTTGTTAAGATGTAAATGTTCTTAGATAAGTGTTTGGTTGAGATATTTCTTCAACTAGTTGATTGTATAATTAAGATAGAATTACTATCTTCAACCAATATTTGATGTATTTATAGTTGCGATAATCTAATATAAGTGAGGTTATTGATGTGCAATTGGTTTTTTAACTTGGTATCAGAGCCGTTTTGGGCTTCACTCCCGCATGGGAGGGCTAGGGATATGAAGGCATAATAGTTTTTGCAGTTTGTATTTGTCTATCCATAGAATAGATTTCATGTTTTGTGATAGATCAATGTTTGAGAGAGGGTGTGAGATCTAATATAGATCTGATATAGACTTTGGACAGGGGCTACATAGCAGGTGTTATGCCACTAGATCGAAGCGGTTAGTGTGGAGAACCGCATGTTGTGGATCAATTTAAAGTCAAAAGACGAGAAGGCTTTGCTGCGTGATGTGTCATACAGATCTATCCACTGCGAAGTGCGTAGAAGGTGCAGAAAGTTGGGCATGCCTCATTGCACCTGCGCATTGGAAGAACGTTTGGAAAATCCAGCAAGTACAACAGTTAAAATTTTACGATGATAGCCACTGTTAGAGCCAGCTCAAGTCAACAAAAATAGATATGTTCAACCACTTGGTGGAAACACCATTAATGTCGATGTCCACTATTTGGATTTGCAGTCGTTTGAGGAGCTTAAATTATCGAATGTAGTGTGGCTGTTGGGATCCGAGAGGAATGTTTTGTTGACAATAGTTTTGAATGAGCCAACAACGTTGTCGTGATCCCTGAAAGCAACGAAGCTTTCTATCATTATTTTTGTATTGGCTATCATTAGTGCCATATGTGGGCACTAAGGCTCATGAGATCGGGTGTTGTGAAGATCAGAGTTTGCGGCAAAAATTGGGACCTCAGGTTTCTGGAGTTTAAGATCCAGTGGTCACTGTCGGTTCCGTGTTTTATAACGTGTTGAGTATTATACAGGATCAAAGTTGTTTGGTGGTATACCTAATACATAAAACGAAGTACAACTGTGGAAATATTATAGGGAGAATTCTACACTGGTGATGTTGCCTGGAGAATTTATAGAAGAGTTATGCGTGGCATTGATTCTTAGAGTGTGTTGACTTGCGCAGACAAGAAAATTTGACTTTAGAGAGATTCTTGCTTGCCATGGTGCACAAAGCCTCCACCATGAGTTACGGTTACATTCCATGCTGGAAATGTGGATCCTCTTTACAGGTCATATGTACAGAACTACGAACGTTGTGTTGGAGAATTTATGAGAATGGTAGGGATGCACCAAAAGTAGTTTTTTTCAATAACTATTAAGGTTTTGTTTGTGTAAAAATTAAAATATTCTCAGTATTTTAGTATTTTATTTACGTGTCAAATAAGTTTTTAATTATGGTGTGTACTTTACAATGTGAAGCAAGTCAAAAAAATTGGTTAATGGTAAGATTTTGTTTGTGTAAAAAATTGGTTAATGGTAAGATTTTGTTTGTGTAACAATTAAAATATTCTCATTATTTTAGTATTTTATTTACGTGTCAAATAAGTTTTTAATTATGGTTTGTACTTTACAATGTGAAGCAAGTCAAAAAAAATTGGTTTATGGTCGAAGTGATTTATAAAAGAGGAACCAAGACCAGGTAAAAACTTAGTATGGATGGTTGTCCAGTTAGTTTGACAGTTTTGGATCTAAGGAAAGATCCCTCATTTGCATGAGAGTGATCTTCTCGTGAGGTTATGCGACAACTTGGAATGTTGTTCAGTGATTAAATGAGTTTGAAAGTGGAACTATGGAATCCAATTCATCAATTACACCTTTACGAGGGTTATGAGACAACTTGATAGAGTTAGTAGCCTAGAATATTTTGAATTAACAATGATGGAGAGGTATGCAATTATAATGGTTGACATAACCATGTATGAAAAGTACATCCTGTCTGTTTATAAACACCAAGACCACATCTAGACTTTGATGATTGAGATTGAGACAAGTAGTCATTAAGAGAAGGACTTGGAAAATATAATTCCTACTTGTCTAAGTTGTGATGGTTTCTAAGTAAAGGAGTTTGTTCCTATTTTTTAGGAGTTGTTAAGATCTAGATGTTCTTAGATAACTGTTTGGTTGAGATATTTCCTCAACTAGTTGATTGTATGGTTAAAATAGAATTACTATTTTCAACCAATGTTTGATGGTTAAGATAGAATTACTATTTTCAACCAATGTTTGATATATTTATATTTGTGATTAATCTAATGTAAGTGATATTATTGGTGTGCAATTGGTTTTTTAACTAGAATAAACAAAGAAGTTCTTCATGTATAACAATCAAAGAGAAATGAGCGAGTCGAAGCACTGCGCTTCTCCTGCCTTGGCGATTTCAAATTATGAGTGTGCCCTCCTCCCTCGGCTCCTGGGGCCTCCTACTCCCGGGGCTAGCTACACTGTTACTAGCCCGTGATGGCCCATGTGGAGCCTCCTCCTGTGGGTGATTCGATCTCTGCCTCTATTTCTGAATCTTCAGCTCAGTTGGGTGAAAATGCAGAAGTCTTTGCCTCTTTGATCCCCTCCCTTGGTTTGTCTCGACCCAGGCCCTCAATATCCATGTTTGTAAAGAAGATCGATGAAATACCAGAAATAATCCTCCCTCCTACCCTTCCTCATCGCACTTCTCTATCTCTCTCTGAGAGAGGATTGGTTGGACAGTTTACTGGCCTCTTGTCTCCCCCCAAATCGGTTCTCAAATGGGTGGAAAGAAACTGGGCATCCTCTATAATGGGAAAATCTCGATCAGGTTTTGTGGAAGAGGTTATTTCACATTTCACTTCGAAACAAAAGAGGACAGAGATTTAATCTTCAGAAATGGTCCGTATTTCATGGATTGAAGAGGGCTTTATCTCAATAGATGGACTCCGGACTTTGATCTAGAGTTGGATGTGCCGAATGTAGTGCAAGTGTGGGTAAGGCTTCCCCATCTTCATCTGAACTACTGGGGAGATGACTCTGTTAAAGCAATAGGAAACGCAGTTGGGAAATATATCGACAGAAGTGAGCCAAAGGAAAACATGCACGCATGCACAAGAATATGTGTGGAAGTTGACCTGGGGAAAGGACTACCGGAAGTAGTCAAGATCAAAGTTGATAGCTGGATTCACATTCAACAGCTGGATTATGAATAAATCCCTTTGAAATGCAAGGTATGTCACGAGTATTATCATTTTTCCAATAGATGTGCTAAAAAATAGGAAATAGAAGAAACAAAAAACCAAGAACCAAAATGGGTGCAAGTCAAGAAGAAAAAGTTAGCTAACATTTATCCTCTTCCCAACCTTCTTCTATCTCCCTTTTCTCTTCTTCGATTCTTCCTTTCCTCTTCCCCTCCTCTTCTCCTTCTTTGCCTATTTATAAAAAATATATTCCCTCTCCCTCCTCATCTTTATTACCTTCTTCTATCCCCTCCCCCCTCTTTGGGTCTATTGGCATATAACCCCTTTGGATCTCTTATGGAACATGATCCTCCTTCCTCCCCTCCTCTCCTTCCCTTCCCCTTTATTCCCTCCCCTTCCTCTCCCATCCTCTCCCATAGCCCTCCTCCCCCCTCTTTCGACCGAATAATCACTCGAACCCTCTCTAAAGATCTCCTCTCCTCCCTCGACCACCCAAAAAGGGATGGTAGAAAATCCAACAGAGAAATCAGAGATGAAGCTGCGGCAAAGGAAATGGAATTGGGCACCCAATAACCATTGGACACTTTCTTAGAAAAAAGTAAGGAGAAAAATGCTCACCCTATCAGAGGGAAAGGTCCCTCTAACCTCAACCCAAAGTGATAATGAATATAGTCTCTTGGAACTGCAGAGGGATGGGAAGTATGCCAAAATTTAAGGTAATGAAAGACTTAATAGCATCAGAGAAGCTTGATATTTTTATGATCCACGAGACAAAGATAAATGAAATGGAAATGGAAGTAATGGCCCAAAAAAATAAAAAGCTATCAGGGCACATCAATCCCAGTGATTGGAGGTTCAGGAGGAATATTTACATTATGGAAAACAGAGAATTGGGAGTTGATTCAGCAAAAGAAAGAGCTGCATTGGATAAAAACATAATTGAAAAACAAAAAGTCAAAAGAGATCATTATAAATATTTATGCACATAACCACTACAGAGACAAGGAATCCTATTGGATCATGTTAAAAAATCATCTTTTGCAGGCTCAAAACAATGGCATAATTTTAGGAGGAGATTTCAACTTGGTATTGAATGTAGAGGAGAAGTTCGAGGGGAAATATCATGTTGATCCATCAAGGGAAATGGTAGAATCAATCATGGAAACATGCAATTTAATGGGCATGCTTCCTAGCAATGGGAAGTACAGATGGAGCAACAAAAGAATTGGTAAAAATAATATAAAGGAAAGGCTAGACAGATTTCTAATTCAAGACAAAATTGCCACCTCCTTCAGTGAGATAAAATAAAAAAGCATCCACAACATTGCATCAGATCACAAATCGTTGATGCTTTCACTAGGGATGTTTGGGAACCTTGGTCCAGTCCCTTTCAGATTCAGTTCCACCTGGAACGACAACGAAGAAGTCAAAAATATTACTGCAGAGGTATGGGAAAATCAAATTTTTGGCTCCCAAAGCTATATTTGGGAATCTAAACTTATAGCCTTGAGGAAAGAGCTGAAACATTGGCCAAGGAACAAACAATTAGAAACAGAAAAAATGAAGCTAGCAATATCAGAAAAAATTAAGAGAACCCAAGTGGAAAAAGAGAAGCAAGAGGAAACACATGAGAGCTTATGGTAGGGAAAAGAAGCGTATTGGGAATTGTACAAGAAAAACAGAATGGAAGAAGAGGAGTGGCGACTAAAATCTCGAAGTCTATGGCTTAAAGCAGGAGACAAGAATACAACTTTTTTCCATAATACTGCTAGGATAATAAGAATTCAAAATTAAATAGACAACATTAAGGATAATGAAGGAAAAGAAGTGAGAGGGCAAGAAGAAATAAAGAAGGAGTCATTTAGATATTACAAAACATTGTTATCATTCTAAGCAACAAATAATGAGTATGAATAATTTCTACAACATATCCCAAAAAAAATCAGCGATGGAGAAAACAATGAATTCACAAAAGAAGTTGAAGAAAAGGAAGTTGTTGTTGTTGTTTGGGATTTACACCCGGATAAGGCCCCTAGCCCAGATGGGTTTCCTATATCCTTTAATAAAAATAATTGGAACATCATCAAAAAAGATTTGATAAGAATGATTAGAAATGTTTTTTGGGAAATTCAAGGTAGCAGGTTTTACAAATTCCTCCTTTATCGCCCTAGTTCCAAAAGAGTCGAATGCAAATACATTTAGTGGGTTCAGGCCTATTTCTCTGTGTAACTCCTACAAAATCATTACAAAGATTCTGGCAAATAGAAGAAAATTAGTTCTCCCAGAAATAATCTCAGAAAACCAAGGGGGATTTTTCCCAAGGAGACAAATTCTTGACAATATTCTAATAGTACAGGAAGCATTGCACTCAAGCCTTCTAAAAAAGGAAAAAGAAATTATTGTCAAGCTTGACATGGAAAATGCCTTTGACGGGATCAATCTGGGATTCCTTTCGGATGTTTTACAGAAATTTGGATTCTCAAAAAAGGCAATAGATATAATAAAATCTTGTATTGTGGGACCTTGGATTTCTCCCTTGGTCAATGGAAGGCCAAGTGAATTTTTTCAACACTCAAGGGGAGCTTTGACAAGGCTGACCTCTCTTCCCTTTTTTGTATATCATTATGGTGGACTCTCTGAGTCGAAATCTAGAGAAAAGTAGACAAGATCAAGTCATTGCAGGTCTTTCAATCTCTCCAAAAGTAAAAATCATAAACCACTTTCTATTCACAGACGATACTTTGGTCATGGGAGGGGCCTCTTGCATTATAGCAAGAAGAATAAAAAAGGTGCTTAACATTTTTATGGAAGCCTCCGGTGGAATTCTAAATAATCAAAAATGTAGAATTTTCTGTTGGAACACTCCTCTTCGTTCTCTCTAAAAATTTTCACAAATTATGGAAATTCCTTCTCAAGAAAAATGGAGCCATTTTCATTATCTTGGCCTCCATATCTCCAAAGAAAATCTGAAGATCGAGATGTGGAATAAGTACATAGAGAAAATGAAAAAAAAGGTGTAGAACTGGGGAATGAATTGGCTCAACATGGCATGAAAGGTGGTCTTAGTCAAGGCATTACTCACATCTCTCCTAATATACCAGTATGCAACAATACTAGCTCTGGAAAGTATACATAAACAAATCGAGCTAGTAATCAAGGGGTTCCTATGGTAAGGAGGTAAAGTGGAAACAAAGAAGCTCAGCCTGGTGAGATAGGATCAAGAAACACAACCTTATGAGAAAGGAGGTCTGGCTATAAGACTTCCTGGGATAATGAATTTGGCACTAGTACAAAAATAACATGGAGATTTATAACAGGAGAGAGTAGTTGGTGGAAGAAAATCCTGGAAACAAAATACATGAACCATAATAGAAAAAATTTACTGGATAAAGGTTCCCCAATAAGGCCCTCCTCCCAAGTTTGGAGTTTGATAAAAAAAGACTCTTTCCATCATCAAATAAAATTCCTACAGACCCTGGGAATGGTAAATTTATCAAAATATGGAAGGACAAAATAATGGGAAATTAGCCAATAGCCCTTCAAGAAAATATTCATGATCTGAGAAGGTGGATGAAAACAAAAGGAATCAGTATTCTGGAAGACATCTCTATCTAGAGAGGTGGAGAATGGGAATATTAGAGGATCCACAACCTTCCCCAATGCCTGGTCCCTCAATGGAGGAATTTAATTTCACATCTTAAGGGTGTAGCACCATTGAGCTAGGACACAAAATATTCTCTCCATTGGGACCCTGATGGAGGGGACTATTCAGTGAAATTTGGATATGTCACTTTATATCCGCTTGAAAATTGTGATTGGGAACACTAGAGGGAGGCATGGAAAATAGAAAGCCTACCAAAAATCAAAGTTTTCACGTGGTTTCTTCTCAAAGGCAAAATTCTTACAGCTGATAGCCTTAAAAATAAAGGTTATGAAGGCCCTTCTCGTTGTGCAATGTGCCTGATGAGTAAAGAAAGAATCCAGCATCTCTTTGTGGAATGTCCTTTTTCTCGAGATTGTTGGCTACTACTAGTAAGACCCCTGGAAGTTTGTTCTCAGCAATCGCTGCCTCTGCATGAGCTGCTATCAACTTGGAAAAAAAGTATCGATATACTTTTAAAAATAAAGAAACAATTAAAAGGTATCAGATGAGTTTGCCCTCATTTTTGTGTTGGAAAATCTGGTTAGCAAGAAATCTAAGGATCTTCAAAGATTGGTCTCCAAGTATCAGGACAGTTTTGGCTAAAACCTAGAGCATACCAACAAAATTTTTCAATTCCAAAGGAGCTAAAGCAATAGATGCCAAACACATGCAGCTTGAGGAAAGAACCTGGATCAAATTTGTGGTGAGCAAGCAACAAAAAATAAACATCAGCAAATGTCCTATCAGCATTCAGAACTGGAAAATCAGAGTGAAAAAAGAGGAATTCAAAACATGGTCAGAAAATTTGAAAATACCATGCTTATTGTTTGATGGGGCTTCTAAGTCTAACCGAGGAAAGGTTGGAGTAGGAGGACTTATTTTCGATCCAGGAGGAATAAATCCCATCACTTATGAATGGGGATTAGGAGAATTATCCAACAACAGAGCAAAAGCATACGACATCCTCATGGGAACGAAAATCTTAAGGCAACGAGGAATGAAGAATCCAGTCATAATGGGGGACTTTGTAATAATTATTCATTTGATGGTGGAGAGAAGAAGCCTCAAGAATAAGGCTCTAAGCCAAATTAAAAAAGGGTGGAAAAACATTTGCAGTATCTTGGAGAAATCATCTTCAAGCACATCCTAAGAGAAAATAATTATACTGCTGATAAGCTGGCTAATCTTGTTCTTTCTCGTCCTGTGGGAGAATCCAAAATAGACAATGAGATTGCCCAAAAACCAATTCCATAGTACCTCAAGTCACCATATGCAAAGAATCGCAATCAAGTCAAGGACATCAAGGTGGGTAATAATCGTTTCAGCTTGAAAAGCAAGAACTCAGAATCACAGGAAAATGAGGAAAATATCCATGAGCAAACAACATTGTCAGATTTTGTCTACCAAGAGAATAGTAGCCATTCATGCTTCTCGTGAAATGCTCAAGATTTTTATCTTACAGTGGCCCGTCACACAACTATATATCCATACCCTCCCTTTTATTGTTCTCAACTCATCGCTTGTTTTCCTCTTTTTTGTCTTCCTGTCCCCGGGGATAGCTATCGACGTCCTCCTTTATTATCCTCCTTGTCTCAATAGTTGTTCACAAACTTTCTAAAATTGTCACTCCGCTCCTTTGGTGAATGAGCTCATCCACTTCGCCTTTGATGGGTTCCTCTCCCTCGCGCAGCTCTTGTGGCTTAATACCAGAATCGATACTTGGCTTAATCCATTGTTTCAAAAGAGAGTCACTTTAGTCATCGAAATTTTGTATCCCTCTCATTGGCAGCTGACGGTCTCTATAGGCCTTACTTATGGAAGTATTCGTTCCTCCTCCCTGTTGTTTATTGCCCCTACATTTCCCTTCTAGAGAGGTTTCCTTCATCCCTAAATAAATATGGATTGGAATCCTCTGGAAAATGTTCCAAAGTGTGAGAGTTGCACAGTATGTAGAGAAAACAAGTACATGATCGATCAGATACGAGAAACAGTCAAGGATCTAAAATTTGATGCCAAGTCTAAGAATTATTTCCTTAAGAGACAACGAGAACAGCAGAGGAAAGAAATTGCATCACTAAAACATAAGTGTAAGCACATGGATGACACTATCAACTAACGAAAGAGCTTACTAATCAATCAGACGGGAGAAAATTCTAACTACCAAAGAAGCAAGAATCGGCCTCATTCTTAACAAGAGCCTTCAGTCAACAAAAAATAGATGCTAATTCTCCATTCCACTTCTTTCTGCAAAGTTCTTCCTCTACTAGTTTTCTATGTTATGTAAATGTAAATTTCTGTTGAATCAGTTTGTATGTATTTATAAGGATAGTGTAATTGGTATTCTCAGAATCAAAAGGAGAAGGGCATGGGAGGTAGGGATTGTTTTCCCTCTGTTCTTCTTCTAGCCACTCTCCATTTTTCCTTGATGTAATGGGAGCATGCCTCACTTTTCTTTTTTTGGAATTAAAAACTAGTAACCGACTATGTTAAAAAAAATGATGAAAGAGATAAATGTTACTAAAGGTAACTATGACAAATAGGTGGATCCTACATAAATTGACAATTCACAAGAATTATTGTATTGAAAAAAAACATAGAAAAATATTTACATAGAATAACATGAAAATCAAATAAATTATTTAATTATATTAATATAAAAAACATTTTTGTATTAATTTTATTAATTTCATAACCAAATGCATCACAGAAGAAATAAAATATTTTAAACCAATTTTATAAAATTAATAAAATAAATGATTAGAATATTTTAAAACTAGACACATTTAAGTTTTAAAACATTTAGCAATTGTTGTATCCATGCCCTTTACTCTTAGCTCTTTTGTTCCTCTCTTGATTCATTTATTAATTCTTATCTTTTATTTTTATAATTATTCGTTTTTATTTTTAATTTATTTTTATTTTTATTTCCTTGAACCCTGAATTTTTAAATTTCAATTTTCTCTTTTTTTGTCTCGTGTGATTTGTCCCCCCTTGGGTTATCTATTTGTTAGTTAATTTTGACTTTTTGGTTGATTCTCTTTTATTTTTAACTTAATTTATTTTAATTTTATTTGTATAGTCAACCATTTGAATTTGAAAATAGTTATTAATTTAATTATTCTATGAAATAAACATTTTATTGAAATCAACATTATTTATATTAAATAAAAAAATACAATACCTCATATAACTGTTACATTCTATTGCAACTCCTTCCATGGAATTCTCTCTATTTAACCTGATGTTAATGCTATGATCTGATTCTTCATCTTGTCCTGATGATGAAATGAATTTTGATTTGATTATCACTAAAAGAATATCTAAGAAATCAAGATATAGATCACAAAAGTCTAAATTTGATCACAACATTTATTAACTTATTAATCCCTTAAAATAAAAAAATATAATTTTCATTACCAAATAATCTTAACAAGAAATTTTAGTCCATACAAAAATATATAAATTTATTATTGCAATTGCATTTTCTTCCATATAAATGCAAGTCCAAATAACTATTTGTTGACCATGATTATAACTTATTTACGGAACAGCCTTTAAGCAACTATTTGTTGACCATGATTATAACTTATTTACGGAATAGTCTTTAAGTGACTTTTTGAAGATTTTGGCAGATTTTTGGTGGGAATCCGGTAAAAAACATTATTGTCAAATCTTGTATTGTTTAAAATGGTTTTTGACTATATATATAAATTATTTAGGCCTAATATTACATTTTCATTATAAAGTATAAATGTAACTCTCAAATAAATATTTTTCACCCATCACCATAAATTTAGTATTAAATTTTAATTTTTAACCATACAGCTATGTCATAAAATAAATATTTGTTAATTAAATAGTTTTTAAATAATCCTTGACCAATTGGAGCTTTAATGTGAATATTTTGGCAACCTGGAATCAGTTTTAAATATTAAATGTTTGAACAATTGCAAGTGCAAACAAGTCTTCCCTCAGTCCGTCGTTTCGTTAGTCTAGGTATACTGTATCGAGTCGTTCAAGCGGCATAGATAGCATTCAAAGTCCGGACACAACACGCAAACATGCAACATTGGTGTAGCTATACCGTATTGACTCGTTCAAACGCAACACGCAACATTCAAAGAACTGGTGTAGGTCTACAATGAAAGGCCGGACGGCAGTCAGTCCACCATTGGTGTAGGTATACCGTATAGATTCGTTCAAGTTGACGGGACATTCAAAGGTTTCAAAAGCCAAATCGCAGTCACGAACACGTTATTATGGTGGTATACCGTATCGATTCGTTCAAGTTCACGAGACAGTATTCAAAGGTTGGACCAGACTAATGAACACCTTATAATGGGCTTGAGACCATGGTGTACTGGCAGCAAGGCAGCTCATGTATCATCGATTTTAGAATGGGAAGTGAAAAGAGTATGAGAGAGCGATTCCCATGGATTCTCTACTGTTTTCTCTTCCTGTTTGTGCTGCTGTTTCAGATAAAGTCTGGTCATGCGGAAGACGCAGCTTCCGACAGAATAGTGTTGGGCTCTTCTCTCACTGGTAATCAGACCAGGATTTCTAAAGGCGGTATCTTCAAATTGGGATTTTTCAATCTCATCCACAACAGTGTTGAAAAATGGTATGTAGGAATTTGGTATGCCCAGGCTTCACAGCAGACAGTCGTTTGGGTGGCCAACGTGCAGCAACCGCTGGAGAACTCGTCCAGCGTTCTTAATCTCACAGACGAAGGGAGTCTCCTTTTGTCTTATGGAAGATCCACCATTTGGTCTTCCAAGGGGAACGGGAATAAGCCTTCTTCTGCTGTGATAACGGATTCTGGTAACTTGGTTGTTGTGAGTGCCAAGAATAACACTCAAATCATTTGGCAGAGCTTTGACTATCCGCAAAATACATGGTTGCGAGGCATGAAGGTTAGCAATAGCCAGAGGCTGTCTGCGTGGAGGAGCTCTTCGGACCCGAGTCCTGGACCCTTCACCCTGCGGATGGATCCAAATGGAGCCGTCCAGTTCGTGCTGATGTGGAATAATGACACCACATATTGGCAAAGCGGTCTTTGGAACGGTCTATATTTCAGCAATGTTCCCGACTCCTCCCAAGACCCCTCCGGTCTTACATATTTCAGAAGTGGTTCGGCCATGTATTTTACTTCAACTATATCGCAGGGATTCCGTTTCTTTATGGATAAGTCAGGACAAATTCGAGCGGACGCATTGGTGGAAAATAAAAGATGGATGATGATCTGGCAACGGCCCCTCACTCAATGCGAGGTTTATGCCATATGCGGGCCTTATGGATCGTGCAATAATAACAATGTTCAGTCCTGCAACTGCGTGCCGGGTTTTATCCCCAGAGACAGCCAAGAATGGAAATCTCAGCAGTGGTCAAGCGGCTGCGTTCGGAAGACGCCGTTGCGATGCAGTCATGCGAGAAACCAGAGCAGCACGGACCGGTTTGTAGAAATAAGTGGCACATCTGTGCCCTCTCACGGGGTTGAATACAAAGGCCAAAAGCGGTGCCAGGAAGCCTGTCTCAGCAATTGCTCCTGCACTGCATACGCTTACGTTAACGGCACTTCGCAGAGGTGTGTGATGTGGTTCGGTGAATTACTAAATTTGTACGATACTTCCAACGGGATCTCTGTGTTTCTGCGGTTAGATGCCGCTGATGTGCCTCATTCCGTCAATTCCAACAAGAAGGCCAAACTCGCAGGCGTGGTGGGCGGTGTCGTAGGAGGGCTGCTTGCTATTTTGGCTTTTGCGTTGTTGTTTATCTGGTGTTGGAAGCGATCGATTTTGTTTTCCACAGAATACGTCCCCGCCGGGCTAACTTTATTCACTTACAGAGAGCTGCAGAATGCAACGAAGAATTTTTCTGAGCGTCTGGGAGGTGGGGGTTTCGGCTCCGTCTTCAAAGGGACTTTAGCAGATGGCTCTCCGGTGGCAGTTAAGAAGTTGGAGAGTGTAAGCCAAGGAGAGAAGCAGTTTGCCATGGAGGTGAGTACCATCGGAGTTGCCCAGCATGTAAATTTGGTTAGGCTGCTGGGGTTTTGTATAGAGGGCTCCCAAAGACTGTTGGTGTACGAATACATGCCTAATGGCTGCCTCAGCTCCTTCCTATTCAAGAAATCCCAGAAAAATCATGAACAGCACAAGTTGTTGAACTGGAAAACGAGCTTCAGCATCGCGGTCGGAACTGCCCGGGGAATTGTTTACCTGCACGAGAAGTGCAAGGACCGCATTATTCACTGCGACATCAAGCCCGAAAATATCCTCCTGGATGCCAATTTCTGCCCGAAGGTGGCCGATTTTGGAATGGCGAAGCTCCTGGGCAGAGAGTATAGTAAGGTCTTGACGACCATGAGAGGAACGAGAGGGTATTTGGCCCCCGAGTGGCTCTCAGGTCTGCCGATCACCGTGAAGGCCGACGTCTACAGCTTCGGGATAACGTTGCTTGAAATAATTGGGGGGCAGAGAAACATGGACAAGGTCTCTGAATCCTCCGAACTGTATTTTCCAGCTTGGGCTGCAACTCACATCAGCAGAGGAAACGCCATGGAAGTGCTCGACAAGGAATTGTTGAATGATGCAGACCTGGAAGAAGTGAAGAGGGCTGCCATAGTGGCAGGATGGTGTATCCAGGACGACGAAGACGCGAGGCCGTCGATGAGTAAAGTGTTGCAGATATTGGAAGGTATTGTTGACGTACCCCCTCTTCCCCCGATTCCCCACTCTCTCGATGCCTGTGACGACAGTCCAGTCGTTTTCTTTTGGGATAAAGATACTTCTGCATATGCACGCAACGACACTGGGACTCTCTCCACTCCATTGTAGCGTCTCCTCGATAATAGTTTTTACATAAAGATGAGTCTCCCTTGTTAAAATAAGCTAAGTACTCATGACTAGTTGGTTAAAATTAGAGAGTAAATAAATTTGAGTGTCCAGTAATTTGAAGTATATAAGTTGTTAGTTGGAAATATATACATATTTTTTGTTGGGTTAATTGTAATTATTAGATTTTATGTGATCAATAAAAACGGTAGTTCTTGTGTTTTGTGTGTGAACTTTATGTTTTGGTTTTTATGTTTTTTCAACAAATTAGTATCAAATAAAATTATAAAGAGTTAAGAAGATGTTAAAATAAGCTAATTACTTCTAAAGAGTTGGCTAAAATTAAAGAATGGTGTTGAAGTGTTGAGTCAAGTCAAAGTAAAGTTACAAAGACCCAGTGAGATTTTAAAATAAGTTAATTACTTCTACTTGAAGAGTTGGCTAAAATTAAAGAATTAGTTGCAAAAAGCGAAGGAGATGTTAAAATAAGCTAATTACTTCTACTTGAAGAGTTGGCTAAAATTAAAGAATTAGTTAACTAAGTGTTGAAGTGTTGAGTCAAGTGAGTTAACTCATAGTTGAATTAAGTGTATGGTTGCATGTGAAGATATTTTAGATGAGAAGTGTGTAGTTGCATGTCAAGATATTTTAGGCTAGTCTCTAGTGGAAAAGGTTTAAATATCCTTCACTTGGTTCATTGTAAGATTCAAGTTTTTGTGTGATTAATAGAAGAGCCACAACTTATACATATTGTGTGAAATTTGTGTTTTGCCTCCTCTGCCTTTCTAACAAATTGATATTGGAGTTAAAAAAAATTACAAAATCCATAATACATACTTGCAAAATCAGTTAAAAAAAAAAACAATTTTTTTTTATAAATTTACATTACACATTTTTTAAATTATTTAAAAACAGCCAAATTTCACACTTTGTTGATGTAAAAATTACTCAACATTTATGTGGTCAAAAGCACTCAAGCCGTTAATAACGGTGAAACCGTATCCATTAATTGTACTTGAACCAAGTCAAGTTCACGTGGGCCGCATTACTTTATATTAAAACTTTTTACAAAAAAGTGCACGTGACATCCTTTTCAAAGTTTTTTTGGCGGGAATAAGAATTTCGAGTGACTTTATAAAAGATTTAGAAATAATATTTATAAACAGGCTTATTTTTTTCTATATAAAGTATTTTTATATAAAAAATTATATAAAGGTTTATTTTGTTAAAGGGATTTGTAAGATTTATTTTAAATGTTTTTTTTGAAAGTCTAAAGCTTTAAAGTGTTTTTTTAAAAAAGAGTTTTATTATAAAGGTTTTATTTAAAAGTGTTTATAAAGGGTTTTAGCAAAATAATATTTTATTATTTGAAGTGTATTTTTAAAGAAAGATAGCTTTCTCAAATTTCCAGCCCCAGTTTCTACCATTTACAGGGAAAGATTATGATGTGTAGGTCATTAAGATGGTGACCATATTGATGTTTGAGATTATGTCCAGTTTGGGTTTTCAGAACCTACAAATGAAGTAGGAGAACGAGCTCTCACTAATGCAGAGAGGGAACAATGGAGGAAAGAAACGAAGAAGAATGCACAAGCGTTGCAACTTATCCAACAAGGAGTGGACTGAGCAGTGTTCCAGAAGATTATTATCACGTCTTCACCAAAGGAAGCATGGGATACCTTGGCAACATGCTATAAAGGTATGTCCAAAGTCAAAATTGTTAAGTTACATAATACTAGGAAAGATTTTGAAAGTCTACAGATGAAGGAGACATACGACATCGATTATTTCATGAATCGGATCATGCTTGTCATAAATCAGTTAAAAATTTATGGTGAGGAAAATAAAGATCAAACAATGGTTGATAAGGTTCTCAGATCTTTGTCTACCAAATTTGATGTTATGGTAGCAGTAATAGAAGAAGCCAGGGATTCGACCTCACTAACAGTTAATGAGTTGATGAGATCACTTCTATCACATGAGACAAGGATAGACAAAAATAAGGATTCCACTTGAGAAACCGATTTCAAAAGCCGGGTTTCTATTTCAAGAGACAGAGGTTGAAGCGGAAGTAGATCGAGAGGCAGATGACGAGGCGAAAGATATGGTGGTTAGAGAAATGGTAGTGAAGAGCATGAACATGAAAGTGGAAGAAAATGTAGAAGCTTCAACAATAATCAAAGATGTGGCAAATCAAAGGTGAGCTGTTATTATTTCAATAAATTTGGTCATTATGCCTGTGATTGCAAAAAAAGGATACTTGATCAAGGGAACTAGAGAGCTAATGTCACTACAGAGAGTACTAACTCCATTCTCGTAGCTTGCCATACCATGCATGAACCTTCTAATAATGTGTGGCTATTAGATAGTGGTTGCAATAACCACATGATAATGGTTGCAATAACCACATGATAAGAAACAAGAATTTGGTTGCAAATCTGTGAAGACAGAGGTAAAGTTGGGAACTGATAAGACTGTGGATGTAGATGGCAAAGGAGTGGTCAACATTCTGACCAAGCAAGGGGAGATGAAGACAATATCAGAGGTATATTATGTCCCTCGTCTCAAACATAGTTTGATAAGTGTTGGTCAATTGACAAGGACAAGAATGTGTTATATATGACAAGGCACCATGAAAGCAATTGATAGCAAAGGTGCAGATGACAAGGAAAAAACTCTTTCCTCTAATCATGAATTACAATGATCAGGTTAATTCTTTTACAATTGCATGTTCTAATGATTATTGGTTATGGCCCTTTCAGTTTGGACACTTGCGCTTTTCTGGTTTAAGATTATTGCAGCAGAAACAGATGGTTAGAGGATTACCTCCCATTAAAGAACCTGCTAGTACTTGTGAGTGTTTCATCTTGGGAAAGCAACATCGTGAAAGTTTTCCAAAGGGAGTTGCATACAGAGTAAAGCAACCTCTTGAGCTAGTGCATACAGACTTGTGTGGACCTATGAGGACACAATTGATTGGTCGAAGTTGTTACTTCTTCACGTTCATTGATGACTATAGCAGAAAGACTTGGATTTACTTATTGAAGCAGAAGTCTGAAACTTTTGCAAAGTTCAAGTAATTCAAAGCCTTAGCAGAGAATCAAAGTGATCGACACATCAAGGTATTGAGGTCAGATCATGGTGGAGAATATAATTCAAATGCATTCCATGATTACTGCAAAATACATGGAATCAGAAGACAATTTACAACTAGATACACACCACAGTAAAATGGTGTAGCAGAGAGAAAGAACAGGACAATTATGAACATGGCAAGAAGCATGTTGAAAGGTAGAAACTTATCTAATGAGCATTGGCAAAAAACAGTTGCATGTGTTATTTATGTGATTAACAGATCTCCTACAAGAGTGTGAGGAACAGAGTACCAGAACAAGCATGATCAGGTATGTCTTGTAGCATATCTCATCTCGAAGTATTTGGATGTGTAGATTATGCACATGTGCCTAAACAGCTAAGAGGACAATTCGATGATAAAAGTGAAAAATTCATATTTCTAGTTATAGTGAGCAATCAAAAGCTTACAAATTGTATAACCCTGTCACCAAGAAGATCATAATTAGAAAAGCTGTTGTGTTCAAAGAAAAAGAGTCATGGAATGGGACTGTAGACAAAATAGTTGATGCACAAGTGCCACTGATGGAAGAAGATGGTGTAGCAGAAAAGGAGCAACAAGAATCACGTGTGGAGACACCAAACAGAGACACACCAACAAAGAGTCCAAGATTTTTTGAGCAGCATGGATCTTCAAACAAATCTGATGCAGGTGCATTCAGCCTAAGGGAAATCATTGTAAATAGTAGACATAGGGGGTCATGCATTTTAGGAATTAGTTTCCTAAGTCCCAAGTCAAAATAATATTTAGGCCTTTAAGTGTGATTTAATTAAATGCTCTCAAAATAAATAAATAATAACATGAGTAGTCCCATGATCCTAGGAGCAAGGGAGAGCTTTTAGGCATAAAAGGAATAGATGTGGAACATTGAGCGATACGGAGGTTTTTCTGCTTTAAAATAGAGAAAATATGGAATAAAGTCTCAAGGAGGCTTTTCTGCCATGTATGCATGCATGTAGAAGCTTTAGGCTTTTGTTAGAGGATCGATCGGACCTTTAAGGATCTGATTCAATGTTTATTATATATATGTATGTAAGCCTACTGGCAAGAGAGAGGCCACAAGTGTTGATAATCAGGCCTGTGAGAGAGGGAGGCCTTGCATAATTGAATATTAGGCCTGTGTGTCTGTGCATGTGTGTGAGCGAGACCGAGGAGTCTCGGATGTAACCCTGCTTTTACATTAATATATATTTTGAGTTAATTCCTGTCTGTGTCAATTATGTTGGAAAATATTTCATGGATGTATGAATTATTATGAATTCGTAGGCTCTGCAGGTTGTAGACAGAATTCTGCAGGACACAAAGGAACGAAGTGATTAAGAGGAATCACAGTGGACTTTTGAATCCAAGTGAAAGGCAGAACAACCTTGGAGGAGGAGTTGCAGCGATTCAGAAGAATCGAAGTGGAGCATGAATCCATTAAACTCTGTGAGAAGGACAGAGATTAAAGGAGAGCGAAGAGGTTAAGCCCAGAAGGAAGAGCGCGCGGCGAAAGAATAGAAGACCAGAATCTTTTAAGAAGCAAATCATGAGAATTGCAAAGAAGTGAAGTTAACACTCAGCAGCCGTTGGATCATCTAGATCAATGGCTGAGATCAAATCGCAACGGCAGAAACCCTTTAAAGCTATCAGGACAAACCTTGGAAGTTTGCAAAGAGTGAGCGCGATTAATCGTGGACCGTTGGATTGTTGCTGATCAACGGTTGCGATTAAATCGCATATCGGTGATCGGAGGCACCAAGGGTCAGTAGTTTGGTGGAATTGCGATATCACCGATGGTGATATTGGCGATCAGAGGTTGGAGCAGTGCTATGGGCGAAGAACGGTGCGGACCCGCCGATATTTATAGAGGCAGGTCTATTATATTTGAAGTTCGACTATCGGCAATCGGGCACCAGGGTGAATCGACGTTCGGCGGAGGAACTTTATAGTGACGGACCCGACGATATTATAGTCGTGGTGCTATAGAACTTGAAATTCGGCGTATCGGTTCGGAGGGGAATTTCCTTTGTATTCCCAATTAATTATATTTCCGATAGTTTATATGGTGTGGCTTTCAAAGTGGAAACATGTGTTATCACTCCGATATCAGAGATCGGAGTCGGAGAAGGGTGATGGCTCATATATATGACTACTGAACATTGCGATGGCCGATTGCGACGAGGTTCTAACCTCGAAGTTTGTGCTAAACTTGTGAACGCGATGGAAGTATGTGTATTGTGTGTTAATCCTTTGTATGAGGATTACAAATGAAATAGAAGTGCCGATATATATGGGATTTCATAGATAGTCCCGAGAGGAGATTTGAGGCGGGGTGATTGGATTCCCTTATACATGAATAGAGGAATGGGCCTTTGACCATTGATGGTCTGTAGATTTAACTCCAAAGCAGAGTTAAATATCCTGGGACAGTTGTATATGCACTATAATTGAGTAAATGTATACTGTGGGTATATGTGCGGGTATAGCCCGGCATCAAAATCAATAGATCGAGGTTCTCCCAACAATCAATCAGGTGATGAATCAATTAGGCAATGGTAAGAGAAAGATGAGAAGTCTGTAAAATATTTATAATTTAAATTAATATGTTTCTCTCTTTCATATTATGATTTAAATTATATATTCATCTAAATAATATAAATCTATATATAACTATATATAAATTATTTTTATCTAATTAGTTTTAATATTTAATGACTATTTTTATATTAATTATAATTGGATGATCAGTAATACTTTTAGATAATTGTATGTTTTAATTGGGATGTTAGAAGAGTGAAAATTTTTCTCATCAAAACATAATTTGATAATAGGAAGAGTGAGAGGTTGATGGCTGAAGATTCATCAAGTTATTTGGGATAAATATTATTTCATTGTCACAATAATATCTAATTTTCCAACTTTCACATCTCCTATCCATATTTCAATGCACTAATGGGTGAGGATTATAATGGATTTTAGGAAATTTATGTATTCATTTTTGTAGTTGAAGTGAATTTGGTTACTGTGGTCCATTAGCATAAGGTAAATTGGTACATAGATTTATAGATGCATATACCATGCACATTTTAAACAAATAACTTTTCAACTCTACAATCTAATAGAGAACATTTTATTTTTAAATATTCTTCAATATCCAATTGAAATTCAATAAAATCTACAATAACATTATTTACATATATAATAAAAAATCTTTAGATATCAAATTCAATGGTGCATTTACCTTTTTCCTAAAATATCTACTGAAATGAAAAACAATATATTGTTTTATTAATAAATAAGTAAAATGATTTTAGATTAATTTTAAATATGAAAAAATTTAATATATAACAATGTGTTGTTTTAGAAATTTAATAATATAATTTTAATTTTAAATTTCTGGATTCACTATGATTGACTTAACAAAAATTTGTCAAATTCCAACCAAAACTTCCAAAACATGTTTTAGACAACCCATTAAAAATATTTATAAATATATAAAATAAAGATAATAATACAGTTTTAAGATTAAGATCAACCTATATATTTTAGAAACACATATTTCTTAATGGTTAATAACATTTAAATTATAATTATTATGATTATTGTATGATTAAACGCTATATTATTAAATAACAAACACTATCTTAATAAATATTAAGAAATTCAAATAATTAAAAAAAATTATAAATATATAAAATTATGTTGAAAAATCTCACAAACTTAAAACAGACTACATTTTTTATTATTCAAATTTCCCAATATTTATTAATTTGACCTCCACATTCCCCATAATCATAATCAAGTGGATAAAGAAATCTAAGCTTCCTGCTAATGTCAAATCTTATGTGTGTGGTTGGTTGTCATTAATATTATAGGAATTTGGATAATGTATATGTGTAATATGGGTAATGTAATTGGTTGTTATTAATATTATAGGAATTTGTATAATGTATATGTGTTTAGGTGGAATGTATTAATTTAAATAATTAAATGTATTTAATATGTTATTGAGAATTGTTTAAACATTTTTTTTGAACTTTTTTGAGAGAAATAGAATTATATAATTATATAAGAGAATAATGAAAAACTCTTCTGATCATATTACATACATATTACAATATGTTAGCAAAATAAGATATGGATTTTATAAAATTATATTACAAAAAGTTATATTAAATATCTTACTGTAACCTTTTTTTTTCTTTCATAAATTATAATTACAAAAAACATTGTATAATAAAAATCTTTTCAATTTTTTTAAAAGAAACTTTAAACACCTTACTTAATATATGTTTAAATTCATGTGTTGTTAGATTTTCTATTGTTTATAATTTGGCAAAGATTGTTTGGAATTACAAGTAAATTTGATTCAACGAAAAAAATTTAAAAATTACAAGTAAATTTTAGTAAAGATTGTTTGGAATTACAAGTAAATTTGGCAAAGATTGTTTGGAATTACAAGTAAATTTGAGTAAACAATAAAAATTAAGATTGAGTCAACAAAAAATGTAGTTAGTTCCAACCAAAAATTCCTAAACATCTAGGTGTTAGACAACCCTTTAAAAATATTTATAAACACCTAAAATAAAAACAATAATTCAGTTTTAAGATTAAGATCAAGTTATATATCATTATTTTTTAAAACTGTTGAAAATGCAACAAGATGATGAAGCTTAGTGAAAAGAAGTCGCCTTCACTTAGTGGGCCTGCAGGCTATTTTTGGTGCAAAGTCTATTTTTAGACTATGTCTATTTTTAGACATATGGATCATGGTCTATGAGTTGCAGAATGCTATTTATGGATGATTGGTCATGTTGGTAAAAATAGATGGACCTCTATTTTTAGACATATGGGCGGAGTCTATTTTTAGACTGACAGTCTAAAAATAGAACAGTCGAATATTATTAGCTCTTAATAATATTTGGACTATAAACATTATCTTATCCTCTTGCAGCACTTCAGTTCGAGCTACTTATGTGGAACATGCAACTGCCAGAAGGAAATACGCTTTTCCTATGGGTTAGTTGAGCTATTGCATGATGGACTTCAGTTAGAACTCAAGTGATTGAGTTTGGTGGAGTTGATTGAGGAGTTGATGGAGTTGTGTTTAGTTTGACTTAGTTGAACTAGTTGTATTTAGTCTAACTGCCAAATACACTAGTGATGAGTGATGTGAATTAATTATTAATTAATTCACTAATTATTAACTCATAAATCAACTAAAGAATACATCAGTTAACTCAGTGCATGGATAGTTTAGTGGAGACAAGTGTTAGAGGTGGGTGAAAGGGTGAGTCTACTATCAGTTGTGACTATAGCTGTGCATGAGATTTGCACAATCATTGATTGAGATTGCCAATGAGGATTGCGCAGTACAAGCCAAGGTAATTCGAACTTAGATTCGATCTATTCTCAACTTGGATTGCGCAGTAGAGGCAGGCAAACAGTGGAGGAGATTTGAACCCGTGACTTGTTCAGATCTGAGCTAGTTTGTGTGTAACAGGTGGAGATAGTACTGAGTACTTGTGAGGAGTATTGTACTATGTATTGTTACATGTTCTCTATCATTATAATATACAGATAGTTGGGGGTTTTCAGCTGTATGCTTTCCCCATTACATACTGTGTTGATATGTGCGATTGATGTTTCAATGTGCGCATGCGATTGTTTCTTAATTCCACAAATTGATGATCAATGGTAGAGGAGGTTATGTATTATGCATGCATTCTACAAATAGTGTATAATCAGGATAATCACTGTGAATAAGTGTTATATTATTCAAAATTTCTACAAAAACAATGGAGACATATAGAATTAATTGTTTTAGAAACACATTTTCTTAATGGTTAAGAACATTTAAATTATAATTATTATGATTAGTGTATGATTAAAAATTACATTATTAAATAAGAAATACTATTTTAATAAATATTAAGAAATTCAAATAATTAAAAAAAGTTATAAATATATAAAATTATGTTGAAAAATCTCACAAACTTAAAACATATTACTTTTTTTATTATTTAAATTTCCTAATATTTATTAATTTAACCTCCATATACCACATAATCATAATCATGTAGATATTAATGTAGTCCATTAGAATGATTAAGTTGTGATATTAATGCAGTCCATTACAAGGATTATCTTATGATATTAACAATCTATTGTTTTATTAATAAATAAGTAAAATTATTTTAGATTAATTCTAAATATGAAAAAAATTAATATATACGAATGTGTTGTTTTAGAAATTTAGTAATATAATTTTAATTTGATATTTTTGGATTCATTATGATTGAGTCAATTTTTTTTTTTGTCAAATTCCAACAAGAAATTATTTAGGTGGCTATTACACCTTAAAGACTACTCCTTTTTTAGGTGGTTATTACAGCTAATCAAAATTGACAAATAGTTAATTATGATTCACATTACATACATAATTAAAACATATAACTAAAATAAATTCACTACTATACAAAACACGTAGCCATGTGATCTTGAATCTAGAAAAAAACCAAGTTGTTCCCCAATTATTTTTTATTAGTTAAAATTTCACTCTTACACAACCATTAACATTTTTTATCCTTAACAAAATGGAAAATTGTGTATGGTATATTATGTATGTTTGTTACTTTTAATTTTATTCAACATTAAATTGTTTTGTCGATATCAAATGTGTTTTTTTATTGTTAGGTGATTTCATTGTTTCATCATGGATCCAACTATTTGGAGTTGTCTTCCATTTGAAGTTCTTGAACTTATCTTCCTGTGGCTCCATTTATCGGTTGTGATAAAGTTTAGCACTGTTTGTAAAAAATGGAAGAATGTTTTGCAAAACCCTTCTTTCTTTTTATGTTGCAAGAATGTCTCTATGAATGAATTTGGATTTCTTGTTCCTTTTCTCAATAGTGAAGACAATTGTTTTGCTGCTCAATACCTTAATCAGAATGGCAACATATCTCAATTTCATTTGTGATTCATAGATTCAAGATACACAGTAGAGTGTATTGTTGGACCAATGGTGGTTTTATCCTTACCAACAGAATGCTCCCAAACACACAACTATTTTGTGAGAAGTCCATTTACAAAGGCATTTAAAAACATAGGGCCAATATGAATTGGAGACTGGGGATTCTTTTTATTATTGGAAAATGTAAGCAGCAGAAAATATGACTAGGTTGTTCTAAAACATGTGTATGACATAATACAGTCTAAATTTTATGTTTGTAGTAGTCTTGATAGGGTATGCCAAAGGGTTGCTGTTCCATTTGGTGGCACTTCACCCCCTAAAAATGTACTTTTTTATAAAAGTAAATTGTTTTCGCTGTATTTGGACAAGGAGTATTAAGATTATCCTCGGTACGGGTATACAATCTACTGGTTTGACATAATAAAAAATGAGTGTTTTTTTCATTTGTTCCAATCAGTGACATACGGTGTTAGTCGTTTTCAATATGCATGAATTAGTTGATATGCCTTGTTAATGATGGCTCCACTTCTCTATGGTCAATTGAAGAATTATATCATTTCAAATTTGGTCAACTGTGTGTTGAACAAAGAATTGACTACTTTGAAGATGATTGGGGTTTTAGATGGAAGTTGTTGGAAGAAATTTCTGCAGATATAAACAGCAAATGTCCTGGTTATCTTCCGTTTCAAACAATCCATGGTATGGTACTTATGTGCAACTACAGTGAAGTTCCTTTCCTATTATATGACATGATGACTTGCATTTGTTTTCCAATAGATATTGATAATTCAACTAATGAGCATATGTCGCGGTTTTGGTACCCAACATTGGAGGATTGCAATGATTTGATTGAGTATGGAAATGTTTTTTCAATTGCTCCCCGTATGGATTCTGTTGATGAGATTCCACCATTAGATATGGATATGGATTCTTAGGATATTAGTATTCTTAGGAGTTCTTATAAATATTTCCATTTTATATATTCTCTATGGTTGTGGAAAATATTTCCATTTTTGTCTCTATACATACTATGGGTCTTTATGGTAATATTTTAAAATTATGTTTGTATCGATCTTTCTAATGTAAAATATTTCATATTGTTTCCCCTAAATTTTTCTTATTTACATGTAAATGTTTCTCGATGTTATGCATTTTTATTTGTTTGTATAATTATTATTTGTATTGGTTTTTGTCATTGATTCTCAAACAATGTTATATGTTTATGTTCATTTTAATATTTACATTTATATTTTGATAGTATATAGTTCCAAATTTTTAGATATACTTCCAATTCATATAATTCTTAGAGTATTGTGTCCCAATAGTATGGGTTTTGTTTTGATTCTAATATGATACATGGAAATTTAGACTTTTTTGTTTAAGCCATTTGGAATAATTCATTTCTGTTTTTTGCCATTTTGAAATTTTTGTTTTTTTAGCCATTTGGAAAAAGCCTTATACATTTTGATAAGTTTATATGGTTGGAAAAAAATAACATATACACCTTTTATGTTTCTTACGATTTCCAAAAAAAACTGGTGCCTTTTTCATTCTTTTTTGTTTGTTTATATTAGATATTTTTTATGTTCCATGTTTATGATTCCATAATGAATATTTTTTTATTCATTGTAGACATGTCATCTGACGGCACAAGCAAGCTTACAAGAAAATGAAATTTGTGACCAAAATCACATGAGAGATCTAATGAAAGTCGTCGTTTACGGTATCAACAAAATAAGGATGCCATAAATGAGCATAGGAGAGCTACATATAATAGAAAAACGAGTGAATCCACTCTTGAAAATGATTTTATAATTCCTCGTAAGTATCATACTATGGATGATATAATGGAAAGAACATTTCCTATTGATAGTTCATTATCAGGATATGCTCCTCGTTTACATAATCTTGTTGTTCGATTCTCTCCTGAAAATGTTCATAACATTGGGGAAACATCTTGCAATAAGGAAGAACGCCATATCGATATTGTGGATGCAAATGTCCACCCTAACCCTTCCGTGTGTCCAATTACATATTTTGATGGCCAAAGGTTGCAAGACATCCATGGTGGAGGTAATGATGACATTTTGTGTGATGATTTGGATGATATTTTACTTGGCCATTTGTTTGATAATTTGGATCCAGTTGCTTGAAACATCAGATCTTCAAATCCCGCTTCTCAAAGTAATGTGGTCCCACCAAGAGAATCATCATCCCTGATAGCATTTCACATGGAACAATGGAGGTAACACAATTATATTTTGATTTTCGCTGCAATAGTGGTTGTTTTATTACATTCCTATATTTACAAAGTTTTGTTTACTAAACTTATGTTATTTTATTCTCTTCGAATAGGATACAACTTGTTTTAATAGAGGTCTAGAAATTAACTCCCAAAGTGTTCCATCTACTAATATGAGAAGTGAAGATGAAGCATGTCATAACCTTCCTGTGCATTCTCCTCGAAGATCAAATTTCTAGACTAATGTAAATTTTCAATGTTTTTGATTTGCTTTTCATTTTTTAAATTTCTAGCTACTTGGACATTGAATTTTATGGCGTATTTTATTTTCTTTGAACATGACACAAGTCATTTCAATAGAGGCATACAAATTAACTTCGTAGATGTTCCATCTACTGATGTTAGAAGTGAAGAGGAACCATCTCATAGCGTTCATCCACATCGCCAAACAAATGTAAATGTTGAGTGCATTTGATATTTTTCTCATTTTTTCATTTGTAGTTGCCTGGAAATTGTATTTTGTAACCTTTTATGGAGAAATCATGATCTCATCTCATTAGGTTGGAGAATTGGAATCCAAAACATCAAATTGTAAAACTAATGTAGATGTTCAATGTATTTGATTTATTTTCAATTTTTGAATCTTTCTTTTTTGGACATTTAGTTTTATAACATATTTTATTTTTTTGAAACAGGAAACAACTCATTTGAATAGAGGCATAGAAACTACATCCCAAAATTTTCCATCCACTGATCTAAGAATCCAAGAGCAATCGCCTCATAACCCTCATCCACATGAAGACACAGATGTAAAATTTGAATGCATTTGATTCTTTTTCATTTTTTTTCATTTATAATTAGTTGGAAATTAAATTTTAAAGTCTTTTATGACAAAGAGACCTTTACATCCTCTCAGGTTCACGAAATGCACACCATAAATTTGGAAAGAAATTCTCATAGATCCATTCCACATGCTTCAAATTTGCGAAGGGAATCTCATGTTCTTGAAGATGAAGTACATGTTAGAAGAAATTTTACTCTTCCAAATGGTTTTCAACATGGTTTGGCCAGTAGAGATCATATTCATTTTGATGAAAACATGATTGCAATGCATAAAATATTTTGAGCAAAGATAGATAGCTTGTCAGTTGTCCAAATGTGCCACATTTGCCAAGAATCATATCCCGGAATCCATGTTGTGAGACATTCTGAAGGACCTGTTTGCAGACGATGTAAGAGTGAAAGAGGAGCCCATCATTTTTGTCGATATAATAACATGGATCCTAGTGAGCAACCTCATATTTTAAGAGTTCTTACTCAAGTTGAAGAAATGCTAATAGCACGTGTGAATCTTATTTTGCAAGTGACACATGCTCGAGGTGGGAAATATAATTATAGTGGTCATGCAATTAGCTTTCCTCAAGATATTTCTATAACTGTACAAAGCCTTGTAGGAATTTACAGGGTAAGTTCCTCAGAAAGAACACCAAAAGGACACCGCTCACAACCAGATCACAGATCAATACACCAGTATTTTTGACGTGGTTAAAACCCTCAAAGAGGGAAACAGTCCACGGCCTGTGCCAACGTGGCTACTACAGGCAATTTATTAATCAAAGAATGAAAATTTACATAAGCTTCTCTCATGCACGGATTACCCTACAAATGACCCTCCATGCGTTTTAAATAGAATTCATGGACCAATCGGGTGTCAAGCCACGGATCAAGTGTCGGTAATACCGAGGAGAGAATGAACCGTCGGATCACTACATATCGTGACCGTCGGATTGTAAGTTACAAAATGTACAACGGTAAAGAAACACACTTTACCTAACTCTATACCTAACTCTATACTAGACCAAGTTGTACTTAACTATTTCCTATGTGTCGGAATATCCTAACAAGCCTTCCTCGACATGTTGAAGATATTGACTTTCTAATTGTGAGGAGACATGTTGCTCAGTCTAAATATTATGAATGTTATGTCAAAAGATCTCGAGTGATGGCTGCATTGCTTTTCAAAATCCAACATGATCAATATCATCAAGATGTTGTAATTGATTATGATTCAGTGAATGCTCTGCTCGAAAGATCAACATATGTCTCCTCTAGGATTAAATTTGTTGATTGTGATATTGAAGAATTTGAGATCAATGAAACTAATAATGAAGGGTTTCCTGCTGAGTATTTGCCCTCTCATCTTTCTTCTTTTGTTGCTCGCCTACCAAACGAACAAAGAGAAGTGGAAGGAATTAAAGCATTTCTTGATAATGTTGATTCTTCACATGTTTAAGACATGGATTGGCCTAGTATTGGAACCTCTCCAATGAATGAATATAATACAGAAGGGTTATTAGATATGGCATTCCCAACATTGTTCCCCACTGGTGATACTAATTGGTTACAACCACGTATTTGTAGTGTTGAACTTCATGAGTATGCATTGCATCTTCTTAGGTACTATGATCAGAGATTTGGAAGCCATCTTCACTTTCGATGTTACCTATTAAACACGATAATTGGCATCAGAGCCAAGCAACTACTGTAGTTTTTGCAAAGAAACATTTACATGATAACTCACCTACAACAATTGAACAGTTGTGTCACCAACTATCTAATTTACCAGATAATAAGTTGGTTGAGCATCTTATGCGGTTTTGTTCTTCTTTGAGAGGTACAAAGGCATATTGGGTTAAGTGTCGATTTGAATTGACGAACATGATTACTCAGTTAGGATGTCCATCTTTATTTTTTACTTTGAGTGCACCTGACACAAAGTGGCTAGAGTTGCATAACCTCATTCCCATACATTCACATTCTTGTTCTTCAAATGATCATTGTATGAAAATTGAGAATGTTATCCAATACCCTCATATTTTTGCGACATTTATGCACCACAGATTCGATATTTTTCGAGAGGAAGTTATCCAAAAATATCTTAAAGCTAAATACTTTTGGTATAGGTTTGTGTTCAATTTGTTTTTTATACTTTTTTTACTTTTATTATGATTCTATTTATATTGTTTGTAGTAACTATATCTTCATTTTTTTCAGATATGAGTGGCAAAATAGAGGTTCAGCACATATCCATGGTTTCCTATGGTTATAAGGTGTCCCTGACATGGAAATACTTGATTGGTCAAATAGTTCTGATGTACAACTTGCAAAGATATTCTTTGACAAATATGTAACTGCATGGAATCCGCATGACATACATCGTCGCAACATAATGGTTCCACGAAGCCTCAATGATGACCCTTTCCTATTGAATACTGGTCAGATTTTCTCTTCTAATCCTCATAATGATTACGAAGAATTGTTATACCGTGTCCAAAGGCACACAAAGTGTACTGTAGATTCTTGTTTGCGCAAAACGAGCACTATTCTAACTTGTTAGTACAATGCTCCATGGGATCTTTGTGATGAATCAAGATTGGTCATAGATGATCAAGGAAGGAAAAAAATATGAGCCAAAAAGAAATGATGACAGGCTTAATGTACATAACATTGAGCTTCTAACAATGTGGCATGCAAATGTTGATTGCCAGCCATTGCTTTCTCTCTATGATGTGTTGAAATACATTGTTAAGTATGCATCAAAAGTAGAAAAAAGGTCTGAAAGTTATCATCATATGTTAACTAGAATTTCAAATTCTATTTGCTTTGAGGATCATTCTTTATGTTCATATAGAAAGTTTCTTGCAGAAATGATTTTTGACCATGACATTGGAGCACAAGAAACATGCCATATGTTGCTTAAGCTACCTCTTGTTGTTTGTAGTCGGAAATTTGTTTCCTTAAATGTTGGAAGAAAGATTTTTAGGAAAATCTCAAGGGATGGCTTGCAATGTTCATATGAGAATACTTTTGTTCAACATTATCAGAAGAGACATTTTTTCCTTGAACATCTATCTTTGATAGAAACAACAAGATCTTAGACATTTGATAGCAAGCGTAAACAAGATCCATGGAAGCCTAGAGATGTTCATGCTATTGTTTGGGTTTGGCCATGGTTTTATTCTATTCCTGGTGAGGCTTTAGAGGAATTTGAAACCTTTTTCTGGAAAAAATTGCTCTTGTACAAGCCATTTTGTGACATTCCTATAGAAATTGGCCTTTCAGCTGAAATTATTATTAAAAATTGGAGGAATTTTTGATATTGAGCATGGCATGTTGATTGAAATCCATCAATTATAGACAATACTGAAGATGAAGAAGATGGTGATTTTTCTCACCAGGAAATGAATCTTGAAGATGATGTTCAAGAATGGCAGATTTTCTCTTACTTGGTTCCACCAAATGATGTGAATGTTTCTGATCTTCACACCCTTGGTCGAAGGGACTTTGATATATCCTTTGACTAGGAAAGTACAACTATTTCTGATGATGTTGCAGAAGAAGCTATTAATTTTATAAGGAATGAAAAATCAAGGGGTGATATTGTTGACCTCCAAATAGAACATTTGCATCTCGAGATTCTTTGTCGGAAAAACAATGACTTGCTTTTGAAATTGTCTTAAGGCACTTTGCTGAATATGAGATTTGTGAAGCACTTCTTATGATTATTCGGGGCACTGCAGGCACTGGGAAGTCTTTCCTTATGCATTGTATTTCTGAAGCTCTTTCTAATTCGTCAAGGAATGGAAGAAGCCCTTTGCTTCTTCTTGCCCCAACAGGAATAGCTGCTTTTAATATACATGCAAAAACAATACACTCAGCTCTAAAAATTCCAATTAAAGATATGCAGCCACTACAAGGGAAATCACTTGTAGTATTCCAAGAAGAAATTCGACATGTTAGATATATATTGATTGATGAAATGAGCTTTCTAGGATCAAGGTTTTTTATGCAAATAGATGCTCGATTGCGAGAAGCATTTCCAGATAAAAAGAATTTTCCTTTTGATGGAAAATCCATCATCCTTGTGGGTGACCTTGGCCAACTGCCTCCTATGAGAGATAAGCCTTTGTATGCAAGTAATAAAGTAGGGAAAGTCTTGTGGAACAAATTCAACATTGTTGTAAATCTTGACACAATCTTTCACCAACAAGGGAATAATGAGAAACAATCTTGTTTTCGTAGAGTCCTCAATAACATAAGAAATGTAGAACCTGTTCTTGAAGATTGGGACTTTCTTATGTCACAGGTTGATATGAGGTTGCATCTTAGAGAAAGAGATTTATTTAATGCAGCAGTTCACATGTTTCCAATAAATAATTTGGTCTCCTTCCATAATAGGAATATGTTAAAATCATTAAATTCTCCAATTACACGATGTGTTGCTGAGCATTCAAGGCATTCATAAATCAGTGGTGTTGATGATGATCAATTGGACCGTGAAGTTTTTTTGTGTTGTGGTCAATGTGTTATGTTGACATGGAATTTATGGGTTGAAGCTGGCTTGGTGAATGGTGCACTTGGTTATGTTAAGGATATATTTTATTCGCTTATCTCTAAGCCACCTCAACTTCCAATGTTCACAACTATTGTTTTTTATAAGTATGTTGGTGTTTCATTTGATGCAAACAATGCAAACATTGTCCCTATCACACCAGTGATAAGAGGAAATCAAAAAAAAATTCCTTTGAAGATGGCATGGGCTCTTATAATCCACAAGTCACAGGGATTGACTTTAGAATGAGCGTCAGTTGATATCGGGAATAAAGAGCAGCAAGGCCTTACATTCACAGCCATATCAAGATTAAAATCAATAGATGGTTTATGCATTGCACCGCTTTTTTCTTTTCAATGTTATGCCAAGATGAAAGATAGCGCATATGTTACAATTAGGAAGAAGGAAGAGGAGCGATTGAAGTCCATATCGCTATGACTTACAACTAATAACATTGTGACCTTTTTATAGTATGCTTTTTGAATTTCTTTTATTGTCCTCTTGATTTACTTTTAATATAATAATCATTTTCATATATTTATTAGGTTAATAAATTCATCATATTCATAGTAATATTTGAGAAAGTTGTTTACATCATTTTTCATGTTGTTCAAACAGACCATTCAAACATAAATAATGAGTTATATGAACCAATCATTCAAAACCATTTTTATTACTGGTTCATATTGATATTAATATTGTGGATTCATATTACATAATGAAATGAAAAAATGGAGGTTTTGAATATTGGCCACAGTTTTATTCTATTTCCATAGTTCTTTCTATTGTATTTTGAAATGAGGCTTATATTTGTAGAATTTTTTATATCAGTTGGTTCATGTAACACTAGATTGTTTTTTTTCATGTAACACTATAACATTAAGTTTTTTAACATAAATACAAATGGGGTGTTATGTTTTATGTATCTCTCTCTCTCTCTCTATATATATATATGTGTGTGTGTGTGTGTGTGTGTGTGTGTGCGTGCTTATTTATTTGTGCATGTCTTTATTGATTTTTGCTTTTGTTTTTGTGTCTTTCAAATGCAGATATGGACAATAATGATGTCATCTATTATTCCAGAACAATACACGATATTGCTGGAGCTATAAGCTTTCTTTCCTATCTTCGGAACAAGTTTGATAGAAAACATGGGTTCCATCCTGCATTTATTGATGATCATATTCGTAAGCTAGATCGAACAAAAACACATGTAAAATACTTGAAGCATGTGCACCAGAGGGAGTCTGGGAGGAGAACAAGAAGGAATTGGTTGGAAAGTGTTAAGTATCATGATCATTATCTTGTTGATTTGAATTGGTGCTGCTTTTGTCATCGGTCTAGTTGTGTTTTGGAAGAGGCCGCTCCATAGATAAAGAAAACAAAAATTATATGTTAAGACTCAATGTTCTTTCTGTGGTTGCAATGTTGGTTAAATTGATTTTTTTAAAACACTAACATTGTTTTTATGTAAAAAATTCTATATCTCTAGTCTTAAAATGTCCTTATGTGTTCTTCTTTAAATCCAATGTGTGTAATTTAGATGTGTTTTTTTCATTTATGTTGCTTTTCTCCAATGTCAGTGTTACTATTTTATATCTTTCTCTTGCATTTGTGATTGTTGTGGTATTTTGTGTGGATCCCTTCACTTTGTTCACGTCTTTCATAAATGAAAATATTGTTTACATTTATAATATTATTGTTGGGATTTCATGTTCTAGGTGTTTATATCAATATTCTTGAGATTTATACTATTAGCATTCATGTATTGCTATCAATGTATTTATGGCTTAAAATTTATTTATTTTTATAATGTAGTGATATAAATGTGTTATTATTAATGTAATGATGATTTATCGTGTTTTAATTCTTTATGGTTTGCAATGTGGTTCTTATATTGGTTTTGGTTTATGTTTTTTAGTATTGTTTTGTGTTATAGCATTATTTATGTTTATAATATTGATGCCATGGATTTCGGGCTTAGGTTCGATTTACTATTTCCTTGGGTTTATAATAATAAATGATTAGGTTTATTTGTTCTTTAAGTTTATAGTATTAATAATTCCCTTGATTTATCATTTATTCCCTTTTGTTTATTTATCCCCAATATGAAGGTTTAAATAATAGTCCTAAGGTTTAATATAATCCCTTACATTTACAATGTTTATCCCTTCAATTTATTAGCGTGTTGCTTTCATAATATTAAAAATCCCTAGGGTTTATTGATCCCTTAGGTTTATAATACTCATAGTCACATGGGTTGATAAATTTGATGGGTTTAAAAAATTAATTCCTATTAATCCCTTTTGTTTTTAATATTGATCCCTTGCCATTTTTGATCCCTTTGGTTTCTAATATTTTTCCCTTGGGTTTATTAATTCCTTAGGTTTATAATATAAAATTCTTGAGTTTATTCCTTCTTCAAAATTTTAATATTAATAATTCATTGGGTTCATAATCACTTTAGGTTTTAGTGTTAATCCCTTGGGTTTATTATATAAATCCCTTGGGTTTATATTTTTAGTCCCTTTTGTTTAATAGTATTCCCTTAGGTTCATAATCCCTTGGGGTTTTAGTATTAATCCCTTGTGTTTATAATATCAATCGCTTGGGTTTATTATTCCCAAGTCAAACATGGTTTATTATAATGTCGACCATGGTCCAACATGGAATTGTGATAAGGATTGTCTCAATATGAAAATAATGATGGTGATCATGTTATGTTTATTTTATGTTTATAATATTTGTCTTAGGGTTTATATACATTGGGTTTATAATATTAGTCCCTTGGATTTAATATTATTCCCTTGGGTTCATAATCCCTTGGGGTTTTAGTATTAATCTGTTCGTTTTGTTATTCCTTTGGGTTTCTCATATTAATCCCTTGGGTTTATTATTCCCTTAGGTTTATAATATCGATCATGGTAAACCACTATCAATCATAGCCAACCATGGTCAACCATGCCTGAATGTCACATTGTGACAAGGATTGTCTCACCATGAAAATAAATAATAATCCCTTGGGTTTATAATATGAACCCATTGGGTTTATTATTCCCTTAGGTTTATATTATTAGTCCCTTTTGTTTAATAGTATTCCCTTTGGTTCATAATGTCTTCGGGTTTTAGTATTAATCCCTTGGGTTTATAATATCAATCGCTTGGAAAATTATTCCCGAGTCAAACATGGTTTATTATGATGTCAACCATGGTCCAACATGGAATTGTGATAAGGATTGTCTCAATATAAAAATCAATGATGGTCGATCATGTTTATTTTAATTTTTATGATATTTGTCTTAGGGTTTATATATGTTGAGTTTATAATATTAGTCTCTTGGGGTTTATATTATTCCCTTGGGTTCATAATCCCTTGGGGTTTTTAGTAATCTTCCTTGGGTTTATTATTCATTTGGGTTTTAATATCAATCCTTGGGTTTATTATTCCCTCAGGTTTATAATATCAATCATGGTCAACCATGGTTGAATGTCACATTGTCACAAGGATTGTTCTACCATGAATAAATCCTGTATATTTTAGTCTTTGTAATATTTATTTTGGGTTTACAAATGTTGGGGTTATAATATTAGTCCCCCTGTAGGGCTTAATATTAGTCCCTTGGGGTTTTAGTATTAATCCCTGTGTTTTTATTATTCATTTGGGTGTTATAATGTAAATAATTAGGTTTATTATTCCTTAGTTTATAATATCAATCATGGTCAACCATTGTCAATTATAGCCAACCATGGTCAACCATGTTTTGAATGTTGCATTGTGACAAGGATTGTCTCACCATCAAAAATAAACCATGTTTATTTTAGTGTTTGTAGTATTTATATGGGGTTTATAATATTGGGTTTATATAATTAGGTCCCATGGGTTTAATATTATTCCCTTCGGTTCCATAATCCCTTGGGGTTTTAATATTAATCCCTTAGTTTTATTATCCTTTGGGTTTATAATATCAATCCCTTGGGTTTATGAATGCGTTGGGTTTATAATATCAATCATGGTCAACCGTTGTCAATCATAGCCAACCATGGTCAACCATGGCTGAATGTCACATTGTGACAAGGATTGTCTCACCATGAAAATAAATCATCTTTATTTTAGTCTTTATAATATTTATGTTTGGGTTTACGAATGTTGGGTTTATAATGTTAGTCCCTTGGGTTTATTATTCCCTTAGGTTTATAATATCAATCATGGTCAACCATGGTTGAATGTCGCATTGTGAAAAGGATTGTCTCACCATCAAAATAAATCATGTTTATTTTAGTGTTTGTAGTATTCATATTTGGGTTTACCAATGTTGGGTTTTTAATATTAGTCCCGTGGTTGAATGTCACATTTTGACAAAGATTGTCTCACCATGAAAATAAACCATATTTATTTTAGTGTTTGTAAAATTTATATTTGGGTTTACCATATTAGTCCCATGGTTGAATTTCCCATTTTGACAAATATTGTCTCACCATGAAAATAAATCATGTTTATTTTGGTCTTTGTAATATTTACATTTGGGTTTACAAATGTTGGGTCTACAATATTAGTCCCTTGGGTTTACTATTATTCCCTTGGGTTCATAATCCCTTGGGGTTTTAGTATTAATCCCTTGGGTTTTAATATATATCCCTTGGGTTTATTATTCCCTTAGGTTTATAATATCAATCATGGTCAACCATAGTCAACCATGGTTGAATGTCACATTGTGACAAGGATTGTCTCACCATGAAAATAAATCATGTTTGTTTTAGACTTTGTATATTTATATTTGGTTTTACGATGTTGGGTTTATAATATTACTCCCTTGGGTTTAATATT